>JAVIAB010000159.1:36294556-36917889 GCA_032433765.1 Megaustenia siamemsis | reverse complement strand
CTGTTGTTACTAGTACTTCTCTTGCAACTATTGGTTCTACTGCTCTCCTACTAGCATTAACATTCCTAGTGCTACAAACCACCAATTCTATTACAGCCACTAACTATAATTTAAAGTATACCTGTCTAACTTACGAAAAAGCTGTGTTTAACGTATCAATTTCCCAGTCGATGCTGCCGATTGTTCCAAATGGATTTTCGAGATATCAATGGTTGTTGTTTATCATGGCCTTGAAACCTCTATAACTGTTAGAGGATTTATTACATTTAAGTAACGGATGTTTAAAAAACCTGTCTAACTTATATATATATATATATATATATATATATATATATATATATATATATATATTGCACTCCGAACATGCTCATAGGTGCTCAGATCCCCTCCTCAGCAATTCTCTCAATGTCCAGCGACTGACTACTCCAGTTCTATGTTGGTTGATAAGTCTTCTTACACGCCCACTAAGTTTCTCATTTCTGGCTGTGCCCATCTTAACTCCCATCTCTTTCATCCAAAGGAGTGACGTGGAGTCATGGTTGTCGAAGTCCTGTGCCCTTCCCACATCTCGAAGGGCATTGAGGATAAAGTCGCCCAAAATGGTCGGCTAAAAATACTGTATATATGTGTTTGTTTTCAACAAAAGACATAATACCACCAATTATGCAGAGTGAAGTGGAGGACACAATTCAACTCATGAAAAGAGGCAAAGATTCAGGTCCCGACAATATAACAATCGTAGAGATAAATGCATTAAGAGAGCTGAGAGTACAAATCATAAAAAAAACTACTCAATGACATATATAACACTGGACACATACCCGAAGATCTAGTAAAATCTATCTTTGTAGCCATATAGAAGAAGTCAGGCGCCACTGATTGTGAAGACCATCGCTCTAATAGACTCATGAACCATATGACTAAAATATATCTAAGAATCATCATGAGACGTGTAAGAAACAAAATAAAACCAGAAATAAGTGAGGAACAATGCGGATTTGAGGAAGGAAAGAGCACCAATAATGCAATATACATATCAAGAACATTGATATAAAGATCTCTATATATGTGCTTTATAGACTACACAAAACCATTTGACAAAGTAAAGCATGTTGAAATAATCTATATGCTGAAGAAATTAAACATTGATGGCAAAGATCTGCAAATCATAAAAAAACACGTACTGACAACAAACAGCAGCTATGCGAATTAGCAACCAAACAGGACAACTTCAATATATTCCAATTTTTTTAGTTGGCTGCGTGGCAGTGTACCAAGCGTTCGGCTTCTCGTGGCAAGGCGCGGTGCCACTGAGTACGGGTTCGATCCCACTTCGGACCATATATTGTTCTTCGTTTTTTTCTATTGTTGTTTGTCTGTCAATTTTTCCGAGTGCTAACACATACTTCTTTGTTCTATTATTCCCAACTTCAATATATACAACAAGGAGTCAGACAAGGCTGTGTTCTGTCACCGGACTTGTTTTCGCTTTACAGCGAACATACTATAAGACCAAAAGTAGAGAAAAAATTAATTGAAGTCAACGGTCACAACATAAATAATTTGCGATATGCGGATGACACAGTCTTAATAGCAGAGACAGAAAATGAACTACAAGAAAAGATAGACATAATAGTAAAAGAAAGCAACAAGAAAGGTCTCAGTCTGAAAAGTAAGAAAACAGAAGTAATGGTTATATCGAAGAAACAATCATCACCATCATGCAGCATAAAAATAAACAAATCTGAAACAAGTACAACGCGTCAAATACTTGGACACAATAATAACATTGGATGGGAGATGCACCACGGAAATAAAAAGCAGAATAGCTGAAGCCAAAATAGCATTTCAGAAAATGAAAAATATCTTATGCAACAAATCTATGTCAATAGAAATGAGAAAAAGAGTCCATCGGTGCTATATAGAACCAATTATAACCTATGGAAGTGAATCATGGACAATAGACAAACAAATGAAAAGACGATTAGAGGCCACAGAGATGGGATTTCTCAGAAGAATGTTGAATGTTCCCTGGGCAGATAAAAAGACCAATACGGAAGTTCTCAAAGAGGCTAACACAAAAAGGCAGCTCCTAAAAAACATCAGAAAGAAACAATCAACATTTTACAACATCATGAGAAAAGGAAAGTTGGAATACTTGGTTAGAACTGGCAAAATAAAAGGAAAGATAGATCGCGGACGACAGAGAGAGAACATACTGCATAACTTGGTGTCATGGCATGGAAAATAGCCAACAACAGAACTGATACGATCCACTGTAGATAGAAGATTGTGGAAAGATCGCCTACGCCAACAGGTATGGCACATGATGATGATGATATGTGTATATAAAAATAATGCAGCCATTAAGTAGTATTTTATTGTGGAGAGTATTTTGTTAATGGAGAGTATATGGAAGGTTTAGCAAAGCATATCAATGTTAAAACAAGACCACTTTGCGTCGACTGCACTGCGAATGCGACCTTCATTCTCCAACGTCATAGAATGGGATTAGAAGCTATAACGATAGCTCCTTTCAGTCGTTTCATTAAGGGTTTGAGATGCAGAAATGTAAAAATGTGGTTTTACAGAAGAATGTTAAGAATACAACGGACAGCTAAGAAGAGTAATGAAAATGTTCTGAAAGAGGCCAGAGCAAAAAGAGAGCTAATTTCCAATATTATGAAGAAACAATCATTATTTTTTGGTCATGCAATGAGAAGAGAACAACTGGAATATATTGTAACAACTGGAAAAATTGAGGGACGAAGAGATAGAGGGAAGCAAAGAGAAAAGATACCAGACAGCTTAAAAGAATTGCTTGATAGAATTTTAACCACAGAAATGATAAATAACTGTGGAGATAAAAAGTTGTAGAGAGACATGATCACCTACGCCAGCAGGCCCGGTACTTGATGATGATGATTCCGAAATAGATGAGTGTCCTTGAAGGAATTAATGGTGAAGACGCTTATCAAATATGAGGGAGAGATGATAGATGCTTTGGAGGATGTCTCTGCAGTAAATGAGTCGTCTTTTGGTTATAGATTAAGACACAATTTGAAATTGAAAGTAGAATCATCATCATCAAGTACCAAGCCTAAAGGCGTAGGTGACCATATCACTCCACAACTTTCGATCTCAATAGTTATTTATTGAAAAGAAAATTGAAACCTTTGAAATGTGGATTTATAGAAGAATAGGTACAATTGGATGGAAAGAAAAGAAAAAAAACAATGAAGTTTTAAAACAACTAAAAATGAAAAGAGAACTACTAAACACATTTATAACAAGACAAAAGACATTTTTTGGGCCATGTTAAAAGACACAACAGCCTAATAACAGTAATATTGGAAAATACAAGGTAAAAAAGGCAGAGGCAGACCAAGACTAACATAGACAAGTAACATCAAAAGATGGACAAGGCAACCTATGACAATCTGCACCATCAAAACAAGAGACAGAGATGAATGGCGCTCCGTGGTAGCCAACCTTCGATACGGTGACGGCACTCAATGATGATGATGAGTTCTATATCATTTCTGTTGTTGACCTGCCAGTCTATTCTCTTAAGATGTCAGGTATCTTTTCTCTTTGTTTTCCTCTGTCTCTTTGTCACACAATTTTCCCAGATGTCACAATATATTTAAGCTGTTCCCTTCTCATTGCATGGCCAAAACATGATTATTGTTTGTTTCTTCATAATATTAGAAATTGAAAGTGGAGAGAAATGAGAAAACAACGCAAATGTGAGACGCTCTTCCACGCTCTTTGATATGAGGTTTATATGGTGCTATAATTGGGAAACTGTTGCCCAAACTCTCAAAAATATACATTTTCTCGGAAAATATTTGGTGAATTACTGTCAAATTTTGCATTCATTCTTATTCTTATATTCTCCCTGACCTTAATTCTATAGTTTGAGCTATTTTAAGATTGATCTTAAATAATATTTTTATATTATAGGTTTTGTTAAAAAACAAAAGACTTTAAGTACATTAACAAATTATTCACGATTCTACATATCTATTTGTGATGCATGTTAATGTGGGTTTTGTTATGTAATATATATATATATATATATATATATATATATATATATATATATATATATATATATGTGTGTGTGTGTGTGTGTGTGTGTACTTATACAATTATGTATACACACACACACACACACACACACACACACACACACACACACACACACACACACACATATATGTGTTTGATGTTTATAATCTCTTAACACTGTCCAATGGTCATCTGTGCTCTTCATCTTTGCCATTTCGTTCAATCTAATTGTTATAATCAACTGTACTTGTTTCTGTAGGTCTTGATAACAGTTAAGAAGTTCTGTATTGTCTGATGTTCCCCATCGTTCTGCTTGCATTCTTTAGTTTTATTCTTATTTTTCCTCACGCTGGGTCATGGTTATAATCAGTTCCTAGCATGGTTTTTGTTGCTAGTAATACACACTTCTAACAAGTCTATTGATTAAATATGTCATCTATTTGACTGAATGTCGTCTAGTCTGGGCTCTTCGTGTTGCAAGCCTTCTGCGGTGCCATTTAAACCATGTTGTTCCCCTGATCAAAAGAGCGTAGATGGCTTGTGGATATTCCAAGAGAGGCTAAATGTAAGGGCTCCACTTTTATTGATGAAAGCACGCACTGTCAGTGATCGATTTGAATGTATATAGGAAACATTCAATATTTAATTGATTTACTGATTTTAAAATTGTGCACGATGAGTGCATGGATCTGGAAGGAAATAGATAGCTACATCTGCCTGTAGAGGTTACTGCGTGGAGAAAACACTGGAAGGTAATTGATAGCTACATCTGCCTGTAGAGGTTACTACGTGGAGAAAACACTGGAAGGTAATTGATAGCTACATCTGCCTGTAGAGGTTACTACGTGGAGAAAACACTGGAAGGTAATTGATAGCTACATCTGCCTGTAGAGGTTACTACGTGGAGAAAACACTGGAAGGTAATTGATAGCTACATCTGCCTGTAGAGGTTACTACGTGGAGAAAACACTGGAAGGTAATTGATAGCTACATCTGCCTGTAGAGGTTACTACGTGGAGAAAACACTGGAAGGTAATTGATAGCTACATCTGCCTGTAGAGGTTACTACGTGGAGAAAACACTGGAAGGTAATTGATAGCTACATCTGCCTGTAGAGGTTACTACGTGGAGAAAACACTAAAACATTGATTGTTGTTTTGGATAAACAAAGCATGTTCAAACTAAAACTTTGGGTGCACTATTTTATTGTATTTTTTCAAGAAAATTATTTTTACAAAAGAAAATGTCAAGGACGACAAGAAGTGAGCAAGACAAATATCTGAGGTCACACAAAGCATCGTGCGTGAGGGGAACAAAAGAGCACAGTCAATAAAACTCTGTTGTGCTACAGCTTATCCAAGACCATTAAAGGTAGACGACAAGAGAAGTTGTCCCCGGATAAACTTTAGAGGAAAGTCGTGATCACTTAATCTTTAAATCAACGCGATATCTCTACGTATCTAGCACTAGTTCTTCAAATATGGTTTCTTCTCCAATTAGAATAACGACGTTCTGGATGTTAATCTACAATATCCAGTGATTCCAAGGACAGATGTTAATAAATTAGTAATACATATTTTTTTTTCCTGGCATTCCTTTCACACGCAATACTAGAAATTACTTAGAGTTAAAGGGAGAGAACATATAGGGCTGGAGAACCTGTTTTATTTTCACAATTATCTCCCACGGACCAGGTGATGGGGAAAAAATTTACTCAACTTAGTTTTCTTTTATAAACTTCATATCATCATCATCAAGTACCATGCCTGCTGACGTAGGTAATCATGTCTCTCCACAACTTTCGATCTCGACAGTTATTTATCATTTCTATTGTTGACCTTCTGCCAAGCCAATCTCTTATGCTGTCTAGTATCTTTTCTCTTTGCTTCCCTCTATCTCTTCGTACCACAATTTTCCCAGTCGTTACAATATATGCTAGCTGTTCCATTCCCATTACATGGTCAAAAAATGATGATTGTTTCTTCCTAATATTAGAAATTACCTCTCTTTTTCATTTGGCCTTTTTCAAAACTTTTTCATTACTCTTCTTAGCTGTCCAGGTATCTCAACATTCTTCTGTAAAACCAAATTTCTCCTGTATCCAGTGATCTACTTCTCTGTTGTCTTATTGTCTATGATACACATCCGTATGTTAAGATTGGCTCTACATAACATTTAAGACCTCTTTGTCTTGCCGATATTGTCAAAAATGTATTGCACAGTATCTTCCTCATTTTTTTGGAAAGCTGCTTTTCACCAATATATTTGTATATATCCGTGTTGTAATTAGACCAATTTGGTTATTTGGTTATGGAAGGCCCCGGTATCGCTGCAAACGAATTAAAATCCATAATTGCTCAACCGCCCGTGCCAGTGGAATCATCCGAATTACTAACTCATCTCCCAAACAAAGAAAGTTAGCTGTAGTCCCCATCATAGCAGTCTCATCACACGCCAAAAGTCATAAGACGAAACCGCATAGAAAGTGAACACGGCCAACTGTTCCCTGTCATACGATATCAGCATTCACCGTAAACAATTGGAATATCGGAACATGATCAAAACGGATGAAACATACAGCTCACCTCACGGTCTGCACAATTAGACCAATATGTTCCAACAGTGTATGCACACATTTGGTTGCACCTCAAAATATTGTACTTGGATTATTTTATTTTCCTTTATTCTATTACGTTGTGTTCTTTTCATGGAATCAGTTCCCTGCAGTCGAGAATTCCACACATTCATACCACACATGTCAAGCTCCCACAAAAGCGGGGAGGCAAGTTCTGTTGACATGGTCGACTGACGTCGACAATCTAATCTCGGCGCCCAGGCAACGTTTCCAAACGACTTCCATCGAATAGAAAGTGCACAGTCATTTCCTTACTCCAGTTTCCTCGAAAATACAAACCTAAACCAAACAGAGCAAACGAGACAGTCTCAGCGACTGCGTTAGTTTCTTGAAAAAAATAAAAACAGAACAACACGCAGCCATTGTGATTGTACATTGTCGATTGACGGCCGTTAGCAAGGTCGAAATCAAGAGTGAACCATGTCGACTGCCTGGGCGACAATTTCAAACATCACCGCAAAGAGAGTGCCTAGTCACTTCCAAAGAACAGTTCATTCGAACAAATTAAAATAAAAAACACACATAGAAAACTTACTGCATGTCAGTTATAAATATACCAAAAACTAACACAACACCCCATAAGGAACATTAATTTAAAAATGAATATAAAAACTGTTTGTAATTCATCGATATTTAAAGTTCTTCCATTTAGCTGTTAGAGTCGGAAACGTGCACAGAAGTGGATTTGCCGCAGAGTTGATAAAGAGAATGATATCTGTCGTTCAGGCGTAAACATCAATACGTGACCGCTGAAAGACAATAAACCTAGGAGTCCTACAGGAAACCAACAGAGATAGTTGGAGATAGCGACCAGGAACAGCTTTTTAGCAAATGTTATATCATCTGCTCGCAAGGACGCTACCGGAGCTTTTCTGTTGTTTGACATGACTGCAAAGATGCTTCTTTGAAGGTAAACAATGAGAACAATGAGGCGAACCAGACATAAATTGAGAACAATGAGGAGAACCAGACATAAATTGAGAACAATGAGGAGAACCAGACATAAATTGAGAACAATGAGGAGAACCAGACATAAATTGAGAACAATGAGGAGAACCAGACATAAATTGAGAACAATGAGGAGAACAAGACATAAATTGAGAACAATGAGGAGAACCAGACATAAATTGAGAACAATGAGGAGAACCAGACATAAATTGAGAACAATGAGGAAAACCAGACATAAATTGAGAACAATGAGGAGAACAAGACATAAATTGCGAACAATGAGGAGAACAAGACATAACTTGAGAACAATTATCACGGGAAACGAAAATTCCCAGCCATTCAGGACATAATAACACACACATACATAAATACACTCATACACGCATATGTGCGTACGTCCATACACACATATATACATATATATATATATATACACACATACATAAATACATACATACATACACACACATACATACATACATACAAACACACATACACACATACATACATTCACAAAAACATACATACATACACACATACATACATAAATACACACACAAACATACACACACATATACATACATACATATATACATACACACATATATATACACACATATACATACATACACAGACACCTACATACACAAATATATATACATACACACATACATACATACACACATACATACATACTCACATACATACATGGATGACGTCATGGGACGCACCAAAATGGCAGCTTATTTATATTCGAGCTATGGACTAAGCAATGTTTAAATTGAACAACACTATATATTTTATTGCTGCGAGTTGGCAGATTTTTGAAAATGTTTTCAAGGGTTTGAACATAAATGTTTGCTCAAAGTTCGTTAACCTTCGCTGTAGATAAAGTCGTTAATTGGATGGCTTCGTTTCAGTCATTTTTGACGTTGGTATCTAAGGACCTAACTTGTGCAAACGGATGGCATTGGCAGGGATCATTTTGAATCTATGAAGTGGGCTCATTGTGTGTTTAACTCAGAAGCATATGTGCTTTTTAACCAAAGACCTTTTTTGGGGACTCAATGAAGATATCCCCGATGGAAGATTAATTGTACTATTAGTCCCATAAATGATTCGCTTCCAGAGGTTTATGATGTAAACAAAGTAGTTTTGTCATTGCAAGTGAATAATGTCCACACCTATAATTGGTCAGCATTGTGTAGCAGCAGCAGCTTTATAGCGAACACAGAAAACATCATCTTCTCCTCTTGTGTAAACTACACATTCACATCTAAGAGTGAATCAGTGAAGGTCACAAAATCATATTCTCTCTGTGGTTTTACTAACTACAGGTCATGTGGCTTCTGTTGGATTGGAAATGATAACTTACCACCACTGTGTGTCTATATGTTTGGAATTGGAGTCATCAATGACGGCCTAACATCATCAAGTGCTATGACGATCATCATTTTCGGGAGGACGTTAACTCCCATGGTATATGGTGGATAGGCGGCAGGAACCATTGAAGGCTATGTCTGAAAAGTGTTCCTTCTTGCAGTTTCCTCATATTCCAAGTCCGGCTTGTTGCAGGAGCTACTGAGTTAAGTGCTCTGTGCACACCGTGAGCTGTGTGTCTCATCCGTTTTGATCCTACTTCGATATCCCGCTTGTTTACGATGAATGATGATATCGTATGACAGGGAACAGTTGACTGTGTTCACTTTCTGCGCGGTTTCGCCTTATGTCTTTTGGCGTGTGCTGAGACTGCTACGATGGGGACTACAGTTACCTTTATTTGTTTGGGAGATGAATTAGTAATTCGGATGATTCCACTGGCACGGGCGGTTGAGCAATTATGGATTTTAATTCGTTTGCTGTGATACCGAGGCCTTCCATAACCAATAACAATAACAATAACAATACATACATGCATAAATATATACACACATACATAGATACATACCCACATACATACACACATCATCATCAACATCGAGTGCCTTCTCCGCAACGAAGGTTGGCTACCATGGATCGCCATTCTACTCTGTTTCTTGCTTTGATGGTGCAGGCTGTCATATATTGACCTGTCCATCTTTTGATGTTACTCGTCCATTTTAGTATTGGTCACCCTCTGCCTCTTTTGGAAGCCGCGATAGCTCAGTGGTTAGTGAACTGGACTACCACGGACAAGGGGTAGGGTTCGATCCCAAACGACGGCTTCCAGGTTCACCCAGTCTTAAATTGGTACCGGATTTTTTTCTGGGAAGTAAAGCAGCACGGGTGTAATACTGACCACATTACCCCAAAAATCATGTGCTGAAGGTCTGTAAAATATAGGGTCACTAACACCATATTTCCCTTTACGCCACTTGGCGTGATGGGGGTACTTTACTTTTTACTTTCTGTCTCTTTTACCTTGTATGTTTCCTTCCAATATTACTTTCAGTAGGTTGTTGTGTCTATTAACATGCCCCCAAAATTGCATTTGTCTTGTCTTAATTGTATTTAGTAATTCTCTTTTTATTTTCAATTGTTTTAAAACTTCATCGTTTGTTATCTTTTCTTTCCATCCAATTCTACATATTCTTCTATAAATCCACATTTCAAAGGCTTCAATTTTCTGTTCTGTTTTCTTGTCTAATGTCCATGTTTCTGCACCATACAGGAATATTGAGAAGATGTAACATTTTGCCATTCTTAGTTTCAGCCCTGCTGATATTTGTTTTGTTGTTAGTATATTTTTCATGGCATTAAAATTACTTTTTGCCATACCTATCCTTTTGTTTATTTCAGTTTTGCATTTTCCATCATTGGTTATAGTATGTCCCACGTAGTTATAACTCTGGACTGTCTCCAGATGTATTCCCTCAACTGTGATATTTAATTGTAGGTCTTGAGAATTGTCTTTGTTTATGATCATAGTTTTAGTGTTTCTGATATTCATTTCTAGTCCATATTTTTTGCTTGTTATGTTTATCACATTAAGCAATTGTTGTAGGTCTTTATGATTTTCTGATAGTAGAACAGTATCATCAGCATATCTTAGGTTATTGATTATCTTTCCATTAATGTTTAGGCCTGGTATCTCTGAAATGTTTTTAAAGATTTGCTCAGTGTATAGATTGAACAAGCTTGGTGACAGGATGCATCCTTGTCTTACTCCTCTTTTTATGTCCATGGGTGTAGAGTTATCTTTGTTATATCTTATTATTGCTGTTTGCTCTCAGTACAAATTGCATATTAGTCGTATGTCTGTGTCGTCTAGGTCTATATCCTTTAGGCAGTCTATGAGTTGGTTATGGTGTATTCTATCGAAAGCTTTGGTGTAGTCTATAAAGCAGACATATATTGGTTTGTTTACTTATGTGTACTTTTCAATCAATGTTCTCATGCTGAATATGATTTCTTTTGTCCCACTGTTCTTCTTGAATCCAAATTGGTGCTCATCTAATTCAGTATTGATTTTATTCTGAATCCTTCCCTGTATAACTTTTAGTAAAATGTTTGTTACCTGTCTCATTAGGGTTATTGTTCCTAAATCACTGCATTCAACTGCACCATTCTTTTTAGGCAATGCAATGAAAGTTGACGTATTTAGATCGTTTGGTATGTATCCTGTATGATATATGTCATTGCATATGTCTGTGATCACTTCGACGCCAAACTCTTCTAGAGCCTGTATCTTATCTATCTGTATATTGTCAGGCCCTGCTGCCTTTCCCATTTTCATTGTTTTTATAGCTTTTTCTACCTCAGATTTCAGGATTTTATAGTTGTATGTACATTTTATGTCTGGCTTTTTGTCCCTTTCGTCATGAAATAATTATATTATATATTCTTGCCATCTATCTATTATATATTTGTTGTCTGTTAGCATTCTTCCCTCTTTGTTTGCATGCAATACATCCGTTTCATACATCTTTTTTGTCTTTATTCGCCATTCTCTTTATTTCTGTGTGCATCTCTCTGTTTTTGTTTACTTTCCATATTTTCGACTTCTAGACATCTTTGGTTGAGCCAGTCTTCTTTTGCCTTTTTGCACATTCTCCGTATTTCATTGTCTATATTCTTGTATCTGGCAGTGTTTTTCGCTTGTCTTCTTTCTTCCATTTTTTCTAAGATTTTGTCAGTTATCCATTTTTGTTATTTGTTACTTTCTTTTTTGGGCAAGATGTTGCAGGATTCTTGCATGCTATTTTATGCATTGCCTTTTTGTTGTGACTTTTTCCTCAGGATTTTCTCTTCTGTACTGCTCAATCCCCTCTTTTAGTAACTTCTGATATGTGTTCTTTACTTGTACAGTATAAGTTTCTTGTACATCTTTCTGGTTTAACGCTGTTATATCTATTGGTGTTGCTGAATTAGTTTTTTGTTTGTTTCTCTTTAATTTGATTTTCATTTTTGTCATTACAGGATTGTGGTCTGAATTAATATCTGCTCCTGGGTAGGTTTTGGCTTTCTTGACGCTGTTCCTGAATCTGTCTTTTATCATTATGTAATCTATTTAATTTCTCTTCTTGTCTCCAGGCTTTTCCATGTGTATAATTTCCTTTTCTCTTTCTCAAAGAAGGTGATGCATTTTTTATTGGTTATTGGTTATGGAAGGCCTCGGTATCATAGCAAACGAATTAAAATCCATAATTGCTCAACCGCCCGTGCCAGTGGAATCACCCGAATTTCCAACTCATCTCCCAAACAAAGAAAGGTAACTGTAGTCCCCATCGTAGCAGTCTCAGCACACGCCAAAAGACATACGGCGAAACCGCGCAGAAAGTGAACACAGCCAACTGTTCCTCGTCATACGATATCATCATTCATCGTAAACAAGCGGGATATCGAAGCAGGATCAAAACGGATGAGACACACAGCTCACGGTGTGCACAGAGCACTTAACTCAGTAGCTCATGCAACAAGCCGGACTTGGAATATGAGGAAACTACAAGAAGGAACACTTTTCAGACATAGCCTTCAATGGTTCCTGCCACCTATCCACCATATACCATGGGAGTTCACGTCCTCCCGAAAATGATGATCGTCGTAGCACTTGATGATGTTAGGCCATCATTGATGACTCCAATTCCAAACATATAGACACACAGTGGTGGTAAGTTATCATTTCCAATCCAACAGAAGCCACATGACCTGTAGTTAGTAAAACCACAGAGAGAATATGATTTTGTGACCTTCACTGATTCACTCTTAGATGTGAATGTGTAGTTTACACAAGAGGAGAAGTTTTCAACTACAGTGATCCCATTTAAGGCAATTCTAGGATAGCAAGGCAAGTCTCCTTTATAGCAGCAGAAAAAGATGATGTTCTCCGCTCCCTTCTTGTAGCTGCCGCCACACGATTCTGATGTCTAATTAACTTGGACATCATTCAAGAACAATGTCAGATTAACATTCCATAGATATGGCTCTGCTGATGAAGTGCTTGGTGCAACAGTTGTATCAACCATACTGGATCGTTCTGGGGTGTAAATATGTGGCACACACATGGAGCGTGGTTTGTGGTCACAGTAATCCCATTAAAGGCAATTCTAGGGTAGCATGGCATAGCTGTTTCAAAACAGCACAATCCTGTGATGTTTTCTGTGTTCTCTATCAAGCTGCTGCTGCTACACAATCCTGACCATATATAGGCGTGGACATTATTCACTTGCAATGACAAAACTGCTTTGTTTACATCATAAACCTCTGGAAGCGAATCATTTATGGGACTAATAGTACAATTTATTCTTCCATCGGGGATATTTTCATTGAGTCCCCAAAAAAGGTCTTTGGTTAAAAAGCACATATGCTTTTGAGTTAAACACAAAATGAGCCCACTTCATAGATTCAAAATGATCCTTGCTAATGCCATCCGTTTGCACAAGTTAGGTCCTTAGCTACCAAGGTCACAAACGTCCGAAACGAAGCCATCGAATTAACGACTTTATCTACAGCGAAGATGAACGAACTGTGAACAAACATTTATATTCAAACCCTTGAATACATTTTCAAAAATCTGCCAACTCGCTGCAATAACATATATCGTGGTGTTCAATGTAAACATTGCTTAGTCCATAGCTCGAATATAAATAAGCTGCCATTTTTCAGTTGCATATTATCAGTCTGTTTTCTTCACAAAATTGTATTAATCTTTATCCTCTGTTATTCCTTTTTTTCTAGACCCTGATTTCCTATAATGGTTTTATATTTACCCATTCCTACTTTAGCGTTCATATAACCCATTATATATACACACATACATTCATTCATACATGCATACATACACAAACACATACATACACACATGCACACATACATGCACATATACATACACACATACATACACATTTACATACATACATATACATACATATATAAATATATGCATATATACATGCATACACATACATACATACATACATATATACATACATACACACATACATACACATATACATACATACATACATACATACATACATACATACATACATACATACATACATACATACATACATACATACATACATACATACATACATACGTACATACATACATACATACATACATAAATATTTACATAAATACATACACACAAATACACACACATACATCTACACATACATACATACTATACATACACATACATACTTACATACACACATACGTACATACATACATTCACACATACATATATACACACATACATACATACACAACAAATAAAACACACATGCATTAATACATACATACATACATACATACACACATATCGATAAATACATACATACATACATACATACATACTTGCATACATACATACATATATACATACATACACACATATACATACATACATACATACATACATACGTACATACACACATTCAAACATACATACATATATACACACATACATAAATACATACATACAAACATAATACACACATACATACATTCATGCACACATACATACATACAATCGTAAAAACACTCTCATATATACACATACATATATACATACATACACACACAAATATACACACATTCATATATACATGCATACATACATACATACATACATACATACATACATACATACATACAGACATACATACATACTTACATCAATACACACATACATTCTTACATACATGCGTATAATACATACATACTCACACATGCATACATACATACACATATACGTACGTACGTACATACACACATATACACTTTAATACATACATACATTCACAATAATTAAATTTGATGATATTCTCAAGATCGGCCACATTAGATTTGAATATCTTTTCTTTACATTAGATTTGATGATATTCTCATGATCTGTCACATTAGATTTGATGATATTCTCATGATCTGTCACATTTGAGTTGATGATATTCTCATGATCTGTCACATTTGAGTTGATGATATTCTCATGATCTGTCACATTTGAGTTGATGATATTCTCATGATCTGTCACATTTGAGTTGATGATATTCTCATGATTCTGGCACATTTGAGTTGATAATATTCTCAAGATCTGTCACATTAGATTTGATGATATTCTCATGATCTGTCACATTTGAGTTGATGATATTCTCATGATCTGTCACATTAGATTTGATGATATTCTCATGATCTGTCACATTTGAGTTGATGATATTCTCATGATCTGTCACATTTGAGTTGATGATATTATTATGATATGTCACATTTGAGTTGACGATATTCTCATGATTCTGCCACATTTGAGTTGATAATATTCTCATGATCTATCACATTCGATTTGATGATATTCTCATGATCTGTCACATTTGAGTTGATGATATTCTCATGATTCTGCCACATTTGAGTTGAAAATATTCTCATGATATGTCACATTAGATTTGATGATATTCTCATGATCTGTCACATTTGAGTTGATGATATTCTCATCATCTGTCACATTAGATTTGATGATATTCTCATGATTCTGCCACATTTGAGTTGATGATATTCTCATGCATAACTCTCATCCTGTTTTTCTCATGGATGTCATTAAACTTTAATGAGCGTGATAAATCTAACAGATCGCTGTCACTTCTGACTTTCTACTTCATCGAACTGAAACTAACATATCAAGTGTTATTATAATGGTAGAAGGGCGTGGTCCGATGATTGTTCATAAAAATCAATGACTTTACCTATATACCGCTATAAAAACTACATAAGCCGTTAGGTCCACACTTGGTGACACTTCTTGTTGCCTTCCACTCTCTGTGCTGTTACCAAACTATGGCTGTTCTAATGTTAACTTGTCTGGTCCTGATAACAATTCACGTTCGTGGAGGTAAGTACTATAGCTCGTTTCAAAACATATGCCCAACTTCAAAACGCTATTACTGTCTAACCGTTTGTTAAATACTTTTGAAAAAAATATGGACCAGATATGAATATAAAAAAAACTAAATCTATGATCATAAACAAAGAAAATTCTCAAGACCTACAATTAAATATCAAAGTGGAAGGAATACTTCTAGAGACAGTTCAGAATTACAACTACCTGGGACATACTATAACCAATGATGGAAAATTGAAATAAACAAAAGAATAGCAATGGCAAAAAGTAATTTTAATGCCATGAAAAATATACTATAGTTCGTTTCAAATCATGTGCCCAACTTCAAAATGCTATTACTCAGTAACCGTTTGTTAAAAACTGTTGAAATTTTCCAAATGTTATTAGAATGCAAAAGACCCTTTAAATGTATATTTAACAAATATCTTGCAGCTGCAGTTTTCTTAAAGCGGCAAATTTCTTTCATGTTTGTCAAAATTGTAAATTGTGAAGCCCTAAAGAATAGAAATTACCGTAGTTGCTGGTCTATGATTAATTTTCACTAGGTAAAGGCATGGCCGTAATGGGGAAATAACTGGATAAGACAAAACACCAGGAGAATTATTGTCTGCTCAGTTCGAGGACGGACGAAAATATCAAGGTATACCTGTATGTCCAATTTTCATAGTTGTGTGGTCCTGAAAAGGACCGTTTGTTGAACTAATTTAAGGTAATATAGGGGCCAACATTGTGGGGGCTATATACTTTCATTCTGAATCAGACGAGTCTAAAAGATTAATAACTGTTTGGGGTTGAACATTCCACAAACCATCATTTTTCCAATATTCCTCTTCCTGTTTTAAGACGTGGTCTTCACATTTAGCCCAATAATCTTTGTCTATATTTAATAAAGCGAGATTAGCAAGAGTCTTTACATCGCATATTTTGAATGTTGTATTTTCATCTGCCACTTGTCCTTTTAATTTTGCCCAGATTAGTTCTATTGGATTTAAATGAGCATGGTAAGGTGGCAGCCTCAAACTTATATGACCGTGCTCTTGGATAATCTTATCTATTTGAAAAATCTTTGTCCTATGTTTTTGCTTTACTAGAGATAGTAATTCAGGTTTTAAGTACATGTTATTAAATTGTATGTGCTCCTTTGTGAGCCATATCTTAACAGCATCTTTTGTACTGGATGACGTCGGGACTTTATCTTCAAGTGCAACAATGTTGTGGTACGCTGCATTGTCCATTATTAGGCAAGATGGTCGATCTAGTGCTGGGAGAACATAATTTTCAATCCAATGTCTAAATATGTGACCATTCATCTCAGAGTGATAATCCCGATTGTCTATGGATTTTGAAAGAAAAATGGGCTCTGCATTCTGTATTAGTCCATGTTGTCGACTACCTGCATGAGCAATTATCAAGCGCTGTCCTTTGCTGCTAGGTATTAATCTCTTAATCTTTCCATCTGATCACTGCCATTCCCTTTGGTTAGTGTGGTGAGCATTGATCCATGTTTCATCCAAGTACACAATATCATAACCTTGCTTGCGCACCTCTTTTACTTCACGTAAGTACTTGCTTCTCATGACTACTATATGTGGCTTCTCACAGATGATGTTTCGTCCATTGGAATACTTTCTGAATGTAAAGCCTGCAGCTCTGACATTCCTCCATAATGTAGACTTTGATATTTCAATACTGTTGTTCTTTTTCAGCGATACTTTTAATTTTCTTATTGTAACAGTTTCATTCATACCCAACATTTTGCGAATTTCACTTCTAATAAGTTCACTGTCGAAATTATCCAACATTTTTGCTCTTCCTTGTGATTTTGTATATTTGGAACATTGACGGTCACGTGCTTGAATCCAGCGATTAAATGCCCGTTTAGATAAATCCAAAATGTGTCTTGTCCTATTCTCAGGGTTTTCTAAAGAATGAAATAATCTTCCTCGTTTAGCCTCTTTGCAAAAATAGTCATACATTTTTATTGCGATGTTTTGTAAACTGCAGAATTTCATTTTAAGACTCATGATAAGTGTTATTGTTCCACGTTACGCCGCTGAATTATCGGAAATGGAACACACAATGTCTCGTGTTTACTACAAGTGTCTAATTGTGTCAGAAAACTCACGCGGAAAGCGTGCAAAAACGTGCGTATGGATTTGTAATCGCTATTTTTAACTTAAATACTGTAAACACTAAGTTTTGACTACATCAATGGGTCGTTATAAATTTATATAAATCAAATAAGCAATAATAATAACCAAATGTTTGTTTTTAATGAAATTAATTCCCTGTTGGGTTCTAATCATTATAACTATAAATGCAAATTTTAAAAAAAATTACAAAAAGCGGTTTAAAAGATATTGATTTTTAAAGTTGGGCACGACTTATGAAACAAGCTATATATAGAACACATGTTTCAACAATTATTATCAGTAGGGCAAGGGTATTTTACAACAGTGAGCTTACTATACTTCGTTCACAAATGCGTGCCCACAGAGTTGATCAATTATCTCGGAAACTGTTTGACGAATTTCTGTAATTCTTTTTCATGAAAATCTTATTTTTTTCACTGACCTTCAGATTTTAAAACATTTAAGTTCAAAGGTAGTCTGAATTTTGCATAAATCGTTCTTTGTAATATAATTTTAGGAAAATATCGAACCGCGTGCTCTAAACATTTAGATTTTACTGTAAATTATATTAATTTTCTGCAATGCAAGCCAAAGGCGTATCCGTATTACATTGAAGAGGGAACAATTTTTCATTTGATTTTATACCTTCGTCATAGAGATAGGTAAACATCCTTGCTTGACCGTCGCCTCTGCAGAGTTAAAGTTCTGTTTTATCCATCGATTTAAAGACTTTCTATTTATGTTTAGAGCTGCCTGTGTTCTGTTTTCTGTTTTTTTTTAATATCGTAATATAACCGACCCATTTTAGATTCCTTGCAAAAGTGCATGTACAATAACACAGTTACCTTTTGCATAGTGATGAATTTACACTTTAAACTCTTAATGGTTTTAAAAATCAAGTAGTCACTTCACAACAACTTACAAATTATCACACATACAGGAATATTCATTAATAATAAATATTTTGTCAAAATACGTCTCTGGATCAATTTAACAAGAAAACGGAAATGAAATTACAAAAAAACCACGGAGTGGTGATCGTCTTACAAGTTACGAGTGCGAAACGGTGCTAAAATGTGTGAGTAGTATACAATGTTGTATTTGACCCGTATTTCTCCGTAAATTAACAAAGATATATAGTAGGCGTATTTTACGCCTAATGTACATGAGAGACAGGGGGAGTTAACCGTGACATTTCGTGTCGGGATGTTGACCTCTAGTCCCGGTGACCCCGGAAGTGACCTGTTTATGTTTGGTGTGTGCTGACTTTGGAGTTCTTGATGTACTTGATCGATAGTGATAGGTTAGTAGATTATACAACATCAATGAAAAACAATCAATATAAAACAAAAGACAAAAGATATATTTTATTCTTTTATTATCTCAATAGGTGTATAACATACAGTGGATATTATATAACATTACAAAAATATTTAGTACACGAAGTAAATATATAGTACAAGGATAACATTTATTTATAGCTATGTAGTTGGGTGTCTGCTTAGCTCTATGTCATAAATGAATCATAAGGGGTGAAACAGTTAGAGATTCTCGGTTAGTCTAAACTAGTAGTGTAAAGAGTTAAATATGTTCCTCTGTGTTAGTGGTTCGCTATCTCTCTCTCTCTCTCTCTCGCTATCTCTCTCCCTCTCCATCGCTGTCGCTTTCGCTCTCGATCATTCTCGCTCGTTCTCTCTCCCTCTCCATTTCTCTCTCTCGCTATCTCTCTCTTTCACTAGACTTCTCTCTCACTCCTAGACGTCTCTCCTACCATTCCAGCTTTCATCTTCTCTCTCTCTCTCTCTCTCTCTCCTAACATTCCACCCTCCATCGTACATTTAGCTTCCGTCATATACTTCCCTCCATTGTAACACTTACTCATTCTCTCCATTTAAACCCATTAGCTCTACTTAGCTCCCTTAAATTTCTCTCTCTCTCTCTCTCTCCTATTCCAGCCTAGATTTCCCTCCATTGAAATACTTACTCATTCTCTCCATTTATGCCTATCATCTCGCCTTCCTTCTCTCTCTCTCTTTCTCCCCTATCCTCTCTTAGACTTCTAACCTATCAGTCCACCCTCCTCCTCTCCCTTTATCTCCCCCGCCCTCATTCATATTTTTAGCGTCCCTCCTATTGTAACACTTGATTATTCTCACCATTTATACCTAGCATCTTGTCTTCTTTCTCATATGCTTCTCTCTCTCGCTCTCTCTCATCTATCCCCTACTAGACTTCGCTCCTACCATTCTACCTTCCTTCCACTCTCTCTCTCTCTCTCTCTCTTCACCTCTCCTAGCGTTCCGCCTTCATTCGTATTTTTACCTTACCGCTAGTGTAACACATTAATAACATTGAATATCAATTACAAAAAGACTTGAAATATCTACTTTTTAAACAACCAATAAGATAAACATATGAAAAATTAAGGAATAATACACTCGACAAAGCTTAACATACGTACTTTATACACATCACCATTAATACAACCGAAATTCCTTAATGATAACCTACCACATCGTTATGAGATAAGAGAAAAACAGAAAAAAAATTCAACTTACACCGTAAAATATACCACTACAACACAGACCACTAGACTGAACAGTACTATGAAAATAAACTCCCGTGAATAAATCGCGCTTATAACACGAAGTCTCACATCCGACTAGTTTAAATATAATCTGATAAATAAAAGTTGGACGACACTATTCCACTCTCGACTAACATCTAGGTTAACCAATCAGAGAAGAGGATTTCTATCGGACACACACCAACGAAATGACTGACCTCTGGATTAACTAATCAGAGAAAAAGATTACTGTTATCGTGATAACTGACCTCATTTTCAACTTGGAGTGCTGTCGAGTCTGACGTATGGGTTACTTTAAATCGATTCGGTCCCTGATACAATCCACCTAGCGGGTCAATGGTGGGAGGAAATAATACAAGTGGCGGGTTACTTGAACGCGTTTTGACCCCTGATGCAAAACCAGGAGTTCCATGACAGTCATAAATAGTTGGATACAACGAGCAGGAAGTTATTTTCAAGATCGAAAATGTTAGACCAAATCACTAAGATTTTATCACCAGCACACACACATTTAGGCTCATATTCAAAAAGTCGACCTTAAAACCATACAAATCTACTCCCATACTCATAAAAGTTAGACACATCAAACAGATAATTACTTCCAAACTCCAAAAAGTTAGACCAAATCACGCCTCGATCGTTCTCTAACATTCCCACCGATCGTTCTTTAACATTGCCTCCAGCGTTCTTCGAGCGTTCTCTAACATTGCCTCGATCGTTCTCTAATATTACCTCGAGCGTTCTCTAACATTGCCACGATCGTTCTTTAACATTGCCTCCAGCGTTCTTCGATCGTTCTCTAACATTACCTCGAGCGTTCTCTAACATTGCCACGATCGTTCTTTAACATTGCCTCCAGCGTTCTCTAACATTCCCTTGCTCGTTCTGTAACATTTCCTCCAGCGTTCTTCGATCGTTCTCTAACATTACCTTGAGCGTTCTCTAACATTGCCTCGATCGTTCTCTAACATTACCTCGAGCGTTCTCTAACATTACCTCGAGCGTTCTCTAACATTGCCACGATCGTTCTTTAACATTGCCTCCAGCGTTCTCTAACATTACCTCGAGCGTTCTCTAACATAGCCTCGATCGTTCTCTAACATTGCCATGATCGTTCTTTAACATTGCCTCCAGCGTTCTCTAACATTACCTCGAGCGTTCTCTAACATTGCCTCGATCGTTTTCTATCATTACCTCGAGCGTTCTCTAACATTGCCTCGATCGTTCTCTAACATTACCTCGAGCGTTCTCTAACATTACCTCGAGCGTTCTCTAACATTGCCACGATTGTTCTTTAACATTGCCTCCAGCGTTCTCTAACATTACCTCGAGCGTTCTCTAACATTGCCTCGATCGTTCTCTAACATTGCCACGATCGTTCTTTAACATTGCCTCCAGCGTTCTCTAACATTACCTCGAGCGTTCTCTAACATTGCCTCGATCATTTTCTATCATTACATCGAGCGTTCTCTAACATTGCCTCGATCGTTCTTTAACACTGCCTCCAGCGTTCTCTAACATTCCCTTGCTCGTTCGCTAACATTTTCATTAGTGTGGAGTCTTTGTGTTGCTTTCTTAGTGAGATTCTCTACGTCTTTCTTCAGGCTCAATTGTCAATCTAGTTGTATTCCTAAAAATCTACTTCCATACTGATACTAGTTAGACACATCGAACAGATAGTTACATCCAAAGTCCCGCCAAATCGCAAACATTTTACCCCCAGAACACACAAATTTAGGGTCATACTCAAAAAGTCGACCTAAAAATCCCAAAAAGCTACTCACATAGTCGTAATAGTTAGACACAACGAATAGGAAGTTATATTCTAGCTCCAAAATGTTAGACCAAATCACTAAGATTTTACCACCAGAACACACAAATTTAGGCTCATATTCAAAAAGTCGACCTTAAAACTCTACAAACCTACTCCCATAGTCATAATTGTTAGACACATCGAACCGATCGTTATTTCTAAAACCCAAAAAGTTTGGTCAAATCGCCAATATTTTACCCACAGAACACAAAAATGTAGGCTCATATTAAAAAAGTCGACCTAAAATCCCAAAAAGCTACTCACATAGTCATAATAGTTATACACAACGAGTAGAAAGTTATATTCAAAGTCCAAAAAAAAACGTTATTTTAGACATCCCCATAGCAAAAATTTACATTAAAAAATCACTTTTAAGATTTTACCCCCTGACCATTTTTTTCGGGATAAGCTCATAAAATCGGTAAAAATCGTAAATTTTCACTCTAGGCATACCCCAAACTTTATTTTAGACATCCCCATTGCAAAAATTTACATTAAAAACCACTTTTAGGATTTTACCCCCATATCATTTTTGAGGATTACGCCCATGAAATCGATAAAAAATTGAAATTCAAGAACACACAAATTCAAGAATTAAATTGAGTTCAAGGCATACCTCAAACTTTATTTTAGACATCCCCACACCAAAAATTAACTTAAAAATCACTTTTGAATTTGTTACCCCCATTACCATTTTTGAGGGTTACGCCCATGGAATCGATAAAATTCGTAAATTTACCACGTAGGCTTACCTAAAACTTTATTTTAGACATCCCCACACCAAAAATTAACTTAAAAATCACTTTTGAAATTGTTACCCCCCTTGCCATTTTTTAGAGTTACGCCCCTGAAATCGATAAAAAATTGAAATTAAACCTCAAGGCATACCTCCCACATAATATTTGTCACCCCTACATATCAAATTCCAACAAAAAAAAACAACAAAAAGCTAGTATTATGGGTGGCTGTGAACACTACCCGAACATACTACTTCTCGTGCAAGTTTCGTGCGGTTTTGGTGCAAAATCTATTGTCTTCGGTGCATGCACGTGCACTTTTAGGTTGGGTTCACTGCCACCTATACTACAAGTTTTTTGTTGTTTTTTTGTTGGAATTTGATATGTAGGGGTGTCAAATATTATGTGGGAGGTATGCCTTGAGGTTAAATTTCAATTTTTTATCGATTTCAGGGGCGTAACTGTCAAAAATGGCAAGGGGGGTAACAATTTCAAAAGTGATTTTTAAGTTAATTTTTGGTGTGGGGATGTCTAAAATAAAGTTTTAGGTAAGCCTACGTGGTAAATTTACGATTTTTATCTATTCCATGGGCGTAACACTCAAAAATGGTAAGGGGGGTAACAAATTCAAAAGTGATTTTTAAGTTAATTTTTGGTGTGGGGATGTCTAAAATAAAGTTTTAGGTAAGCCTACGTGCTAAAATTACGATTTTTATCGATTCCATGGGCGTAACCCTCAAAAATGGTAAGGGTGGTAACAATTTCAAAAGTGTTTTTTTAGTAAACTTTCGGTATGGGGATGTCTAAAATAAAGTTTGAGGTATGCCTTGAGGTTAAATTTCAATTTTTTATCGATTTCATGGGCGTAATCCTCAAAAATGATATGGGGGTAAAATCCTAAAAGTGGTTTTTAATGTAAATTTTTGCAATGGGGATGTCTAAAATAAAGTTTGGGGTATGCCTAGAGTGAAAATTTACGATTTTTACCGATTTTATGGGCGTATCCCTAAAAAATGGTCAGGGGGTAAAATCTTAAATGTGGTTTTTTATGTAAATTTTTGCTATGGGGATGTCTAAAATAACGTTTTTTTTTTTTTTGGGACTTTGAATATAACTTTCTACTCGTTGTGTCTAACTATTATGACTATGTGAGTAGCTTTTTGGGATTTTTAGGTCGGATTTTTGAATATGAGCCTACATTTGTGTGTTCTGTAGATAAAATATTTGCGATTTGGCCAAACTTTTTTTGGTTTTAGAAATAACGATCGGTTCGATGTGTCTAACAATTATGACTATGTGAGTAGCTTTTTGAAATTTTAAGGTCGACTTTTTTAATATGAGCCTACATTTTTGTGTTCTGTGGGTAAAATATTGGCGATTTGACCAAACTTTTTGGGTTTTAGAAATAACGATCGGTTCGATGTGTCTAACAATTATGACTATGGGAGTAGGTTTGTAGAGTTTTAAGGTCGACTTTTTTAATATGAGCCAAAATTTGTGTGTTCTGGTGGTAAAATCTTAGTGATTTGGTCTAACATTTTGGACCTAGAATATAACTTCCTATTCGTTGTGTCTAACTATTACGACTATGTGAGTAGCTTTTTGGGATTTTTAGGTCGACTTTTTGAGTATGACCCTAAATTTGTGTGTTCTGGGGTAAAATGTTTGCGATTTGGCGGGACTTTGGATGTAACTATCTGTTCGATGTGTCTAACTAGTATCAGTATGGAAGTAGATTTTTAGGAATACAACTAGACTGACAATTGAGCCTGAAGAAACACGTAGAGAATCTCACTAAGAAGGCAACACAAAGACTCCAACTAATGAAAATGTTAGAGAACGAGCAAGGGAATGTTAGAGAACGCTGGAGGCAATGTTAAAGAACGATCGTGGCAATGTTAGAGAACGCTCGAGGTAATGTTAGAGAACGCTCGAGGTAATGTTAGAGAACGATCGAGGCAATGTTAGAGAACGATCGAGGTAATGTTAGAGAACGCTGGAGGCAATGTTAAAGAACGATCGTGGCAATGTTAGAGAACGCTCGAGGTAATGTTAGAGAACGCTCGAGGTAATGTTAGAGAACGATCGAGGCAATGTTGGAGAACGCTCGAGGTAATGTTAGAGAACGATCGAAGAACGCTGGAGGCAATGTTAAAGAACGAGCAAGGGAATGTTAGAGAACGCTGGAGGCAATGTTAAAGAACGATCGTGGCAATGTAAGAGAACGCTCGAGGTAATGTTAGAGAACGATCGAAGAACGCTGGAGGCAATGTTAAAGAACGATCGTGGCAATGTTAGAGAATGTTCGAAGAACGCTGGAGGCAATGTTAAAGAACGATCGTGGGAATGTTAGAGAACGATCGAGGCGTGATTTGGTCTAACTTTTTGGAGTTTGGAAGTAATTATCTGCTTGATGTGTCTAACTTTTATGAGTATGGGAGTAGATTTGTATGGTTTTAAGGTCGACTTTTTGAATATGAGCCTAAATGTGTGTGTTCTGGTGGTAAAATCTTAGTGATTTGGTCTAACATTTTGGACGTATATAACTTCCTGCTCGTTGTATCCAACTATTTATGACTGTCATGGAATTCCTGGTTTTGCATCAGGGGTCAAAACGCGTTCAAGTAACCCGCCACTTGTATTATTTCCTCCCACCATTGACCCGCTAGGTGGATTGTATCAGGGACCGAATCGATTTAAAGTAACCCACGCGTCAGACTCGACAGCACTCCAAGTTGAAAATGAGGTCAGTTATCACGATAACAGTAATCTTTTTCTCTGATTAGTTAATCCAGAGGTCAGTCATTTCGTTGGTGGGTGTCCGATAGAAATCCTCTTCTCTGGTTGGTTAATCCAAAGGTCAGTCATTTCGTTGATGGGTGTCCTATAGAAATCCCCTTCTCTGATTGGTTAACCTAGATGTTAGTCGAGAGTGGAATAGTGTCGTCCAACTTTTATTTACCAGATTATATTTAAACTAGTCGGATGTGAGACTTCGTGTTATAAGCGCGATTTATTCACGGGAGTTTATTTTCATAGTACTGTTCAGTCTAGTGGTCTGTGTTGTAGTGGTATATTTTACGGTGTAAGTTGAATTTTTTTTCTGTTTTTCTCTTATCTCATAACGATGTGGTAGGTTATCATTAAAGGAATTTCGGTTGTATTAATGGTGATAAGTATAAAGTACGTATGTTAAGCTTTGTCGAGTGTATTATTCCTTAATTTTTCATATGTTTATCTTATTGGTTGTTTAAAAAGTAGATATTTCAAGTCTTTTTGTAATTGATATTCAATGTTATTAATGTGTTACACTAGCGGTAAGGTAAAAATACGAATGAAGGCGGAACGCTAGGAGAGGTGAAGAGAGAGAGAGAGAGAGAGAGAGGAAGGAAAGTAGAATGGTAGGAGCGAAGTCTAGTAGGGGTTAGAAGAGAGAGAGGGAGAGATTGAAGCATATGAGAAAGAAGACAAGATGCTAGGTATAAATGGTGAGAATAATTAAGTGTTACAATAGGAGGGACGCTAAAAATATGAATGAGGGCGGGGGAGATAAAGGGAGAGGAGGAGGGTGGACTGATAGGTTAGAAGTCTAAGAGAGGATAGGGGAGAAAGAGAGAGAGAGAGAGAGAGAGAAGGAAGGCGAGATGATAGGCATAAATGGAGAGAATGAGTAAGTGTTTCAATGGAGGGAAATCTAGGCTGGAATAGGAGAGAGAGAGAGAGAGAGAGAGAGAGAGAGATATTAAGGGGAGCTAAGTAGAGCTAATGGGTTTAAATGGAGAGAATGAGTAAGTGTTACAATGGAGGGAAGTCTATGACGGAAGCTAAATGTACGATGGAGGGTGGAATGTTAGGAGAGAGAGAGAGAGAGAGAGAGAGAGAGAGAGAGAGAGAGATGAAAGCTGGAATGGTAGGAGAGACGTCTAGGAGTGAGAGAGAAGTCTAGTGAAAGAGAGAGATAGCGAGAGAGAGAGATGGAGAGGGAGAGAGAACGAGCGAGAATGATCGAGAGCGAAAGTGACAGCGATGGAGAGGGAGAGAGAGATAGCGAGAGAGAGAGAGAGAGAGATAGCGAACCACTAACACAGAGGAACATATTTAACTCTTTACACTACTAGTTTTGACTAACCGAGAATCTCTAACTGTTTCACCCCTTATGATTCATTTATGACATAGAGCTAAGCAGACACCCAACTACATAGCTATAAATAAATGTTATCCTTGTACTATATATTTACTTCGTGTACTAAATATTTTTGTAATGTTATATAATATCCACTGTATGTTATACACCTATTGAGATAATAAAAGAATAAAATATATCTTTTGTCTTTTGTTTTATATTGATTGTTTTTCATTGATGTTGTATAATCTACTAACCTATCACTATCGATCAAGTACATCAAGAACTCCAAAGTCAGCACACACCAAACATAAACAGGTCACTTCCGGGTCACCGGGACTAGAGGTCAACATCCCGACACGAAATGTCACGGTTAACTCCCCCTGTCTCTCATGTACATTAGGCGTAAAATACGCCTACTATATATCTTTGTTAATTTACGGAGAAATACGGGCCAAATACAACATTGTATACTACTTGTGTGGTGTGCACGTGAAATTTGCCTTTTTAATTGGTGAGTTGATTACAACAAATGTGGGTATTGTAAAATCCTAAAGTTTAGGACAAGCAAGAAAATTATATTTTTATATACCTCATATAAGCAAAAATCTTTCCTAAATGCGTGAATGTGGGGAAAAAATCAGACTGAAGGTCGGTGATAAAATAAGATTTCACGAAAAAAGAATTACAGAAATTCATCAAACAGTTTCCGAGATAATTCATAAACTCTGTGGGCACGAATTTGTGAACGAACTATCGTTGTTGAATTGTGATCGCTCCAGCTTGGAGATATTTATGGATTATCGACTTGACTGCAGACATAGTGACAGCCTACACATCTTGACTCCAGGCTTAATGACATAGCACATCTCTTGACTCCAGGCTTAATGACATAGCACATCTCTTGACTCCAGGCTTATCAGTTACGGGACAAGCGAAGCACTTAAACAGACAGCTGCTATCGTGAGAGAATCCGGAATCCTACTCTGATAGAGTCATGATCGCAGAAGAGGAAGAAGACTCAAGGCTTTGTGATAGAGCAAACTTTTTGACTCCAGGTTTTATGACAGAGCACACCTCTTGACTCCAGGCTTAGTGACAGAGCATACCTTTTGACTACAGGCTTAGTGACAGAGCAAACCTTTTAACTACAGTTTAATGACAGAGCTAAACTTTTGACGCCGGGCTTAGTGACAGAGCAAACCTTTTAACTCCAGGTTTAATGACAGAGCTAATCTTTTGACGCTGGGCTTGGTGACAGAGCAAACCATTTGACGCCGGGTTTAGTGACAGAGCAAACCAATTGACGCCGGGGATTGTGACAGAGCAAAATATTTGACGCCGGGCCTAGTGCCTGAACAAACCTTTAGACGCCTAGTCTTTAGACGTCTAGTGCCTGAGCAAACCTTTTGACGCTGGGCTTAGTGACTGAGCAAACCTTTTGACGCCGGGCTTATTGACTTTGTAATCCTCTTTGTCAGCAAGGAAGGGGACACAATGTACTATTTTAATTAAACAGATCACATTCAAGAGAAATATTCTAATTTATCAAAGCTGACTATTTAGCACACTTCTGTATGGGTACGAAACATGGACAACATATGCAGGGCAGAGGAAAGTTTTGCATTGCTCTCACAAGATAATGAATTTTAAATTGCACGACGAAGTTACCAAAATAAACGTTTTGCAGCCACCAATACTCTCGTGCATTATGACAAAACGTATGAGTTGGAAGGTGGTTGGATTAAGTGAGAAAAATAGATAATAATTATATTTCAAAACAAGAAAAAAGAAGATGATGGCTACAAAAAAAGACATTGTTATGTGTTGGAATCTGCGAAACAATACTCGTGATAGATTACACATTTGAACATCACTCCACCTAAGACAGTAATATATACCAAAACATCTGTCCAATTATGATTGCTTTTTACTAACTGTCTGTCAAAGTAAAGATATATATATATATATATATATATATATATATAACAGTCAACAACAGAACTGATACGATGCACTGTAGATAGTAGATTGTGGAGGGACATGATCACCTACGCCAACCGTTATGGCACATGATGATATATATATATATATATATATATATATATATATATATATATATATATACATGAATAGAAATATGTTCAAGAATTGTGATAGTTTATAATATTTGGCAACTATAAAAGTGACAGGACACAAAACATTTAACTCTTTCGGGTATAGAAAATTGTCACAAAAATGTCATTGCTTGGTAAGAAAGGATTTATTAAAAGTGAAGAAAAGATAACGATGATTACCCTATATGCTTATTACGACTCTTAATATATATATATATATATATATATATATATATATATATATATATATACATCACCATTATAATCATGTGCCATACCGGTTGGCGTAGGCGATCATGTCTTTCCACAATCTTCTATCTACAGTGCATCGTATCAGTTCTGCTGTTGAATGTTTTACATGCCATGACACCAAGCTATCCAGTATTTTCTCTCTTTGTCGTCCGCAATCTCTCTTTCCTTTTATTTTGCCAATTGTAACCAAGTATTCAAACCTTCCTCTTCTCATGATGTGCCCGAAAAATGTTGATTGTTTCTTTCTAATGTATTTTAGGAGTTCCCTTTTTTGTGTTGGCCTCTTTGATAATTTCTTCATTGCTGTTTGTAACTGTCCAGGGAACTTTCAACATTCTTCTGAGAAATCCCATCTCTGTGGCCTCTAATCGTCTTTTCACTTGTTTGTCTACCGTACATGATTCGCTTCCATAGGTCATAATTTGTTCTGTATATCACCGATGAACTCCCTTTCTCACTTCTATTGACACAGATTTGTTGCATAATATATTTTTCCTTTTCTGAAATGCTATTTTGGCCTGCGCTTATATATATATATATATATATATATATATATATGCTTTCAGATATACCAAGAAGTAAGTTAGGAAACTTTCCTCTAGATGGATGTTCTACGGACGAGTTCGATTTTATTTTCCTTTATATCGAAGACAGAATTCTCCTTGAGGTTGTGTACAATCAGAAGAAAGTGGCCTATGATTTTGCTTCTCGCATGTCAGACTTTGATGAAACAACGTCAAGAGTGCACATCGCTGATGTTTATGATTCTTTTTCTACGAGCAGTTCTGCAGTAAATGTCAGTGCTTGGCGTTTGAATAATTTAGATAAATATTTAGAGACTACAAATAACGAATTGGATGACATGCTTTTTGAAATGTATACATACATTTATATAGCACCAAAGAAAGGAAAGTATTATAGTCTCAACAGAAACCTGACAAAGAAAATACAGTTTGTTCAACGTTTGTTTGTGGAGATGGCTGGAGTCAGAGAGAACGCGACCCATGTTGCTGTAATATTCCTCTATGGTGGCGATTTGTCATTTGAAGAGACAATAAATATACCAGATATTGTAGAACAACAACAACAAGTTACAGGCATCGAGATATTTGTTGTTGTCCTTGATGTCAGATATGTAAGTCGCATAGTCTACCTGAGAGATACCCTACTTGTAGGAACTCACAGCCAATATTTGTTGAAGCAAATTATTATAATGACAATTTGCAACCAGTGTAAGAAAGGATGGTTCCAGTATGAACGAGTCGACGAAACTGATCAAATGTCTTGTTATTTATTGCATGTTTATCGGTCTGTAGTCAATTTTGAGGATGCTAGGTTTCGTTGCAGAGTTCTGTCAGGTTCTTTGACCTCAATAGAAACGAAAGAAGAACTGCAATTTTTGCAGACACAAATTGCAGCATATCTCAAAGGCATGGGGTATCTCAAATTTGATTCTAATGATACATCTCGTTTATCTGCTCACATTTATTTTGGGCTCAAACGAGACACAACGAGACTTGCCAAACGTTTTCATTGGTCACTGGCTCAAAGTGAACGAAACAGTCCATTGGTTGTTAACAATTGGTTGCCTGGGAAACCGTCAGGTGGATATAGCAACGGATGTGCGATGTGGTTATTTGCTTTCAACAATATTAGCAGTAACTTCAGTATAATTTCCAGTAACGAAAATCGTGTTGATGATGGGTGGGTTGATGTTAGGTGCCGGGACCAAATAAGTTCATTCATGCTTTGTGAGACTACCCTTCAACGTAGAATAGATCACAAGAACAGAATGTATATAAAACCGGCTACCAAAGAAAGTATAAGTCGTGCTCTAACTAAAGGAAACTATAAAATATTCAATGACAAAATCGTGTCTCTCTCTGCCAACATTGCTAGCAAAGATTTTTTTGATATCTTGAAAAAGTCTGACCAAGAATTATTTCCGGTCTTTGATTGTGGTGAGGACGCACCAGAACCTCGTTACATTTCCTACTTTTATATCTGTGACCGTGTTGATCACTGCAGAAACAGGCGGGATGAAGTGTTTTGTTTGAATGAAACAGAGGATACAAACACATATCTGAACGATGGCGTTTACTGTTGCGATGATTCGTTTTTGCCTTTACGGTGGGTTGGTGACGGTGAGATTGACTGTGACGTGTGTGGGTACAGCTCTGGGAAGAAGATTAACGATGAAAGTGAGGATCTCGTGAATTCCCAAAAGAAAGGCAAGATCTGTGCTTTTTATTGCAACAATAGGTGTGTCCGCTTCAACGAACTTAATAATAACAAAACAGATTGCATTGAAAAAGAGCGAAACTTTGACGAGACTGTGGGAAAACTAGAAGCGACGGGAAACTGTCATAACAGCCTGGGACAGCTCTTGTGGTCTCCCAGGTGTATCTATTTGAAGGATATGTACGGGGCTTTGATGGGTTGTAGAGATATGTCCCATCTTGATAACTGTACAAACTTTGAGTGCCCAGAAGGATACGTTAAATGTCCGAACACTTATTGTATCCCCCAACATTATGTCTTTGATGGAACAATAGATTGTCCAGCAGGAGAGGACGAGAATAATTACACTCTTATCTCATGTACTAGAAACTTTGCCTGTTGGAATAGTAAAGTGTGTCTCCATCCTGACCTAGTTTGTGACGGAAATCCTGACTGTCCTAATAAAGACGACGAAATTGATTGTAAGATGATATGTAATGACGGTTTCCGGTGTATATCGGGGACAGTTACGGTACCATATTTCAATAAGCCTATACCAACATTGTCTTTGACGTCATTTGATTCTAGAACACGTTATCTGGACTTGTCCCGATTAGATCTTAGTAACGCAAAATTTTATGATATGAAGAATGTAGAAATCATTAACTTCTCTGGCTGCAATATCACAAACAGACACATTTATGAAACGTTCTTAGAAAATGGCTTGCAGATACTGGAACTGAGCTATAACTGGCTACAGTCTCTGGACGGTAGTGATATATTTGAGTTTCCGGTGGATAATATGCGATTCTTGAATCTGTCCTACAACAGAGTCTTTGTTGAAGTGAAAAACATTTATTTAACTTTTTTAGAAACACTCGACCTCTCTCACACGAGTCTGTCACTCCTGGATAAATCGTTCACTGTCATGTTTCCGAACTTAAAACATTTAAACTTAAGCTTCACAAAAATTAGTAGAATCCACAGAGATACATTTAGTCATAGCGTTATATATCAGACACTAGATTTACGTGGAATATTCATCGCAGACTTTTATGAAGATTACTTTAGTGGTCTCAGTATCAGTCACGATCTGTTCACTGACATTTTTCAGTTGTGTTGTCCACAGATAAGAGGGCAGCTGATCCCATACCACACTTGTCACGCTCCTGATGACGCTATCTCCTCTTGTTTTGATCTGATAGGTATCGATGTTCAGCGTGTTCTTCTCTGGGTGGTCGCGGTTCTTGCTGTTCTTGGGAACATGACAGTTATTGGTTATCGTGTAATCTGGGACAGCTCAGTTCTCACAACAGGTTATGGTCTGTTTGTGACAAACTTGGGTATATCTGACTTTATTATGGGAGTCTATCTGTTCATTATTGCTGGAGCGGATTATTACTATCGTGACGTTTATGTTTTGTATGACGAGAGCTGGAGAGAAAGTGGTGTATGTAAACTTGCTGGCTTTCTGGCTACACTCTCGTGTGAAACGTCAACATTTTTTGTTTTCCTTATTACTCTGGATAGGTTTTTGATAATGAAGTTTCCATTTGGTCAAGTCAAGTTTTCCAAAATGAGTAAAATCATCGTTCTGACATTGTCTTGGATCATTGGTTTCCTTCTTGCACTGACTCCCATTGTGTTCAGGTTTGAAATATATTCTTCTAACGCAATGTGTCTTGGCTTACCTTTGACAACTAAACGACACAATGGATGGCAGTTCTCGTTTGCATTCATCGCCCTCAACTTCTCCCTTGTTCTTGTCGTTCTTTACGGTCAAAGAGCCATCTTTCGTGCCATGTCCGAGAATAGAATGACTCGCATAGCGACCAGGAAAGCTAACGATATAACTGTGGCTAAACAGCTGCTTCTAGTTGCGTTGTCCAGCTTTCTTTGTTGGTTTCCTATAGGAGTCATGGGATTATTGCCTTTTGGCGGATATGTGATCAGCAATGATGTTTTCGCCTGGACAACGGTTATTATCCTTCCAATTAATTCTGCAGCAAACCCACTTCTGTACACGATCCCTGCCATTATTGCTAAATGGGAGCGGTTTAAACACGGTGACGGCAGAGCGAAACAGACATCTTAAATAGTGCTACGAAAGAAAAAAAATTGGAAGAATTATAAAGTAATAAAATAACGGTATGTCCCGATTCTTCAATAATGTAGCTCTTTTCTACTGGAGTGTCAATACTTCAACTGTTGTGTGTGGACAATTGGGGAGCAGAATTTAATATTTAATGGGCATGTTCATATCAGTGTTAATAGTGAGATGCGAAAATTAGAGTTAGCTTTGGTGGTGAGATACGAAATCTAGAGTCATTGTTATTGGTGAGATATGATAGCTATAGTTCGTGCTAGTGGTGAGTATACGAAAGCTAGCGTCCGTGCTTTTCGCGAGATACGAAAGCTATATTATTGTATTTATGAAAAGAGAGAATCAAATAAGCAGCCAAATATTTAGAGACACCATAGTATACTGACAACAACAAGCAACCAAATATTTAGAGACACCATAGTATACTGACAACAACAAGCAACCAAATATTTAGAGACACCATAGTATACTGACAACAACAAGCAACCAAATATTTAGAGACACCATAGTATACTGACAACAACAAGCAACCAACTATTTAGAGACACCATAGTATACTGACAACAACAAGCAACCAAATATTTAGAGACACCATAGTATACTGACAACAACAAGCAACCAAATATTTAGAGACACCATAGTATACTGACAGCAACAAGCAACCAAATATTTAGAGACACCATAGTATACTAAAACAACCATCTTTTCTCTACGAAGCTTCAAGGCATCAGCAGATAAATATAACAAGAAGTAGAAGAAAGGGAAAGAACAACCAATAACTTCAGTAAAATCAGCTACTTGAATGTCTACACTGAAAATATTTGTTTTAAAAGTGGTTAACATATTGTATTTTTTCTTTTGACAAAACAAATGTATTTATTTTTAAATGAACGTAACATGAATAACTGCACGTATTCTCCAAATGTAATTTTAATCTTTTTTTAACTTTAAATTTAACTGTACTTTTACATGTGTTAGTATTGTAATATTTAATTTTGTATTATTTTAACTTTCATATAACGCCAATTTTAAGAATGAGGGGAATGTATCTGGATCGGAGCTTCTTCATTCCTAAACGCTGCAACATTTGCAAGTGAAAAATACAATTTCACTTTGAAATGAAAACAATCAGCTGTGTGTTATGGTTATGGTTATGGAAGGCCCCGGTATCACTGCAAACGAATTAAAATCCATAATTGCTCAACCGTCCGTGCCAGTGGAATCGTACAAATTACTAACTCATCTCCAAAACAAAGAAAGGTAGCTGTAGTCCCCATCATAGCAGTCTCAGCACACGCCAAAAGATATAAGGCGAAACCGCCCAGAAAGTGAACACAGCCAACTGTTCCCTGTCATACGATATCATCATTCATCGTAAACCATTGGAATATCGAAACATGATCAACACGGATGATACACACAGCTCACGGTGTGCACAGAGCACCTAACTCAGTAGCTCCTGCAACAAGCCGGATGTGATGGACATGTGCGTGAGAAGGACCAAGATCAAGACTTATTGTGCACATTGGTAATAACAATATTCTTATACGCCTAAGAATTATGGATCCTAACACAAAATTAAAAAGGAAAATGCAAGCCCCAAAGAAATGAGGTGTTACCATCAGAGACTTTGTATCTCAAACACAGACCCGACTTGATCGTGACCCAAGTTGGTATAAATGTATAGCAACAGCAGATCACTGAAAGACAAGATAGTTTGTCACAGGTCTACATGAAGAACTTCTGACAGCTGGTCAAGAAAACACAAGATAGTTTGTCACAGGTCTACATGAAGAACTTCTGACAGCTGGTCAAGAAAACAAAAAAAACAGCAGGCTGGACAGAACATGGAAGGCATGGTTCCTGGCGACGCATTAGGGGCTGATCAAGAAGAAGGTGGTTTTATAGACATCAAGGAGACCTTGAACATGGCAACAGAAGTAGTGTGAGACTGGCTAGAGACAGAGATTCTTTCAGATGGGCTGTGGTGAATGCAAAGTTCTGTGGGAGATCTGGTTAGGGACAGAGATTCTATCAGATGGGCTGTGGTGAATGCAAAGTTCTGTGGGAGATCTGGCTAGGGGCAGAGATTCTTTCAGCTGTGTGTATATGGCTTCACTTAAGGTGAAGAAAGAGAGAAACAACACACACACACATATATATATATATATATATATATATATACAGTATATATAATTGTCCTATACTGATTTACTTTTATTTATAAATCACTTTATTTTATCACTTTCGATACTTACTATGAATGCGATAATTTCTTTTAATAGATGTTGATTGATGTCTTAGCTTATATCATTGTCAAGAAAATGGAAATTAAATAATATCCCGGCTTTATTGTGACAAATGTGGCGGTGAAAGAAGCCACTTGTGTTATCTTCATTAAAGTGAAATGTTGTAGGATGTCTCTTATGTTTGGTTATTTGTCATTTGTCACTTCAATCATATCTATTTTTATTTATTCGTCACAAACTCACTTCTTGCTTTATCTCTCTCGTTATGTGTACTTGTTTATGTACATTGTTTATCACATGAGTCAATCATCAGCATCATCAAGTACCGGGCCTACTGGCATAGGTGATCAAGTCTCTCCACAACTTTCGATCTCGACAGTTATTTATCATTTCTCTTGTTGACTTTCTGCCAAGCCATTCTCTTAAGCTGTCTGGTATTTTTTTCTCTTTGCTTCCTTCTATCTCTTCGTCCCTCAATTTTTCCAGTTTGCTACAATATATATTCCAGTTGTTCTCTTCTCATCACATGACCAAAAAATGATGATTGTTTCTTCCTAATATTGGTAATTAGCTCTCTTTTTGCTTTGACCACTATCAGAACACTTTCATTACTCTTCTTAGCTCTCTATAGTATTCTCAACATTCTTCTGTAAAACCACATTTCTACAGACTCCAGTGATTTTCGTGTCTGATGTCCTATTGTCCATGATTCACATTCACACGTTAAGACTGGCTCTACATAACATTTAAGAACTATTTTTCTTGTTTCTATTGTCAAAATGGATTGCATAGTATCTTCCTCATTTTTTTGGAAAGCTGCTTTTGCCTGAGCCATTCTGCATTTCACCTCTTTTGTACATCTTCCGTCTGAGTTTAACAAAGTTCCCAAATATTTAAATTCATTCCCTGTTTTAATATTGTTCCACTTTTTATTTTGCACTGAGGCGATGTCTTTTTCTTTGTTGTTACCGTTACTTCTGTCTTTTTTCTATTAAGGCTGAGTCCTTTACCTTTGCTTTCTTTCAATATAATGTCCAACATTTCTTGTAACTCATTTTCACTCTTAGCGATTAAGACTGTATCATCAGCATACTTTAGATTATTTGTATTATGACCTCCAATTGTTATTTCAGGCATGTCCTTTATGGATCTTAAAATAATTTCACCATAAATATTAAATAAATCAGATGACAGCACACAACCTTGTCTAACACCCTGTTTTATTTGTTGAAACATTCCCAATTGGTTTCCAGTTCTTACGGCCGCTGTTTGTTGCCAATACGTGTTCTTTATTATTCTTAGATCTTTGCTGTGTACTTTTATGCTGTCTAAATTTTTGATTATTTCTTGGTGCTTAACTTTATCAAATGCTTTGGTATATAATCTATGAAACATAGGTATAGATCTGTTTTCACCTCTATGGCTCTTTCTACTAAAGATCTTATGATATATATGGCATTGCTCGTTCCTTTACCTCCAAAAAACCACACTGTTCATCGCTAATTCCTGGACTGATTTTGTTTCGCACTCTTCGCATGATGATTCTTAGTAATATCTTAGTCATGTGACTCATAAGTCTTATTGTGCGATGATCATCGCAATCAAGCGCACCCGATTTCTTTGGTAGGGCTATGAATATTGATTTGAGCAAGTTGTCTGGTATATTTCTGCTGCTGTAGATATCATTCAATATTTTTTTTATTATTTCTATTCCAAAATCACCCACGGCTTCAATCTCTTCTTTAGTTATATTATCTGGTCCATGAGCTTTTCCGGCTTTCATATTGCGTAAGGCGTCTTCCACTACTTCTCTGAGTATTTCTGGTCCTTCTCCATTATCCTTAATATTCACTTCTGTTCGTTCATCACTATAAAGATCTTTAATGTATTCTCTCTCTCTCTCTCTCTTTCTCTCTCTCTCTTTCTCTCTCTCTCTCTCTCTCTCTCTCTCTCTGCGATCAGGACTCAATCAGAGTAGGATTCCATACTCTCACATGAAGCAGTCAGGTTAAGTGTATTGATCGCCCCCACAGACAGAACATCACAATTAGAGTCTGCCAAATCCACTCTGATTGAACACCCGTTAAAACGTTGCACTGTGTTCTGCGCCAGTGGCCCAGTGCATCCGATTTCAGCCATCATTTTATTCAGGATAGCTTTCCTTAGCCTTTGATTGTCCCCAATCTTCCTGCAAGGCAGCAGATGATCTTTTCTGTAGGTGGATTCTCCCCTTAGATGGTCGGCCCTCCCAGGTTTACGATCACCATCTGTCCGAGTCACTAGAGGTGACTAACACAGACATGCACACACAAAGGTATGAGATGTGGCTAACACAGACATGCACACATCGATACGAGGCATGACTAACACTGACACACATTCATATATATGACACATAACTAACATAGACATGCACATAAAGATATGAGATATGTCTGACATGGACATGCACACAGAAAGATGTGACATATGCCTAACATAGACATGCACACAAAGATATGAGATATGACCAACATAGACACGCACACACAAAGATATGAGATGTGACTAACATAGCCATGCACACGCAAAGATATGACATGTTACTAACATAGCCATGCACACACAAAAATATGAGACATGACTAACATAATCATGCACACAAAGATATGAGATATCACTAACCCAGATGTGCAAACACAAAGATGTGACGCATGACTCACACAGATACACACTAAGTTATGTGATATGACTAAACACATACACACATACAAATATGAGACATGATTAACACGGACACACCAAGATATGAGATATGACTAACATGACACACACCAAAATATGAGCCATGACCAGCACACACACACACTAGCCATTGCTAGCACAGAAACACATCAAGATATGAGCCATGGCCAGCACAGAGACACATCAAGATATGAGCCATGGCTTCACGGAAAAACACCAAGAAATGAACCGTGTCCAGCACAGAAACACATTAAGGTATCCATATGCTTGGGTTTGTTGTAGTCGGCAGACTCTTCTTAACGTGGGAATCATCGACATACGAGACGCAAGCCCCGATTAACTGTTCACAGGTTTCGTTGAAACAGTTGTCCGGAGATTTGAGAGTGCAGTCTGACCCGTAGAACGTTCCCTTGCATGAACAGTTCCCGATTGACTGTTCACAGGTGTCGTTGAAACAGTTGTCCAGACATTTGAAAGTGCAGTCTGACCCGTAGTACGTTTCCTTGCACGTACAGTCTGTACTTTCCGGGTCACATATGATGTCACAGCATTCAGAACACGTCTGTTTGCACAGTAGCCCAACATTACCATCGGGACAAGTGTCATTACAGGTGTAGCCAGGATGCTTACATTGTAGGCATTTTCCAGATTTTTCCTCACATAAAGGACAGGCACTAAGACAAGACCCGGAGCAGTCGTGTCCGTAGATCCCATGTGAACAGTTGCCGTGACACGTACTGATGATGACGTTGCAGCCTCTGCAACACCCACTACACACTGCACAAAACGACCAAGAATGCCCGTCTAGACAATAGGTGTCTGAAAATGTTTGCACCTCACACGCCGACAGTGCACTGACGGCCTGCGAAATGGTCGGTGAGAACTCAATCTTAATGTGTGCCATTGTCGCTTGTGTGGTGGCTACAATAGTGTTCAAAGAAATATTTGGGTATGATTTGAGAGTCACATTCCGACCCCCGCCAATGTAGATGGAGCAGATATTTGCAACTATCGCCCCTTCAATCCGTAACTTGTTGATCAGACCAGCCCCAGAGCAAAAGACATCAATCTCATGCGAAATAACTACAAACCTTGATTCATTATTACATGAGGCAGAACCATTTAGTTTTATTGTGAAACTGTCCAGATATGTTAAGTCATTCACATAAATCAGAAAGCAGGAGAACGGCAAATATTGATTAAGAGTTGCCTCAACTGATGTAGAAACTGTGTGCGGATTACATGTGGTGTCGTTGTTATCAAACAGGAAAGTAGGTTCAGATTTTTGGGCGTATTTGTAAACGAGATCCAAGTACTAACACTGGGGTCCGAAATATTCGTGCTGACAACTGCCATTGTTTGGGCATGTCCATGTTGTTTTGTCACAAACTGCATCATTATAGCAGTGACATTAAAATGTACAGTTTGCCCCAAACTAACCGTCTGTACAAGTTAGGTCATTAGCTTCCAAGGTCACGAACGAAGCCAGCAGAATAAAGACTTGATCTACAGCGGTGGTTAACGAACTGTGTACAAACATTTATTATCAAACCCGTGGTTACATTTCTAAAAATCCGTCAACTCGCGTGATAACAGATATCGTGATGTTCAAAGTCAACATTGCGTAAACCATGGCTTAAACGCGTCCATCTTGGTGCGTCCCATCTAATGTATTCTGTCCATCGTTCCCATATGGTTTCTTGTTCAACTAACAGTTCTCCTTCCTTTGATCTTAAACATCCAGTTTTTTATTTTTGCTTTTTTCTTCCTGTTCTTCAGTTTGTTTGTATATAGCTTTAGTATCTCCTTTTTGTTGCATTTCAATCTCTTTGTATCTCTTTTAGCCATGCTTCTTTTGTTTCATTGCATTTTATTACAATTTCTTTATTTAATATCTTATACTCATCTTTATTTTCTTTTTTCTTCTTCTTGTATCCATTAGCTGCAAAATGTCATCTGTCATCCATTTATTTCTTGAATTTGTCCTCACTGGTGGTTTGAACTCTTTTGATGTTTGTTGCACTGATTCTTTTAGCTTTCCCACTATTCATCAATGCTTTGTATCTTTTCTATTGCATCGTACATGTTCTGAATTGTGATTATATATTTGTCTTGCAGCTTCTTGTTTGATTTTAGTAAATCTAAATTTAACTTGATGTTAACTGAGGTTCGTTTTGTTGTTTTTAATATTACTCTAAGTTTTCCCACAACTTGTACATGATCACTATTGCAATCTGCCCCTGGTCTAGTTTTCACACACACCAAACTGTTTCTAAATCTATTGCTTATCATTATATAATCAATTTAATTACGTGCGTTGTCCCCTGGGCTTGTCCATGTCCATAGACGTCTTGGATGGGGCTTAAACCAGGTGTTTCCTATCATCATGGTGTGTGTTCTTGCCCAGTCAATAAGTTTCTCACCTCTTTCATTCCTCTCGCCTAAGCCATAATGACCAACTACTTCCTCAACACTTTCCTTCCTTACTTTTGCGTTAAAAGCCCCTGGAACTATGGTGTTTTCATGTATTTTGCATTCACGATGTGCCTCATATAACTTTTTGTAAAATTTATTAATTGTTTCCTCTAGACTGGCTGCTGTTGGTGCATAAACTTGTATAAGATTTATGTACATTGGCTTTCCATTCAATTTCACTAAAATGACTCTGTCAGATATTGGGTAAAAGACTTTCACTGTTCATATACTTGCATCCAAGATGATACCTACTCCTCTTTGGTGTTCAGTACCTCCAGAATAGATTATTTTAAGTTTATCAGAATCCATCTCCCCTGATCCGGTGTATCTCATTTCGCAAAGTCCCAGTAATTGCAAACCCATTATTTTCATTTCTTGTATGATGTTTACAAGTTTACACTTCTGCCTGAGTGTTCTTACGTTCCAAGTACCTATCTTTCGAGTTTGTTGTATCTTTATTTTGCTTACAGTAGCTTGATGACGACCGGGTTACACCTGTAACACACGGTGTCCCCTACCGAACGAGGGTTTTCCATTGGAAACCCCCCTTAACGTTGTTCTTGTGATTTCTTTTGTTGTGGCGATTCAAGATTGTACAAAGAAGTTACGACGGTGGTTTTCCGTTGCTTTCCGTCGGTTTACGGTTGACTCCGCTACCGTGACATGAATCAATACTGTTACAGAATCTCTGCGCTATGGTTTATTCATCTATATATTATCATGGTCTTCTATTTTCTGTGTAGATCTTGTCAAATTCTACTCTAAATTACATGTTACCCACACAACGTATGTTCCTGACTATGTCGTCCGAAAAAATGTTAATCCGGGGTGAGGACGCTTAGCGTGATGTTTTAACATGTTCTCGTCATCAACATGTATACATTGCTGTGTCCAAGACAATAACAAGTGAACATGAAATCCAGCTGTCACTATTTTGGTAATTTTCTTCCCTCGGCTAATACTTCAAGAAATGTGTACTAAATATAACATTAAGACTGGACAAAAATTACGTCAATGTCTCTTCGAGATATGGACTCTACATTCAATTTGATAAAGTAAATTTCTGGATATAAAAAGTACATGTTTGTGTGTGAGATACCATCAGATTCACAGACTGGAGTTAGATAAAAAGTGAATACTTGAGAAACGACGAGATTACTTGCAAATAATTGCTGGCTCTAGACAAACAAGAATGAAGAAAAAGGATCTGAAATACTCAATCTCAAACGTGCTCTAAATGCATTCTCCTGAGACTGATAGGAAAGTACTGCACAGATCACAGTAAAAGCGGAATTAATCCTACAGATGCTACTAACAATATACGAAACCTTCGACGTCGGTGATTGAATATAATACATTCTGATACGAGAGTGTAAAATAATCGTCTGGCAGAAACGATCTTACATGTGAGAGTAAAATGTGAAAGTTGTGAAACGATCTTACATGAAATAGTAAAGGTTGGAAGTTGTGAAACGGTCTTACATGAAAGAGTAAAAGTTGGAAGTTGTGAAACGATCTTACATGAAATAGTAAAGGTTGGAAGTTGTGAAACGGTCTTACATGAAAGAGTAAAAGTTGGGAGTTGTGAAACGATCTTACATGAAATAGTAAAGGTTGGAAGTTGTGAAACGGTCTTACATGAAAGAGTAAAAGTTGGGAGTTGTGAAACGATCTTACATGAAATAGTAAAGGTTGGAAGTTGTGAAACGGTCTTACATGAAAGAGTAAAAGTTGGAAGTTGTGAAACGATCTTACATGAAATAGTAAAGGTTGGAAGTTGTGAAACGATCTTACATGAAAGAGTAAAAGTTGGGAGTTGTGAAACGATCTTACATGAAAGAGTAAAAGTTGGGAGTTGTGAAACGATCTTACATGAAAGAGTAAAAGTTGGGAGTTGTGAAACGATCTTACATGAAAGAGTAAAAGTTGGGAGTTGTGAAACGATCTTACATGAAAGAGTAAAAGTTGGAAGTTGTGAAATGATCTTACATGAAATAGTAAAGGTTGGACGTTGTGAAACGATCTTACATGAAAGAGTAAAAGTTGGGAGTTGTGAAACGAGCTTACATGAAAGAGTGAAAGGTGGAAGTTGTGAAACGATCTTACATGAAAGAGTAAAAGTTGGAAATTGTGAAACGATCTTACGTGAGAGAGTAAAAGTTGAAAGTTGTGAAAAGAGCTTACATGAAAGAGTAAAAGGTGGAAGTTGTGAAACGATCTTACATGAAAGAGTAAAAGGTGGAAGTTGTGAAACGATCTTACATGAAAGAGTAAAAGTTGGAAGTTGTGAAACGATCTTACATGAGAGATAAGAAGGTGGAAGTTGTGAAACGAGCTTACATAAAAGAGTAAAAGGTAGAAGTTGTGAAACAATCTTATGTGAAAGAGTAAAAGTTGGAAGTTGTGAAACGAGCTTACATGAAAGTGTAAAAGTTAGAAGTTGTTTCAAAGAACGGTCTGTGAAAACATCCGAAGACTTTAAAAGCTGCAAAGGAAGAATTTCACCGACAGTGGAAAATTGTTTCCTCAACCTGTCCAGTGAGATTTATTGGGAGAGGCAGACATTCCTCACACAGAATGTCTGTACCAGCGTTAGTTAATCCTATGAGAGCGACAGTAGCGTTGTTTTAACGACCTCTTTTTAGCGATTGTGTGAACAACGCCTCAAGGACAGCTTGGCTCTTTCCAGTTGATCTACCTGACAGCGAGACCTGCAACCAACTCGCTTAGTTGGGAAATAATAAACAGATATAACTGAAGATAGAGGGAATAGCTTAAAGAGAGGTAAATCATGGACACGTCGAGCTGAAGATATTGCCAAATGCATCTAAGAGCTGTCTAATGTTTTTATTCGGACAGAATAGATACCTGTTTCTTCAGGCTTAAAACCACCGTCACTGTCATTGTCACATTAGATAGAGGATGCAGAGAACAGAATCTGATTGCAGTTAACGCAAAAGTCAATACCCTCATTTGTGAAAACTGCGGCAAATAGGACGTGCGAGTCTACAAAGATGGCTCTGTGGTAAGCCATCAACAGAATGCTGGGCGTTCACTGTCCGATCTAATGGTCGAGCGATTCACGAGGAAAGCGGCGTCTGCGCAATGACGACCGTTAGTTTGATGTTGGAAATAATGGCAGTGACGAATGGTTTTGATTGGTGGAAGACTCAACATTGTGCATATATTTTGTGTGTGTGCATATATTGTGTGTGTATGTGTGTGTTTGTGTGTGCTAAGTGACTCAATGAACTTGATCGCAAAGTAGAGTCAGGCTTAGTTTATCGTCAATGTTTAGGATCAGTACAGAGATCAAAGATGTTTAGTATCATCTTCATGTATGTCCCTGGCCATGCTGGTGTTGAGGCCAACGACAGAGCGGACAGACCGGGCAGCTCGCCATTATTAGCTGATGGACAGCCGTTGGATCAGACAGATATAATTTCAATCTATGAGAGATGGGTCAAACAAAGGACTTCGACAGAAGCACGAATACGTGTCTGTCTGGATTGTATGAATTGAAGACAGGTGATTCCAGAGTTTATCGATATTATCGATTTATAGTTCATCGATAGAACTCTTGTTTAACGTGGGACTGAAGTGGTTGATAACCTGCACTATAAATTCAAAGTGACAAAATAATAACGGCCAGATAATCGCATTGCAACAACCATCATAAAAACACAATTTATTCACTTGCCATTATGATCGCTCTTCCAACCATATCCTCATAGTTTGATATTTGATTGCCGTTATTTTGATATTAAATGTTAAATTATTCAGTTGTTCATATCCACAGTGCGTCGCGTAAAGAAATAACGCTTTGCACTAATAATTCTGAAACGTCGAATAACGTCGCTAGTTTAGAGATGATTGTAATACATAATGCATGTACTAGGTCGCTATACCAATGATGAAGGTGTGACAATCGCGTTCATGGACAACATTTTAATGTATTGGTTCGGCAATTATTGATGCACTTGTTTGTATTTCTATTTGAATAGATTCAAGCTACTCTGGATAAGCGATTTTATTGCAGTCATAACGTAATCGCGAAGCATTGAACAGTGTTAGGGTTTGAGGTTGTATATAAACAATATCATCATGAGCGGTTGAAGCATTGGACAGTGTTAGGGTTCGAGGTTGTATATAAACAATATCATCATGAGCGGTTGAAGCATTGGAGCTGATATTTTTTTTAATTTATAGCGATTTTACAGTATTATACAATTTTACTTCAGTCACGTTTCGTTGAATATAATTTCCTTTATTTTGTTCATAAAGTAAAAAAAAAAGTAAAAGTAAAGGTTCCCTCCACGCCTTGCTAGTCGTATGGGGTATGTAGTCTTAGTGACCATATTTTTCTATGACCATGGCACATTTTTGGGTGATGTGGTCGGTATCACGCCAGACCGCCTTTACTTCCCAGAAAAATCTCGGGTACCCAGTTTTAGAGGCTGGGTGAACCCCGGAGCCTTGTCAGTCCGAAAAAATCCGCCACTGCTGGGGATCGAACCCGGATCCTTTTGATCACGAAGCGAGCACACTAACCACTCAGCTACCATATATCTCAGGTTCCATATATCTATCTATCTTTCGTTCGCCTGAAGTATTGTCTATATCTGCAATGTCGTTTCCAGTATAAGTTTTACTGTCTTTTTTCCATTCTTCCAGTGGCCCGTAGAGTTTTGTCTGTAGTGTTGTATCTATGGGCCAATGGATTTTCCTCAGTCTCCTATATTCAGTGCAGTCTTTAAGTATGTGTTCATCAGTCTGTGGCGCTTGTCCACATGTACAAGTAGTTGAGGAGCCGATCTTGAATTGCGTATACATGTGACTATGGAGTCGACTGTGTCCTGTTCTGAGACGTATAATGATAACTTGTTCATATCTATTCATATTATGAAAGGCATCCTGATTTGGGGCTTGTGGTCCTCTGATTGATGTGATTATCTGTTTCTTATGATGGTATGTAACCGGTGTATCTAGTTGTGTGCCTATTGAACTTTCCGGTGCCAACTGATCTGCTTTTTCATTTCCTGGTATTCCACAGTGGATGGGATCCACTGCAGGGCAACCCTGTGGTGCTTGCAGAGTTCAATCAATAAGGTCTGAAGATGTGGTAATTTTCTGGATTGTAGTGCCTGGAGTACTGATCTTGCATCTGTCAAAAACACTACAGGTTGTGGGCTAAGATTACTGTTCAGCAGCTTTACTCTTGCCAACTTTATTGCTTGGATTTCTGCATCATAATTGTGACAATATTTCCCTATTGGGATTTTTTCATATCCCTAGTGTTATTTGGGTACTCTATATATGCACCTGCTCCCCCATTCTTTTCTGCATTCTGTGCTGATCCATCTGTGTACACACGAATACATAGTTCTTGTGGGTATTCTTCATCCACGAAACTGAGAGTTATTGTTTTTCGCTGTAGACTATTATGTTCTTCTTTGCCAACTATTCCTTTCGCTTCTGTCCGTATTTGTATTGATACTCCTAATTCCTCTGTCCAGGGAGTCAGTTTTGGTATGGGCAGTAGGGGGTTAACGGCTCTTGGCACGTCTGGTGTTTGTCTACAAATACGCTTGGCTTGGTGGATAAAACTGCTTTCATAAGTCGTCCCAATGCAAGATTTTGGAATAGGTCCTTCATTGGATGTCTCGGCATGCATGCAAATTTGTCTGCCTGTATCAGCACCTTTGTGTCCCTCCGTTATCTCAGTGCTGGTATCCACCACAATTTCTCGATCTCCAATATTGGTGTTGATTTCATTGCTCCTGTGATGACCCTAAGTGCCCGGTTTTGTACTTTATTCAGTTCTTGCAGTGTGGTGTTTGATGCTGAGCACCATGCAGATGATCCATATTCTAAATGTGGGCGTATACTCTGTTGGTAAACTTTACTGAATATTTTCCATATATTGACCATGCCATACATATATCACTGAAGGTACAGTCTCATCATATTAAGCATCTTGTAACGTACTGAATGACAACGAAATCACAACTTTTTTTGTTTTAGCCTCAACCTTAATCATCTTCGTACAAACATTATAATGTCACCTTTAATAGTGTCCCCTCCCTTACTTTATTTCTAAAGTGTTCATTGTTGCAGTTTCCTCATTTTCCAAGTCCGGCTTGTTGCAGGAGCTACTGAGTTAAGTGCTCTGTGCACACCGTGAGCTGTGTGTCTCATCCGTTTTGATCATGTTTCGATATTCCAATTGTTTACGATGAATGATGATATCGTATGACAAGGAACAGTTGGCTGTGTTCATTTTCTTTGCGGTTCGCCTTATGTCTTTTAGCGTGTGCTGAGACTGCTATGATGGGGACTACAGCTACCTTTCTTTGTTTGGGAGATGAATGAGTAATTCGGATGTTTCCTCTGGCATGGGCCGTTGAGCAATTATGGATTTTAATTCGTTTGCAGTGATACCGGGGCCTTCCAAAACCATAATCAAAATAATAACTGTATTCGTGCTGAAGTCGGATGTGTTGGGCCGAAAGGCGCAAATATAACAGTTATACTGCAAACCACAACACAACACAGACACACCCACTTAACATCCTTTTAAGGGCGGTTGACGAAGAGGAATTCTACAGTTTACGAATATTCTAGAATACTTTATCATCGGGCGAACGTAAGCAATAACTTTATTTCTAATTGACTAAATTAGTACACTTTTCCTACCGCCTTCTTTTATCCATGTACCTCGATGTAGAATAGTGACATCAATGTTGGAACACTCGATAATCATGGGTACAGAAGAATTATAGAATTAAGAGAAATGGCCATGCAGCCAATGATGACATTTACAATTAGCAAGAGAAAATGGACGGTGCCGCGATAGCTCAGTGTTTAGTGAACTAGACTACAAAGGACAAGATGTAGGGTTCGAACCCAACCGACGGCTTCCGGGTTCACCCAGTCTTAAATGGGTACCGAATTTTTTCTGGGAAAGTAAAGCGGCACGGGCGTAGTACCGACCACATTACCCCAAAAATCATGTTCTGAAGGTCTGTAAAATGTATGGTCACTAACACCATATTTTCTATACGCCACTTGGCGTGACGGGGGTAATTTACTTTTTTTAAAGAAAAGATGGACATATGTCGGACATGTGCAGAGAGGAGACAACAAAATAATTTCAAAAAAGATTCTTCTCTGGGAAACATCAGGACACATGAAAATAGGAAGTCTTGGAGAGACATTAAAAAGAACTACTTATAAGAGAAGCAAAGTTGTCATACTCATTAGGTAAGATCGAAGCATAGACTCATTACTTAAGATCAAAACAGACTGATTAGGTAAGATCGAAGCATAGACTGATTAGGTAAGATCGAAGCATAGACTCATTACTTAAGATCGAAACAGACTGATTAGGTAAGATCCAAGCATAGACTCATTAGGTAAGATCGAAGCATAGACTCATTACTTAAGATCGAAACAGACTGATTAGGTAAGATCGAAGCATAGATTCATTACTTAAGATCGAAACATAGACTCATTAGGTAAGATCGAAACATAGACTCATTACTTAAGATCGAAACAGACTGATTAGGTAAGATCGAAGCATAGACTCATTAGGTAAGATCGAAACATAGACTCATTAGGTAAGATCGAAGCATAGACTCATTAGGTAAGATCGAAACATAGACTCATTAGGTAAGATCGAAACATAGACTCATTAGGTAAGATCGAAACATAGACTCATTAGGTAAGATCGAAGCATAGACTCATTAGGTAAGATCGAAGCATAGACTCATTAGGTAAGATCGAAGCATAGATTCATTAGGTAAGATCGAAGCATAGACTCATTACTTAAGATCGAAACAGACTGATTAGGTAAGATCCAAGCATAGACTGATTAGGTAAGATCGAAGCATAGACTCATTACTTAAGATCGAAACAGACTGATTAGGTAAGATCGAAGCATAGATTCATTACTTAAGATCGAAACATAGACTCATTAGGTAAGATCGAAACATAGACTCATTACTTAAGATCGAAACAGACTGATTAGGTAAGATCCAAGCATAGACTCATTAGGTAAGATCGAAACATAGACTCATTAGGTAAGATAGAAGCATAGACTCATTAGGTAAGATCGAAACATAGACTCATTAGGTAAGATCGAAACATAGACTCATTAGGTAAGATCGAAACATAGACTCATTAGGTAAGATCGAAACATAGACTCATTAGGTAAGATCGAAACATAGACTCATTAGGTAAGATCGAAACATAGACTCATTAGGTAAGATCGAAGCATAGACTCATTAGGTAAGATCGAAGCATAGATTCATTAGGTAAGATTGAAACATAGACTCATTAGGTAAGATCGAAGCATAGACTCATTAGGTAAGATCGAAACATAGACTCATTAGGTAAGATCGAAACATAGACTCATTAGGTAAGATCGAAACATAGACTCATTAGGTAAGATCGAAACATAGACTCATTAGGTGCGATCGAAACATAGACTCATTAGGTAAGATCGAAACATAGACTCATTAGGTAAGATCGAAACATAGACTCATTAGGTAAGATCGAAGCATAGACTCATTAGGTAAGATCGAAACATAGACTCATTAGGTAAGATTGAAGCATAGACTCATTAGGTAAGATCGAAACATAGACTCATTAGGTAAGATCGAAGCATAGACTCATTAGGTAAGATCGAAGCATAGAATCATTAGGTAAGATCAAAACATAGACTCATTAGGTAAGATCGAAGCATAGACTCATTAGGTAAGATCGAAGCATAGATTCATTAGGTAAGATTGAAGCATAGACTCATTAGGTAAGATCGAAACATAGACTCATTAGGTAAGATCGAAACATAGATTCATTAGGTAAGATCGAAACATAGACTCATTAGTAAGATCGAAACATAGACTCATTAGGTAAGATCGAAACATAGATTCATTAGGTAAGATCGAAACATAGACTCATTAGGTAAGATCGAAACATAGACTCATTAGGTAAGATCGAAACATAGACTCATTAGGTAAGATCGAAACATAGACTCATTAGGTGCGATCGAAACATAGACTCATTAGGTAAGATCGAAACATAGACTCATTAGGTAAGATCGAAACATAGATTCATTAGGTAAGATCGAAACATAGACTCATTAGGTAAGATCGAAACATAGACTCATTAGGTAAGATCGAAACATAGACTCATTAGGTAAGATCGAAACATAGACTCATTAGGTAAGATCGAAACATAGACTCATTAGGTAAGATCGAAACATAGACTCATTAGGTAAGATCGAAACATAGACTCATTACTTAAGATGGAACATCTCAACAAGAATAGAGATGGGTGGCGACAAAACACTACGAATCGTAAACGACGCATGGCGACGCTGGCAGGATCATGAACAAGACCTCCAAGTAGAATAGTGACATAGTTCAAGGAACACTCAGATAATCATGACTACAGAAGTATTCAATCCAAACAGTAACACCATTGAAATTACCCAAGCTATTATTTGATCTATATAGTAAAGTGACGACGGGACCCACCTGGCTAATCAACAAGTAGGGTGAAGGCAAAGAAATACACGTAAATTCAGCAAAATGCGAAGCAGCAGTGAAGCAAATAGTGAAGAGAAATGAATATATATATATATATATATATATATATATATATATATATATATATATATATATAAATAAACGGTATGGTTAAAGCTACACGTACACAAGCGTACACCACACATCAGAACGATGTTTCGATGTTTAATAGTTTTCAACAAGAACAAACATACAACACACGTACAAATGCGTATTTACAATTAAAAAAAAATATTATTAAACATTTTTAAAAATATTTTTTTATATTTTACTTTGAATACATGTTGTCCGTGTGTTGTATGTTTTTTTTTTCCTTTTGAATGCCTATTGCACCAAAAAGTTGTTCTGATTTGTGCTGTGCACTTGTTACATGAAGCTTAAACCATACCGTTTTTTTTCTTTCTTTTTTTTTTTCTATTTGTTTGTCCTTAATTAATCCAGAACGTAAAAAGGGCATGACCCATGAAATTAATCAAATAAAAAGTGGATATGACTCTTGTTTTTAATTAATACATAGATTTAAACAAATGTACATGTCCCACGTGCACGAACTCCGAAGCACGGCCTGGGATCCACGGAATGGGTAAGTTTCTGGTGACAACTTTGCATGGGGGGGGGGGCGGCCATATTTATGGTCTGCTCTTTACGAATTTAAATTCTAGGGGTTATTTAACGTGCGCGAATGTACCCGCGACCTCTTGTTTATTGCCGTTTTTCGAGAGGGCTAAACAACGAAGACTAGATATGAATATCAAAACGATTAAAACTATGACCATAAACAAATAAATTTGCTAAGACCTAGAATTAAATATCAAAGTTGAAGGAATACATCTGAAGACAGTTCAGAGCTACAACTCCCTGCGACATACTATAACCAGTGGTGGAAAATGTACAACTGAAATAAATAAAAGAATAGGTATGGACAAAAATAATTTTAATGCCATGAAAAATATACTAACATCAAAACAAATAATACCAGGGCTAAAACTAAGAATAGCAAAATGTACATCTTCTCAATATTCCTGTATGGTGCAGAAACATGGGCATTAGACCAGAAAACAGAACAGAAAATTAAAGCCTTTGAAATATGGATCTATAGAAGAATAGGTAGAATTGGATGGAAAGAAAAGAAAACATTAACGATGAAGTTTTAAAACAATTTTAAAAATTTAAAGAGATCTACTAAATACAATTAGAACAACACATGACATTTTTGGGTCATGTTAAAAGACACAACAGCCTACTAAAAGTAATATTGGAAGGGACAATACAAGATAAAAGAGGCAGACCAAGACTAACATGGACGATTAACATCAAAATAGGGACAGGTCAGCCTATGACAATCTGCACCATCAAAGCAAGAGACAGAATGGAATGGCGCTTCATGGTAGCCAACCTTCTTTGCGGAGACGGCACTGAATGATGATGATGAAACATCGAATCTCTCACGATCCAAGAGATCATCTGAGGATAGCGAGAAATGTATGTACTTCTAGTCACTTCAGATAGGGATATCCCAACTGCACATGTTTAAGGGGGACGCACAGCATGAGATCCAATCAGGTTTAGAGGCCTGGAGACGGGAGAATTCGGCATTTAAAGGAGGGGGTGTGGTGGAGGTGGGTGTGGAAACAGAGGCGTAATTTATGGAAGTATGAGTGTGTCATGAAGGAGTTGATAGCGGTCACTAGTATGGCGGAGTGGGACGGAGTACGTACAGATCTTTCATCCTGAGATAAGGGAATGTCAGGGGGTATACAAACTAATAAGTTGGGGTCGTCAGGCGGTCCTGAAGGGGTAGATGGAGGGGCAGTTGGGTGCAAGCGTGGCAGTTTTGACTAATGAAAGTTAGAGAGAAAGTGGTAGATGAATTTATTATAGACATGGATGATATGCCGAATGAAAAGATAGCCTGGTGGGTTCACAGAGGTTAGAAGGCGGAGTTTAGATAGAAGCGAGAACATTTGAGTGTCGAGATGTGAGAGTAAACGTTGATGGTTAGTAATGACGTCATGGATACGTAGAAGACCACATTGAAATTCAATCCTTCAAAATGTCTACTAGTTTTATAGTTCATAGGTCCTATCTGGGGCTGAAACTTGGCACGGAACCCTTGAGGAAGGTGTGTAGACGGAGACAATGAGAAAGTTGGGATGGGTAGAGAGGTAAGACGGAGACAATGAGAAAGTTGAGGTAGCAGGAGAGGTAGGACGTGTAGTCAGAGACAATCACGGAGAAAGTTGAGGTAGCAGGAGAGGTAGGTCGTGTAGTCGGAGACAATCACGGAGAAAGTTGAGGTAGCAGGAGAGGTAGGACGTGTAGTCGGAGACAATCACGGAGAAAGTTGAGGTAGCAGGAGAGGTAGGTCGTGTAGTCGGAGACAATCACGGAGAAAGTTGAGGTAGCAGGAGAGGTAGGTCGTGTAGTCGGAGACAATCACGGAGAAAGTTGAGGTAGCAGGAGAGGTAGGACGTGTAGTCGGAGACAATCACGGAGAAGGCTCAGGTGGCAAGAGAGGTAGGACGTGTAGTCAGAGACAATCACGGAGAAAGTTGAGGTGGCAGCAGAGGTAGGTCGTGTAGTCAGAGACAATCACGGAGAAAGTTGAGGTGGCAGCAGAGGTAGGTCGTGTAGTCAGAGACAATCACGGAGAAAGTTGAGGTAGCAGGAGAGGTAGGACGTGTAGTCGAAGACAATCACGGAGAAAGCTGAGGTGCCAAGAGAGGTAGGACGTGCAGGCGGAGATAATTACGGAGAAAGTTGAGGTGGCAAAAGAAAAGTAGAACGTGTAGGTGGAGACAATTACGGAGAAAGCTGAGGTGGCAAGAGAGGTAGGATGTGGTGGCGGAGACAATTACGGAGAAAGTTGAAGTGGCAAAAGAGAGGTAGGACGTGTATGAGGAGACAATTACGGAGAAATGTAAGGTGTCAGAAGGGAGGTATGACGTATTCGCAGAGACAATTACAGAGAAAGTTGATGTGTTAAGACAGGCAGGACGCGTAGACGGAGACAATTATAGGGAAAGTTGAGGTGTCAAGAGAGGAAGGAGCTTTTAAGTAACGTGCTCTGTGTACACTGTGAACTGTGCTTTTCATCTATTTTGATCGTGATTCGATATTCCGATTATTTACGATGAATGATGATATCGTATGATGGAGAACAGATGGCTGTGGTCACTTTCTGTGCGATTTCGCCTAATGTCTTTTTGTCGTGTGCTGAGACTTCTATGATGGGGACTACAGCTACCTTTCTTTGTTTGGGAGATGAGTTAGTAATTTGGATGATTCCACAGGCACGGGCGGTTGAGCAATTATGGATTTTAATTCGTTTACAGTGATACCGGGGCATTCCTTAACCATAACCATAATCAAAATTACGGAGAATGTTGAGGTGGCAAGAGCGGTAGGACGCGTAGGCGGAGACAATTACAGAGAAAGTTGATGTGTTAAGACAGGCAGGACGCGTAGACGGAGACAATTACAGAGAAAGTTGTGATGGGTAGAGAGGTAAGACGGAGACAATCACAGAGAAAGTTGTGATGGGTAGAGAGGCAAGACGGAGACAATTACGGAGAAAGTTGTGATGGGTAGAGAGGTAAGACGGAGACAATTACAGAGAAAGTTGTGATGGGTAGAGAGGTAAGACGGAGACAATTACAGAGAAAGTTGTGATGGGTAGAGAGGTAAGACGGAGACAATTACGGAGAAAGTTGTGATGGGTAGAGAGGTAAGACGGAGACAATTACGGCGATACTTGAGATGATGAAACATACATACCATAAATACCATACATACCATACATACCATACATACCATACATACCATACAAACACGCACACACACACACACATACATACATACATACACATATATACACATATGCACATACACACATACATACATACATATATACATTTATACATACACACATACACACATACATACATACATACACACTTACATACACACATATATACATACATACATCCACACACACACATAAAAACACGCATGAACACATAGATAATTAAATACATACATACTTACATACATACATATATACATACACACGCATACACACACACACACAGACATACATACACACACATACATACATACATACAAACATACACACATACATACACACACGCATACATACGCACACACATACATACATACATACATGCATACATACAAACATGCATGCATACAAACATGCATACACGCATGCATACACGCATGCATACACGCATGCATACACGCATGGATACATATATGCATACACACGTGCATACACATACATACATACATACATACATACATACATACAAACATACATACATTCATACATGCATACATACATACATACATACATACATACATACATACATACATACATACATACATACATACATACATACATACATACATACATACATGCTCCACAGCCAGTATTTAGCACTCTGACACAAAAGCTACCGCACACAATACCTCTTCCTTGATACACTAAAGCTCTGCTATTGCTGGCTTACACAATACAACAATACAACAATACAACAATACAACAATACAACAATACAACAATATACATTAATCATTTCCCTTGCTGCTTTTGTGACCTCCATTCGTAGTCTTCCACAGCCGATGGCTTGTTCAGCTTCATTGTCTCCGCTATCATTTCTATCGATTCACACTTGCTGGATCAGTGAATCGCTACTCTCAAATACTGTTATCATGTATAAGTTATAACTTTTCCTTTTAATTCTCTTGCGGCTGTTTTATGCGAAATTAAAACTGTCATTTTTATAGTACATGTTGTGCACTGCATTTAACTATTTCCCCAGGGTATTATTGAAAAATATGTAGTCACGGTAAAGTTCTACAAAAGTCATCAAAATAGGGAGCTGTTCTCATTTATTTTCGAAAATTTATTTTATTAATTTACAAATGCTTTTCCATTACATTCAAGCATCTCTGCCACACACAATGCACTCGTGGCTTGTTCTTTGACAAATATAAAAGCTATTTTTCTTCAGTATTTTATGAATCATTGAACAGCTATTCTATACTGTTCTGGTTAGAAATGAAGTGTGGAAAACCCTGTCTTATTTATTTTGTGTTCAAAGTCCCAAAGTGCAAATTATTCCGTTTTTTCAATGTTTAGGATATAACTATAGGTTGACATTAAAATATGAATTACTCTATACATTTGTCTTTGATAAAACTGTTCATGCACTTTGTGAATGTATATAGTAAAATAAAGAGTCACGCTAAGTTGTGTCTAGGGAATATGGTGTTAGTGACAATAACTTTTATAGACTTTGAGCAAAAGATTTTTTGGGGTAATTTGGTCGGTATTACGTTCGTGGCACATAACTTTTCCTGAAAAAAAATTAGGTACCCATTTAAAGATGGGTGAACCCTGAAGCCGTATATCAGGATTGAACCCGACCTCTTGTCCTTTGTAGTCCAGTTCACTAACCATTGAGCTATCGCGGCTACCTTTGTGACTGTAGGTGTCTTGCTATTAAACTGAAGATAAACCCACTTGAGATATAATGTAACTGCGAATGTGGACACGTCCATGTTCAGAAATAATTCTGTGACTACGTCACGTGTTAACCCTTTCCGTACGTTTCAACGCAAATCAATTCAGAGGAAGAGGTATGTTTACAGCACTCAGAAAAAAATGGCAAATAAATAATAACGGAAAAAAGCAAAGAACAATCTATGGACCGAAGCAGGATCTAACCTGTAGTCAGTGGCACAGGGCCTTGCCACGAAAAGCCAAACTCTAGGGAACACTGTTCGTGGCAAGGCGCTGTGCCACTGAGTACAGGTTCGATCCTGCTTCGGTCCATATATTATTTGTTTTTGTTTTTCTGTTGTTGATTATTTCTTATTTTTTTCCGAGTGCTGTAAACATACCTCTTCCTCTTAATTGATTCGTTGATTATCGCCTCCGAAGTTTCCCTCTATAATGATATTCATTTATTTTTATTTGTCTCCGTTTCAACTCACCATTTACCAGGCCGATTTCGGTCACGTTTAGCCGCATAGTGCGTCACTCTCAATTTGCTTAGTGTAAACTGTCATCAATCTATATTCTTTTTACATGTCTTGTATAATTTTGGTATTGGTGAAATCTAATTCCTTGTTGAATTATCTAAAAATTCATATATATTACGCTAAGTGTTAGTTAAAAATAAACATGTAGAATAATATTTTAAAACAAGTAAAATTATGTCTCTAAAATCTCTACCGTTAAATTGATAAAAACGTTCCGTACTGAAAGAGTTAAGCTTCGTCATTGAACAGCTTTGGTATTTATTTCCCTCTGGAAAACACACACACACACACACACACACACACACACACACACACACACACACACACACACACACACACACGCACGCACGCACACACACACACACACACACACACACACACACACACACACACACACACACACACCACAGCTGTTTGTTGATGATATTGAAGTCATTATATATTTTATCTTTTCTGCAACATGACGAGAATACTTCTGCTATTTTACATTTTAGTAGCAATTATAAGAGACTCCTTTTAATGCCATGAAAAGTATACTAACATCAAAACAAATAACACCAGGGCTAAAACTAAGAATAGCAAAATGTTACATTTTCTTAATATTCACATATGGTGCAGAAACATGGACATTAGAGAAAAAAAAACAGAAAAGAAAATTGAAACCTTTTGAAATGTGTATTTATAGAAGAATAGGTAGAATAGGATGGAAAGAAAAACAAACAAACGATGAAGTATTAAAATAACTAAAAATGAAAAGAAAACTATTACAAACAATTAAACTACTAAATACAATTAAGGCAAAACAAATGAAATTTGTGGGCCATGTTAAAAGACACAACAGCCTACTAAAAGTAATATTGGAAGGGGAAAAAAAATCAAGATAAAAGAGGTAGAGGCAGACCAAGACTAACATGGACAAGTAGCATCAAAAGATGGACAAGTCAGCCTATGACAATCTGCACCATCAAAGCAAGAGACAGAGGGGAATGACGCTCTGTCGTAGCCAACCTTCGATGCGGAGACGGCACTCAATGATGAAAAGATGTGGTAATACTATGTTGTTGTTTTTTATATCAGAAAGGGTTATATTTGTAAAATTTGGAAATATTTGTTTACATAAACGTTATTGCACAACACCTTTTTTAGAATCCCCAGGGAAAAAGACAAAGAGGAAGACCAATTAATTCTTGGAGAAGATAGATGGAAACAGATATGAAATTGATGGGGAAGACATGGAATGATCTTAAAAGAATGGCAAGAAACAGAACGGCTTGCAAAGTGTTTGTTAAAGACCTATGCACCACAGGGAGCTGAAAGGTAGAAGTAGAATATGAAGATAAACGTTATTATACTATAGATATAGGAAATATTAAGAAACAACATACACAATGGTTTGACCACGTGACAAGGCAAGAAGAACAAAACACAACACAACGAATTTTCAATAAACGTTGCGAGAACACCAACCTCATGGGCCGACTACGAAAATGATGGATTGATGGAATATTAGAAATACTAGAAACGTAACAGCAGCAAAGGCGAACAGAAGAGCAAAAGACCGCAAATTATATCTCCTCTCGATGCTGACAGGCTAATGAGGAAGGAAAGAAGATGTCCTCCCAAAATTCTGTCCTCAGTTCAACGTATCATTACTGTTGTTGGCTTTTTATTGCACATCACCAAGCTATCTTGTATTTTCTCTCTTTGTCGTCCGCGATCTCTTTCCCTGTATTTTGCCAGTTGCAACCAAGCATTACAACTTTCCTTTTCTCATGATGCGCAGGAAAAATAGTGAGTATCTTTATGAATATTATAGGAACTATTTTTGTGTTAGGCAATTTGAGAAGAGCACGTGACACAATACCAACAAGGTATTACATTTTCAATTACTGACGGCATGTATCTCCCGATTGCAACATATGGTTTGAGAATCATGGACATCCTTACAAACAAGGAAGAAAATTCACTCATTCAGAACAAAACGCTGCAGGAAAATCATTAAAATGCGTTTGATATTGCGAAAGTTCAGTATAGACATATGAAAAGACTTAGCTTAAACAATAAAAAACGGGCTTATAAACTACGAGCCACGTCAAAAGACACAGCGGGCTGGAAAGAGCAATAATGGAAGGCATGGTTCCTGGGCAACTCATTAGGGGCAGACCAAAAATAAGATGGTTCCAAAACATCAAAATAACCTAGAACATGACAACAGAAGAAATGGGAGATCTGGCTGGAGGCAGAGATTTTTTCAGGCGGGCTGTGGTGAATTGAGATAAATAATAATAATAAATGAACATTATTATAGAGATAAACTTCCGAGGAGATAGATCAGCGAAATCAATTCAGAGGAAGAGGTATGTTTACAGCACTCGGAAAAAAAATCACAAATAATCAACAACGGGAAATAAACAAAGAACAATAGATGGTCCAAAGCAGGATCGAACCCGTACTCCTCGCGGCACAGCGTCTTGCCACGAGAACCAAACGCTACAATACACGGCCAACTCTGCTACATAAAAAATAAGCTCTCATTGGTGATGTCTTTCACGCATGTGCCCTCATGACTATAGAATAGGGTTACGAGCACAACTCGGGAATCAATTGTCTATCCGAATTTTTTTTTAAGACAAATATTTCCTGTAAGGGCTGAATGTTATATATCAACGTTAAGCGCAGACGATGTTTCGTTCACGTGCTAACCTCAGAGTAAGTGATAATGTGCGAGGAGCGTTCAAAAGGTAATGTACCACATCTGTTTTCTCTGCTAATAATAAACATAGAAACGTGAAATTTGGCAAACTTTAAAAATGGCATGTGTCAGTTGTGTGTACTAAATTGCACTGTAATCGGCCAAATAATACGACTGGATTAAACCTTTGAAATAGAGTATGTTAGCAACTTGCAGGGAATTGTGATAGAATTGCTTGTTTTAGAGACGGAAACTGCTGCGAACACTCACGCGCACCTATGTGATGTGTGTGGAAGTTTTGCAGATGAACTGGAGCACAGTAAGTCGCTGGGTTCAGAGAATAAAAGAATCGGAAAGCAGAGATACGTATGTTCTTGATCTGCCGCGGTGTGGACGGTCTGCCACAGTAACCAGTGCAGAGATGTTGAAATGCGCTGAGGGCATTATTCTTGTTGATAGGTGCATCACTACTCAACATCTGCAGTCAGCATTGGTAGTGCAAATGCAATTATAAAAAAAAAAAAAACTTCTGGATTCTCTAAGGTTTGTACAAGATGGGTTTCACGAAATCTCACAAATGATCACCGATTACAAGGAAAAGTTGAGCATTGTTGGAGCATTTCAATATTTGGCTAAGATTGTTACAAGTGACAAAACCTGAGCACTTCATTTTGAACTTGAGACAAAGACAGCCAATGGAGTGACATCATCCGCATCCACTATGTAGAAAGATAATCTAGACATCTTCAGCTGGAAATTCCATGGTCATTGTCTTGTGGCACATTGTGTTCACACATGTGAAGGTGTGATTCTTGTGTACGTTATGTCAAGAAGAGAGACAATCAATTCGTAAGCTTACATTAAGACATTGAATGTGTGATTCTTGTGGATGTTATGCCAAGAAGAGAGACAATCAATTCGTAAGCTTACATTAAGACATTGAGGTGTGATTCTTGTGGATGTTATGTATTATGCCAAGAAGAGAGATAATCAATTCGTAAGCTTACATTAAGACATTGAATGTGTGATTCTTGTGGATGTTATGTATTATGCCAAGAAGAGAGATAATCAATTCGTAAGCTTACATTAAGACATTGAATGTGTGATTCTTGTGGATGTTATGTATTATGCCAAGAAGAGAGATAATCAATTCGTAAGCTTACATTAAGACATTGAGGTGTGATTCTTGTGGATGTTATGCCAAGAAGAGAGACAATCAATTCGTAAGCTTACATTAAGACATTGAATGTGTGATTCTTGTGGATGTTATGTATTATGCCAAGAAGAGAGACAGTCAATTCGTAAGCTTACATTAAGACATTGAATGTGTGATTCTTGTAGATGTTATGTATTATGCCAAGAGGAGAGACAGTCAATTCGTAAGCCTACACAAAGACATTGAAAAAAAAAAAAAAAACTTAATCAAAGTTTTCACAGAGTTCGGGCGCACAAGAATCCAGCAGATCTGCTTCTCCTTCACGACAATGCGCACCCTCACATAAGTGTGGCAATTCCCAGATGCAATCACCAGATTGGGTTGGACTGTACTCCCCCATCCACCATACAGCCCTGATTTGGCAACCTCTGATTTCCATCCCTTAAGTCCACTTAAAGATGCCCTCCGTGAAACGTGGTTAGAAAATGATGAAGGAGTGATTTATTCAGTGAAGAAGTCGCTATATCTTCTTCTTTTCTCTTTTCACTGATACCTAAAAGGTGTCGTGGTTTATATCATTTGTCGATTTTTCGACTTCCGGTGTGTGACTGTGCTGGCAACACGATGCAATTTTCGATGGGAGTCAAATTTAAATTATAAGTGAATTTTAATGCCCGTAGTAAATACATTCAAGCGTTCTTGTGCTATTTCGAACGGATTTATTTGTGATTTATTCTTACAGTTTGTGCGAATAAGTAGAATTACCATCCATTGTGCTATTACGATCACGAACGAAATGGCTACATGATCAAGACAAATACTGGTATTGGCTAGGAATACACGCACTTGTTGCGCGCTGGCGTAAAGCTGAACATGTGGATAAGGATTATGTTTGAATGATACCAATCTTTACATGACATATCAATTTATACTGTGCAAAATTGTCATACTTTTTGAATTAGCGGTTCCCGGTAAAATGGATGTGATGATTTACTTTCCGAATGCACTAAGAGCATCCTTTGCACGGCGAGATTGGGATGAGAATTGGCAGCAGACTCAAAAGAAGAAAACCATGGATGAGTTCATTGGTTAACACATTTATCTCCTTGGGCACATTAACCCCGGGAAGAGTAGATACGGGTACCAGAAGAGTGCCCTACTTCCTTTTCTGTTGACATCACTGAACAGAGAATACAAACAACAAACCCCTATGGTTGTGGAAGCGGAGGTGCCGGTCTGGATCCATGAGAATTCACTTGTGGATTCGGCAATCATCCTCACTGATGGGTCTGTTGGTCGTCATGGTCTGAGTTCATGGGTCTTCAACGCTCACATCAAAAAGAACAGTAGAGGAGGAGAACGGTGCTTTTCACTGTAACTTCCAGTAATCTTTCGCTGTAACTTCCAGTAATCGTTCGCGGTAACTCCCAGTAATCTTTCGCTGTAACTTCCAGTAATCTTTCGCTGTAACTTCCAGTAATCTTTCGCTGTAACTCCCAGTAATCTTTCGCTGTAACTTCCAGTAATCTTTCGCTGTAACTTCCAGTAATCTTTCGCTGTAACTTCCATTAATCTTTCGATGTAACCTCCAGTAATCTTTCGCTGTAACTTCCAGTAATCTTTCGCTGTAACTTCCAGTAATCTTTCGCTGTAACTTCAAGAAATATTTTGTTGTAACTTCCAGTAATATTTTGCTGCAACTTCCAGTAATCTTTCGCTGTAACTTCCAGTAATTTAACTACGGACGTCACGGTAGCAACTAAAGTGATGGCCTGGTTAGAAATACAACCTTATACTCAAGTAGATTTTCTTAGTGACTCAATGAGCATACCACGATGTTCGAAGGAGGTGGGGCTCGAAGACAGTGGTAGGTATATCATTAAAGAACTCAGGACTGGCTGTTGCTGTTTAATTTTCGTCACCTTAACTCTCGGGAGTGAAAGTGACGAGCTGATAGTTTGACTGGAGCAGCTACCGTGGACGTGCAATGGGCCGGATTTGCATATGAATACACGGAGGTACTACTAACTCTTGATTCAGTCATGATCATACATCTTCAACCATGTCCAGGTTGCACGAACATCGTTTCAAAACTGAAGATTCTTGAAATTAGTACTATGTGGTAGACAAATAAGAATAGCTAATCAACGCAGAACTGTTGTCATCAGTCTCCAGACATTGAAAGCCATCCTGGGGAGGAGATCTGAGTACTTATGGCATGTCCATTGTGCAATGGGGATGGTCCGTCGACTACATTAAACTAATTATTGATGAACAATATGTTATGGTTATGGAAGGCCCCGGTATCACTGCAAACGAATTAAAATCCAAAATTGCTCAACCGCCCATGCCAGTGGAATCATCCGAATTACTAACTCATCTCCCAAACAAAGAAAGGTTTCTGTAGTCCCCATGATAGCAGTCCCAGCACCACCCCAAAAATAACATAAGGCGAAACCGCACAGAACAAAAACACAGCCAACTGTTCCTTTCATACGATATTATCCTTCATCGTAAACAATTGAAATGTCGAAACATGATCAAAACGGATAAGACACACAGCTCACGGTGTGCACAGAGCATTTAACTCAGTAGCTCCTGCAACAAGCTGGACTTGGAATATGAGGAAACTGCAACAAGGAACACTTTTAGATCAACAATATGTGATATTAAATAATTGTTATCGCAATTATTGATCCTAAGATCATTCACACCCCGCGCTTTGCTCTTGCTGTTTTGTAGACACCAGAGTTGACGAGAGCACATCTTTGATGTATTTCCGTGTAAAAAACAATATGTTTGTCCTCGTTCTGCTAATCATTGTATTTTTTTTTTCGTTTGCCAGCTTTCACCTCTGGTGAAGTGCATAGAGAATATGAACTGTATTTTACGTGTTAATCCATTTTTCCCTGGCAACCGTGTGCACATGTGTCCCTTGCCGCACAGGCAGATAACTCCTTCTACTGAGGTACTCAATTTGTTTTCCGTCGTTGAGTAGTTGACGTTTCAAGCCGATTCGCCCAGCTGCCACCAGGAGTGGCTGCTGCAGTGAGAAATCACAAATAAAAATCTCAGTTGGGGTAGTCGAGATTTGAACTCACAACCTCTCTGTCTCGAGATCAGCCAGTTCCAAATCCTTAAAATTTGATCTTTGGTTTGTGTCTTTTCCTGTATATAATTTATTCCTCCTTGATTCGTAGACAACACATTTGTTTCCCCCACTCAGTGATTTATATTTCTTCCTGCACTCCATAGAAGAAGAGGCAGGAGATTTGTTTGTTTAAATCGTTTCATCATCGTGGATGCCCTGGGCTTTGCCTTTATTTTAGCTATGTTGGGGGAGGGGGGATGGGTCTCCCTTCATTCGCACTCTCATTCTCTCTATAATGGGCATTTATTTTTTCATGTATATGTGTAAACAAATTTCTGGTTTACACGTTCGTCACAGACCCATACTAGGTATCTAAAATACTAAAGTAGAGAAACTAAATTGTTGTGGTGTTGTGTTGTCGGGTTTGGTATCGTGTTTAGCATTATCGCTCTGTGTATGTCTACTTTGTGTTTGGTATATGTTTGCAGCGTATCGTGTAGTGCGTGGATTGTTGGTGTGATGGCATCTACAGTATATGTGTTCTTCGTTTGCTTGTGTGTTTGTGTTGCACATTTGGCATTTGTCCCCTTGCTCCAGTGGCGTCGTATTAAACTGAAGTCGATATGTGACTTCTCTCTCCTTTGGAGTGACTACTGGTTTGTGCAGGTTCTGGAACGTGTCGCTGTAATTGTAGATGGTGTGTGTGTACCCCCATTTGATCTTTAGTTGTAGTGGTGGGGCTTGTTGTTGTATTAATTGTTGGTATATGTATTTTGTTGTCTGATGCATGAGGTGCTCGTTTCGTTGTATAGCTTGTATCTGCGACTTGTAGAAAGCAGGCATGGTTCCGTAATGGTGTGGGCTTGCGTTGTTGATTTTTGTGTGCCTGATGAGCCTGAGTCCCATGCAGTAATGGGCGAAAATGTAGCTGTGTGGTCGTTGAACGTTGCCTCCCACATGACCGATTCTAAAGGATTTTATTTTGGAGTTGATGTCTTTAAGAGCAATTCCCACATCGTATTTCCTTTGGATCAGTGTTTCGTGTTTTATTGTGTATGACGTTTCGAAAGATGAACTTATTGATGTGCTTGTTAATTTTGTGAGTAATGTGCCGAGGTGAATCGAGAACTGTGACCGTGTTACGTAGCTTGGGTATGATGACATTGTTGACGATGATGCTTCTGCCGAAGATAGTTGATGTTTTGTGTTGATATCTCAGCAGGGTGTCGGTGATTTTTGTGGTTAGAGCCTGCCATGTGGGTTTGCTTATCTTGGTCTGGCACGGGAAGTGGATGCCGTACACCGTCATGATGCGACGGATCCTGAAGGGAAATCCCTTCTGCCACCCGCCGATCCCCATGTTGGATAACTTTTTCACGTTGATCTTCGCTCCGCTGATGTTACCGAAGTCTGTGTATGCTCTGATGATGTTTGTTATTGAGCGGTCGCATGTGGGGAAGAAGATGGTGTCGTCGGCATATGCGATGAGCTTCCGTTGTCCTCCTCCTGGTATAAAGGTACCTCTGATGGATTCGTCTTTTCTTATTTTGTCGAGTAATGGCTCTAAGACTAGGATGTAGGGCAGCTGAGATAGAGGGCATCCCTGTCTGACGGACCTGGTTAGTGTGAAGGAGTCTGTGAGTATGTGATTGACGAGGACTTTGCTCACAGGTGTGGAGTACAGGATTTGGATCCATCATCGAAAGTTGTCTCCTGTCTTGCAGTTGTGCAGCGTCTTGTGTAGGTAGGAGTGCGAATCCCTGTCAAAGTCCTTTTCCTGGTCAAAGGACAGAATCGACCTTTGCACGTGTCTTCCGTGTGTGTGTGTGTGATGATGATGTTTCGTATGAAGTGGATGTAGTTGGTTATGTTTCTGCCTTGGATGCTGCATTGCTGGTCTTCGTGGACAAATGCTGGCATGAAAGGTTTTAGCTTGTTCGTCAATGTCTTTGTGAATATTTTGCAGTCAACGTTGAACAGTAATATCGGTCTGTAGTTCGTTAGTTGCGTATTTTCCGTGTTGTTCTTTCGGAGTAAGGTGATGTATGACTCGTTCAGACTCGGAGGTAGATGTCCTTTATCAAAGGAGTCCTTAAACACCTTCAGTTAAAGTCGCCCTAAGTCAGGGAGAAAATGTTGATAGAACTCCGCGGTGAGCCGTCCGGTCCTGGTGTCTTATTCCTATGTATAGATTTCACCGTGGTCGTTATGGTCCGCGAGTGTTATCTCTGCATCCAGTATTTGTTTGTCCGTTTCCGTTAGTTGTTTGGTATACTCCTTGTATTCGTCTTGAACGTGCAGTTGAGGTGTTCCTACTGTGTACAGCTGTCTGTGTGTTGCCTTCCTTCTGTGTACAGCTGTCTGTGTGTTGCCTTCCTTCTGTGTACAGCTGTCTGTGTGTTGCCTTCCTTCTGTGTACAGCTGTCTGTGTGTTGCCTTCCTTCTGTGTACAGCTGTCTGTAGTATTCCCCGAATGCTTGGACGATGTTTGTTGTTTCTGTCTGTGTGTTGCCTTCCGAGTCTACGATCTTCTTGATGTATCTGCTGCTTTGAATGTGTTCTCTATGTCCAGGAATTGTTTGTTGGTTGTCTCGTGGGTGGTTGTTATTTTCCGTGCGCGCGTTAGAGTCCCCTGGTATCTGTACTGTGTGTGTCGCTCCAGTTCATCTTCTAGTAGGATGATGTTTGGGGCGTGTTAGTCCACTTGTTTTGCCAGACGTAGGGCTTCCTGCAGCATTTTTTCTTCTTGCTGCCTGTGTTTGCTTACTTGGGACGCCAGTAGCATTGTTGTTTTGCGTATTTTGCTTTTCAGCAGCTCCCATTGTGTTTATATATCCTCTGTTTCTTGGTCGCTTGTGTACAGTTGAATGAGCTTCGATGCGACTTCTACGTAGGTGCTGTTGTGTAGTAGTGTGTTGTTGTGTAGTAGTGTGTTGTTGTGTAGTAGTGTGTTGTTGTGTAGTAGTGTGTTGTTGAATTTCCAATGTGGTGATTTTAGTTTTCCTCTCCTTCACGTGCCGTTAATGAAACGATGACCCATTTGTGGTCATTGCAACGTCTCGTGAAGGTGTTGTTATGTAGTAGTATGTTGTTGAATGTCCAATGTCATGATTGTGGTTTTCCTCTCCTTCTTGAGCCGTTAATGTCTACGAGGACCCTGGTCAGTGGAGCGTCTCGTGAAGGTGTTGAATCAGACTGGCGTGTATTCCTGACGGAACGTAGAAGCGGTCGAGTCGCGCTGCCCTGCATTGGGCGTTGCCTTTGTGTGTTGTTTCTTTGCCTCTGAGTTTGCGTGTCTGTAGGCATCTGTCAGTTCGTGTTCATCTAGTATGTCGTATAGTGCGTCAGGGCGTCATGTTAATGTTAATAGTAATGTCAGTATTAGTCAAAGTGACGGTTTTCCAGTCTAACCTTTGGTAACCTCGTAAGTATGCTGACGTCGATAAAGTTAAATACCACCTGGCGTGGTCGCCACGCCGTTTGGTCCAATCCCACATGGCCCAATGAGGACGACTTTCACGAAGGCGTTGGTTACTTTCTGTGTTTATTCGTGGACCGCCGCAACCAACGTGCCTTTGTCACGGAGAAGTCCCCCTACCAGGGCTTCCTCTGCGTCATAAGCGAAGGTTGGAATAGTTTGAGCCATTCCAGATATACTTGGATGTTTATCAAAAAGGTTGTGAATAAAATTTGTCGATTCCTTTAAAGGCGAAGTTTCTATATATATATATATTCTATATATATTTGTATCTTACCTTCACGGTGTCTTTGTTTTGAAGTCCTCTAGTTTTATCCAACCTAATAATAGTATTGTAGACAACAAATATTTATTGCACATAATAAGACTACACTTGTGACGTGGCTTAGGAATAAGTTTAGTCAGGTTGTTTCCCTTTATTTCCGGTTTTGTCTATCACCATGTTCGTTACTTTGTATGACACTGTTTTTACTTCCTGCAGACTTGCTGTCACATGTTAAAGCTTATTAGAGGTCAGCAAACTCTCAAAAAAACATGCTTCCAGAAAATGTCAATTGCTTTCAAGGTACCTACCTTTTCTTTCAATTCACTACTTTACAATAGTAATAGGTAAATATGGTAAATGTTATATATCAGGGATGGCCAATAAGGAGCCCGCGGGCCATTACATTAACTTCTACCGTGGAGAAAGCTAACTCAAATATTCCCTAGTAGTTTGTTTAAAATAAAGTATAATTAATGGTGGAAACATCCGAGGTAAATCAAAGAAGAATAATAGTACAAGTAGACCTATGTTTAACATTCTAGTAGTTAGTTTAACGTCGCCTTCCTGTCATTCCCGACCCATCCTTTTTCATCATCCTGCGATCGACTGAATCATAGGAAGAAGCCGACGAATGGTTCTAGAACCGACTCTCGGTTCGGCGAGTTCAAACAGTTTCCGCCAAGAAATACTGTCAGTCACCCACATCCTCCTCCCGAACACATTCACCCCACAATTATTTTACCTTCAATTTCTTTCTCTCCAAACCTCTTTTCATCAGTCTAAATTGTATATCCGATATCCGATCTGATCATTCTGATTTTGTCGAGTTACAGTGAACAGTTCCATTTTTAACAATAAACAGGATGTGTTTTCATTGTCTTTTGCTTCGGTCGTGGTATAATGTGATCAATAAACGTCAATTAAATGAAAAAAAATCAGATTTTTTCATGAGAAATGGGAACATGATTTTTTTATTTATCAACAATAAGGATAGTAAAACCGCAGTACCTTGTGTGTTTGCACGTGTTGTCTGTAAATAAAGAGTATAGTCTTAAACGGCATTACACACAGCACCAAGCCGCTAAATACAATGACTACATTGGTACAATACGTTCTACACTTGTGTGCGATTTGAAGAAACAAGTTAGTGCTCAGAAATCTGATTTTACTACATTAACAACAAAACAAACAAGTTCCTTAATGACATCGTTTGTTGTAAGCGCAGAGATAGCGAAATATAAATAAAATCATTATGTGGCGGTGACTTCGTAAATCGTTGTTCTATTAACATGGCGCGTGCATTTGGAGAAGAAAAAATTGCCAGTCCTTTTGAGAGCGTTCCACTATCAAAACAGACAGTCACTACAAGGGTTGAAGAAATATGTTCTCATATATCTAATAAATTAAAGAGTGTCGTTACAAATTACTCTTACTTTTCTCTGGCTTTGGATGAATCTACTGACATATCAGGCACAGCACAACTTTTAATTTTCATAAGAACTGTTTCAAAAGACATTATTATCAATGACGAGCTACTAGCTTTAGATTCATTGCATAAAACGACCAAAGGTCAAGACATTTATGACTCAGTTATGAAAGTTGTTAACGGTATCGGTGACATAAACAGACTTTCAGCAACAGTGACAGATGACGATAAGACAATGTGTGGTACTCAAACAGGTTTAGTTGGATTATTAAGGAAGGCTGGAATCCATTGCCCAGCATTACATTGCATTATACACCAGGAGACGCTGTGTGGCAAGATCCTAGACGTGGAGGATGTTATGAAAACTGTAATAAAGTGTGTGCATTTAATAAAATGCGGGAATCGAGCTTTGACACACCGACAGTTTATAAATTTTATATCACAAGTTTGACGGAATATGACGATTTAGTGCTCTACACACAATTACGCTGGCTAAGCAGAGGGAATTGTTTGAGGCGGTTTTTGCTTTGAGAAAAGAGATAAAGACGTTTTTAGAGAAACATGATACCAACAAAGAAGTGATCAGAAAAATGTCTGACCAACATTTTAACAGCGTATTGACATTTTTAACTGAAACACCCAGCACATGAATGAATTCAATTTGAAGCTACAGGGACGTTCCTGAACAGTCTCAGATTTGGTAGGACACCTAGATGGATTTATAAGACAACTAAACGTTTTTAGATTTACCCTGGCCAAAGAAAACTTCATTCATTTTCCTTCGTGCAAAGAATTGATTGAGGAGCGCAGTGACACTGATTTCAAATTTTCTGTATTAATGTTAGACAAACTATTGGAGCAATTCAATGAACGATTTTCTGACATCAGTGGTATACGACCAGAACTGGCATTGTTTAACAACCCTATGAAGTGTGACATTTTCCAACAACATGACACTTTTCATTTGGAGTTATGTAACCTCCAAAGTGACCCCTTTTTCCAATCAAGGATGGAGATAGGAGTTGACTTTTGGAAACTTGTGCCACAGGAAAAATATACCGCATTGAGAGATTTCAGTTTGAAAATTACTTCTATGTTCGGAAGCACATGTATGTGTGAATGCGCTTTTTCAACAATGAAGGCGATTAAATCGTCACAAATAAAACCGACTCACTGATGGCCACCTTCAGGATTTATTACGAATACAATCATCATCTTTACACATTGACTTTGATGAACTTGTTGCTGCACATGAACGTCCACATCGTTCTCATTAAGGTCTGTTACATGTCAACTTTAAAATGACCTAACTAAAACATGTTTCTTAAACAATACAAATAGCAACTTTTATTCATTTTTTAAAATCAACCAGGCAGTTTTAACTCTGTTGCAACAAAATGATTTATGTAAGCAAATAATGCCGACAAAAAACAAAAATATTACCTTAAAACAAATGCCAAGTTTATTTGTATTGATGTTGTTATGTGTGTGGCCCGCCACCAAAAAAAAAAAATAATAAAAAAGTGGCCCACCATTTGAAAGAAATTGGACATCCCTGTGATATATCATGGTAAGGGAAATAATCAAAGAAAATTAAAATATCAGTAACGAACCGAATTGTCGCTCCATGAAACAAAATATTCATCAGCACTTTTTATAACTGACATATCGATGAATGGCCTTAAAGGGTTTTATTAGCGAATGGATACACCAGTTACCAGCTCAAAGAAGGTAAGTAAATAAATACATAAGCAACAATACATATTACACTCTATAATAATATTCATTTATTATTATTTGTCTCCAGTCTTAACCACTGGAAACTACTATTCGTGCTGTTTCGTCCTAAATGTTTGTTTGCAACGCAAGTATTCAGCCCTACCCTATCCGGGAGATACTTGTCTTAACAGGAAAAATATTTCCGAGCTGTGATCGCAGCCTTATGCTATAGTCATGGGAAAGCCTTCGCGAAAGGACCTTGCCTAGGAAGCTAATTTTTTAGTTAGCTGAGTGGCAGTGTTCCCTAGCGTTTGGCTTTTCGTGGCAAGGCGCTGTGCCACTGAGTACGGGTTCGATCCTGCCTTGGTCCATATTTTTTTCTGTTGTTGATTATTTGTCATTTTTTCCGAGTGCTGTAAACATACCTCTTCCTCTGAATTGATTCACTGATTATCGCCTCGGAAGTTTCCCTCTATAATAATATTCATTTATTATTATTTGTCTCCAATACATATTACACCTGTGTCGACAATAATAAGTAACACAATAATAATTGTTGGCACCTACGCGGCATCTATGTAAGACCGAAATGGTACTGTAGAAGGTGTGGGGGAAAGTTTGCAATTCATCCATCCATCCATCCATCCATACATCCAAAAATCTATCCATCCATCCATCCATCCATCCACCCATCTCTTCTTCATCATCCGAGTGTTGTAAATACACTTCTTCCCTTGAAATGACTCGCTGATCTATCGCCTTGGAAGTTTCCCTCCATAATATGCTTGCTTGCTTACGTTCGCCCGGTGACTAAAGTATACTAGAGTATTCGTAGACTGTAGAATTCCTCTTCGTCATCCGCCCTTGATAGGACGTTAAGTGGACGTGCCTGCGTTGTGTGGTGGTTTTCAGTGTAACTGTTATATTTGCGCCTTTCGGCCCAACACATCCGACTTCAGCACGACATTTTTGAGTACCGGGTTGTCTTCCCTCTTCGATCCCTGCTCGTTTGGCCAGACTAGACAGGTTAGTCTGTTACTAGAGGCACCACGGAGAGACGGAGCATGGTCTGGATGGTTTTGGTTCACCGATCCTGGAGCAAGCCATCAGCTGTGGGTCGCTGACAACTTCCAGCTCCTCCATAATATTAATTTATTATTATTTGTTTCCTCCCCTTGCAATAATAGCCTAAACCTAAGCTTAAATAATAAAAACTAAAATAAAATTCACAAAATCTTGAAGCAGTTGAAACATACGTACAGTCAGTCAGGGTAGATCATTCGTTTAGCAAACAGGCGCTAACGTAGGACTTTACCGTTAAATATAATATCCCCATCATCATTGAGTGTCGTCTACGCAACGAAGGTTGGTAACCATAGAGCGCCATACCGTTCTGTCTCTTCCTTTAATGGTGCAGGTTGTCACAGGCTGACTTGCCCATCTTTTCATGTTACTCATTCATGTTAGTCTTGGTCTGCCTCTGTCTCTTTTACCTTGTAATTTCTCTTCCGAGTCTAATTTTAGTAAGCTGTTGTGTCTTTTAACATGTCCCAAAAATCTCATTGTCTTGTTTGAATTGTGTTTAGTAGTTCTCTTTTCATTTTTAGTTCTTTTAAGACTTCATCCTTTTTTTTCTTTCCATCCAATTCTACCCATTCCTCAATAAATCCGCATTTCAAAGGCTTCAATTATCTGTTGTTTTCTTGTCTAATGTCCATGTTTCTGCACCAGGACTGTTGAGAAGATATAACATTTCGCTTTTCTCAGCTTTAGCCCTGGCGATTTTTGTTTTGATGTTAGTATATTTTTCATGGCATTAGAATTACTTGTTGCAATTCCTATTTTTAAGTTTATTTCAGTTTTCTATTTTCCATCACTGGTTATAGTATCTCCAAGGTAGTTGTAGTTCTGAACTGTCTCCAGGTCTATTCCTTTAACGAAACGTTGTTTAGTCTGTGTCGTCCACTTATCACGTAAAGCTTCTTACATATCATTATAAAAATTTGTTTAAACTTTTTCCTCACATTCAGTTTTACAGCTGCTTCGCATTTTTATGCCTTAACCCTATTCCTTTAACTCTGATATCCGCTTGTAGGTTTTGTGCATTATCTTTGTTTATGATCATAGTTTTTGTCTTTTTTTGGTATTATTTTGATGAGATATGAATTAGACAAGAATATAAAAATTATAATATATGAAAATGAAATAAAAGAAATAATAAAAAAAAAAAAACCAACGAAATGTGGTGACGAACAAAACGGACATTCATCTTAGATTGTTGTATAAATCTGGCCATTGTCAAAAGATGGATGGAAACACGAAGTTGACGATTATTATTTGATTGTTGGATGTTATGGCTTTGCTTAGTTACGTAACTCTTCGTTTCTACGTGTTCTTCGTTTGGTAATTTCACATATGAAGATGTCATTCATAACAATAAGTTATTGCAATTAAAACATATGTGACATGTAGTATCATTATTATGTAGAGTTAGAGGCACGTCCACACCACCTCACCACGTTATTTACATGAAAATATTTACATGAATAATAATAATTTTGTGCCGTGTCACACTGAGTCTGACAATCACAATCCGTGGTATTATTATTTTGACAAGACACGTTAGCCACAAATAGTATTTTTAAATTTTGTATTCTGTTAATAGCAATTAAATTATAGTCATCATCATCATTAAATTAGTATTAAAAAAATTATTATTCTTAAAAAATAGAAGAATGGCAAAAAACAGAACGACTTGGAAAGTGTTTGTTGAAGACCTATGCTCCACTGGGAGCTAAAAAGGTAGGAGAAGAGGAAGAATAGCAATTACATTTCCGTCATCATCATCACATGGGAGAGAAGTCAATGGCTGATCTGAGAACTTTTGCAGCAACTTTTTAACCAGAGTATCCATTAAAAAACCGTTACACCGCTAGACTGTTCCTGGGAGAGAACGCATCGACCGGCTGCAAGCTGCAAAGGAGGTCCAACTCTTGTAAGTGTGGAAAAGATGGTCAGGACTTTTGTCCAGAACATCGAACAGGATAAGATTATCATTATAAATAGTGATTCATTTAATTCATCATTGAATTACTTTGATAAAGAAGTGCTATACAAAAAAAAAAAAAACTTGGCTACTGACTGGAACCCTATTGTAGACATTTTTAATGAAAATTTTCCTATAACCGCCTTTTCAATTATGCCTGTTTCTGTTCCTTTATTGCAGCCTGTAGCCCTAACCAATGAACCTTCTTTTTCAGGTGATTCTGTTACCAGTGATGTATCACAACCTTTTCCAGGTATAGAGCCTTCTACCTCCAGTGATAGATCCTCATCTCCTAAGAGGCACAGACAACAATGTGATTGCTGTATGGATAAGCAACGTACGATCATAAATATGAGGAGGCTGAATGAAAGTTTGCGTAAACAAATAACGGGATTGACAAAGAAACATAAGCTGGAATCAACTACTTTGGCACAGGTAAACTGGACCATCAAGGGAAAAGATAAACAAATAAGTTCCTTGGTGGAAAAGTACAAGAAAGCACTGCATGGAAATGATACATCATTTTATATGAAACATAAAATTGATGTAATGGAGAAAAAAGTTAAGGAGAAGGAAGCTGTGATTAAAGAGTGTCTGGTTACCACTGCTGACCTAAAATTACAGCTTCAAGAATCACAGACAAAACTAAATGATTCTGAGAAGAGCAGCAAACAATTAGTAGAGGAGATTCAAGAGCTTGTATGTGACATAAATGCGAAGGATAGTATTGGAAAAAGACTGTGCCATGAACATGCTACGTCAAGGAAGGAAGATTCAATGACCATTACTTACTTACAAAATGAAGTATTGACGCTGCAGGAGACACTAGAGGAGGCCACTAGCAGTGTCATTGAGACAAAGCGAGATGGTAAACAATACAATCATGTACTCAGGAAGTGTTTTTATATGTCTCTTATTAATAATTTAAGTGTTGAGAATTGTTCTAATTTGATTTCTTATATGTTTGCTACTTTGTGTAATGTTAGTTTTTCAGATGTTCCCAGTGCAAGTGTTGTAGCAGAGATGAGTTATGAGATTAGTGTACTGTCTGATATTTATGCTGGGTTTTTAATACATAAGTCCCATGTTACGACCCTCTCGTGGGATGCAACTTCATTCAATGGCAACCACATCAATGAAGTGCATGTCACCATGGTAGATAATGGTCAACAGGTATCTCTAACACTTTGTTTAGGTTTACTTTCATGTGGAACCACTAACGATTATGAGGATCACATCAGCGACACTCTCCATGATGTAATCCCGTTGTACAGCTCATACAGTGGCAACAATGTGTCTGATGTGAAGGAAAACTTTACCAGGACGATTATGAGCACCGTCACCGACAGGGCTGCTGTTAACCACTGTGTGGTGCAACGACTGGAGGAGAAGTTCAAGATGAAGCTCGTGGAACACAAGTGCCATGTCCACCCATTGGATGGACTGGCAACAGCTGCCCGGACTGTACTGGCAGAATTGGATAGGGGTTGGAGGAACGTGGAGCCAACGGGAACTGACTGTTGTGTATCAAAATTGATACATAACATCTCCAAGATGAGGTACACATGCTTGTAGTTGCTAGGTCTATATACACATGCTTGTAGTTGCTAGGTCTATACCACACCCTTTTATTTTCAGCTCAAAGTGACATTTTAGTTCATTAGACATTTGTTTTAAATTTTCCAATGTTTATGGATGATGTCCTGATCCTAGTGCGTTCCACTTTTTCTGTTTTGTTGATGCTGCAATAGTCAAATGTTTTTAAATGTCAAGATGCAGTTATATGAGCATCAGTATTTTATCCTCCTTGACAGCAACAGAACTAAAATTGTAACATTTTTTCAGGTTCAAGCAAGGATAGGAGACCCAAAATGATTCACAACCTTCCTGGTGGAGAAGGGGATGACAGCTGGTACCATTCTGAGATATGTGGCAACAGAATGCATGTTCCGTTCCACATGGCTGCTATTGTACACACCATTAGAATTGAGCTGCTCAACTTCTTCCAGAACCGATGCACTCGTTAGTGTTCTGTAAGGGATGCCATCATAGAGCAGCTCAAGGATCCCAACACCCGGTCCAGCTCCAAGCCATGGGCCTGTTTTCCAAATATCTAACTAGACCATTAATGTCAGTTGTGTACGGGAAAAAAGATGGATTATCCAATCTGCAAATGGTGAGTGTATAGGATTATTTGATGGGTCTTGTTGTCTTAAAAAGTGTCGATGGAAATTTGTTACATGAGCCATTACCTTTGGTGGAATTAGTTTAAATCTGCTTGTACAAATGCATTCTTTTGTATGCAATGAGTATATACGCTATTCTTGATCATAATCCTCCAAGCGTTGGTAAGGGTTGATAATACATTGGAGTTTAATACGTTTTTATTAATTTATTTAAAATTTCCATTTGTCCTGGTATTTAAGATGCGCTGCTGCTTTTACTTTCCTGCTTCTGGTCTCTTTAATCTTTTTATTCCATATTAAACTAATAGCAATTAAATCAATTATTAGTGGTCTCATTTTTCTTACTTGACTGTCTAGACATATATATTGCCCTCTAGATTTTAAAATAATTATATTACATGGCATTTATTCACAATGTCTATTTTATACCATTTTCTGCAGGCTGGTGAACTTAGACAGACTACAGAGAACATGAAAACCATCAAGGATAATAAAAAGATTCTTTACACCTCTTCTCATGATGCTTTTGGGCGCAGTTTTGATAAAAATGATATTGTACTGATTAATTTAAGAAATGTTTGTTTCCAGGTAGACAAACTTCACCAAGCAGTGGAAGCTCTGGGTTGCTGTATTTATTGATAAACTTCAGCACCTGATTCAACCATATCAAACACTGCCAGGAACTGATAAAATACTTACAGACACTGCCTCAGCCCCAGTGCACAATATGCAAGCTGATACGGCACTGGGGATGATAGATATGCTGTGGAGACGAGCACCTAATGCCACCCTTGGCTTTATTAATGGAAAGGTTAAAGCATGACAGAACGGGATGCTCAAGTGGCTTGATGAACTTAGTGAAGAGGAACAATCTAAATTAGTTAAGTTTGCTGTCAGTAGCTGGGCAAAGATGAGGCTGCTAGCAAGTAGAAGAAAAGAAGCTGCTCATAAAGATCAAGTCAGGAAATTGAAATTAAAAAAAAAACACATTATTGAAACTCAAGGAAGAAATAAATTAGAAAACAAGTTATCAAGGGTGCCTTATCTCGAAAGATCGCCCTTGCCAGTTTAGTTGAATTTAGTAGTTTAGATGCTGAAATAGCAGATAAGTTAAATAAATTTGCTAGAAATGAAATTTCTATTTTAGGCCAGAATATTAGTCACATATGGACAAAGGATGACGAAGATGTAGATGATGTATTATATCTAGAGATAATTATGGATGTAACAGCAAAAACGAAAGCTGACCTATTAAACCAGCATGTGCATTTAATATGTTTTAATGTGAATGATCCAAATGAGGTCGACACAGACTATAGAATGCCTTTAGCAAAATTTCTAACGGATTTTGCTTTAGGTGATGCAACATTTATATGAGTGATTTTGTCTTCACAGCGTATCTAAACTTACACCCTTTTAAGGGCGGATAATATATGAATATGCAAGTATGATAGGAATAATATATGATGTAAATATTATATGCTGTAAATAATATATGATGTAAATATGATATGCTACAAATAATATATGATACGCTTTAAATAATATGATATGCTATATGATGTAAATGATATGATGTATATAATGTGATATATTATATAAATAGTATATATAAATATTAAGTTGTTTGCCATGATTTATTTGGGACCCATCATGAGAAGAGATAAGTTGGAATACTTTGATTCCAACTGGTAAATGTATGACTATGCTACTTTGATATAAGTAATGTATGCTGTAGATAATACATGATATAAATAAATAAAATGATATGCTATAAATAATATATCATATGATATACATAAATAAAATGATATGTTATAAATAATATATCATATGATATAAATAATGTATGGTATGATATAAATAATGTATGCTGTAAATAATATATGATGTAAATAATGATATGCTGTAAATACTATTATATGATGTAAATAATGTATGACATGATATAAATAATGATATGCTGTAAATATTATATGATGTAAATAATGTATCTTCTTCCACTTTCCTTCCTTATTTGCCTTTCAGCATTGGGGAGAGATATAGTTTGCGGTCTTTTGCTTCGCGGTAGTATATCTATTTAATTTAATTTTAAGTTTGGCTATCAGAATTCATGATCAGAATCTACATCTGCCCCTCTATATACTTTTACATCCTATAAGGATGACTTAAACCTATTATTAATACATATGTGATCAATTTGATTTTCCGTTCTATGATCTGGTGACACCCATGTAGCTTTGTGTATTCTTTTATGTTTGAATATTGTTTCTCCTAGGCTCACTTGATTAAGGGCGCAGAAATTCACGAATATCTCTCCATTCTCGTTTATATCTCCAAGTCCATGTTTTTCCATAATCTCCTCGAAGCCTCCGTTGTCTGATCCTACTTTAGCACTTAGGTCTCCCATCAATATTATAATATCCTTGGCTCGCCTTGCATCCATCTGACATTGTAGCTGTTTATAGAAATCATCTTTAACTAAATCATCCTTATCGTTGGTTGGTGCATAACATTGGATAATGTGTAATTTTATTTTGTTTTTGGTTGTTTTAAATGTTGCTCTCATTAGTCTTGGTCCTACTGCTTCCCATTCTATTAGTATCTTCTGTGCATTCCTTGATAGCATTATAGCTACCTCTTCACTATATGGTGCTCCAGGTTCCTGGTGTCCTGATGATAAAATCATCTCTCCTGTATTTAATTTTGTTCTTTCCGTTCCTAGCCATCTTGTTTCACACATTCCCAGAATATCTATCTTGTAGTTTGACATTTCTGATGCCACTTGTGCCGCTTTTCCCTGTTCGTTAAGGGTACGAACATTCCAGGTGCCAATTCTGGATGATTTCCTGGTAGACAAAGGGTGAGTCGGCAACCTGGATTCCTTACGGCTTTCTCCGGCTTGCGTCATACGTCTCTTAGTGAGCCCTTATCTTTCCTGGATGGCGGATTTACTTTTTCTCTCTTTGACTTGTCCATGTTTGTGAAGTTTTTCGGCTTATTTTTTTTACAGTATGGGATAGCCAGTCCCATGCCTAACCCTCCTTTCTCGCCTCTTACGAACATGCTTGGTAGGGTACAGCGCCGCTATTCTTTACTCCCCTTTTGGGCCCCGGCAGCACATGGGCGTGTCACTGGGCCAAACCATTTTATTTGTTGTTTCTTTATATATTCTATGGCAGCGCCATTCCTAGCTTTTTTCTACGTTCTTCATTTCTGATCTTGTCTCTCAGACTTTCCTGTCATTTGTATCACACATTTCATCTCAGTAGATGTTATTGTTCTTGCATCTAGGATCCAGGACTGGCAATAGCTACAACGTTGGGATAAAGATTGTATTGTAGAGTGCCCATTTTGCCTCTAGAGTAATATACTAGTTGAACAATAGTGGTGATAACTGTCCTATGATTTGACAAGCTTTGATGCATTTTGAGTTTATCTCTGCTGTTTGTGAATTATCGTTTGTATATATTGTATTTGAATTACTCTTCTTGTTTTAGTTGAATATGATATTTTATATAAATTGCATATATAAATATTAAGTTGTGTTTTACCATGATTATTTTGTGTCCCATCAGGCGAAAGGGAAGTTGAAATACTTGGTTTTGGTTACAACTGGCAAAAGTTGAATATGCTAACTATGATATAAATGATACGATATAGCAGAGGCATATTCTCTATGCTACCGCAGCTAACGTAGGTAGCCTGAACATATTAAAGAAATACAAAAGGAAATGATAATTATTTTTTTCATAATTATATATTATATATATATATATATATATATATATATATATATATATATATATATGTCTGATTACCGGAACTTCCTAACCTATGTATAACCACGTTGTGCGCATCAGCATCAGTAGAAAGAACATTTTCTGCTCTCAAGAGAATCAAATCTTATTGTCTCAAAATTCAGACACAGGAACGCTTATCTAGTTTGGCATTAATGTCCATTGAGAAATCATTCCTTCAGAAACTTTGAAACCAACCCAACAGTACTTTAAATGACAAAGTCATCAAGACCTTTTCGTCCCAAACAAGACGGATAGAGTTTACATATAAATAAGTAATTTAAAATGTAGTGTTGTCATTATAAAATAATTACTTCATGTTAGCATATTGAATATAATGTATGTCTTTATTATGTCAGCAGTAGCCCAGCCCCCAAAACCAGTATATGCCACTGTGATATAGATAAATTATACTGTAAATAACTTCCTTATGACTGTCTATATAAAAGGAAAGAGAACGTGAACGACAATGAGAGAAAATACTGGATAGCTTGGTGTCATGGCATGGAAAACAGTCAACAACAGAATAGATACGATTTACTGTAGATAGATTGCGGAAGGACATTATCGCCTACGCCAACTGGTATGGCACATGATGATGATGATGTATAAATAATGTATATAAATATAACAAGTGGGAGTAACATTTTAAACTATGCTGGTTTGACTGAAAGCCGCAAATGTCAGTTCAGTGTTACACTTCAAAACACGCCCACTTAACTATTGGGCGAATACATGCAAGAAAATATGCATATATTAGTCAATGTAACATATGTGGCTTATATATATATATATATCAATTGTATGTTTGCTAACCAGTAATTAAATATTAAGTCACATATATATATGTATCACCATTACCAAGATGATACAAGACATGTAAAAAGAGTATGGCTTGATGATGGTTCACACTAATCAAATTGAGAGTGACGCACAGGGCGGTACAGAAAGAGTTAAGAGAATAACACAGAGTTGTCAACTTAAAATAACTCAATTATATTATGTTTTAACTAACTACAGATAATGTATTAAAATAAAAATCTTGTGGAACTGTTTTTTACGGAATGTATAATGACGACACCAATGTTTTTGTTGTTAGTGTTGTGCCCAAAACAAGGGAAGCAACTGAAAGTTCAGTAACAAGGCACACTGATTAGGAAATAATTCATTATTCTCAGAAAGATGAGCACGCTATCAAAAATGTGTGGTTGCTCTGGACATGAAATGCAGAGATTGAAGCAATAGAGTTAAAACTCTAAACAATTATTAGCTAACAAAATCATTGAAGAAAAAAGGAAAGGTTTCTCTGAAACAATGTAGCAGATAATGTAATGAAGGACATGAATGGTGTGGGAGCGATATGGAGAGAGTGTGACAAACACCGGATGTGTGAAGAAGTGTCAAGCACGAGATAGTGGAGTGAACTGAATACAATAAACACTGTGGGAAATAGTAGTGACCATGAGTTTCCCAATTAATATAACCATATTGATGCTTCTTTGATGTATTCCCACCACAAAATGGTAAAGGAGCTTTTGTGTCCATATCTCTCAGAGCTGTTCTGTGGTTGCAATGCCACTAAAGGATCACCCAAGCCAGATGAATCAAAAGCCTGGAAGCAGGAAAAGGAACCAGTCTCCCTTATTGTCTTTTTCTCGCTGTGTGTGTATGTTTATGTCAGTCTGTCATGTAATTCAAATCAACAACCAATGCTAGATTAATGCACATTTTTTGGGGTATGTTTTTGCTGCACTATATGTATTCTTTAACCATTATCTTTTATTTGTTTTTGTGGCGCAAGTGATATCGCTCATTTTGATAATTAAAAAAAACGTTTTATATAGAGCAGGAAGTAGCTGATCATCAGAAGTAATCTCTCCATAAACATTAATGGAAAGATAATCAATAACCTAAGATATGCTGATGATACTGTTCTACTAGCAGAAAATCCTAAAAACCTACAACAATTGCTTAATGTGATAAACATAACAAGCAAAAAATATGGACTAGAAATGAATATAAAAAATACTAAAACTATGATCATAAACAAAGAAAATTCTCAAGACCTACAATTAAATATCACAGTTGAGGGAATACATCTGGAGACAGTCCAGAGCTACAACTACCTGGGACATACTATAACCAATGATGGAAAATGTACAAATTGAAATAAACAAAAGAATAGGTATGGCAAAAAGTAATTTTAATGTCATGAAAAATATACTAACAACAAAACAAATATCAACAGGGCTGAAACTAAGAATGGCAAAATGTTACATCTTCTCAATATTCCTGTATGGTGCAGAAACATGGACATAGGACAAGAAAACAGAACAGAAAATTGAAGCCTTTGAAAAGTGGATTTATAGAAGAATAGGTAGAATTGGATGGAAAGAAAAGAAAACAAACGATGAAGTTTTAAAACAACTGAAAATAAAAAGAGAACTACTAAATACAATTAAGACAAGACAAATGAAATTTTTGGGGCATGTTAAAAGACACAACAGCCTGCTAAAATTAATATTGGAAGGGAAAATACAAGGTAAAAGAGGCAAAGGCAGACCAAGACTAACATGGACGAGTAACATCAAAAGATGGACAAGTCAATCTATGACAACCTGCGCCATCAAAGCAAGAAACAGAGTAGAATGGTGATCCATGGTAGCCAACATTCGTTGCGGAGAAGGCACTCAATCATGATGATGATGAGTCTCTCCATTTTTGTTCAGACATGGTATAGTTTGTCTCTGATCAACATCTAACTCAAACATGCCTCATAAGTATACCATGTTACTGAATATTTCTACCATCCGTTACCACATTTGATATTCACAAACTCTCTTACTTCACATCCATCTTTCTACTCAACACTGATTCAAACATTTCGTAGCTTAAATCAAAGAAAAGAAAACAGTCGATGAAGTTTTAAAACAGCTAAAAATGAAAAGAGAACTACTAAACACAATTAGAACAAGACAAATGAAATTTTTGGGGCATGTTAAAAGACACAACAGCCTAATAAAAGTAATATTGGAAGAGAAAATACAAGGTAAAAGAGGCAGAGGCAGACCAAGACTAACATGGACGAGTAACATCAAATGATGGACAAGTCAACCTATGACAATCTGCACCATCAAAGCAAGAGAGAGTGGAATGGCGCTCCATGGTAGCCAACCTTCGATGCGGAGACAGCACATAATGATGACGATGAAATCATTGCTAAACCTAACTACTCATTAACCCGTCTATTTTATTGCTCATCTATCAATGCAGTTCTCATTAACTCATAATTTCAGTCTATAATTTATCAACTCACTTTATCTGATGCCCACTTTATCTATTCCATCACATACCATCTTATCCACAATGGCTGGCTAATTCAACCTTTCCCAGAACTGCCAGCTACTCAATCGTTCAAATTTTCCCAATTCACTTGCTCATGAGACAGATAAATCAAACCACAAAATATTTAACAACAAATTTATAAACGGCAGATCTTTTTTGTTTTCTTTCTTGAACACTGCATTTACGATGTTATAAATAGTGTAAACATGTTTTTTTTTATAATGCATTTTAGAGTGGTTCTCACTGTGTAGCAGCCGTAGGTATCAGATTGGTTCGTATGGGATCGTTAAGGCATTGTTGAGGATATTGAAGGTACCGTCGACAGTCAAACGATAAAATGAGGAGTTACTGAAAGAGGCAGAGCCAGAAGAAATATTCTAACACAAGGTAGGAAAAAGGTAGTGCAGATTTTTGATGTGTGTATGAAGAACATGCAGGTTGGTATATTTAATAACAGCAAGGAAAGTAGCAGAATAAGATCTGCTGGACAAAAGGAAACGATATTGGATGTTTTTTTTCTGCGTGGCAAATGATGAATAGAAAAGTTGAACTGTGGAACAGCGAGCAAGGGTTATAAAGGGACATAATATGACGCGCCTATCAGAATGAAGCTTGAATGATTCAAAATCATTGAGTTAATGCCCTTCAAATTTCTGGAACAATGAAACATTTAATTATGGCTTGACGTAAAGTATGTCTTCTATGGAAATAGTATACCATATTTCATTATTGTATAGCAATATTAATGTTAACTATTGAAATATGCTGTCCAATTTTGTCCTCAATTGGGGTACGTTTTGTCCAGGACATGGACACTACGTTATTGGTTATGGAAGGCCCTGGTATCACTGCAGACGAATTAAAATCAATAATCTCTCAACCGCCCGTGCCAGTGGAATCATCCGAATTACTAACTCATCTCCCAAACGAAGAACGGTAACTGTAGTCCCAATCGTAGCAGTCTCAGCACACGCCAAAAGACATAAGGCGAAACCGCGCAGAAAGTGAACACAACCAACTGTTCCCTGTCATACGATATCATCAGTCATCGTAAACAATTGGAATATCGAAACATGATCAAAACGGGTGAGACACACAGCTCACGGTGTGCACAGAGCACTTAACTCAGTAGCTCCTGCAACAAGCCGGACTTGGAATATGAGGAAACTGCAACAAGGAACACTTTTCAGACATTGCCTTCAATGGTTCCTGCCGCATATACACCAAATGTGGAGCAACGATCCACTACGTTTTATTTTGTTTTGATGTGACGTCATTTATGTCTAGCATGGCAAAATATGCAATTGTTCTCAATTAAAATAGATTATGTTTTGAATGTAAATAATATGCCATATTCGGGATTGAATTAACATCGTTTAAATCCAGCATGTAAATGATTTACCATATTTGAGTGTTTGTTAAAATAGTTTAAATCCAGCATGTGAGTGATTTACCATATTTGAGTGTTTGTTAAAATAGTTTAAATCCAGCATGTAAATGATTTACCATATTTGAGTGTTTGTTAAAATAGTTTAAATCCAGCATGTGAATGATTTACCATATTTGAGTGTTTGTTAAAATAGTTTAAATCCAGCATGTAAATGATTTACCATATTTGAGTGTTTGTTAAAATAGTTTAAATCCAGCATGTGAATGATTTACCATATTTGAGTGTTTGTTAAAATAGTTTAAATCCAGCATGTAAATGATTTACCATATTTGAGTGTGTGTTAAAATAGTTTAAATCCAGCATGTGAATGATTTACCATATTTGAGTGTTTGTTAAAATAGTTTAAATCCAGCATGTGAATGATTTACCATATTTGAGTGTTTGTTAAAATAGTTTAAATCCAGCATGTAAATGATTTACCATATTTGAGTGTTTGTTAAAATAGTTTAAATCCACCATGTAAATGATTTACCATATTTGAGTGTGTGTTAAAATAGTTTAAATCCAGCATGTGAATGATTTACCATATTTGAGTGTGTGTTAAAATAGTTTAAATCCAGCATGTGAATGATTTACCATATGTGAGTGTTTGTTAAAATAGTTTAAATCCAGCATGTGAATGATTTACCATATGTGAGTGTTTGTTAAAATAGTTTAAATCCAGCATGTGAATGATTTACCATATTTGAGTGTTTGTTAAAATAGTTTAAATCCAGCATGTGAATAAATGGCACTAGATTCATGTGCACCAATCTAGAACAGAAAACAAACGACATCAATTAAAATACAAAAAAGTAAAGTAAAGAACCCCGTCACGCCAAGTGGGGATAGGAAACATGATGTTAGTGACCATAATTTTTACAGACCTTCGGCACATGATTTTGGGGGTAATGTGGTTAGTAACATCAGTAAATGCAATGAAGGTTTAAAGTCATGGCTAGAGAAAGGGAATCGCATAATCCAAATATGATTAAATAACTGCAAGTTATACATCAGGTAGTGGATTTATAATAAAGAGGAAATCAATTATCATTTTAAAGTAGAAGGAAATAATAATCACATGCACCAATTCAAAGAAAATAATGGGAGAACAAGCCATTCTCCTGAAGAAAACCAAATTATAATACATAGTACGTGTGAAAAAAGTGCTCGTTTTAACAGATAATGTTGAACATTTACAACTATCATTTAGACAAATCTTATAATCTTTTCTTTTTTATTTCTTTTTAATCTGCACACGGGTGCTCTCTAGACCAGTGCTTCTTACTCTAGACAAGTGTTTTACTCTCTAGACCAGTGTTTCTCATTCTAGACTCGTTTTTTTTCTCACTCTAAAATTGTGTTTTTTTTACTCTAAACCAGTATTTCTCATTCTAGACCAGTGTTTCGCACTTTAAACTAGTGTTTTTCATTACATATTAGTGTTTCTCACTCTAGACCAGTGTTTTTCACACTAAACCAGTGTTCCTGACAGTGAATCAGTGTTTGTCAAACTTTTCCCAACCGTGGCATCATTCCGACCTGGTTTTCTTTCAGTGATACACTTATCCTTTCGTGAACAAGTTCACTATGTAAACTCTTTTTTTTTAGCGCAAATAGATCTTATATACATACATACACACATATATACAAGCGTACATACATACATACATACATACATACATACATACATACATACATACATACATACATACATACATACATACACACATATATACAAGCGTACATACATGCATACATACATACATACATACATACATACACACACACACACACATACATACATACATACATACATACACACAACAGTTACATATGCTAACATATAACGATTGTAGTAACAATAGACTCAGCTTTGAAAATCAAGGATTTCCCTTTTCGTGCGTTATTTTCTTTCATTGGCTATCACTTTGGATATTTCGTAGAAAATGATTAAACATCTGACAATAAAATGTGTACATTTCTGAATAAAGCATTTATTTTCACTGTAGCTTCGTCTAGCTACTGTGTAGCATCAAAATTATGTTGTAACGCGCCAAAATATTCTAGTGATGTTTTTTCCTTAACGAGTCGTTACTAAATGCTTCCGGTCGCATTTACATGATAGGGTGCTTTCAATGGATAGTGGAATATTGCAAATTAAGCACATAGGTTTTGTTATGTCTTCCAGTGACTTGATAAATCTGCAGCCAAAATTCTCGACTGAGTATTGTCGATTTCATCTTTGCCGAGGTAGCCATGTTGTACTCAGTATCTATATATTTTATGTGCATAATGTTATAATTGAAATAAAAATTAAGAAAATAAACTGGATGCATTTGAAAACAAATGCTTGAGGAAAATAATTCGCATACGATGGAGTGAGTTCAAGACTAGTGTAGAAATAAGAGAAATGACCAAGCATAAAATAATATCAACTGTAATCAAGAGAAGAAGGTGGTTATATGTTGGACATGTGATGAGAAGAGACAAGAAGAGAATCTCAAGACCCTCAAATGAGAACCAGAGGTTAAAAAAAAACATAGAGCCAACCGACCTAAAGAAACACTAAAAAGACATTAAAATAAGAGGCAACAACAGCTGGTATCAGCTCCCTTGCCGATATTGAGCAATTGGTCCAGTACAGAGCTGTATGGCGAGACACAATGCAGGTCCAGTATAGAGCTGTACGGCGAGACACAATGCAGGTCCAGTATAGAGCTGTACGGCGAGACACAGTGCAGGTCCATTGAAAGGTCTGGTAGTTGAAAGGTCGTCAGACACAAGTATCTAGACTTTCTGCTTGTCTTCCGCTGGAAAGGTCAATAAATAGACAGAATGTTATAATTATGTTTTGAAAGTTCATTATCATAATGTAATCAACATATTTTCCAGAGGCTGTTGATAAGTCTTTATGCAATGACTTGAAATGCATTTTTGCAATTACTCCACCAATTGATGGAATGTACGTCATGATATTCTGTGTCCACAATCCAGTCTGCAGCACAACAGGCCATTGTTATATTCGCAGTTTCATTGCTGAAAGGAAATGGTGTTAAACATTGAAAACATGGTGTTTTTAGTTGAACAAGTCTTCCCTAATGGTGGCAAATATACTGAAGATGGAAATCGACAATGTTTACTGACATTTCCAGACTTACAAGTCCCCCACGCAATGCGGTTAAGAATTTGATGGAAAAGTTTCGTCCTACTGGTAATGTTGTAGATGCATACCGATCTGGAAGGTCTTCAACTTCAGAAGACGCAGTGCTTGATATCCAGATCAGAATTACAATGAGCCCTAATAGACCTTCCAGGCGGTTGTCTAAACAGGCAAATTTACCTAATAATTGAGTACCGTCCACAATTTTATGAAGAGTAGCTACACTTTCGTCCTGACAGTTTAACTGAATCGACTGAATTCCATGAAAGAGATTGTCAACCCAGATTGAATTATTGCATGCGGTTTCAGAAATTTATTTTTGAATAAGGTGGTGTGAAGTCCTTGACGCGATGAGGCATGGTTTCATCTCTCCGGTTATGTCAACAGTCAGAACAATCGCGTGTGGAGCAGAGAAAACCCACCTGAATTACTTCAAGTGCCGTTTCACGATCAGAAAGAAAGTCGGAGTGGGGTGCGCCATAAGTCGTATCCGGTTAGTTGGACCAATATTGTTCCATGAAACAATCAACGCAGAACGTTTCCTTACTATAATGCAAGAACCATTCTTATCTCACTTTACATAGCGGGATATTAAAGAAGCCTGGTTTCAGCAGGAAATGGTAACATCACACACAACCGTAACATCACACACAACCGTAACATCACACACAACCGTAACATTACACACAACCGTAACATCACTTACTTATTTAGAAAGCATATTCGTAAATCGCATTGTTTCACCTGGAATCTGTCCTGCTCGATCACCATACTTAACTCCGTCTGACTATTATAAGTGAGGTAAGATGAAAGACGATGGTCATATGTTGGACATGTGATTAGAAGAGATAATAACCGAATAGCAAAGCAAGCCCTCATGTGAGAAACAACAGGTAAGAGAAAAAGTGGAAGACCCAGGGAGACACTGAGAAGAACATTGATGAGAGATGCAAGAGCAGCGGGATTCGGCTCCCTCAAAGGGGTAGAGCTGCTTGCACAGAACAGGGACAGGTGGGGGGGATTTGATAAAATATCTTTAAAAGAGTTGAAAACTGCTGGAACAACAGTTCAGATGGGAGAAAGTTTATCTTGGTCTGCGCCCTATGGACCGGCTACTGCTCGAAAGGTCAATAGATAGATAGATAGATGGATGATGAAAGGGTGCTCTCGATTGAATGCGATGATCATCGCACAATAAGCGTTATGAGTCATATGACTAAGATATTACTAAGAATCATCATGCGAAGAGTGGGAAACAAAATCAGTCCAGAAATTAGCGATGAACAGTGTGGTTTTGTTAGAGATAAAGGAACAAGCAATGCAATTTATATCATGAGATCTTTAGTAGAAAGAGTCATAGAGGTGAAAACAGATCTATACCTATGTTTCATAGATTATACCAAGGCATTTGATAAAGTAAAGCACCAAGAAAGAATCAAAATTTCAGAAAGCATAAACGTAGAAAGCAAAGATCTAAGAATAATAAAGAAGATGTACTGGCAACAAACAGCGGCCATAAGAACTGGAAACCAATTGGGAATGTTTCAACAAATAAAACAGGGTGTTAGACAAGGTTATGTGATGTCACCAGATTTGTTTAATATTTATAGTGAGATTATTTTAAGATCCATAAGGGACATGCCTGGAATAACAATTGGAGATCATGATATAAATAATCTAAAATATGCTGATGATACAGTCTTAATCGATAAGAGTGAAAATAAGCTACAAGAAATGTTGGACATTATAGTAAAAGAAAGCAAAAATAAAGGACTCAGCCTTAATAGCAAAAAGACAGAGGTAATGGTAACAGCAAAGGAAAAGACATCACCTCAGTGCAAAATAAAGACAAGTGGAACAATATTAAAACAGGTTAATGAATTTAATTATTTGGGAACTTTGTTAACCTCAGACGGAAAATGTACAAAAGAGGTGAGATGCAGTAAATGCTCAGGCAAAAGCAGATTTCCAAAAATATTAGGAAGACATATGCAGTCTATTTTTTGACAATATAAACAAGAAAAAAAGTTCTTAAATGTTATATAGATCCAGTCTTAACATATGGATGCGAATCATGGACAATAGGACAACAGACAAGAAAATCACTGGAGTCTGTAGAAATGTAGTTTTACAGAAGAATGTTGAGAATATCATGGACAGCTAGGAAGAGTAATGAAAAAGTTCTGAAAGAGGTCAAAGCAAAAAGAGAACTAATTTCCAATATTAGGAAGAGACAATCATCATTTTTTGGCCATTTAATGAGAAGAGAACAACTGGAATATATTGTAACAACTGGAAACATTGAGGGACGAAGAGATAGAGGGAAGCAATGAGAAAAAATAACAGACAGCTTAAGAGAATGGCTTGGCCGAAGGTCAACAACAGAAATGATAAATAGCTGCCGAGATCGAAAATTGTGGAGAGACATGATCACCTACGCTAGTAGGCCCGGTACTTGATGATGATGATGAAGATGAAAGGAAACGTTTATTTACCACAAGCAGTTAGTTACCTGAACGCTGAAATCGACATCAATATCCAACAAATATCACAGGTCATTATCCAAAAGGTTTTCGAAAAAAATAAGAGGCTAGTCAACAAATATCTTGAGTCTCGTGGTGGACAATTTGAACACATGCTGTAGACACAACTTCATCGTGTGAACATCCACTTTACCCAATACAAGTCAACCAAAAGCAGTAGTGTCTAGATGAATAATACAAATTTACGTTACAATTTCTCGTAATAAAAAATATCTTCACTGCACAGCGACCTGATAAACACATCTTATTTACAACAAATACCACCATATACTTTTGTATGTACATACACATCAAGAGATCACAATATATTAACGATGTTAAGTAATTAAACGCAGTAACTACGAAACAACTGACAAAGGCTTTGTTTTTAATGCTCTAATTCTAATCCTATTATACACTCCATCGACGTCCGTTCACACCTTGCATATGACAAAAGAGAAGAGGCCGGCTAGGTTAGGCAGTGTTGGAGTGGGGAGGAGGTGGTGGATATAGAAGTTGGAAAAGAAAAAAAAAAGATGTTGCCGCAGATATCACAGGCGGTTCGTCCATCGAATCCGGTCACTTTTAAAGCTCGCCAGTTACTTCTGACGTGCGCTTCTCTTATTAATTGTTGTCTAGGGCCGTGAAGGTTCATTGGTTGGAGGTCATAGTTTTCGGTAATTGACGATTTGCTGCTAGTTCTTGTAAGTCTTGGTTGTTTCTTAATCTTTTGTTTGAGCCTTCCATAATAGTATTGGTCTGCATAATGTTTCTTACGGTTTCAGTTATATGAGTTGCTGGTGAAACAATTCACTGAATAGGTGATACGTCAGAAAATTATATGTTTTTGCTTGTTGTTTATGTGGTTACTAATTGGAGAGAAACATTATATGTTTTTGCTTGTTGTTTATGTGGTTACTAATTGGAGAGAAACATTAAATGTTATCGTTTCCTGTTGTATGTGTTTTCTAATTGGGAAGAAACACTATATGTCTGCGTATGTTATTGAATGTTGTTTCTAATTAGGCAAAAACATTATATGTCTTTGTTTGTTGTTGTATGTGGTTTATAATCGGCAAAAACCGTAATATGTCTTTGTTTGTTGTTGTATGTGGTTTATAATTAGGAAGAAACATTATATGTCTTCTTTTCTTGTTGTTTTATTGTTGCTGGCGGGATATAAGCAGTCGCTTTCCTCTTGTTACGTGGTTGTTATTTGGATTGGAATATTAGATGTTTTTTTTTTAACTTGCCATGTGTGGCAGCTGATGTGCTTCTTATACTCTAATTTTTATCGAACACCAGTAAATTTACAACATATTAATTGAAAATACATCATTTCGTCATCGTCATCATCATCATCATCATCAGGTCGCATGTAGTTTTCAGAACGCTGTATTCACCCCAGCCCGTATGTAAGAGTTTCTGTCTCTAGCCAGATCTCCTACTTCTTCTGTTGTTTTTTTCAATCTCTCCTTGTCTCGAAACCACTTTTTCTTGGTCAGCCCCGGAGGTGTCAACCAGGATTATTCTTTTTGGCTGTCAGGATTTTTCTCCAGTCTGAAATCAGTAACTTGCCGTTTCTATCTCATTAGTTCTGGCCAATGAACACCTTAGGTCACGATAGTGCACTGAGCCCGTTACAAGGTTGTTTCAGCTCGTGCTTTCAGGACCGTTGTCGATTCAGTTAATTACCCTCCCTTTCTTCTAGCATTGGTGTGCACTACAGAAGGGTGACTTCCTCAACGTGTCCTCCGTAGTTTAGCTGGCCAGCCAAAGCCTTTGCCCGGGGCGTGGCGTTGCCGGACACATGCAGACATACATGGACTAGACAGGAGTGGGGGAACCAAATAAGCTCCAGGGCTATACCAGAGGATGTCATGTTATTGGATGTACATTGATCGTTAATGGCACGTGTTGCAACACCTGATGTTGGTTGTAGCTGGCCAACTAACAGTGATAGGAAGCCCTTTATATCGAATTCTCTAGCCGACGTGTATTATCCCTGGCAAGTTGACCTGCCTGGTTTCAGTCGTTAGCTTCAAACCGCTGGCCAAATCACTTCTTTGTAATGGAGATAGGTTCGAGCATATAACACATTATACATCATGTGGGGCCGTGCATAGAGCAGCAGAAAATATATAAAAATAAAACATATACTGGTCTAAACCAGCTAATCCTAAAGAGAGACGAGACAAACCATGACGTTTTGGCAAAAGTCTTCATCGGGTACAAAACAAACAATACAAAAACACACAAACAAGCAAGTACTTATCTATTTCAACTGGACTATGTGAAGCTTTGTTTTGGGAATAGATAAGTACTTGCCTTTTGTGTGCTTTTACATTTGTTTGTAACTTTCATAATTTTATTATGAACAATAATAGATGGGACACAAGTTGCTCTAATCTAAGTTTTAATTTTCCGAAAATAAAGAAATGAATTTTTTGGTCTAGTGATGTAGAGATGAGGGACAACTCTTACATCATTTCTATATCTCAAAAGTAAGAGAAACGCAAACACTTTACGAAACGCGAAATATTGATTCCGACACTCACTACGGGTCACATCTTTGCTCTCATTGGTACCTCCCGCAGCAAAATAATTTAATGTATTAACAGTCGTGTAGCTAAACGTTAATTGTTAAAAGTTGCCAGGAACGATGGGATACGTTCAACACAGAGCACTGTCTACCTCCCCGGAGCGACCGAAGTCGTCGTCATCGTCATTTTAAAATGATTGAAACTCATCAAATATTTGAATGACTGAAAACCGTTAATCTGAGTTTCCAATGTAACAAAATAAGCACTGTCGTTAATGATACTATGACTAGAGTTAAATTGATATAAATTACATGTAACACCATACAAATGATGCCTGGAGATTAGTGCTTTAAAGTGTAAAAGACCATGGAAAATTACAGAAATCGCAGATGAAAATTAAATATTTTCATGTTTCAATATTTTTCCAGTAAAAAGAAATTATAAACTTGTCTTGCTATCGGAAATGGGAAACTGATATTGCTCTTATTGCCTCGAAAATTATCAGTTTACGGTTTCAAGTATCTCAAATGCCAACTCATAATTAATAAACCAGATTACAGAGCAATTTGCTACTCATTCATAATTTATGTAAATCGTCACTCGTCAGCGTGCTCATCGCTTAAACAATTAAATAGTTAACTCGTGTGTTAGATATACGCAATTTTAACATGCACAAAGACAAGCTGCAAGTAAAACCGATGTTTAATTTTTTTTAAAAAGTTACGAGTTACTAACAAATTGCCGAGGGTAGAACGAGGTCTTACCAACGTCTTCTGACGTACTTGGTGGTTTAACCTTTGCTAAAATATAACACAAAACAAGTGGAACTTGATCAACCATTTTACAGTTAGGAATAGGTATCACATGAAAGCAGTTTTTACACGAAAGAAATAAATTTACGGCCGTGCGGCCTTGACACTTTATATCGCTACATTATTAGATGCTTCAAGGCTGCGACTTTATTTATCACATTATATATTTGTGGCCGAACAGCCTGATTAATTTACATAGCTACATTGTTTGATACTTTAAGGTCACGACTTTGTTGATCAAACAAAAAATAAGTTTGCGGCCGCCCGGCCTGACTATTTTATATTGCTAGATAATTAGATGCTTTATGGCCGCAACTATTTTTGTGAAATAAAAAAATACGTTTGCGGCCGCGCGGCCTGGCTACTTCATATCTCTACCTTATTAGATGCTACAGGGTCCACGATTTTATTAGTTAAACAAATAATAAGTTGAGACTAATTACTGCTGACCTGGGAGGTGGTAACTGTGACGTCAGATTTACAAATTTGCCCGATGAATATTGGTAAACTAAGAATAGACGTCATGGATTATGCCAGGAATAAATCTGTTATGAACGTAATACAAATTATCAGCGACGGTCAGAGAGAGATGATAGTGATTTTTAATGTAGTTATTTTATGTGGTGTAGTCAGTGTGTTCGGATCAGTAACCAACATTTTAAACCTGTTAGTGTTTTATAAACAAGGTCTAGACTCAACAATCAACATTAGCTTCTTCTCTCTCGCCTTCTCTGATCTGTGTAGTCTTATTTTTCAGCAGTTGTACAACCTGTATTACAAACCCCTATTTGTGAACTTGGATCTACCAATTGTCTACTCTGATCTTCTGTTTTTAACTTCAGCATTACCACGAGAAATGTGTGTCACAGCGACTTGCTTGATAACCGCCTTTATCACCGCCGAGAGGTGTCTCTGTGTTGTCTTTCCTCTACACGTCAAACAAGCCATCACTCCAAAAGTAACGGCAACAGTTATCATTGTCATTGATATTGCCAACGTGATATTAAAAGCACCGATCTACTTCACGTCCTATTACACCTGGAGGTTTTACCAAAAATTGAACAGAACCCTCCTGGTTCTAACCCACACTAAATATAACAACTTCACAACTGCCTTTGTTTATGTCTCGCACGGAATCGTTTTGTTGTTAGGATGTCTGTTCGTTCTGACCTTCACCTTGATCTTAATATACAAACTAGGACAGAAAAACACCTGGCGACAACGGCGAACGTCGATAAAGAGAAGGCGAAATCTATGTCTAAACGTGACAGAGCTACCATGACTATGGTTGTACTTGTTGCTGGTATTTTAGTTTTGTGCTACACACCAGCTGCTATGTTATGTCTCACCACGTTTATAGAACCACAGTTCTCCAGATTTGGCCGCTACTCTAACCTCTACATCTGTTCATGGTCCGTCGCTCTCTTACTAGAGAACATCAACTCCAGCGTTAACATCTTCTTGTACTACAGAATGAGCACCAAATTCAGACAGACATTCATTGAAATGTTCTACAGTCATCGTTCTACTGGTAGTAAAGGATAGAACAATAACGATCAAGCTAATAATCTCAGCCGACTAGATCAACATTATATTTTACTTTCTGACTTAAACAAAGTTTAGTTTGTTGAAAAAAAATGGTTAAAATGAGAACTGATTATGGGTAATTTTCCCTCTCGCTATCCCTCATCATCTTCCGTCCTAACAATGAGGTTGTGGACGTCAATGCGGTCTGTTTCTATTCGCATTAAAAGTTGTGATATTCGCAACGGCACAAACACCCACTTAAAAGTGAAGTAAAGAGCGCCGTCACGCCAAGTGGCGGCGCTGGGAACATGGCGTTAGTGACCATAAATTTTACAGACCTTCAGCGCATGATTTTCGGGGGTATTTGGTCGGTATTACGCCCGTGCCGCTTTACTTTCCCAGAAAAAATCTGGTACTCATTTAAGGCTGGGTGAACCCGGAGGTCGTCGTTTGAGATCAAACCTTACGGCTTTGACCCTTGTCCTTTGTAATCCAGTTCACTGAGCTATAAAACGCCCACTTAAGGACGGCTTTTTTAGTGGTGAGTTTCTACTCTCTCGTTCCCATTTCTATTCATTTTAGGCTGTTGCTACCACGAAGAGGTGTTGTGGGGTTTCGGTACTTCTGGTTCACCAATCCTGCAGCTATGAGTCGCTGAGAGCTTCCAGCTCTGTTGCTGTACGTGCAAATGTCTGACGTTGTACTAGATTTGTATGGTGTAAGATTGTGGTGAGAGGTCTGACGTTGTAAAATATTTGATTGAAGAGAGTTTTGTGGGCAGAGGTCTGACGTTGTACAAGATTTGTATGAAGAGAGTTTTGTGGTCAGAAGTCTGACGTTGTGCAAGATTTGTATGAAGAGAGTTTTGTGGTCAGATGTCTGACGTTGTGCAAGATTTGTATGAAGAGAGTTTTGTGGTCAGAGGTCTGACGTTGTACAAGATTTGTATGAAGAGAGTTTTGTGGTCAGAGGTCTGACGTTGTGCAAGATTTGCATGGTGGAAGATTGTGGGCAGCGGCCTGACGTTGTACAAGATTTGTATGGTGGAAGATTGTGGTGAGAGGTCTGACATTGTACAAGATGTGTATGGTGGAAGATTGTGGTGAAAGGTCTGACGTTGTACAAGATTTGTATTGTGGAAGATTGTGGTGAGAGGTCTGACGTTGTACAAGATTTGTATGGTGGAGGATTGTGGTGAAAGGTCTGTCGTTGTACAAGATTTGTATGGTGGAAGATTGTGGTGAGAGGTCTGACATTGTACAAGATGTGTATGGTGGAAGATTGTGGTGAAAGGTCTGACGTTGTACACTGTTTTGTATGGTGGAAGATTGTGGGCAGAGTTCTGACATTGTACACGATTTGTATGGTGGAAGATTGTGGTGAGAGGTCTGACGTTGTACACTGTTTTGTATGGTGGAAGATTGTGGGCAGAGTTCTGACATTGTACACGATTTGTATGGTGGAAGATTGTGGGCAGAGTTCTGACATTGTACACGATTTGTATGGTGGAAGATTGTGGTGAGAGGTCTGACGTTGTACACTGTTTTGTATGGTGGAAGATTGTGGGCAGAGTTCTGACATTGTACACGATTTGTATGGTGGAAGATTGTGGGCAGAGTTCTGACATTGTACACGATTTGTATGGTGGAAGATTGTGGGCAGAGTTCTGACATTGTACAAGATGTGTATGGTGGAAGATTGTGGTGAAAGGTCTGACGTTGTACACTGTTTTGTATGGTGGAAGATTGTGGGCAGAGTTCTGACATTGTACACGATTTGTATGGTGGAAGATTGTGGTGAGAGGTCTGACGTTGTAAAAGATTTGTATGGTGGAAGATTGTGGTGAGAGGTCTGACGTTGTACAAGATTTGTATGAAGAGAGTTTTGTGGCCAGAGGTCTGACGTTGTACAAGATTTGTATGGTGGAAGATTGTGGTGAGAGGTCTGATGTTGTACAAGATTTGTATGGTGGAAGATTGTGGTGAGATGTCTGATGTTGTACAAGATTTGTATGGTGGAAGATTGTGTTGAGAGGTCTGATGTTGTACAAGATTTGTATGGTGGAAGATTGTGGTGAGAGGTCTGATGTTGTACAAGATTTGTATGGTGGAAGATTGTGGTGAGAGGTCTGATGTTGTACAAGATTTGTATGGTGGCAGATTGTGGTGAGAGGTCTGATGTTGTACAAGATTTGTATGGTGGAAGATTGTGGTGAGAGGTCTGATGTTGTACAAGATTTGTATGGTGGAAGATTGTGGTGAGAGGTCTGATGTTGTACAAGATGTGTATGGTGGAAGATTGTGGTGAGAGGTCTGACGTTGTACAAGATTTGTATGGTGGAAGATTGTGGTGAGAGGTCTGACGTTGTACAAGGTTTTGTGTGAAGAGAGTTTTGTGGTCAGAGGTCTGACGTTGTACAAGATTTGTATGGTGGAAGATTGTGGGCAGCGGCCTGACGTTGTACAAGATTTGTATGGTGGAAGATTTTGGTGAGAGGTTTGACGTTGTACAAGATTTGTATGGTGGAAGATTGTGGGCAGCGGCCTGACGTTGTACAAGATTGTATAATGGAAGATTGTGGTCAGAGGTCTCATGTTGTAATGGAAGATTGGGCTGAGAATTCTGACCGGGGGGAGGCGTTGGGGTGGGTTTAGAATCGGGATAAATATACAGCACTTTTGTGAAGAGGGTGCGGACGTCAGAGAAAGCATAATTTAGTTGTGAATGACATGAAATGTGTTTTCTCTGACGCCCGCGCCATGTTCTGATAAAGAAGACATCCACGCGTGCTGTCTGGCTAATCCTGGACATTCGACACGGGCTGGACCCTGATGAGTTTGGTGTCATGGAATGGAAAACAGCTAACATCAGAGCTGATACGATACACTGTAGATAGAAGATTGTGGAAGGACACGTTCGCCTACGATAACCGGTATGCCACATGATGATGATGATAACTGTGAATGGTAATAAATATGTTGTTTGTGCCTTAAAATGGTTGAAACTAATTGAAAAATGTGTACATTATAAATACTATGATAAGTATTTAGATTTGGTGCTAGTTTTGGTTAGTAATATTTTAGTAGAAATTTAGTTAGCAGTTTGTGCGTTTTTGTGTTTGCTTACTCATTATAGCACATTTTAAATGTGATTTTTCCAACACAAACAGATGATGTCATTGTAAATAAAAAGAGCTGCCAAACCTGAATATATTTTATATATGCTACTTGACCAAACAATGACAAACAGAAGATGTATTTCTCTACATTTCATTAAACTGTTATGGGTAAAAAAGATATTGTGCTAAACAATAGGCGTGTCCAAAAAGTACTGCACTGCGTTTTAGTCTGTGTCTACTAAGGACCAGGGCACATCGCGACCAACCTGGCAACCAACAGGAGAACTTAGGCCAGGTCATTAAGATGTGTCTTCCGCCGGCCTCTTACTTTTTGAGTGGAAAATAAGAAGATGGTGTGGGACGTTATACTCAATCTCTGTTAATTTATCAGTTTGGTTCAAAGCAAAATAATATTTTTTTTTTTACTTTTCAGAATTTTATAATTTTGTAAGAACGGCTAAAACTTGATAAACATAGTTCATATTGAGAAGCCGAGAGAAAAGAGACAAACCATTTGAAAAGATCAAAACAGGTTTCCGTGTGTGGACAGCGTTTTCCGATACACTTTCAAAATACACATTGCACACCGTGGACTACGTGGAATAGTGTCCTGTCTATGACTGTTGTTTTGTTGTTTACCTTTTGACGGGCTATAGAAGGTGCATCTCTCGTTGTCAAGTCGGGTAGCATTTCTTCTTCTTCTTACTCGTGATAGACCATTATGTGATTGGCAGTGGCAGCTCGTGACTTACATTAACGTAGGCGCTGCTTCAGAAAATGCTTCATCAGTACTTATCTCTGCGTATCTGTATTGGACTTCTACTTCTCTAGTTTTCTAATTCCACATGTTTCTTTACTACATCTCTAATTCTAATTGTCTGCTCTGCTCTAACTTATTGTGTCTGACGATAATCTAATTCTAAATCTCTATTCTCTACATCTTTTAATGCATAATAATAAATACTCTAGCCTCATATGCATACTTTATTGGCCGCGTGTCTTTGCGCAGACCATAAAAAAAAAGTAAAGTACTCCCGTCACGCCAAGTGGCGCATAGGTAATGTGGTGTTAGTGACCATACATTTTACAGACCTCCAACACATTTTTGTGGGGTAATGTGGTCGGCATTACGCCCGTGCCGCTTCAATTTCCCAGAAAAAATTCGGTACCCATTAAAGGCTGGGTGAGCTCGGAAGCCTTTGGGATCGAACCCTACCTCTTGTCCTTTATGCGCAGACCATACGCAACCAATAATGTAGCGCGAGGTAGACCTCTATTTGACTTATGTGTCAAAGTTGCCAAAACAAGCCGACATATTGACATCTTCTTAACCTCTGCTTAGTTCAAATTGGCAAAACAACCGCCGCATTCACACCTTTTTAACCTCCAGTTATGTTCAAAAACAGCCACCATCAATTATACAGTATCTGCACTCTAATTAAACTTGACCCCATCCCAGAGTTTATTGACAAAATAATTTCTGACCATGTTGTCGGGTCAAGTCGATGGGGGAGAGTACAGAAATGTTCTTTTCACCTTGCAAATAAAAATAACATTGAAAAGGTGAATCTCGTCTTTGGTATCTATTTCGTTCATTCATCATCAGGTCGCATGTTCTTTTCAGAACGCTGCATTCACTACAGCCAGTCTGAAGGAACCTATGCCTCTAGTCTCCCACAGAACGATGCATCACAACAGCCAGTCTGAAGGAACCTCTGCCTCTAGCCAGATCTCCAACAGAACGATGCATTCACGGCAGCCAGTCTGAAAGAATCTCTGTCTCTGGTTTAATCTCTCACAGAACTTTGCATTCACTATCGCCCGTCTGAAAGAATACATGTCTCTAGCCAGATCTCCCATTTCTCATGTTGTCATGTTTATGGTCTCTTTGATGATATGAAACCACATTTGTCTTGGTCTGCCCCTGATTTATCGCCCAGGAAGCATACCTTTCATTATTTTTCTTTCCAGCCCGCTGTGTCTTTTTTACGTGCGATAGCATTTTAATTTCCTTTGTAGAATGGCGTTTCTATGCCAGTTCTTGTTAATGCTTATATCTTTTTATATATCTTTGTTGCTCTTTTTCATTATCCAATGTATCTTGACGATGTGATGTGTCTGTAGCATTCTGCTTGGAATGAATCTATTTCCTTCCTTGCTGTTTCCGAGATTGTCCATGATATGCAACCATATATTGCTATCTGGAAATCACATTCCAGTAATTTTAATGTTTTGCTTGTATTTTGCCCTACGAGAAGGACATATCCTACGTCAAACCTGAATCCAGCCTGCCGTAGACAGAGCGTGTCAGCCATGGCGCAGGTTTAGGTGAAAACTCAGGATACACACATACACAAGAACTGACCATATGACCAACTCAGCGTGTGTCATTACGTGTTGCTCTTACCTCGTCGTCATGGAGCTGAACAAAGAGCATGGCCACAAGACTTGAACGCTGATAGAAGAAGAAGGGGTATTGTATCATGAAAAATAAACATCAAATGGTATTAAACAGCTAAGCTTATAGAGAGATAAGACAAATTATCGACGTTTCGGCAGAAATCTTCACGAGGTACAAAACAACAAATATTGATTCAAAGACAAGCAAAAAAAGGCAGGCACAAATCTCAAATTTTGCCATGCTGAACACGACATTTGATTTTCGTTTTGCTATTTACTAATCTTCTGTTGTTCTATCTCTGACAGTCGCCATTGTTAATTACTACAGAAGCCAGACATTCATAATTTGTTGCAATTTCAAGCACTTCACTGTTGATGAATAATATGGACTGGCTCGTTGCTTTGTCAATGGACATTATCTTTGTTTTCTGTATACTTAGAAGGAACCACATCTCATCACTGTGTGTTTTTTCTTAACACACTCAATTATCTCTTGGACTTTAACACAGCCACTCTGAAAGATATAAGGAGTCCAATGCTCGAGGTGAAGAAGTGGAAGAATGGGAAATAGACAACAACCTATTCGTTACAACCTCTAGGGAGGACCTCCCAACCTACTACTCAAGAAGATGGAAAACAACTTCCACTCCTGATCTAGAATTTGCAACTGTAGACATATCCATCAAAATAAACAGAAAAGTGCTGAACCAACTCGGAGATAGTGACCACAGACCAGTCAAACTTTCAGTAGCTCTTGCTCACAAACGGGAGTTGCAAAAACCTCTTCCCCGCTGGAACTATAAGAGAGCAGATTGGGCAAAGTTTACAAGGCTCACTGATGCATATACCGCACCTATCAACACCCACGAAAAGAAGGTTAATAATATGGTAGAGCGGTTAACAAATGGAATCCTGAGAGCTGCTAAAGAATCCATTCTTAGAGGAGCAAGAAGAAACTACAAGCCATACTGGAGCAAGGAAATACAAAGACTAGAAGAGGAACTGGACTCTGTCAGAGAACTAGCTGAAGCATCACACAGCACAGAGAGCAACATTGCCTACACAAAGCAGCCTCGGCCAAATACAGACGTGAGGTTATGATATCAGCAAGACAGAGCTAGATAGACAGAACAGAGAGCCTTAATCTGGACACAAATGGTCATAAAATATGGAAACTTGCGAATGATCTGACAGACGAAACCAACTGTCGACCTTCAATATCATTAACACAAAACCAGAACATGTTCACAGAAAAAAGAAAACAGCAAGTCTACTGATAGAGACTTACAAAAACATTAGTAGAATAAACATTCCAATAGTCAAACAGAGAGCTGCAAGACGGAAAAATCAAGATGCAAAAGTCATGCCTTTAGCACCAGAAGAGCATCAGACGACCATCTTTACCCCTACTGAATTAGATGTTGCCCTCAAAGGATTGCAGCTGAAAAGTTCCCCTGGTAATGATGGAATCTCCAACGAAATGCTTATGAATCTGGGACAAAAAGCCAAGAGCCAACTTCTAAGGATAATAAATGATAGCTGGAAGAGAGGTCATGTGCCGGCAATCTGGAAAGAAGCTATTATGGTGCCCATCCTCAAGCGTGGAAAAGACCCACTAGACCCAAGTAGCTATAGACCAATTAGCTTACATAGCAGCCTTAGTAAACTCAGGGAAAGGCTGGTTAACAGAAGACTTATGTGGCATTTGGAGACAAAACAACAAATCGTACCACACCAAAGCGGCTTCCGTCAGCACAGGTCAAATGAAGACCTGGTCATCTACATTGCACAGGAAATAGAGGATGCTCTACAAGAAAAGAAACACACACTGGCAGTGTGGGTCGACATGGAGATTTTGATAGGGTTTGGCGAGAGTGTTTAAAGAACAAGATTTTAAGACTTGGCATCCAGTGTTGTTTATTCAATTGGGTCTCTCAATACCTTCAGGATAGAACGGCCAGAGTACAAGTCCAAGGTCAACTAAGTAAGAAGTTCTCTATCGAACAAGGTGTCTCCCCAACACTCTTTTCAATTTTCATAAATGACATCGTAATGGATATACCACCCCGAATACACTCAGCAATATACGCAGATGATCTGGCGTTATGGGTTCGCGAGGAAAGTATTCAGTGGACCAAGGATGCAAGATGCCCTTGATGAACTTGAAAAATGGACGAACACCTGGTTCTTACAAATCAACGAAAAAAAAAACTACATATACAATTGTCAGCCTATCAAGAAATACACTCTCTGCAAACTTGAAGATAAAAGACCATACACTCCCTATTGATCAAAAACTCAACATATCTTGGCGTCACCATGAATCGCAGAATGACTTGGAAAAATCAGATAGACAGAGCAAGCAAAAAAGCCAAAAACCGAATTAATATTATGAAGAAATTGGCAGGAACGGACTGGGGAGCAGATAGCAATATCTTGAAAAGACTATACGTAGGAAGGGTCAGACCAGTTCTAGAGTATGGAGTCACAGCCTGGGCTATGGCTTACAAATCACACCTTAGCAAAATTAACAGAACACAGAACCAAGCAGTCCGTATTATCACTGGTGCTATGAAATCTACACTTATCAAAACTCTAGAATCAGGTTTACAACCCTTAGATGACAGACGGGTCACTAAAGTATTGCAACAAGCGGAGAAATGTAGAAGGCTCCTTAGCCACCCCATGCATCAACGAATTACTGGTTTAGGAATTGTACGACTAAAGAGGAGCAACTTCGCTGCAATCGCCAATGAACTAACTACTGGAGACCCAGTACTTTCCCAAACAATACCGAAACCCTTGGGCCCATCTGATATGTCTCCTCATGGGGAACATAAAACACCAGAACTTAAGGAAAATATCACATGAATCATGAAAAAAGGCACACAATCAGACACAGAAAGATAACACGTAGCAGAAAAACACATACACGATACCTACCCACATGACTCTTCGTCCCACATATACACAGATGGCTCTGCTACAAATGCCACAAGAAATGGAGGGGGTGGTGTGTTCTTGACGCTGAATAATCAGGACGAGATCACCAAGTCAATAGCTACTGGGAAATTCTCAAACAACTTTAAAGCAGAAACTGAGGCCCTCAGAGATGCTGCAACACTGGCTACTCAACTCAAAAATAACATGCACAATAAATTGGGATTCTGACTGATGCTCTGTCAGTACTATCAGCTCTAAAAAAAACCCAAGAACAATGAAATAGATGACTTGAGAACAACCCTGGACCAACTATGCAATAACTTCCAAAGAGTAGTTATTCAGTGGATACCATCGCACTGTAATATACACGGGACAACGCGCAGACAAATTAGCTAAAGAGGGAGGGAGATTACTACAAGAGAACCATCCGCTCAGTTATGATGAAGCAATATCCATCCTCAAAGGCCAGTATAATGAAAAATGGAAACGAGAACACCTAAAGCATAACGAGAGGGACGGATAGCATCAACTATCAAGGAGGGATCAAGTCATCATACTTCGTCTACGCACTGGCCACAATAGAATGGGGAATCACAAGTTCACCAAATTCAAAATAGGTACAACCAGCCTATGGCACTGTACACTGGACAATATGACTACAAAACATGTTCTACAGGATTGCCCCCAGCACACAGACCTGAGAAGATTAATGTGGTCCACACCCATCTCTCTGGAAGAAAAACTATATGGGGCAATCGAATCACTCAAACAGATAGCTGACTTCATGATAAAGTCTGGAATCCTACTCTGATTGAGTCTTGATCGCAGAGAGAGAGAGAGAGAGAGAGAGAGAATTATCTCTTGTAATAATTTTGCACTGTTTGAATGGAGGATTGTGTCATCAGCTCATTTCAACTGTAGGGTTAGTACAACATGTTGAGGTACAGGAACACGTCACATTTGCTATTTCCTTTAGCTGCACCGACGAGACTCCTGCCTGTTCAACAAATCTTCGCAATCTTGTGCTCAGCATCTCAAGCCATATGTTTATTATGATTTGGAGTAAGCACATGCCTGTCTCTACAGTGTTTGTTTCAAACGATGTCACGTCTGTAATCTCCAGCTTTGTTGGTAACAGTTATGGTGTATGCAGTATATTTGTATGAGCATCTACTATGATTTCTTGCTACTTGACTCGAGTTAATAGTTATGGTATAGATTAAAGATAAGACATTCTCCTATTGAAATGTCTGATGTATCATGCGACACCTGACATTGGTATTTAAACAGCGAGTGATTAGTTTGTCAGTAAGTCCCTGATTGTACTGTTCTCTTGCGACTTTTGGAAACATCTTGCCATATTGTGAAGTTGCTATTTGTTTCAAGTAGCTAATCTGTCCTGCCAATGTCGGAGATATCAATACGTTTCTACACTACAATTGTACACACTCAGGAAAGTGGAATACATTTAGATATATTTGGACATGAGATGGAGATGCGTAAGCGAGTTTGTAACGTGTGAAGTGTGAACGTATCTTCGTTATGCCAGTTTGTGAAGTGTAAAGTGAGGTCTGAACTTCAGTAGACGGGTTGTGACGTGCAAAGTAAAATTTGATCGAATACTTTTGTAAACCCCAAAATGGATCTGGCTCTGATTCATCTCCTGACTCATGACGTACAAGTATCGTATTTAAGCTCAAACGTTAGTTTTTTTTTTTTTTTTACTTTAAGCGACTAACAATGTACTAGTCACTGTCACATTTATTTGTTTCGTATTTTCTAGTCTTTAAAACTTGCACAGTTTTAAAGAAATGCACATTGTATTCAGACATTGCACTTTCAGTTCTTGGCTTGGATAGTAAAGAGTTCCATGAAAGTCTGTCTGTATTTAGAGCTCATTTTGAGGTATAAGAAGATGTTAATGCTGGAGTTGATGTTCTCAAAAAGATATGAGAGATACCACAAGCTGAAGTAGAGATTGTGGTAAAAGCCCGAAATAGAGAATTCTGGTTGTAGAAATGTGGCAATACCTAAACTTGAGGTTGGTGAGTAACACACCACTAAAGTACAAGCAATTAACACAACCATGGTTATGGTTTTACTGTCACGTTTAGTCAGAGTTTTCGTTTTCTCCTGGTCCAAGTTCGCCGATTTTCGCCAGACATTTTTCTGACCCAGTTTGCAGATTAATATGAAGGTAAAGGTCAGAACGGATAGAAAGCCTAAAAACGTCAACACTCCGTGAGCACAAAACACAAAAGGTTCCGTTATGTCGTTGGAGCTTCTGAAAGCTAATCCCAGCAGGCTGGAGTTTGAGTCCTGGTTGAACTTCCAGGCGCAGAACGACGTGAAGTAGAGAGGGACAAGTGATAAGAAGGTAGACGAAAAAATAACGACGATAACCGTAGTTGTTATTCTGGGAGTGATAACTCTTTTGATGTGTAGAGGAAACACAACACACAGGCATCTCTCGACGGTGATAAAAGCAGTTATCAGGCACGTAGTTCGGGTAAACATGGCCCTTGATATTCCAACAGTAAAATGCTGGATTTCTGGATAAATTATTGGTAGTTTCAAGTCTAGAATCAGCGGATTTGAGTACATTGACAATAATATTTGGGCAACAAGACTAAATAGATCAGAGATGGAAAGAGAGAAGAAGCTAATGTTGATGGTTGTGTCCAGACCTTGCCTATAAAACACGACCACGTTGATAACATTGCCTACTGATCCGAACACGCTGATAACATTACACAGAATGACAACATTTATAAGGGAAAACATTTGTCTCTGGGCATCGGTGATAAATGCTGTAAGTTTCTCGGAGTTGTTACTTGCTGTATTCAACATTTTCACTGGTTTTAAAATCAATGAATTTATTGAAAGTTAAATTCTAGCATGCAACATTTTACTCAAATTATTTTCTTTTTATTTTTGAGCGCCATGGCTCAGCCATTCTACAACAAATGTAAAAAGCCACGTCCCGCTATGTGGCGTTTGGGGAATATTGTGCTAGTGACCATAACTTTTATAAACCTTCGGCACCTCATTTTTAGTGTAATGTGATCAGTAATGCGCCTGTGCCGCTTTCATCATCATCATCATTGAGTGCCCTCTCCGCATAGAAGGTTGGCTACCATGGAGCGCCATTCCACTCTGTCTCTTGCTTTGATGGTGCAGTTTGCCATAGGCTGACTTGTCCATCGTTTTATGTTACTCGTCCATGTTAGTCTTGGTCTGCCTCTGCCTCTTTTACCTTGTATTTTCCCTACTAATATTACTTTTATTAGACTGTTGTGTCTTTTAACATGACCAAAAAATGTCATTTGTCTTGCTCTAATTGTGTTTTGTAGTTCTTTTTTCATTTTTAGTTGTTTTAAAACATCTTCGTTTGTTTTCTTTTCTTTCCATCCAATTCTACCTATTCTTCTATAAATCCACATTTCAAAGGCTTCAATTTTCTGTTCTGTTTTCTGGTCTAATGTCAATGTTTCTGCACCACACAGGAATATTGAGAAGATGTAACGTTTTGCTATTCTTAGTTTCAGCCCTGGTGTTATTTGCTTTGATGTTAGTATATATTTCATATCATTGAAATTACTTTTTGCCATTCCTATTCTTTTATTTATTTCAGTTGTACATTTTCCATCACTGGTTATAGTATGTCCCAGGTAGTTGTAGCTATGGACTGTCTCTTGATGTATTCCTTCAACTTTGATATTTAATTGTAGGTCTTGAGAATTTTCTTTGTTTATGATCATAGTTTTAGTCTTTTTTATATTCATATCTAGTCCATATTTTTTGCTTGTCATGTTTATTACATTAAGTAATTGTTGTAGATCTTTAGGATTTTCTGCTAGTAGAACAGTATCATCAGCATATCTTAGGTTATTGATTATCTTCCCATTAATGTTAAGGCCTGACATCTCAGTGATGTTTTTAAAGATTTGCTCAGTGTATAGATTGAACAAGCTGGTGATAGGATGCATCCTTATCTTACTCCTCTTTTTACATCAATGGGTGTAGAGTTCTCCTTGTTATATTTTATTATTGCTGTTAGATCCCAAAACAAATTACATATCAGTCATATGTCTGTGTCATCCAGATTTATATCTTTTAGGCAGTCTATAAGTTGCTCATGGTGTATCCTATCAAATGCTTTGGTGTAGTCCATGAAGCAGGCATATATTGGTTTGTTTACTTCTATGTACTTTTCAATCAATATCCTCATGCTGAATATGGCTTCTTTTGTCCCACTATTTTTCTTGAATCCGAATTGCTGCTCATCTAGTTCATTATTAATTTTATTTTGAATCCTTCCTTGTATAACTTTTAGTAAAATGTTGGTTACCTGGCTCATTAGGCTTATTGTTCTAAAATCGATGCATTCAACTGCACCATTCTTTTTAGGCAATGCTATAAAAGTTGATGTTTTTAGTTCATTTGGTATGTATCCTGTGCGGTATATGTCATTGCATATGTCTGTGATCACTTCAATGCCAAAAATCTTCTAGTGCCTGTATCACCTCTATCTGTATATTGTCAGGTCCTGCTGCTTTTTCCTTTTTCATTGTTTTTATAGCTTTTTCTACTTCAGATTTCAGCATTTTATAGCTGGATGTACAATTTATGAATGGTTTTTTGTCATTTTGTCATGAAATAATTATGTTACGTATTTAATCATTACAGGATTGTGATCTGAATTAATATCTGCTCCTGGATAGGTTTTGGCTTTCTTGACGCTGTTCCAGAATCTGTCTTTTATTATTATATAATCTATTTGATTCCTCTTTCCATCTCCAGGACTTTTCCATGTGTATAATTTCCTTTTCTCTTGCTCAAAGTAGATGTTACATATTATTAGCCTGTTTTCTTCACAAAATTGAATTAATCTTTTTCCTCTGTCATTTCTTTTTCCTAACCCATGATTTCCTATAATGGTCTTATATCTGTCTTTTCCCACTTTTGCGTTCATGTCACCCATTACAATCAAGATGTCTGAAGATTTCACTTGCTTCATAACTGTATTTAGATCTTCATAGTATGCTTCTATTTGTTCATCTGTATAGTCTTGAGTAGGCGCGTATGTCTGTATTATTGCTATGTCAAATGGCTTTGCCTTCATTTTTATTAATATAATCCTATCATTGTATGTCACTTGAGTATTTATATATTTTGTAGTTCTCGTTTTATTAGTATGCCTACCCCTCTTTGGTGTTCTGTATTGTTGCCTGAATATATAAATGTATATTTATCGACTTGTATGTATCCACTTTCTTTCCATCTTGTTTCTGCTATGCCTAAAATATCTATGTTTAATCTCTCTACTTCTATCATTAGATTTTCTAGCTTTCCTTGTTGGTATCAAGTTCTAACATTACATGTGGCTATTTTTAGTTCGTTCCTAAAACAGTAGTTAGAATTTCTCTCCTTGGCTTTCTTTGGACTGTTACGTGATGAGGCTCCAATCTTTTTCATGGTGGTCTGCCATATTTTGTGCCGCTTTACTGTCTCAAAAAATAATCCGCGATGTGCTTTGGTAAACTGTCGATATTACAAGTTTGAATTAGATTGTAAGGCCTTAACGAATAGATTTATATAAATAGTCGCTATTATTAAACGTTAGACATAGATTGTTAGGCCAAAGCTATGTGGTTTTGATCATCATCATGTGCCATACCGGTTGGCGTAGGTGATCATGTCCCTCCACAATCTTCTATCTACAGTGCATCGTATCAGTTCTGTTGTTGACTGTTTTCCATGCCTTGACACCAAGCTATCCAGTATTTTCTCTCTTTGTCGTCCGCGATCTCTCTTTCCTTTTATTTTGCCAGTTGTAACCAAGTATTCCAACTTTCCTCTTCTCATGATGTGCCCGAAAAATGTTGATTGCTTCATTCTGATGTTGTTTAAGAGCTCCCTTTTTGTGTTGGCCTCTTTGAGAACTTCTTCATTGGTCTTTTTAGCTGTCCATGGAACTTTCAACAGTCGTCTGAGAAATCCCATCTCTGTGGCCTCCAATCGTCAAATAGAAGGTTGTGATTTGTCATGATTATTCCAGGCAATTTAAGAAGGTAGTTTGCCATTCCTTTCCGTCTTGGCAGTGACTGTACTAGTCGGAGATCGCAGCCATTGTCTCTATACATGAGATCCTCTGCCTGCCATCGCGGTGTGGGGACCATAACCGGCACTACTTGTCGGCTGCTCCCACAACACCATCCACCACCTGCTCCAATGGCTTCACATAACCCTAATCGGGTGGCTAACGGGAGGTCCACCTTGACCAGGGGCTTCCCGAAAACTAGCTGAGGAAAGGAGACGTCTTACTCCTCCTTTGGCAGGGCAAAATTCAACCCCGCTAACCGCAATGTGGTTTTGATACGAAATCATAAACATTAATTCACGATTTGTCGGAGATGATTTCGTTTTATCTATTCTGATTTTTTTGTTTTAGTATAAAAATAGAAATACGGTAACGTACACATTTTTATTTATCTCCCGAGGTACGAACACTGTCAACTTTAAGTGGAAAGTAGACGATAACCTTTGATTTAGCAAAAGTCGATACTGAAACCCGCGAGCATGATTACGGGGTAGAAAATGTACAAGCGAGAGGCAATAAGAGTGGAGAATAACGAGAGGAGAATAACCAGAGGTGAATAGTTCGTGGCACAGAATCAATTTATTGATGCCACTAAAGAGTTGTTTATCCCGAAAATTCAACCAATTTTTTGAAGGACAAAGTTACACAAAAATAGATTTCTACTTCACTCTAAATTAAGAGAAATTTCTTCTTAGTTTCCGAAAACACAGACATAAATTAATTGTTAAAGTGGTGTTCCCGTCTCCAGGATATACAATTACTGTGACAAACAACAAATGATGACCTGATTTTGCAATTTATGTTTTCCATCATAAGAGACATTTACTGGATTGGGAGACTAGCAAGTGTTGCTGACATTAATGGGGAGGTGATTATTATAATGGGAAATGAGATTGTTGAGATTTGTGCAAAATTGTGCAGAACTTAGAGGCACCGCTAGTGGTAGACGTAAATGGGGATAATTTGATGTAGGTGTGAGAATGAGTGGTAGAAAATTAACGATAACGTCGAGGATAAGAGGATGAATGAGTCATTGTCAGTTAAATAGCGGTTATTTATTGGTTGAAATACTTATTTTTATCTAGACAGAGATTACTGCTGCTCTGCTTCGTTAGCTCTTGTTGGTAGCTCTCACGTATACCAGTAACGTTCTCTAGATGGCTATTGCATACCTATCACTGTCAGCGTCAACCACATCTACTTTAGTCAGTGTCAGGGATGTGAGATATTCCTTTTCTGGTTATGTCAGAATCAGGGATGTTGTTATTATATTAACATTCCTGTAAACACAAGAAATATTGCAACTCCATTATGCAATTGTGAACATCGTGTACACGGTTATTACAACTCTTCAACTCTCAACGACTTGTGTATGGTAAATCAATCTCTACTTCTGCGTCTTGGATGCAGTTATATGCCAACTGCAGACACCGTGACGAACATTGTCATTCTTTCATCTGACAAGCCTATACGTGTTCAGATATTCTCTTAGTACAGGCCACCAGGTGCAGAAACTGCACGGGATTGTGTTGGATAACACGTTTTCTTTGGATGCCCGTTTAGCACTCCCGTCTGGCATATCCCACAATGACATGATATTTGTGCAGTCTGTTCATGGTAGCAGATTCAGAGTTATTATTTGAGTCGATCTATTGTATAGAATCCGTGAAGGTAGTAGCATTCCTTCCGGACCATTTTCTCATTATTAAAGAAACCCTATTAAAAAAATAGTTGATATATCGAATCAATAAAGAATCGCTATTGAAACATTAGCTGCTATCATCATCATCTTCATCAAGTACAGGGCCTACTGGCGTACGTGATCATGTCTCTCCACAACTTTCGACCTCTACAGTTCTTTATCATTTCTGTTATTGACCTTCTGCCAAGCCATTCTCTTAAGCTGTCTGGTATTTTTTCTCTTTGCTTCCCTCTATATCTTCGTCCCTCAATTTTTCCAGTTGTTACAATATATTCCAGTTGTTCTCTTCTCATTAAAAAAGAAGAAAAAAAACTATCTTTAAGACACATAGTACCATTGCTGGTGTATGTCGGGGGGCAACGATAGAACCAGAGGGATAAAGGCCGCTTGGTCAAGCAGTCGTCACGACGTGTGAGACTGAGGATTTTTATTTGACCCCCGATAGAAAAAAAATCCTTTCTGTCCACCGCAGGCTTCGAACACCGTATGTCGGCTTTTCAGCCAGCGGAACAGTGGTTTTAGCCGCACGGCCACGCGCACCTCTCTCTTCTCATTACATGACCCCAAAAAATGATGATTGTTTCTTCCTAATATTGGAAATTAGCTCTCTTTTTGCTTTGACCTCTTTCAGAACATTTTCATTACTCTTAGCTGATATATCGAATCATTAAAGAAACGCTATTGAAACATTAGCTGATATATCGAATCATTAAAGAAACGCTATTGAAACATTAGCTGATATATCGAATCATTAAAGAAACGCTATTGAAACATTAGCTGATATATCGAATCATTAAAGAAACGCTATTGAAACATTAGCTGATATATCGAATCATTAAAGAAACGCTATTGAAACATTAGCTGATATATCGAATCATTAAAGAAACGCTATTGAAACATTAGCTGATATATCGGATCATTAAAGAAACGCTATTGAAACATTAGCTTATATATCGAATCATTAAAGAAACGCTATTGAAACATTAGCTTATATATCGGATCATTAAATAAACGCTATTGAAACATTAGCTGATATATCGGATAATTAAAGAAACGCTATTGAAACATTAGCTTATATATCGGATCATTAAAGAAACGCTATTGAAACATTAGCTTATATATCGGATCATTAAAGAAACACTATTGAAACATTAGCTTATATATCGGATCATTAAAGAAACACTATTGAAACATTAGCTGATATGTCGGATCATTAAAGAAACGCTATTGAAACATTAGCTGATATATCTTATATTGGATAGTTACTGTTGAATGTTTGTTTCGTAATGGAACAATTTAATTTTACTATTAACCTATCGTCGTCCAGTGCTTTCTCCGCAACAAAGGTACCATGGAGCGCCTTTATGTTCTCATGCAGAATATGACTTCTTTTATCCCGCTATTTTTCCTAAATCCAAATTGCTGCTCATCTAATTCAGTATTGATTTTATTCTGAATCCTTCCTTGTGTAACTTTTAGCAAGATTTTTGTAACATGGCTCATTAGGCTTATTGTTCGTAAGTCACTGCATTCAACTGCACCATTCTTTTTAGGCAATGCAATGAAAGTTGATGCTTTTAGTACATTTGGTATGTATCCTGTGTTAACCTATAGCATACTCTTACTGCTAAACCAAGCGTGGGTCCAATTAATGCTTCTTGTCTTTGCGGACATGATCTTTTATCTTTACTTTCTACATTGATCGATGTTTTCCTCATCTAATTTATCATATATATTTGGATTCTGAAGTAATTAATCATCATCATCGTCATCATCATCAAGTGCCTTCTCCATAACGAAGGTTGGCTACCATGGAACGCCATTCTGCTCTGTTTCTTGCTTTAATGGTGCAGGTTGTCATAGGCTGATTTATTCATCTTTTAATGTTACTCGTCTATGTTAGTTTTGGTCTGCCTATGCATCTTTTACCGTGTATTTTCCCCTCCAAGATTACTTTTAGTAGGCTGTTGTGTGTTTTAACATGGCAACAAAATCGTATTTGTCTTGTTTAAATTGTGTTTAGTGGTTCTCTTTTCATTTTTAGTTGTTTTAAGACTTCATCGTCTTTTTCTTTTTTTTTTCTCCATCCAGTTCTACCTATTCTTCTATAAATCCACATGTCAAAGGCTTCAATTCTCTGTTCTGTTTTATTGTCTAATGTCCATGTTTCTGTATCATGTAAGTAGTCATTATTAACAATTGGAAAAAAAAACTTAATGTTTACACACATAAATGCATGAAATAAACTATTTCATGAAAGAATATTGCGAATGTTTGTGTCAAATTTCTATAGCAAATGGAAAGAAACAACTCCAACTATGGCATCATTATTCACTGTTTCAATATTTTAAATGGAAATGATCAAATTATCTCTCTAATAATATATCCATTCCTTCAAGTAATAGCAATTTACTGAGGTTTTCATGCCGAACTATCCATCTTCTTTTCCATTGATATTGCTTGTAAAATTTCTAACTACATTATAACGTAAAATCGTGAGATAAAAACACTTGTAATGACATTTTTCAAAACTTGAAGTTAATTTGCAAATTGTAAAGCATGTCACCGAGGTCCGTTACACCTCCGTACTTCATATCAGCTAAACTGACAAGATGAGTTCCTACATTATATAAGCTAAACTGACAAGATGAGTTCCTACATCATATAAGTAAACTGACAAGATGAGTTCCTACATCATATAAGCTAAACTGACAAGATGAGTTCCTACATTATATAAGCACAAACTGACAAAGATGGGTTCTACATCATATAAGCTAAACTGACAAGATGTGTTCCTACATCATATAAACTAAACTGACAAGATGGGTTCCTACATCATATAAGCTAAACTAACAAGATGAGTTCCTACTTCATATAAGCTAAACTGACAAGATGAGTTCCTACTTCATATAAGCTAAACTGACAAGATGAGTTCCTACTTCATATAAGCTAAACTACCAAGATGTGTTCCTACTTCATATAAGCTAAACTGACAAGATGGGTTCCTACATCATATAAGCTAAACTAACAAGATGGGTTCCTACATCATATAAGCTAAACTAACAAGATGGGTTCCTACATCATATTGGCTAAACTAACAAGATGAGTTCCTACATCATATAAGCTAAACTGACAAGATGTGTTCCTACATCATATAAACTAAACTGACAAGATGGGTTCCTACATCATATCAGCTAAACTGACAAGATGTGTTCCTACATCATATAAACTAAACTGACAAGATGGGTTCCTACATCATATAAGCTAAACTAACAAGATGAGTTCCTACTTCATATAAGCTAAACTGACAAGATGAGTTCCTACTTCATATAAGCTAAACTGACAAGATGGGTTCCTACATCATATAAGCTAAACTGACAAGATGTGTTCCTACATCATATAAACTAAACTGACAAGATGAGTTCCTACTTCATATAAGCTAAACTGACAAGATGAGTTCCTATATCATATAAGCTAAACTGACAAGATGGGTTCCTACTTCATATAAGCTAAACTGACAAGATGAGTTCCTACTTTATATAAGCTAAACTGACAAGATGAGTTCCTATATCATATAAGCTAAACTGACAAGATGGGTTCCTACTTCATATAAGCTAAACTGACAAGATGAGTTCCTACTTTATATAAGCTAAACATACAAGATGAGGTCCTGCTTCATATAAGTTAAACTGACAAGATGATCCTACTTCATATAAGCTAAACTGACAAGATGAGTTACTATTCATATAAGCTAAACATACAAGATGAGTTCCTACTTCATATAAGTTAAACTGACAAGATGATTTCCTACTTCATATAAGATAAACTGACAAATTGAGTTCATGCATGAAATAAGCTAAACTGACAAGATGAGTTCCTATTTTATAGAAGATAAACTGACAAGATGATCCTACTTCATATAAGATAAACTGACAAGATGAGTTACTATTCATATAAGTACACTGACAAGATGAGTTACTACTTCATATACTGACAAGATGAGTTCCTATTTTATATAAGCTAACTGACAAGATGAGTTACTACTTATATAAGCTAACTGACAAGATGAGTTACTACTTATACAAGCTAAACTGACAAGATGATTTCTTAATTCATTTGAGTTAAACTGACAAGATGAGTTCCTACTTCACATAAGCTAAACTTACAAGATGAGTTCATACTTTATATAAGCTAAGGTGTCCAGATGAGTTCCTACTCCATACAAGCTTAACTGACAAGATAAATTCCGTACTTCATATATACTAAACTGGCATGATGAGTTTCGTACTGCATATAAGCTAAAGTGAAAGATGAGTTTTTCCTTCTTCTTTCGTTTAATTTCTTTCTTTCTTTCTTTCTTGTTTTCTTTCTTTCTTTCTTTCCTTCTTTCTTTCTTTCATTCTTTCTGTTTTCCTTAGTTTTTTGCCTTCGTTTTTCTTTTCTTCTTTCGTTTGATTTCTTTCGTTCTTCAGCTCCACTTTTACTTGTTCGGGTGTGGAGGAAATACAAAGTTCTGGTTCTCGCCCTTTTGGTGGCTTCAATCACTGTCAGTTGATGTTATAGCGTTTCTTTGATGCTTTCTGCCCCTCTTACTCTGGATCTGACTCTTGCCCTTCTTCCTTCTCCTCCTTTAATATATGCGTTGCACGGTAAGTAATCGTATGATATTCCTTCTAGGTTGGTAAATCAGTTTATTTGTTGTTTCTGTATTTAGGTTAGGATTGGTTCAGTGCATACTCTGTCTCTTACAATGAAATGTCTGATTAAAATTTAATATTGAACAGATGACTTGATGCCGTCTTTTCAATGTATAAGAATTATGTGAACTTTATAGAGCATGAATTATTTAAGAGAAATTAGATGACATTAACATGATTATAATAGCTCATCTAATCTTCCCGTCACAGGTCGACATAAGTGAACACATTATAGAGGTTATTCTCTTCTATTTATTGAGTCAGTTTCACGGCAGTTGTGGCATTGCCATATCAGTCGGCGGGCCCAACATTTCTCAAGCCTATACAGACTGATTGTTCATGTATGGTGTTAATTATAGATACATGTTTTTCCTAATAAGCACTCCGGATTGATCAGATCCCTTGTTCACCTTTAGACTGCTCAGTCTCTCAATATATACATTATTTTCCCACCCATTTTCCTCCTTTTCTCTTAAGAAATGAAGAACAAATTTTGGGGATGTTATCTATGTCCAGAGTCAGACAACACTCAGTGTCAGAAATGCCAGCGAGCTTATAGGTCTATTTCATTGCCTTGTGCACTAGCTTGCTCAGGGCAGTACACCCAGGTGAACGCATTCACTTTGGAGTCATCCAAGAGTTACATCCACTCCTGACATTGTCTGTCAATCTACTGTTGTTAACACAAAAGTAAATAAGAAAAGTTATCTTACATGAAAAGAAAGAGAGATTACAATATTGTTTGCTTGTCTCTCCAGAGAGAGACAAAGCAATGCGGTCAGTGCAAACTTAGGAAGGTCATGTCAGTCGTGGTTCTAGAGGGTTCACAGGAGAGTTAGGACCGAAAGAGGCTAGACATAGTGGGCTTTCAATAGATGACTGTGGAGGTAGGTGGACAAAGCTTCGAGGGATGACTGTAGAGGTAGGATGGGCTTCGAGGGATGACTGTGGAGGTAGGCTGGGCTTCAAGGGATAACTGTGGAGGTAGGCTGGGCCTCAAGGGATGACTGTGGAGGTAGGCTGGGCTTCAAGGGATGACTGTGGAGGTAGGCTGGGCCTCAAGGGATGACTGTGGAGGTAGGCTGGGCTTCAAGGGATGACTGTGGAGGTAGGTGGACAAAGCTTCGAGGGATGACTGTAGAGGTAGGATGGGCTTCGAGGGATGACTGTGGATGTGAGCAGGGCTTCAAGGGATAACTGTGGAGGTAGGCTGGGCCTCAAGGGATGACTGTGGAGGTAGGCTGGGCTTCAAGGGATGACTGTGGAGGTGAGCAGGGCTTCAAGGGATAACTGTGGAGGTAGGCTGGGCTTCAAGGGATGACTGTGGAGGTAGGCTGGGCTTCAAGGGATGACTGTGGAGGTGAGCAGGGCTTCAAGGGATGACTGTGGAGGTAGGCTGGGCTTCAAGGGATGACTGTGAAGGTAGGCTGGGCTTCAAGGGATGACTGTGGAGGTGAGCAGGGCTTCAAGGGATAACTGTGAAGGTAGGCTGGGCTTCAAGGGATGACTGTGGAGGTGAGCGGGCTTCAAGGGATAACTGTGGAGGTAGGCTGGGCTTCAAGGGAAGACTGTGGAGTTAGGCTGGACTTCGAGGGATAACTGTGGAGGTAGGTGGACAGAGCTTCAACGGATGACTGTGGCGGTGGGCATGGCTTGGAAGGATGACTGTGGCGATGGGCATGGCTTGGAAGGATGACTGTGGCGGTGGGCAAGGCTTTGAGGGATGACTGTGGAGGTAGGTGGACAGGGCTTCGAGGGAGACTGGAGGTAGGTGGACAGATCTCCGAGGGATGACTGTGGAGGTAGGTGGACAGAGCTTCGAGGGAGACTGGAGGTAGGTGGACAGATCTCCGAGGGATGACTGTGGAGGTAGGTGGACAGAGCTTCGAGGGAGACTGGAGGTAGGTGGACAGATCTCCGAGGGATGACTGTGGAGGTAGGTGGACAGAGCTTCGAGGGATGACTGTGGAGGTAGGTGGACAGAGCTTCGAGGGATGACTGTGGAGGTAGGTGGACAGAGCTTCGAGGGATGACTGTGGAGGTAGGTGGACAGAGCTTCGAGGGATGACTGTGGAGGTAGGTGGACAGTGCTTCGATGGATGACTGTGGAGGTAGGTGGACAGAGCTTCGAGGGATGACTGTGGAGGTAGGTGGACAGAGCTTCGAGGGATGACTGTGGAGGTAGTTGGACAGAGCTTCGAGGGATGACTGTGGAGGTAGGTGGACAGAGCTTCGAGGGAGACTGGAGGTAGGTGGACAGATCTCCGAGGGATGACTGTGGAGGTAGGTGGACAGAGCTTCGAGGGATGACTGTGGAGGTAGGTGGACAGAGCTTCGAGGGATGACTGTGGAGGTAGGTGGACAGAGCTTCGAGGGATGACTGTGGAGGTAGGTGGACAGAGCTTCGAGGGATGACTGTGGAGGTAGGTGGACAGAGCTTCGAGGGATGACTGTGGAGGTAGTTGGACAGAGCTTCGAGGGATGACTGTGGAGGTAGGTGGACAGAGCTTCGAGGGAGACTGGAGGTAGGTGGACAGATCTCCGAGGGATGACTGTGGAGGTAGGTGGACAGAGCTTCGAGGGATGACTGTGGAGGTAGGTGGACAGAGCTTCGAGGGATGACTGTGGAGGTAGGTGGACAGAGCTTCGAGGGATGACTGTGGAGGTAGGTGGACAGAGCTTCGAGGGAGACTGGAGGTAGGTGGACAGAGCTTCGAGGGATGACTGTGGAGGTAGGTGGACAGTGCTTCGATGGATGACTGTGGAGGTAGGTGGACAGAGCTTCGAGGGATGACTGTGGAGGTAGGTGGACAGAGCTTCGAGGGATGACTGTGGAGGTAGGTGGACAGAGCTTCGAGGGAGACTGGAGGTAGGTGGACAGAGCTTCGAGGGATGACTGTGGAGGTAGGTGGACAGAGCTTCGAGGGATGACTGTGGAGGTAGGTGGACAGAGCTTCGAGGGATGACTGTGGAGGTAGGTGGACAGAGCTTCGAGGGATGACTGTGGAGGTAGGTGGACAGAGCTTCGAGGGATGACTGTGGAGGTAGGTGGACAGATCTCCGAGGGATGACTGTGGAGGTAGGTGGACAGAGCTTCGAGGGATGACTGTGGAGGTAGGTGGACAGAGCTTCGAGGGATGACTGTGGAGGTAGGTGGACAGATCTCCGAGGGATGACTGTGGAGGTAGGTGGACAGAGCTTCGAGGGAGACTGGAGGTAGGTGGACAGATCTCCGAGGGATGACTGTGGAGGTAGGTGGACAGAGCTTCGAGGGAGACTGGAGGTAGGTGGACAGAGCTTCGAGGGATGACTGTGGAGGTAGGTGGACAGAGCTTCGAGGGAGACTGGAGGTAGGTGGACAGAGCTTCGAGGGATGACTGTGGAGGTAGGTGGACAGAGCTTCGAGGGATGACTGTGGAGGTAGGTGGACAGAGCTTCGAGGGATGACTGTGGAGGTAGGTGGACAGAGCTTCGAGGGAGACTGGAGGTAGGTGGACAGAGCTTCGAGGGAGACTGGAGGTAGGTGGACAGAGCTTCGAGGGATGACTGTGGAGGTAGGTGGACAGAGCTTCGAGGGATGACTGTGGAGGTGAAAGGAAAGAGTTATCGAGAAGTAAAAATGTTACCATCAAGAACGAAGATGGTTCCACGGTTATGGAAGAAAGAGAAGTAAAAATGTGGGAACATTCTTTTAGGATCATCATCATCATGTGCCGTACCGATTGGTGTTGGCGATCATGTCCTTCCATAATCTTCTATCCACAGTGCATCGTATGAGTTCTGTTGTTTGACTGTTTTCCATGCCATGACACCAAGCTATCCAGTATTTTCTCTCTTTGTTGTCCGCGATCTCTCTTTCCTTTTATTTTGCCAGTTGTAACCAAGTATTCCAACTTTCCTCTTCGTATGATGTGCCTGAAAAATGTTGATTGTTTCTTTCTGATGTTTTTTAAGAGTACCCTTTTGTGTTGGCCTCTTTGAGAACTTTCTCATTGGTCTTTTTAGCTGTCCATGGAACTTTCAACATTCTTCTGAGAAATCCCATCTCCTGGTTATCATCTATCAGTTATCCCTTAAAGCCCAGCTTTTAGGATACATGCACATAATATTGTGCTTGAAACTCATATGAGCTTAGTGAGAAATGACTTTAATAATAAAACCTAAGGAAATGTTGTCAGGAAAGACAGTAGTGATTAGGTTGTGTAGATCAGACTTAATTGATAGAGAGATAACCGTGACTCAGTGAACAGTAGAGAGACAGAAGTGTAATGTGTATCTGTGTCTGCATGGCTGTGAGATATCTTGCAATCGTACTTGTATGTCGTATAAGTGTTGACATGATATTATCATATACTTCTAATATACTGTATTCTATTAAATACGTCTAATGTTATCGTTAAGATGATATTCTAAGTTGTAAACATTTAAGACTAATGGAAAGAACATATATCGTTAACTCCAAAAAGAACAGTACAAATCGGTAGTCTATATATCTATTGACTTTTCGAGCCGAAGCCGGCCCATATGGCGTAGATCAAAATACTACTTCTCTTATCTAAATTTTTATTCTAGCAGTTTTCAAGATTCTTTTAAAGATATTGTATCAAATCTCGCCATTTGTCTCTGTTCTGTGCAACAAGCTCTATCTTATTGAGGGAGCCGATTACTGCTGCTATTGCCTCTCTCATCAATGTTCTTCTCAGTGTCTATCTGGGTCTTCCTCTTTTTCTCTTACCTGTTGTTTTCCACATGGGGGTTTGCTTTGTTAATCGGTTATTATCTGCTTCTCATCACGTGTCCAACATATCACCATCGTCTTTTCTTTATTACTGAAGATATTAGTGGTTGATTGGCGATTTCTCTAATTTCCTCGTTTGTTTTGAATTCGTTCCACGCTATACCAAGTATTTTCCTGATACATTTATTTTCAAATGTATTAAACTTTTTTTTCTATATCTCTTGTTGTTTTCCATCTTTCACACGCACATGTAAGGGTGTTACATTTAATGTGAATAGTCTATGTTTTGTGTTTGTGCTGATGAGTTTTGATTTCCACACCTTCTCAAGGCTTCTGAAAGACATTGCTGCTTTAGCTATTCTGATTCTAATTTCTTTGCTTGCATCCCCTTCTCGATCAATGTGACTTCCAAGATAGATAAAGTGATCGATCTCTTCCACTGGTTTGTTTTCCATAACACAGCAGATTCTATAAGCCACTAATAGAAGACAATAGACAAAAAAAAAAAAAAAACGAACGGTTAGCATGGTTATGTTATGCATATACTTATGAAGAAAGTGAAATTGAAGAACAAAAACAAGACAAGGGAAGATATTCAAGAACATGGACATTGTTAACAACATTCCTAGCATGAATGGACATTCATTAGAAGTTACAGTGGCTTAGAAATGTAAACGACTGGTGATATAATAAGAGTTGTCTCACATGGGATGAAGTGGGGAAGACAATTATTGAGAATTATCTAACATAAAAAGCGGGGAAGATAATAGGTACACAATCATTGTGAGTGGTCTTACCTGAGGGAGGCAAAGAGACTGAGTGAGCATGTTTTCAGAAAGGTGAATTATGAGGTTCGACTTGTCTACTCTGACAAAGAAAATAGGTATAGGGCACTAGACGGCTGAAGATACAGGCGAAAGGACCTGACAAGAAGAAACCTGGGAGGCCGAATGTATTGAGAGCGTGTTGTTTTCCAACTCTCACATGCATATGTAAGGTTAGATAGTACGTATGATTTGAATAGTCTTTAAGTTTTGTGTTTGTACTGATGAGTTTTGATTTCTACAACTTTTCAAGGCTTCTGAAAGACATTGTTGCTTTAGCAATTCTGATTCTAATTGCTTTACTTGTATCCCCTTCTCGATCAATGTGACTTCCAAGATAGATAAAGTGGTCGATCTCTTCAAATGGTTTATTTTCCATGAATATTCTGTCATCTGTTGGAATTAAGTTTTTCATTATTTTAGTCTTTTCATAGTTGATCTCAAGCCCAATTCTGCCTACTATTGATGATAGTTCATTTGTATTTTCCTGTATTGTTTTTTATCTTACTGCTGATGAGATCTATGATTTCAGCAAAGTCGAGGTCCTCCAAATGACCTCCTTGTATCCATTCGATGCCTTTGTTACCAGTGCAGCATTTATTCATTATGAAGTACATAACAATTCCAAATAACAAGAACGATAAAATAAATCCTGTTTAACCCCAATTTCTATTGGAAAACATTTGCTCAGTCCTTCCTCTGTACGAACAACACATGTGTATCCATCATACATGTCTTTGATAATATTTATGATTGTTGATGGTAAGCCATATTGCTTAACTAACAGGAACTGTACAATGCAATCTTCAATTCTACGTTGTGCTACATATGCCAGTCCTGGAAACTAGATGCAAGATCAATAAGAACCTCCCACTGAGATGCAGTGTCTTAAACGAATGACAGAAAACAGCATGAGGAGGATTATCAGAAATGAAGATGTGAGAACAAAGCTAGGAATATTTCCCGGCATATAAAGGGAACCGCGTTAGCTCAGTGGATAGTGAACTGGACTACAAAGGACAACAGGTCGGGTTCGATCCTGATGGACGGCTTCCAAGTTCATCCATCCTTAAATGGGTACCGGTTCGCGATGTCTATTGTTCTGCCTAGCTACATTAATCAATTTTAATTTTAATTGATGACCGGTATTCTGCCAAGTTACACTGACAATACACAATGCCCATTTCTGTACCTTGTTAAATTGGTAATTATTATAAAATGCCCTCTTCTCTGGCCTGTTAAATTGATTGTTACTATATGATGCCCAGTTATCTGCCCTTTAAAATTATGTTTAATACATGTTGTCTATTTCTCTGCCTGTTAAATTGATGTTTACTACATGATGCCCAATTCTCTGCTATGTTACTTTGATGTTTACCATTCGATGTTTCCACAAGAATGAGATCGCAAAAATTAGGTCAAAAGCAAAGACTTTTCTTGTGACATAAAAAACAAAGGTCAGGGTGACACAACCTTGTGAAAGAGTGAATTTAAATGGCGGCTGCAATTTTATCTGCGAGCTTTGAAGCTTTTGCAATGAAGAAAGAGAAACAAAAGTGTAGACCATTAGTAAGTACACGGCAATTTAGACGACGCATTCATATTGACTAAGAGATTTGCGACACTTTGTCAGTGTTTACATAATAAGTTGGTGAGCCTAGCTAATGCTAAATTGACAAAAATCGATATTTTCCGTCATCCATCGGGACTTTCCGGCGCCCGAGTTTACCGTTAACAACAAGTGGATCCATCACTCTAAACATTAATGGAAAGTTAATCGATAACCTCAGAATAACCGCAATAACCGCAGAAAAGTCTGCGACGGTGGATGGGACGGAAGAATTAATTGAAATAATCAACGGCCCAGAAAGCGAAAACAGCAAAGTGTGTGGTACACATGAGGCATTTTCAGAACACGAAAGACGAAAATGGCAGACCACCGTGAAAGAGATTGGAGCCTCATCACGTAACAATCCAAAGAAAGCCAAGGAGAGAAATTCTAACTACTGTATTAATAACGAATTAAACATAGCTACATGGAATGTTAGGACCTTATACCAACAAGGAAAATTAGAAAATCGTATGGCAGAAGCAGAACGACTAAACATCTTAGGAATCTCGGAAACAAGATGGAAGGAAAGTGGATACATACAAGACGATAAATATACATTTATATATTCAGGAAACACAGAAGAACATCAAAGAGGAGTAGGCATTCTAATAAAACGAGAACTACAAAAATATATAAATACTCAATTGACATATAATGATAGGAATATACTAATAAAAATGAAGGCAAAACCATTCGACATAGCAATATTACAGACATACGCACCTACGCAAGACTATACAGACGAACAAATAGAGGCATACTATGAAGATCTAACCACAGTTATGAAGCAAGTGAAATCATCAGACATCTTGATTATAATGGGTGATATGAACGCTAAATTAGGAAAAGGTAAATATAAGACCATAATAGGAAATCGTGTTCTAGGAAAAAGAAATAACAGAGGAGAAAGATTAATACAATTTTGCGAAGAAAACAGACTGATAATATGCAACACCTTCTTTGAGCAAGATAATAGGAAATTATACACATGGAAAAGCCCTGGAGACACGAAGAGAAATCAAATAGATTACATAATGATAAAAGACATATTCAAGAACAGCGTCAAGAAAGCCAAAACCTACCCAGGAGCAGATATAAATTCAGACCACAATCCTGTAATGATAAAAATGAAAATCAAATTAAAGAGAAACAAACAAAAAACTAATTCAGCAACACCAATAGATATAACAGCGTTAAACCAGAAAGATGTACAAGAAACTTATACTGTACAAGTAAAGAACACATATCAGAAGCTACTAGAAGAGGGGATTGAGCAGTACAGAACAGAAAATCATGAGGAAAAAGTCACAACAAAATGGCAATGCATAAAAAACAGCATGCAAGAATCCTGCAACACCTTGCCCAAAAAGGAAAGTAACAAAAATCAAAAATGGATAACAGACAAAATATTAGAAACAATGGAAGAAAGAAGACAAGCGAAAAACACTGCCAGATACAAGGACAATGAAATACGGAGAATATGCAAAAAGGCAAAAGAAGACTGGCTCAACCAAAGATGTCTAGAATTCGAAACTATGGAAAGTAAACAAAAATTAGGAGAGATGCACACAGAAATAAAGAGAATGACGAATAAAGACAAAAAAGCTACAGGAATCGATGTATAGCAAACAAAGAGGGAAGAATGCTATCAGACAACAAAGATATAATAGATAGATGGCAAGAATATATAATATAATTATTTCATGACGAAAGTGACAAAAAGCCAGACATAAAATGTACATATAACTATAAAATCCTAAAATCCGAAGTAGAAAAAGCCTTAAAAACAATGAAAAAATGAAAAGCAGCAGGGCCTGACAATATACAAATAGAGATGATACAGGCTCTAGAAGAGTTTGGCGTCGAAGTGGTCACAGACATATGCAATGACATATACCATACAGGATACATACCAAACGATCTAAAAACATCAATCTTCATTGCATTACCTAAAAAGAATGGTGCAGTTGAATGCAGTGACTTCAGAACAATAAGTCTACTGAGCCAGGTAACACAAATTTTACTAAAAGTTATACAGGGAAGGATTCAGAATAAAATCAATACTGAATTAGAGGAGCAACAATTTGGATTCAAGAAAAATAGTGGGACAAAAGAAGCCATATTCAGCATGAGAACGTTGATTGAAAAGTACACAGAAGTAAACAAACCAATATATGCCTACTTTATAGACTACATCAAAGCTTTCGATAGAATACACCATAACCAACGTATAGACTGCCTAAAGGATATAAAACTAGACGACGCAGACATACGACTAATATGTAATTTGTACTGGGAGCAAACAGCAATAATATGATATAACAAGGAGAACTCTACACCCATGGACATAAAAAGAGGAGTAAGACAAGGATGCATCCTATCAACAATTGTTCAATCTATACACTGAGCAAATCTTTAAAAACATCTCAGAGATACCAGGCCAAAACATTAATGGAAAGATAATCAATAACCTAAGATATGCTGATGATACTGTTCTACTAGCAGAAAATCCTACAGACCTACAACAATTACTTAATGTGACTTAATGACTTAATGTGTGTGCACAACAAGCAAAAAATATGGACTAGAAATGAATATAAAAAGGACTAAAACTATGATCATAAACAAAGAAAATACTCAAAACCCACAAGTGGATATCAAAATTGAAGGAATAGACCTTGAGACAGTTCAGAACTATAACTACCTTGGACATACTATAACCAGTGATGGAAAATGCAAAACTGAAATAAACAAAAGAATAGGTATGGCAAAAAGTAATTTTAATGCCATGAAAAATATACTAACAACAAAACAAATATCAGCAGGGCTGAAACTAAGTATGGCAAAATGTTACATCTTCTCAATATTCCTGTATGGTGCAGAAACATGGACATTAGACAAGAAAACAGAACAGAAAATTGAAGCCTTTGAGATGTGGATCTATAGACGAATAGGTAGAATTGGATGGAAAGAAAATATAACAAACGATGAAGTTTTAAAACAACTGAAAATAAAAAGAGAACTACTGAACACAATTAAGACAAGATAAATTAAATTTTTGGGGCATGTTAAAAGACACAATAGCCTACTAAAAGTAATATTGGAAGGGAAAATACAAGGTAAAAGAGGCAGGGGCAGACTAGACTAACATGGACGAGTAACATCAAAAGATGGATAAGTCAATTAATGTCAGCCTGCACCATCAAAGCAAGAAACAGAGTAGAATGGCGATCCATGGTAGCAGACCTTCGTTGCGGAGAGGGCACACGATGATGATGAATCAATAACCTTAAATATGCTGATGATAGTGAATTACTAGCAGAAAATCCTAAAGACCTACAACAATTACTTAATGAAATAAACATGACAAGCAAATAATATAGATTAGATATACTCTTAATGACCGTAGTTTTTCTAATCAGTCAGTACTGTTCTGCCACCGTTACTTTCCCTGAAAAATAAATCTTTCACTAAATCTTTCATATTTTCACTATAAAAAGTCATAGACATATAAATTAGGCATCAAATTGAAGGGCACAGATTCATAATTAGAAACAATATTTTTTTTTTAATTGAAGGGTAAGAATTTAAGCAATTAATAATTAAAATTTTTTGAAAAAATTTTTTTTTTTAAATATAAAAATTGGTACTCACCTACCCAAAATGGGTGGAAATTTTAATCCAACAGTGCTGGAAATGTGTTTCCAAGTAAGTATATCCACTTCTGAAGAAATTAGGAAAGTTTCACTATCCTACTGAAACTAGTTTGCACTATACACACAATTCTTCATGGTATGTCATTTTTATGTGAATTTTTTTTGTACTTAAGAAGGGAGGTGTGGCAGTCAACTAAATATATTACACGGGTAAATAGATTCAATTTAAAGTTTATGTACAATATATGCCGCAACATTTTAATTAATTTATTTAAAAGTCTCAATCAAATGTGGCCTTTGTGTACCACAGTTTGAAACAGTGTTTTGGATGTAGATGCGGCCTATCATCACATCCTTCACACAAAAAATTAGTCTGTCTTAGGGCACTAGGTTTGCTACAAACCTTACATCTACGTTCCTTGTCGCTGTATGAAATCATATGTTTTGTCTTGGCTTTGTCGCATTGAACTGCTTGTACTTCCACTTTCCTTTGAATCCAATAATCATTTCATCGATGGAAATATTTTGAAAGGGAGTAACAGCAGCTTTGAAATTGTCTGTGAGCAGATCAACAAAAGGCTCTATTTTGTTTTTTCCTTCAGATACAGGCTCACCAACATGCAGCATTGTTTGGAAAATGCTAACAAATCTATCTCGTTTGAAATTTTTAAAATAAAAAGAAGTACTGAAACATTCAGTCTCCGCCGAGAAATAGTCGCGCAGAGAGGGCCTGACATCTAGTCCGATGGCAATGGTCGTTGCCATAAATTAAAAATTCATACCGTGAAAACTCAGAAAACTCCTTCCAATTATTGAAACCAGATCTCTGTTTATACTTATTTTATGTCTAGCATATTCATTTATGGAATTGACAATAAAATCAACAGTATTGTCAGTAAGCAATACCTTGTAACAGTCAAAGGGTGATGACTGTTCACTAAGGCCAGACTTTTCATTGACTCCAGGACTGCTTCTTTAGGATGAAATCTAAAATTGTTGACAGTAACAGTTTCATCATTGCTACTGTTGGTGGTGTTACTGTTTGGTACTAAATTTCCGCTCACAAGAGCTGCCCCTAGTACCAATTAGGAAAGTTTCACTGTCCTACGGAAACTAGTTTGCACTATACACACAATTCTTCATGGTATGTCATTTTTATGTGAATTTTTTTTACCACTAGAAGACACTTTAGGCAATATTTTTCTACGCTTGGCACTGGGTCCAGTTTTCTGTAGCTCCCCTTCAGAACTGCTGGAACTACTAAGCATATTTGCTTCTTCGACTTCATTCAAAGCTACTAAAATTAATATCATCGAGATCACTATCTATCACATTCAAAGTCCTCATAACATAATTCTCTAGCTTTCTCTGCTGTTAATAATAACTTGCGTTTAGGAGCAAACGATACTTCACTGCTGCTAGCCATTTTTCACGTATAAACACGAATCAACTGATTGAATACTTTACAAAACAACTCAAATTTCGACCAAATTTGTGATCAGATTTAACCCACGCGGGCATTCAAAGTGAGCCTAAAGACAGTAAATTATATTAGAGTGATTTCCCTTGCTGATCTAATAGTTTAAAATGTTCAATGTTAACAATAACGTAATAAAATGAAAGAGACTGTGTCAGCGTTCACGCGGTAAATAGGTAAAAAGGTAATCGACGATGACAGAGTTCCAACGGACGTAAAGATAAATATATAAAAAAAAACTAAAACTATGATCATAAACAAAGAAAATAGTCAAAACCTACAAGTGGATATCAAAGTTGTAGGAATGACACTTCAGAATTACAACTACCGTGAATATACTATGACCAGTGATGGACAATGCAAAACTGAAATAAACAAAAGAAACGGAACTGCAAAAAGCAATTTTTGTGTCATGAAAAATATACTAACATCAAAACAAAAAACACCAGGGCTAAAGCTGAGAATAGCAAAACGTTATATCTTCTCAACATTACTGTATGATGCAGAGACATGGACATTAGACAGAAAAACAAAATAGAAAATGTATGCATCTGAAATGTGAATTTATAGAAGAATATGTAGAATTATATGGAAAATATAAGAACATAATAGAGAATATAAAAGAATATAAGAAAACTAATGATGAAGTCTTAAAAGAAATAACACTGAACAGAGAACTACTAAACACAGTTCAAATAAGACCACAGAGAGTTTTTGGGCATGTTAAAAGACACAGCAGCCTACAAAAGTAATTTCATAAAAGAATAAACAAGGTAAAAGAGGCGGAGGCTGAAATAGACAATTATGCAGTAGTAACATCAAAAGTTGGACGAGTCAGCCTATGACAACCTGCACTATCAAAGCAAGAGAGAGAGAGAGAGAGAGAGAGCAGAATGGTGCTACATAGTAGCCAACCTTCGATGCGGAAACGGCTCACGATGATTGTACACCTGATGCTGGTTTCTTGTATTTAAGATCTACAGAAATCTACACTGACCTAACCGCGTTGTTGCTACAGTAGACCGTTGCTGTTTCTTGCCTATTGTCTTCACTGTCACATTCGCCATTATGTTTTCTCTCTCTTCTTCTGTCTTACTTTGTCTTGTTCACTTTGTTTGTCTATGTTTATCTCAGTGTCTCCCAAACTATAACACTCTCACAAGGTTAGCTTCTCTTTGTATAGAAGGTTCCTGAGGTAACGAAAACAAACATCAAGGACATAACGCCCATTTCAAATGTCAGTAAAGTAAATGTTCACATATCAGCCTTGCTAGGCGAATTGGGAATATGGTGTTAGTGACCATATTTCTTTATCACCACGGAACACATATTTGGCTGATGTGGACGGTATCACGTCAGACCGCATTTACTTCGCATCAAAATCTCAGGTATCCATTTTTAGAAACTGGGGGAACCACGGAGCTTTGTCAGTCCAATTGTAACATTCACAACTGTGGGGGATTTGAATCTTCTTTGAGACTTCTAGTCAGAAAGCGAGCACATTAATCACTTAGCCAACCACCAGATAAAAAATGTCAAACTAGATAAAAATAAAATAAAATAATGAATTTAGTCGTTCCAGAATGTCATCAATGACACATTTAGTCAACTTCATAACCAAATATATTTCGTCTGTTAGCTTTCGGCGTTGTATTGAGTTTTGCTTCTTGCGTTCCTGAGCTTATGCCATCTAAACTTTTTGTCCTTAACTCTTTCTATAGCCAATAAAGTTCAATAAACCTCCCAAAGTTTCACTACTTCCACAAACATGGGTTGAATAAACCCACCAAAGTTTCACTACTTCCACAGCCGTGGGTTGAATAAAGCCACCAATGTTTCACTACTTCCACAGCCGTGGGTTGAATAAAGCCACCAATGTTTCACTACTTCCACAGACGTGGGTTGAAAAAACCCATCAAAGTTTCACTACTTCCACAGACGTGGGTTGAATAAACCCACCACAGTTTCACTACTTCCACTGACGTGAGTTGAATAAACCCACCACAGTTTCACTACTTCCACTGACGTGAGTTGAATAAACGCACCACAGTTTCACTACTTCCACAGACGTGGGTTGAATAAACCCACCACAGTTTAACTACTTCCACAGACGTGGGTAGAATAAATGCACCAGTTTCACTACTTTCACAGCCGTGGGTTTAATGAAACCACCAAAGTTCGACTACTACCACAGCCGTGAGTCGCACAAACTCACTAAATGTATACCACTTCCACAGATGTGGGTTGCACTAACTTACTGAACCTTTACCACTTCTACAGATGTGGGTTACACAAGCTCACTAAACCTACACAACGTACACAGATATGGGTGTATACACTTACTAAACCTACACCACGTACATAGATATGGGTGTACAAACTTACTAAACCTACACCACGTACACAGATATGAGTGTACACACTTACTAAACCTACACCACGTACACAGATATGGGTGTACAAACTCACTAAATCTACACCACGTACACAGATATGGGTGTATAAACTTACTAAATCTGCACCACGTACACAGATATGGGTGTACACACTTACTAAATCTACACCACGTATACAGATATGGGTGTTCAAACTCACTTAATCTACACAACGTACACAGATATAGGTGTACACACTCACTAAATCTACACCACCTAAACAGATATGGGTGTACAGACTCACTAAATCTACACCTCGTACACAGATATGGGTGTACACACTCACTAAATCTACACCACGTACATAGATATGGGTGTACACACTCACTAAATCTACACCACATACATAGATATGGGTGTACAAACTTACTAAATTTTTACCACTTACACAGAAGTGGGTTGCACAAACCCATTACTTTTTATACTTCCACAACAGCGGGTTCACAAACATACTAAAATTCAGTTACTGTCATAGAACTAGGGTGCACAAACTCACTGTAACTCATTCAAAAGAGTATAAGCGATGGTCATCAGGGACAGAATCTATGTTAGAACTACAGCTCTAAACTTTTGTTGAAGTTGGGCGAGTTAGTGCCTTAAGCTTGATTGCCGGATTATTATCGCAATAGCGATATAATACCAACTCGATGTGTCGGGGAAGAAATGGATGATACGTGGCTCGATGTGTCCGGAAATAAATGGATGATACGTTGCTCGATGTGTCGGGGAAGAAAGGATGATACGTGGCTCGATGTGTCGGGGAAGAAATGGATGATATGTGGCTCGATGTGTCCGGAAATAAATGGATGATACGTTGCTATGGCCAAAATACTTTCATAGAAAAGAGAGTGCAAAGTCACTTCCTAACTATAGCTTCCTTAAAACACACATTGACTGTTTAATTGCCAGGACTGATACATACAGAATTGATTATTTAGTAGGCCGGGAAGCCACATACGCGAGTGATTATTTAATCGACCAGACAGACACATAAATAATATCATCTTCTGTCTCGATCAATTGGCTAATCTGCCGTCTCATTGTACTCGCTATATCTACTGGGTCAATTTATCTATTATCTATATCTACAGATTCTATCTACTGTCTCTATCTACTGGCTCCATCTACAAATTCTACCTAGTGTCCCTCTCTAGTGTCTCTAACTACGACTCTGTCTATTGTCTCTATATTGTCTTTATCAAGTGTCTCTATCTAGTACCTCTATCTATGACTCGATCTATTGTCTCTATCTAGTGCCGCTATCTATGACTCGATCTTATTGTTATTGTTATTGGCTATGGAAGGCCTCGGTCTCACAGCAAACGAATTAAAATCCATAATTGCTCAACCGCCCGTGCCAGTGGAATCATCCGAATTACTAACACATCTCCTAAACAAAGAAAGGTAACTGTAGTCCCCATCGTAGCAGTCTCAGCACACGCCAAAAGACATAAGGCGAAACCGCGCAGAAAGTGAACACAGACAACTGTTCCCCGTCATACGATATCATCATTCATCGTAAACAAGCGGGATATCGAAGCAGGATCAAAACGGATGAGACACACAGCTCATGGTGTGCACAGAGCACTTAACTCAGTAGCTCCTGCAACAAGCCGGACTTGGAATATGAGGAAACTGCAAGAAGGAACACTTTTCAGACATAGCCTTCAATGGTTCCTGCCGCCTATCCACCATATACCATGGGAGTTTACGTCCTCCTGAAAATGATGATCGTCGTAGCACTTTATGATGTTAGGCCATCATTGATGACTCCAATTCCAAACATATAGACACACAGTGGTGGTAAGTTATCATTTCCAATCCAACAGAAGCCACATGACCTGTAGTTAGTAAAAACACAATTGATGATGTTCTCCGCTCCCTTCTTGTAGCTACCGTCACACGATTCTGATGTCTCATTAACTTGGACATCATTTAAGAACAATGTCAGATGAACATTCCATAGATATGGCTTTGCTGGTGAAGTGCTTGGTGCAACAGTTGTATCAATCATAGTGGAGGCTCCTGGTATGTGGTCATTAATATCACAGACTGCACATGATGTTGTTATATTCAGAATTTCTTTCAGGGGTGTAAATACGTGGCACACACATGGAGAGTGGTTTGTGGTCACAGTAATCCCATTAAAGGCACTTCTAGGGTAGCATGGCATAGCTGTTTCAGAACAGCACAATCCTGGGATGTTTTCTGTGTTCGCTATAAAACTGCTGCTGCTACCCAATCCTGACCAATTATAGGTGTGGACATTATTCACTTGCAATGACAAAACTGCTTTGTTTACATCATAAACCTCTGGAAGCGAATCATTTATGGGACTAATAGTACAATTTATTCTTCCATCGGGGATATCTTCATTGAGTCCCAAAAAAAAAAAGTTCTTTGGTTAAAAAGCATATATGCAATGTACAAACGCGGTGTGGGTTTTGCTGTGAAATCTCTAAAAGGTCTGCTTACACTCGGTCAGAATGCATCAGAGCGGATACTAATACTTCGCCTTAATACAACATCAGGAACAGTTAGTCTTATAAGTGTGTACGCTCCGACCTTGTGCTCGTCATCTGAAAACAAGGTCAATTTCTACGAAAATTTGACAGAAGTCATGGAAAGTATACCAGGACAAGATCACATTATTCTCCTGGGGGATTTCAATGCTAGAATTGGCGCAGAGAACACTTCGTGGCCAATCTGCATCGGTCGCTTTGGAGTTGGTAAATTAAATGAAAACGATCAAGACTTCTAGAGTTTTGCGCCTATCATAACCTGTGCGTCACAAATACTTTTTTTCAAAACCTAGCCTCAGCATAAAGTATCTTGGAGACACCCAGGATCGAAACACTGGCACCAGCTGGACTTGATACTTGTCAGACGCCCTTTCCTCAAATCTGTAATTCGCACACGGTCATACCACAGTGCAGACTGTGACTCGGATCATTCTCTAGTCTGCTGCAAACTCAAGCTACTGCCCAGGAGGTTCCACTATGCCAGGCAGCCAAAGAAGAGATCTCGCATAGACACTAGCAAGCTAACACATTCTGGATTGGTCGAGCAGTTCAACAAGATCCTCAAGGAGTCGCAAAGCGCTCATGAACACTACAACAGCGCTGTGGAAAAATGGAACATCTCCGCAACGTCATCTACAACAACTCGGTTAGCATCTTTGGACACTTTAGTCTCACGATTGGTTTGAAGCCAAACTCCCATGTTATGACACCCGTAATCGAAGCGAAACGCGCGGCCTTCTTAGATCACAAGCGCGCACCTAATGCAAATACTCTGCAGGCTATTAAAATGGTCAGAAACAAAAGCAAACAGCTCGACGCTGTGCTAATGAGCACTGGCTCCAGCTTAGCGACAGCATCCAGACTGCATCTCAAACTGGAAACCTAAAAGTAATGTATGATGGCATAAAGAAAGCCCTTGGACCAACAAAGTACACTATTGCCTCACTAAAGTCATCCACTGGGGAGAAAATAACAGATAGAGGCAAATAGATGGAAAGATGGGTGGAACATTATTCTTCACTTTATTCAATAGAAAACACTGTAACACCAAAGGCCCTTGACGCCATACAATGTCTCCCACCTATGGTAGAGTTGGACATTGAACCAACTGTAGAGGAACTTAGCAAGGCCATAGATAGCTTGGCCACAGGCAAGGCTCCAGGACAAGATGGGATCCCTCCCGATCTGATTAAATCCTGCAAAAGTGCTCTGTTACATCCCCTGCTTGAAGTACTACATCTATGCTGGAAAGAGAAAGCCATTCCTTAAGATATGGGAGATTCAGTGATTGTAACTCTCTAAAAAAATTAAGGAGATAGAAGCGACTGCAACAACTACAGAGGCATCTCCTTACTCAGCATAGTCGGCAAGACCTTCGTCAGAGTCATCTTAGGAAGGCTACAAAAACTAGCAGAACGTGTATATCCTGAATCCCAATGCCGCTTCAGATCCGGAAGATCAACTGCAGACATGATTTTCTCCTTACGTCTACTTCAAGAAAAAGAGAGCAGAAAAAGCCACTCTTCATAGCCTTTATCGACCTTACAAAGACATTTGCTCTTGTCAGCAGAGAAGGTCTTTTAAAAATACTTTCCAAAATAGACTGCCCACATACTCTACTGACGCTAGTCAAATCGTTTCACGAGGACATGAAGGGCACCATCCAATACGACGGCAGCATATCACAACCATTCGGCATACGCAGCGGTGTCTAGCAAGGATGCGCTCTTGCTCCAACTCTATTTGAAATCTTCTTCGCTGTTCTGTTAAAACATAAATTTTCACTTGCAAATGAAGGTGTCTATCTGTTTACTAGATCTGATGTAATATTGTTCAATTTCTCAAGACTAAAGGCAAGGTCTAAGGTCAGACATATCTCTATTAGAGATCTATTATTTGCTGACGACGCTGCACTTGTCACACAAAGCCAGGAAGAACTCCAGAGCATGGTACATCGCTTTTCACACGCCTGCCGAGTCTTCGGTCTAACAATAAATTTGCAGAAAACTAACATACTCGGTCAGGACGTCGAAGCAACACCTGAAATCTCTATCGACAACTATAAACTTGATATCGTGCGGCAGTATAACTACCTGGGGTCCATCATCATCGACATACTATCTTTATATATAAAAATTGACGCTCGTATTGGTAAAGCTGCTACCACCTTTGCCTGTATTTTAGGCGTGTCTGGCAAAACAAGAAACTGACAATTAAAACAAAAGCCGCAGTGTACAATGCCTGCATAATTAGTATCCTCCTGTATGGCAGCGAATCTCGGACAACCTATGTAAAGCAGGAGAGAAGGCTAAATGCATTCCATATGCGATGTCTACGCCGTATTCTTGGTATCACCTGGACGGATAAAGTGACAAACGTGGAGGTCGTGACTTGCACAGGCCTACCGAATATCTACACGCTACTCAAACAACGTAGGTTACGCTGGCTTGGCCATGTACACCGTATGCAAGATGGCCGCGTACCAAAAGATATACTCTTCAGACAACTGGCATATGGTAAAAGTACTAGGGAGCGCCCAAAATTTCGATTTATAGATGTGTGTAAACGCGACATGAAGACTGAACATAAACCCTGCAGCATGGGAAGACATAGCTGCAGACCGGAATCTCTGGAAACACACTCTATAGGTTCACCTCAAACAAGAAGCAGACAGATTCATAGAGAAAGAGAATTCACGACGAAAGAAAAGTAAGAAAAAAATAACATTTCTAGGAGCGCTGAAAAATCCATAGTCAACTATGACTGACGGAGGCTACTACTATCTAGTCTTAGTTTGATTCACTTCACCACTTCATCTCCGCTTACCTTCCATTCTAATTTCTGCTGACGATCTGCTTGGTTCAATCTCCGGAGGTAAACTCACCCTATTCAGACAATTCCTCCCTGTTCTCGTTCAATCTCCCGAGGTAAACTCACCCTATTCAGAAAATTCCTCCCTCCTCTCTTTCAATCTCCGGAGGTAAACTCACCCTATTCAGAAAATTCCTCCCTCCTCTCTTTCAATCTCCGGAGGTAAACTCGGCCTATTCAGAAAATTCCTCCCTCCTCTCTTTCAATCTCCCGAGGTAAACTCGCCCTATTCAGACAATGTCTCCCTCCTCTCTTTCAATCTCCCGAGGTAAACTCGCCCTATTCAGACAATTCCTCCCTCCTCTCTTTCAATCTCCCGAGGTAAACTCGCCCTATTCAGACAATTCCTCCCTCCTCTCTTTCAATCTCCCGAGGTAAACTCGGCATATTCAGACATTTTCTCCCTCCTCTCTTTCAATCTCCGGACATAAACTCCGCCTATTCAGACAATTCTTCTCTGTTCTCTTTCAATCTCCCGAGGTAAAATCGGCCTATTCAGACAATTCATCTCTGTTCTCTTTCAATCTCTCGAGGTAAATTCGGCCTATTCAGACAATTCCTCCCTCCTCTCTTTCAATCTCCCGAGGTAAAATCGGCCTATTCAGACAATTCATCTCTGTTCTCTTTCAATCTCTCGAGGTAAACTCGGCCTATTCAGACAATTCCTCCCTGTTCTCTTTCAATCTCTCAAGGTAAACTCGGCCTATTCAGACAATTCCTCTATGCTCTCTTTCAATCTCTCGAGAAAAAATCGGCCTATTCAGACAATTCCTCCCTGTTCTCTTTCAATCTCCCGAGGTAAACTCGGCCTATTCAGACAATTCCTCCCTGTTCTCTTTCAATCTCCCGAGGTAAACTCGGCCTATTCAGACAATTCCTCCCTGTTCTCTTTCAATCTCTCGAGATAAACTCGGCGTATTCAGACATTTCCTCCCTCATCTCTTTCAATTTCCGGAGATAAACTCAACCTATTCAGACAATTTCTCCCTCATCTCTTTCAATCTCCGGAGGTAAATTCGGCCTATTCAGACAATTCCTCCCTGTTCTCTTTCAATCTCTCGAGGTAAACTCGGCGTATTCAGACAATGCCTCCCTCCTCTCTTTCAATCTCCGGAGATAAACTCGGCCTATTCAGACAATTCCTCCCTGTTCTCTATCAATCTCTTGTACGTTTCATATGCAGGCACACGCTTTAATTCACACTAGATCTATTCCTCTGAAATATTTGTTTTTATGTACCCCGAATCCATTTCCATTATTTTCTTACTGTCGTTTATTTCTCTATGCACATCTCCCTTAATCAACACTAATTGTCCTATGTTCCTACATTTCTCCTCCATTAATCAAGACTTAGCTGTCGTCTGTTCATCTTCTGCATTAAACAGCTCATTACAGACACTTCCTCACTAGCATGTTCACAGTCACTCCACAGTATGATTACAAATATCCAGCTTCCTATACTAAAGGATTCAATGTTACTTGTTCTTTAAATTACATTCAATAACTGAAACTAAATATCTACCTTACGGTTGTCCCTACACAAGGCTGGCTGATATGGGTATTCGCTCTGTTACCACTAAAATATATCCAGTTCTCTATTAATTTAGATCGACTATGTCTTTCTACCTACTTAGAGTACATGTCATCTCTCCTCCTGTACGCTTCTAACTAAAAGAGATTTTACTCGGTACTACTAAAATGTACCCACGCCCTAGTGACATGGGTCGACCTAGCTATCTCCTTAACGTACATGTGATGTTCTGTCGTTTTCTCTCTGTGCTGGCTCTTAAGTATCTCATGTATCAACCAATGAAAACCTCCCCACGTCAGTTAGCCAGCCAATCAAATCAAGTCTCTCATCAGTCCATCTTAATCACGAGATTCTCCGATCTTTACTCACCTCAACAACTAGCTCATAAACTATCCAGTGAATGCCCCTTTCCCTAAACGCACGATGGTTCTCTCAATTCTCCTTACACTGTCCCCAAATCCATGATTTCCTTGTATCCTTACAACCACTGTTACATATGCCCACCAGTCAATGTTAGTCGTTGCTCTAACTAACGAATAATGGCACCATCAACCCCATCAACCCTGTCCACTACAATCATATCACATCTTATTCACCCACCCTTTATTCATTATCAGTCTTAATCAATATTTTTTCATTATCTCTTTACCAACAAACTCATTCTTCCTTACTGATCTATTCTACTTTCTCTTCCATAATCTTTATCATCAATTTAAGATATCTCCTAGTATCTGCATTCTTCTCTTGTATATTCTACCCATGTTTTCTATCCTCCATTGAAGTTATTTCCTCTCTCATTATGCATGCCTTCTTCAGTAATTATCGTCAGCATTGTACATATGTTCTGATAATAGGCCATACAGAACCCGCAGACCAGGCCTCAGTCATCTGTCAATTTCCAATATTAACCTCTTATGTCACAAACTTGTCTAGTCATGCATAATCCTTCTCTGTAAATATCCATTAATTCATGAATATTTCCTCATACCATCTCCCGTAACTCTCCTTTTCTTATTACCACTCATATTGTCTCGACCATCTATCATTCTTCTCATTGCCTTCCTCAATGTAATTCCTATTGCATTGTGCAATATATTTACTTCTGTGAAGTCTATCCATTGCGGATGAGCATTTCGCCTCTACACCTCCTCATATTCCATATATTTCATTATTCTAATTCTCCTCTTCTTATTGTTGCTTTCCGCAATATCCCCTATTTGTCATATGCCTGAGCATAGATCATCCTTTCTTCCATGTATCCCAAACTGATCAGGCGTTATTGTTCTCCCTGTGTTCAAAAATCAGAAAGAGAGTTCATTGGTGCTATATAGAACCAATTCAGACCTATTGAAGCGAATCATGGACAGTAGACAAACAAATGAAAAGACGATTAAAGGCCACAGAGATGGGATTTCTCAGAAGAATTTTGAAAGTTCCCTGGGGACAGCTAAAAAGACCAATGAGGAAGTTCCCAAAGAGGCCAAAACAAAAAGGTAGCTCCTAAAAAATATAAGAAAGAAACAATCAACATTTTTCGGGCACATCATGAGAAGAGGAAAGTTGGAATACTTGGTCACAACTAGCAAAATAAAAGGAAAGAGAGACCGTGGACGACAAAGAGAGGATATACTTGATAGTTCTGTGTCATGGCATGGAAAGCAGTCAACGACAGAACTGATACGATGCACTATGGATAGAAGATTGTGGAAGGACATGGTCGCCTACGCCAACCTGTATTGTACATGATGATGATGTGTTCAAAGCCGCCTGTCAATTGAACAACTGCTGAACAGCTGAGTTGGCAGTGTTCCCTAGCGTTTGGCTTCTCGTGGCAAGGCGCTGTGCCACTGAGTACATGTTCGATCCTGCTTCGTATCATAAATTGTTATATATTGTTTCTGTTGTTGATTATTTGTCATTTTTTAACTGTGTGCTGTAAACATACCTCTTCCTCTGAAATAATTCGCTCCTAATGTATGCACCACTGTCTTCCTTAACTATTCCGCATGCCGAGCGTGCTATAAATGGAATGCATTTTCTTTTTGTATTACAGATCCGTCTGCATAGACGAAATGTGAGGTGTTATCACAGATGAGATTGTTGACCTCCGCATTGACCACAACTGATATATGTTCCCTACATCTCCTGTCGTGTGTGACAATACACGAGAATGTCCCCCTAAATGACGTAGGCACCGATATCCACTCCTCGTCACCGTTGATATTGGTAAACCCACAGACCTGTTTGATGATATCTTTTTCTCGGCCCATCCATAATTCCCCTCATTTTAGCCTGACATCTTTCCTTGTGTTATGCTCGTGGGCTAATGTATGCTCTTTATCTGCACTAATCTTCATGCATGCCCATGCCCTCCAGATGTTGATCCTGTATTCCAATGTGGGAAATTCAAAAAGATACCTCATTGCTACACAGGGAGTGTCCCTCGTACACCCCAAGTTAATGCTATGCATAGTTTCTTGCAGTATTTTCTCCAGCCTGTCAATTTGAGTCGTACTGGCAGTAAGAATTGCCAGGGCAATTTGAACGAAGCACCACATTACTGTTGTTTTTATATGTGGACCATATTACATTTTTTGTATATGTCGACCACAGCATGATAGTTTTAATTTTTTTTTTGTTTATTTCATTTTAAGTTTTATATCACTTCACTACAACGTTAGCTGTAGACAGGCAAAATTATGTTTCTCCTGTAATTAACAGCATCAGTATTTCTACAATATCAGAAGAACCCCTAGGATTGGCGCGAAAAACATGCTATGAAGTGTGCACTCTGCTCACCTTAACATTTTAATTATATTATATTTCATTTTAAAAAAGATAGGTCAAACAAGAGTGTTGCTCAGACGTACACTTATTAAAGATATCAAATAAGAGTGCTTCTCAGACAATTATTAAAAAGATCAAATAAGAGTGCTGCTCAGACAATTATAAAAGAGATAAAAAAAAAGACTGTGCTGCTCAGACAATTATTAAAGAGATCAAATAAGCGTGCTGCTCATGCAATTATTAAAGAGATCAAATAAGAGTGCTGCTCAGACAATTATTAAAGTGATCAAATAAGAGTGCTGCTCAGACAATTATTAAAGTGATCAAATATGAGTGTTGCTCAGACGATTATTAAAGAGATCAAATAAGAGTGCTGCTCAGACAATTATTAAAGATATCAAACAAGAGTGCTGCTCAGACAATTATTAAAGAGATCAAACAAGAGTGCTGCTCAGACAATTATTAAAGAGATCAAATAAGAGTGCTGCTCAGACAATTATTAAAGTGATCAAATAAGAGTGCTGCTCAGACAATTATTAAAGATATCAAACAAGAGTGTTGCTCAGACAATTATTAAAGAGATCAAACAAGAGTGCTGCTCAGGCAATTATTAAAGAGATCAAATAAGAGTGCTGCTCAGACAATTATTAAAGTGATCAAATAAGAGTGCTGCTCAGACAATTATTAAAGTGATCAAATATGAGTGTTGCTCAGACAATTATTAAAGAGATCAAACAAGAGTGCTGCTCAGACAATTATTAAAGAGATCAAATAAGAATGCTGCTCAGACAATTATTAAAGTGATCAAATAAGAGTGTTGCTCAGACAATTATTAAAGTGATCAAATATGAGTGTTGCTCAGACAATTATTAAAGAGATCAAACAAGAGTGCTGCTCAGACAATTATTAAAGAGATCAAATAAGAGTGCTGCTCAGATAATTATTAAAGAGATCAAATAAGAGTGCTGCTCAGACAATTATTAAAGTGATCAAATAAGAATGCTGCTCAGACAATTATTAAAGTAATATAATAAGAGTGCTGCTCAGACAATTATTAAAGAGATCAAATAAGAGTGCTGCTCAGACAATTATTAAAGTGATCAATTAGGAGTGCTGCTAAGACATAATAATTAAAGAGATGAAATAAGAGTTTTGCTCAAAAATACATTTATTAAAGATATCAAATAAGAGCGTTACTCAGACATACAATTATTAAAGAGATCAAATAAGAGTATTGCTCAGAAAACACTTATCACAGAGATCAAATAAGAGTGTTATATGTTGCACAGACATACAGTTATTAAAGAGATCAAACAAGACTGTTGCTCAGACATACAGTTATTAAAGAGATCAAACAAGACTGTTGCTCAGACATACAGTTATTAAAAGAGATAATTAAGTCTGTTGCTCAGACATACAGTTATTAAAGAGATAATCAAGACTGTTGCTCAGACATACAGTTATTAAAGAGATAATCAAGACTGTTGCTCAGACTTACAGTTATTAGAGAGATCAAACAGGACTGTTGCTCAGACATACAGTTATTAAAAGAAATCAAACAAAACTGTTGCTCAGACATACAGTTATTAAAGAGATCAAACAAGACTGTTGCTCAGCCATACAGTTATTACAGAGATCAAACAAGACTGTTGCTCAGACATGCAGTTATTACAGAGATCAAACAAGACTGTTGCTCAGACATGCAGTTATTACAGAGATCAAACAAGACTGTTGCTCAGACATACAGTTATTAAAGAGATCAAACAAGACTGTTGCTCAGACATACAGTTATTAAAGAGATCAAATGTCCTCACTTTTCTGAAGATCATCGCCTTGTGCTAAAGAGTTAGTTAGATGTAAAACATGATGCGGGTGTGTAGGATGGGGCAGGTAATATTGAGGCTGCCTGAGCTGGATGATGTTATCCGATATGAGATCATCTGTCCACGAAACTAGCTGTTCACTCTTCGGAGATGTATTTAGTTGAATGTCTGCCTGTATTTAGTTTTTACTGTCAACTTCTGTCTTGTCAAATATATGACGTCCGCAGAACATCTCAATGATTGTTGCACATTATTTAGTTTTTACTGTCAATTTTTGTCTTGTCAAATCTGTGATGTCCGCAGAATATATTTAATGCCCACCGAACATCTCAATGAATGTCTTCCTGTATTTAGTTTTTACTGTCAACTTTCTTCTTATCAAATCTACGACGTCCACAGAACATTTCAATGAATGTCTGCCTGTATTTAGAGCTGATTTTAAAATAAAAGAAAATATTGACGCTAGAGTTGATGTTCTCAAATAACATACCTAACGACCATGCTCCTTTGTAGAGGTTGGAGTGAATGCCGAATCGTGAAAACTGTGGTTCAACAAATGTGGTGATGCTCAAGAGAACAGCCGGCGTGTAGCAAACCACTAATATACTAGCTATAAGCACAACCATAGTTATAGTGGCTCTGTCACGTTTAGACATCAATTTGGCCTTCTCTTGTTCAACGTTCGCCGCTTGTCGCCAGGTGTTTTTCTGTCCTAGTTTGTAAATTAAGATCAAGGTGAAGGTCAAAACAAGCAGACACCCTAGCAACAAAACAATTGCATGTGAGAAGAAAACGAAGGCAGCAGTCACGTTATTATATTTGGTTTGAGTTAGACCCAGGAGGGTTCTGTTCAAATGTGGGTAGAACTTCCAGGTGTAGTAGGTCGTGAAGTAGATCGGTACTATTAACATCACATTGACAATAGCAATTTATATCACTAGAAGCTAAACACACGATCTATTGTTATATCACTAAAAGTTAAACACACGACTTATTGTTATATCGCTAGAAGCTAAACACGTGATCTATTTTTATATCACTAAAAACTAAACACACGATATATTGTTATATCACTAGAAGCTAAAACAGACGATCTATTGTTATATCACTAGAAGCTAAAACAGACGATCTATTGTTATATCACTAGAAGCTAAAACAGACGATCTATTGTTTTGTCACTAGAAGCTAAACACAAGATCTATTTTTTTATCACTAGAAGCTAAACACGATCTGTTATTATATCACTAGAAGATAAATGGACGATATATTGTTATTTCACGAGAAAATAAACACACGATTTATTGTTATATCACTTGAAGCTAAACAGACGAACTATTATTATATCACTAGAAGTTAAACACACGATCTATTGTTATATCACTAGAAGCTAAAGACGCGATCTATTGTTATATCACTAGACGCTAAACACACGATCTATTTTTATATCACTAGAAGCTAAACACACGATCTATTGTTATATCACTAGAAGCTAAAACAGACGATCTATTGTTATATCACTAGAAGCTAAACACAAGATCTATTTTTTTATCACTAGAAGCTAAACACACTATCTATTGGTATATCACTAGAAGATAAATACACGATATATTGTTATATCACTAGAAGCCAAACACACGACGTAATGTTATCTCACTAGAAGCTGAACATATGATATATTGTTATATCACTAGAAACTAAGCACACAACCTATTGTTATATCACTAGAAGCTAAACAAACGATCTATTTTTATATCTCTAGAAGCTAAACACACGATGTATTGTTATATCACTAGAAGCTAAACACACGATCTAAAGTTATTTCACAAGAAGCTAAACACACGATCTATTGTTATATCACAAGAAGCTAAACACACGATCTATTGCTATATGACAAGAAGCTAAACACACGATCTATTGTTATATCACTAGAAGCTAAACACACGATCTATTGTTATATCACTAGAAGCTTAAACAGACGATCTATTGATATATCACTAGAAGCTAAAACAGACGATCTATTGTTATATCACTAGAAGCTAAATACAAGATCTATTTTTTAATCACTAGAAGCTAAACACACTATCTATTGGTATATCACTAGAAGATAAATACACGATATATTGTTATATCACTATAAGCTAAACACACGACCTAATGGTATCTCACTAGAAGCTAAAACAGACGATCTATTGTTATATCACTATACGCTAAACACAAGATCTATTTTTTTATCACTACAAGCTAAACACACGATCTGTTATTATATCACTAGAAGATAAATACACGATATATTGTTATTTCACGAGAAAATAAACACAAGATCTATTGTTATATCACTAGCAGCTAAACACCCGATCTATTGTTATATCACTATACGCTAAACACACGATCTATTGTTATATCACTAGAATCTAAACACGCGATCTATTATTATATCACTAGACGCTAAAACACACGATATATTTTTATATCACTAGAAGATAAACACACGATCTATTGTTATATCACTAGAAGCTCAACACACGACTTATTGTTATATCGCTAGAAGCTAAACACGTGATCTATTTTTATATCACTAGAAACTAAACACACGATCTATTGTTATAACGCTAGAAGCTTAACACACGATCTATTGTTATATCACTAGAAGCTAAAACAGACGATGTATTGTTATATCACTAGAAGCTAAACAGAAGATCTATTTTTTTATCACTAGAAGCTAAACACACTATCTATTGGTATATCAATAGAAGATAAATACACGATATATTGTTATATCACTAGAAGCTAAACACACGATCTGTTATTATATCACTAGAAGATAAATACACGATATATTGTTATATCAATAGAAGCCAAACACACGACGTAATGTTATCTCACTAGAAGCTGAACATACGATCTATTGTTATATCACTAGAGACTAAACATACGATCTATTTTTTTATATCACTAGAAGCTAAACAAACGATCTATTATTATATCACTAAAAACTAAGCACACAACCGATTGTTATATCACTAGAAGCTAAACAAACGATCTATTTTTATATCTCTAGAAGCTAAACACACGATGTATTGTTATATCACTAGAAGCTAAACACACGATCTAAAGTTATTTCACAAGAAGCTAAACACACGATCTATTGTTATATCACAAGAAGCTAAACACACGATTTATTGCTATATCACAAGAAGCTAAACACAAGACCTATTGTTATATCACTAGAAGCTAAACATACGATCTTTTATTATATCACTAGAAGATAAAAGCACGATCTATTGTTATGTCACTAGAAGCAAAACACGTGATCTATTGTTATATCACAAGAAGCTAAACACACGATCTATTGTTATGTCACTAGAAGCTGAAGCATACGATCTATTGTTATATCACTAGAAACTAAACATACGATCTGTTGTTATGTTACTAGAAGCTAAACACACGATCTATTGTTATATCACTAGAAACTAAACACACGATCTATTGTTATATCACTAGAAGCTAAACACACGATCTATTGTTATGTCACTAGAAGCTAAACGCATGATCTAATTTTATATCGCTAGAAGCTAAACACACGATCTAATTTTATATCGCTAGAAGCTAAACACACTATCTATTGGTATATCAATAGAAGATAAATATACTAAAACATAATCATTGTCATCGAGTGCCGTCTCCGCATAGAATTTTGGCTACCATGGAGCGCCATCCAGCTCTGTCTCTTGCTTTGATGGTACAGGTTTCCATAGAGTGACTTGCTCATTTTTTGATGTTACTCGTCCATGTTAGTCTTGGTCTGCCACTTCCTCTGCCTCTTTTACCCTGTATTTTCCCTTTCAATATTACTTTTATTAATCTGTTGGTTCTCTTTAACATGCCTCAAACATTTCATTTGTCCTTTTCTAATTGTGTTTAGCAGTTCTCTTTTCATTTTTAGTTGTTTTAAAACGTAATTATTTGTTCTTTTTTCTTTCCAACAAATTCTACCTATTCTTCTATAAACCCACATTTAAAAACCTTCATTTTTTGGTTCTGTTTTCTTGACTAATGTCCATGTTTCTGCCACAAACAGGAATAATGAGATGATATAACGTGTTGCTATTCTTAGTTTTAGTCTGGTGTTATTCGTGTTGATGTTAGTATATATGTCATAGCATTAAAATTACCTTTTGTCGTTACGTTTTATTTTTATATCACTAGAAGCTAAACACAAGTTATTGGTTATTGGTTATGGAAGGCCTCTGTATCATTGGAAACGAATTACAATCCATAATTGCTTAACCGCCCGTGCCAGTGGAACCATTCGAATTACTAACACATTTCTCAAACAAAGAAAGGTAACTGTAGTCCCCATCGTAGCAGTCTCAGCACACGCCAAAAGACATAAGGCGAAACCGCGCAGAAAGTGAACACAGCCAACTGTTCCCTGTCAAACGATATCATCATTCATCGTAAACAAGCGGGATATCGAAGCAGGATCAAAACGGATGAGACACACAGCTCACGGTGTGCACAGAGCACTTAACTCAGTAGCTCCTGCAACAAGCCGGACTTGGAATATGAGGAAACTGCAAGAAGGAACACTTTTCAGACATAGCCTTCAATGGTTCCTGCCACCTATCCACCATATACCATGGAAGTTCGCGTCCTCCCGAAAATGATGATCGTCGTAGGACTTGATGATGTTAGGCCATCGTTGATGACTCCAATTCCAAACATATAGACAAACAGTGGTTGTAAGTTATCATTTCCAATCCAACAGAAGCCACATGACCTGTAGTTAGTAAAACCACAGAGAGAATATGATTTTGTGACTTTCACTGATTCACTCTTGAATGTGAATGTGTAGTTTACACAAGAGGAGCAGTTTTCAACTACAGTGATCCCATTTAAGGCAATTCTGGGATAGCAAGGCAAGTCTCCTTTATAGCAGCAGAACTTGATGCTCTCTGCTCCCTTCTTGTAGCTGCTGCCACACGATTCTGATGTCTCATTAACTTGGACATCATTCAAGAACAATGTCAGATTAACATTCTATAGATCTGGCTCTGCTGATGAAGTGCTTGGTGCAACAGTTGTATCAATCATACAGGAGGCTCCTGGTTTGTGGTCATTAATATCACAGACGGCATATGATTTTGTTATGTTCAGCACAATCCTATGATGTTTTCTGTGTTCGCTATAAAGCTGCTGCTACTACACAATCCTGGCCAATTATAGGTGTGGACATTATTCACTTGCAATGAAAAAACGGCTTTGTTTACATCATAAACCTCTGGAAGCGAATCATTTATGGGACTAATAGTACAATTTATTCTTCCATCGGGGATATGTTTCTTGAGTCCCCCCCCCCCCCCCAAAAAAAAGGTCTTTTGTTAAAAAGAACATATGCTTTTGAGTTAAACACAAAATAAGCCCACTTCATAGATTCAAAATGATCCTTGCCAATGCCATCCAATGCCAATGCCAATGATAAAAACAAAATATATTGTTATGTCACTAGAAGCTAAACGCACGATCTAATTTTATATCGCTAGAAGCTAAACACACGATCTATTGTTATGTCACTAGAAGCTAAACGCATGATCTAATTTTATATCGCTAGAAGCTAAACACACGATCTAATTTTATATCGCTAGAAGCTATTACAAACGATCTATTGTTATATTCATAGAGACTAAAACATAATCATTGTCATCGAGTGCCGTCTCCGCATAGAATTTTGGCTACCATGGAGCGCCATCCAGCTCTGTCTCTTGCTTTGATGGTACAGGTTTCCATAGAGTGACTTGCTCATTTTTTGATGTTACTCGTCCATGTTAGTCTTGGTCTGCCACTTCCTCTGCCTCTTTTACCCTGTATTTTCCCTTTCAATATTACTTTTATTAATCTGTTGGTTCTCTTTAACATGCCTCAAAAATTTCATTTGTCCTTTTCTAATTGTGTTTAGTAGTTCTCTTTTCATTTTTAGTTGTTTTAAAACGTCATTATTTGTTCTTCTTTCTTTCCATCCAATTCTACCTATTCTTCTATAAACCCACATTTAAAAACCTTCATTTGTTGGTTCTGTTTTCTTGACTAATGTCCATGTTTCAGCAACAAACAGGAATAATGAGATGATATAACATGTTGCTATTCTTAGTTTTAGTCTGGTGTTATTCGTGTTGATGTTAGTATATATGTCATAGCATTAAAATTACCTTTTGCCATTTCTATTCATTTGTGTATTTTATGTCTACATCGTCCAAATTTGTATCTTTTAGGTAGTCTATAAGTTGAATATGGTGTATTCTATCAAAAGCTTTGGTGCAGTCTGACACCAAAGTCTGCTCTAGCAAGTTTAAGTGCTGAAGTCGGAGACAACCAGCCAAAAGGCGCAATACAACAATCCGGATGCCACGCACTCAAACCATTGGGAAGTATGTCTATAACTGTGAATCGATATGGAACTAGCGCTGAGATGGACACTCAGGCAGGTGCAGCGCCGGCCCTTCAGCCTCGAAAGGGACCAACCACTATTACTGGATGTCATTCTCAACCGCTCTGTGGAGAAGGGACGAGAGAATAGAACTACTGGCTAATCCTAACTAGGACCACTTAGAAGAATGCACTGCAATGCTGAAGGCATCAACAACAAAAGATAGCAAAAGGTACAGTTAAAAGATAGAAATAGAAACTATCCTGCATGAAGAGCAAGCACGCATACGATGTTTGCAGGAAACCCACATAAACAACGACATAGCCTTGAAGATTATGTGATACCAGTATTACCGATCTGACATAAAAAAGAGACAAAAGGAAGGAATATTGACACTTGTAAAGAACAACATCAATGCATGTCAGCTTGAAGTGTATATGGGTCGGATATATGGCAGAATATCAAATACTGCACCGTATGACAGAAATTATAGAATTTATATAGAAATTATATGAATAGATATGAACAAGTTATCATTATACGCTTCAGAACACTACACAATCGACTCCATAGTCACATGTATACAAAATTCGAGATCGGCACCTCAAATACTTGTACATATGGACAGGCGCCCCAGACTGCTGAACACATACTTCAAGATTGCACAGAATATAGTAGACTGAGGAAAATCCATTGGCCCATAGATACAACACTACAGACAAAACTATATGGGCCACTGCAAGATTTACAAAAGACAGTAACATTTAAACAGAAACGATATTACAGATATATACAATACTTCAGGTGAACGAAAGATAGATGAATAGTCTATGAAGCAGGAATATTTTGGTTTGGTTACTTCTATGTAATTTTCGATTAATGTTCTCATGCTGAATATGGCTTCTTTTGTTCCACTGTTTTCCTAAATCCAAGTTGCTGCTCATCTAATTCAGTATTGATTTTATTCTGAATCCTTCCTTGTATAACCTTTAACAAAATTTGTGTAACATGGCGCATTCCTCATCATCAAGTACCGGGCCTGCTGGCCTAGGCGATCATGTCTCTCCACAACTTTCGATCTCGGCAGCTATTTATCATGGCTTCGCTAGCCTTTGACTAAAAAGTCTCACCCACAAGGCAGTGTGGTTGTTTTACTTCGGGGTACACTTCCTTAGCCTTTTACTCTCCCGAGCTGAACTGCAAGGCAGCAGAGCAGCATTAGACTCATTGTTTTAAAATCACTGCATTCATCTGCACCATTCCTTTCAGGCAATGCATTGGACGTTAATGTTTTAGTTCATTTGGTAAGTATCCTATATGGTATATGTCGCTGCATATGTCTAGGATCACTTCAGTGACAAAATGTTCTAGTGCCTGTATCATCTATACCTGTATATTGTCAGGTCCTGCTGCTTTTCCCTTTTTCATTGTTTTTATAGCTTTTTCCAGTTCAGATTTTAAGATTGTATAGCTTGACTAACATTTTATATTTTTTTGGAGGTTAAAACACACGATCTATTGTTAAATCACTAGAAGTTAAAACACACGATATATTGTTAAATCACTAGAAGTTAAAACACACGATCTATTGTTAAATCACTAGAAGTTAATGCACACGATCTATTGTTATATCACTAGAAGTTAATACACCCGATCTATATGGGCCACTGCAAGATTTACAATAAAATCATATTCTCTCTGTGGTTTTACTAACTACAGGTCATGTGGCTTCTGTTGGATTGGAAATGATAACTTACCACCACTGTGTGTCTATATGTTTGGAATTGGAGTCATCAATGATGGCCTAACATCATCAAGTGCTATGACGATCATCATTTTCGGGAGGACGTGAACTCCCATGGTATATGGTGGATAGGCGGCAGGAACCATTGAAGGCTATGTCTGAAAAGTGTTCCTTCTTGCAGTTTCCTCATATTCCAAGTCCGGCTTGTTGCAGGAGCTACTGAGTTAAGTGCTCTGTGCACACCGTGAGCTGTGTGTCTCATCCGTTTTGATCCTGCTTCGATATCCCGCTTGTTTACGATAAATGATGATATCGTATGACGGGGAACAGTTGGCTGTGTTCACTTTCTGCGCGGTTTCGCCTTATGTCTTTTGGCGTGTGCTGAGACTGCTACGATGGGGACTACAGTTACCTTTCTTTGTTTGGGAGATGAGTTAGTAATTCGGATGATTCCACTGGCACGGGCGGTTGAGCAATTATGAATTTTAATTCGTTTGCTGTGAAACCGAGGTCTTCCATAACCAATAACCAATAATAACCAATAACACCCGATCTACTGTTATATCACTAGAAGTTAATACACACGATCTACTGTTATATCACTAGAAGTAAATATACACGATCTACTGTTATATCACTAGAAGTTAATACACACGATCTACTGTTATATCACTAGAAGTTAATACACACGAAGTTAATACACACGATCTACTGTTATATCACTAGAAGTTAATACACACAAAGTTAATACACACGATCTATTGCTACATCACATATTGGTTGTTGGTCGGGTCAAATTTTCATTATCAATGCGTTCTCTGGCTGGTAGCGTTAATTGAATGTCAGTGTCCAACACTGGAGTCACTTCCTCAGCGTCTGCAATGAACACACAAAAAGAAACATTGCAACCAGGTTGAAGAAGAAACAAGAAAATGGACAATCTTTCAGAAGATGGATTCGTGAAGTATCAGATATTGAGAACAATGTTTTCTATACAAATGATTACGAATATCCGTTCTGGTATTTATGAAGTATGTGGAGGCGTCAGAATAACATGTAAACATCCACAGTGTTGGAGGATTTGATGGAATTGATGTCCACAGTGCTGATTGACTTGATGTCTTTAGCTAAATATGCCCACTGTACTGATTGAATGTATTTGTTATAGCTAACAATGTCTACTGCGTTGATGGATTGTATATGTTATAGCTAGCAATGTCCACAGTGCTGATTGATTTGATGTGTTATAACTCACCTTGTCCACAGTGGTGATTGACCTGATATTTTATAGCTCATAATGTCCACAGTCTTTTGATATTTTATAGCTCATAATGTCCACAGCCTTTGAAATGTGGATATATACAAATAATAGGTAGAATTGGATGCAGGAAAAGAAAACAAACGATGAAGTCGTAAAACAACTAAACATGAAAAAATAACTACTAATCACAATTCAAACAAGACAAATGCGGTTTTTGGGCCATGTTAAAAGACACAACAGCCTACTAAAAGTAATCCTGGAGGGGAAAATACAAGGTAAAAGAGGCAGAGGCAGACCAAGACTAACATGGACGAGTAACATCAAAAGATTGACAAATCAGCCTATGACAACCTGCACCATCAAAGCAAGAGACAGAGCAGAATGGCGCTCCATGTTAGCCAACCTTCGTTGCGGAGAAGGCACTCGATAATGATGATGAATGTCCACAGTGCTGATTGGCTTGGTATGGTATTTGTAACTTTCATTATTTAAAGAAAATAACATGTTATTTTCTTTGTTTGTAATATAATTACCATCGAAATTAGCTCATTTATTATGTAATGTTCTTTGTTTGTAATATAATTTTCATAGAACCTAACTATTTTCTTCTGTTATTTTCTTTGTTTTTAATATACTTTTTTCATCGCACTTATCTACTTTTTTCTGTTATTTTTGTGTTTTGTAATGTGACAGTTAGTTCTCTATGTGATATGTTTCACTCTATAAATTAGTATGTTCTAATATAAGGGGCTACTTTACTTCTGTGACTAATGTATTCACTCAATATCTCTATCTTCAAATCCATATGCAGGTTTTAACCCTCTTTCTTCTGTCGTTTCTTCGCATCAAGTTCCTAGATTTATTTATGACGTCATTAACGTGTACCTTGTCTTCACAGAGACAGAACCAGAGAGTCTGACATTCTTACCGAACTAAATGTCCTATCCGTGACCGTTACAGCGATGAGTGGTCTTTATTTACAATACAAAAGTTGACAATTTTCGTTAGAATTGATTCTTTTCTGTATATTGATACTTTTCACAAACTCGGGGATAATTTAAGTGAACGCACAAAAACATAACTTCTCTATTTTTGAGAATAAAATAAATATAGAAACACTTTTCTGTTACTCTTGTTATGTCATTATCGTTGGCATAACCATATGTGTCATTTGCAGCTATTAATGCATTTTCACTAGTGTTTTAAGTTGTGATTGATAAATGCGGTAATGTAATATGATGAAAGTTAGTTTTCATATGTCACCTTATTTGACACTCAAATGCAGAATATGTTTTCCGTATTTCAGTAATGGGAGATAATGTTTTATTTAACGTTAATTGTGAGCCTGAGAACAGGTAACTCATAATTTTGGCTTCCACGAGATGTGTAAGAGATCGATAAAGTATGCCTTTCTATAGTCGCAATCAAAGTATGTCAATTTGCATTTCCCTACGTCGTCGAGAAATGATTGCTGTGACAACCATTATAATTGCTTTCGCAATCCTTTACCACGCTGCTATTTTAAGAATTCTTCAAAATTATTTCAGAACGTATGTTCCCTTTCTTTATATGTGCTATTATGTTTATTCAAATCGTTCAAAGTGAAAACACACGTTCTAGTTCTTATCAGCATGCGGTTCTTTGCAACACTTTTCTCTAAACATAGACTTTCAGATAAGATAAGAGATGAAGAACTGAGAAAAAAGCTAGGAATAACCCCGGCAATAGAATATATAAAGAAACAACATATAAAATGCGTTGACCACGTGATAAGGCATACAATCAAAACACAGCACAGCGAGCCTTTAATAAACGTTGCGAGAACACAAAGCCCAAGGGCTAACCACTAACAAAATGGATTGACACAATATTAGAAACATTAGGAGACATAACAGTAGCAGAGGCAAAGAGAAGAACAAAAGACAGCACATTATATCTCCCCTCAACACTGAAAGCAAATGACAAATGAAAGATAAAGAAGAAGATATACTTTCAGAACCAATGTCTCTAGTCAGATATATCAGTTCCGCTGTCGTTAAGTGGAAAATCTCTGTGATGAACGTTAATGTCCTTTTTGTTCTGCACAGGTCTCAACTTTAGGGAAACGTTCCCGTCATCACAGATCTTACCCGCTCATAAAGTCAGTTGGTCGTCAGATTGTTTTCTCATCGACCAACTGTCCATAAGCGTTGAGATCTCATCACCAGCAAATCCCGAAGTGTGAAATGATGAACTGGTTCACATGTTCCCCTGGGAGCTTTCTTTTTCGAACGCTAGGTTAGGGTTTATATGATCGCCAATTATTATGACGAAACAGGCACACCATTTTATTAACAATGGATGAACCCCTAACGTTTAATTCACTCTATGGACCGAGGCCATACGCATGAACACAGTAGCGTGGAGCAGAATCCAAGAAGAGGTACGCTTGTTTGACTTGGCTCAGAGATCTATATCAAGGACCTGAAAATAATCGACGCAGAACAAATCCAACAGTGGTTATGTCACAACCCTCAATAATTGTTATACATATATGGAGGGAGGATGCACAGCTTTTTATACATTTAACCAGTCTGTTGTTTCACCAGCTGTTCTAAGAGCTTCTTACTACTCAAAATACAGTTACTGAAATAAATTGTGTGTTGGGATGTCATTATCTGTCATGATGTTCCATAGTGGTTGATGTTGTTCAGTGAAAAATATTGTTGTAGATTACGAGTCATGTATGCAATTCTACATTAAACTCCATTCACTTCTCAAAGATGTTTCTCACGTTAAAAATATGATCTTGCGCATCTTTAATCGGGTTCAACCAGCCTGATCTACGTGATGTTTTTGTTCTGATTTTCTTTCTATTATCACAATGGTGATGTGTTAGAGCTCGTTAATTGCATCTCTATTAGAGAAAGTATGTAAATTACATCTTTATTAGAAAAAGTATGTAAATTACATCTCTATTAGAGAAAGTATGTAAATTACATCTTTATTAGAGAAAGTATGTTAATGACATCTTTATTAGAGAAAGTATGTTAATGAAATCTTTATTAGAGAAAGTATGTTAATGACATCTTTATTAGAGAAAGTATGTAAATTACATCTTTATTAGAGAAAGTATGTAAATTACATCTTTATTAGAGAAAGTATGTTAATGACATCTTTATTAGAGAAAGTATGTAAATTACATCTTTATTAGAGAAAGTATGTAAATTACATCTTTATTAGAGAAAGTATGTTAATGACATCTTTATTAGAGAAAGTATGTAAATTACATCTTTATTAGAGAAAGTATGTAAATTACATCTTTATTAGAGAAAGTATGTAAATTACATCTTTATCAGAGAGAGTATGTTAATGACATCTCTATTAGAGAAAGTATGTTATTGGCATCTTTATTAGAGAGAGTATTTTAATGACATCTCTATTAGAGAAAGTATGTTATTGGCATCTTTATTAGAGAGAGTATGTTAATGACATCTCTATTAGAGAAAGTATGTTATTGGCATCTTTATTAGAGCGAGTATGTTAATGACATCTTTATTAGAGAGAGTATGTTAATGACATCTTTATTAGAGAGAGTATGTTAATGACATCTCTATTAGAGAAAGTATGTTATTAGCATCTTTATTAGAGACAGTATGTTAATGACATCTCTATTAGAGAAAATATGTTAATGACATCTTTATTAGAGAGAGTATGTTAATGGCATCTTTATTAGAGAGAGTATGTTAATGACATCTCTATTAGGGAAAGTATGTTATTAGCATCTTTATTAGAGAGAGTATGTTAATGACATCTCTATTAGAGAAAATATGTTAATGACATCTTTATTAGAGAGCGTATGTTAATGACATCTCTATTAGAGAAAGTTAGTTAATGACATATTTATTAGATAGAGAGTATGTTAATGGCCTCTAATAGAGACATCATTCGAAAGTTGGTATTTTCTTTTTTGGTAATAATTCAGATGTCAACTGATGGATGTAGGCTGATCTATTCCAAGCTTTTGGTCAGGTTTCACCCTTCCATATCTGAACACACAGAACCTGATAATTACCATCACCCGCAGCCCAAAGTCTGCTGGAATATAGCCATCTCCATGTTTTGTTTCCTCTGTTCAGATTCTAATTTTGCTGTAGAGCACATTCCATGTTGCGTAGGCTCTGAATAGTTGTCTTCATTTTATATTCTTATATCTGAATGCTTCAAAGTTTATGGTATAACGGTAAAGGCAGAACCATAGCAATTGTCAATTGGCATTGAAGTGTTTATGACTTCACTTTATTAATATCTTCATACCATGGGTGGCCATTTTAATAACACCTTCATGCAGTGTGGTGACCAATTTAATAAAAGCTTCATACAGTGGGGCCACCATTTTACTAAACATTCATACGGTGAGATGACCATTTTACTAACACTTTCATGTAGTGGAGTGACAATTTTACTAATACCTTCATGCTGTGAGATAACCATTTTACTAACACCTTCATGCAGTGGATTGATCATTTTACTAACACCTTCATGCAGTGTGGTAAACGTTTAACTAACACCTTCATGCAATGGTTTGACCATTTAACTGACATATTCATGCAATAAGATGACCATTTTACTAATGCCTTCACGGAATAGGGGACAATTTTACTAACACTTTCATGCAGTGGAGTGTCTCTTTTTATTAACTTCTTCATGCAGTGGCGTGACCATTTTACTAACACTTTCATGCTGTGGGGTAACAATTATACAAACACCTTCATGCAGTGCGTTGACAAATGTGCTAACACCTTCACGCGGTGGGGTGACCATTTTCTTATCTTCATGCCGTTTCTTCTAATAATTTTTCTCTGGTACACATTTCAAAAGGCTGGGTGGACCCCCGGAGAATGTTTAGGTCTAATGAAAGAATTGCTTTAACTGGCATTTGAATCTCGAACATTCAGATAAGCAGGCAAGTTGACTTACAACGTCACCATCAGACGATCACATCTCAGTTTGTTTCTAGTGTTCATATTTGTTGATGACCATCATTTCTGGACGTTGTGGCTGGTTTTACACCAGCGCCTTTACGTGCAAGAAAATGTACTTGTGTCCAGCCCTTGTTGGTTTAAAATGAAAATTAACTACTTCTGGTACGTCTGGGAATCGAACACTAACTATTCAGGTCAGGAAGCGAGTACAGTAACCACTTAACCAAGGAGGCTTCAATGCGATCAAGGTTAACATCAGACTGTAGAGTCTTCCAGAGGTGGACAATTGTGGACCACATTGACATCCTGAGGTGTACTGGATGGGCGGCAATCGTGCAGCATGTGTTTGTTGCATGTTATCCAGGGTACAGTTGTATTGGCTTGTAGTTCATATTTTGAGTTTGGTGAACATGTGGTTTATCATTCAGTTGTAGTCAGTGTTTAGGCGAAGCGAAGTATGATGACTTGGTCCCTCCTTGATAGTTGGGGTATCCGTCCCTCTCGACAATCATGAAATGAATTATTAGATAAGTCTATTGTATAAACAATCATAAGCGAATTGTTATACGAGTCCGTTATATAAACAATCATGAATGTTCACAGACATATATTTCTGTATATAAGAGACCATCTGTCAAGCAGGTGTTTCGGTCCTTCAACATTTATTCAAGTTATATAGTTCTAAACACCCATAGTGATATGCGATTTCATACATGTCTTATGTTTATTATATTTACTTATGGTTTATGTTTATGGTTGTGGAAGGTCCCAGTATCACTGCAAACGAATTAAAATCCATAATTGCTCAACCGCCCGTGCCAGTGGAATCCTCCGAATTACTATTTCATCTCCCAAACAAAGAAAGGTAGCTGTAGTCCCCATCATAGCAGTCTCAGCACACGCCAAAAGACATAAGGCGAAACTGCACAGAAAGTGAACACAGCCAACTGTTCCCTGTCATCCGATATCATCGTTCATCGTAAATAATTGGGATATCGAAATATGATCAAAACGGATGAAACACACAGTTCACAGTGTGCACAGAGCACTTAACTCAGTAGCTCATGCAACATGCCGGTTCAATTCAATTATGTATGACAATAATAGAAAACACCAGAAGTCTGGACACAGGCAGTGATCGTACTTATAGGGATAGTGAAATGTAGCAAGAGAGACTGCAATAAATATAACAGTTTCTCACTTATCTGTCATGTGGGACAATTATACGCCAAAATCATAGGAAAAAGGCACATGCCAATTCTAGAAGTGCAGATAAACAATTCTCAAATAGGTTTAAAAAAAAGAGTTGTTTTGAAATTCGCCCTAAAGCAGATAACAGAAAAGACGACAGAATACAATCAAAATGTGTATGTAGTTTTAATAGACCATGAAAAAGCATTTAACTGAATAATCAGATAACAAATAGGGAAGATACAAACAACATACGGAGTAAGCCAACATCTAACCACACTCATAAAAGTCCCTACATCAACAGCAGCTGCACAGTCAGAGAAGAAGTACGCTACATACACCACTTCGAAGTTATATCAGGAGTAAGTAAGGGTTACGTACTATCTCCCTTATTGTTTATCACTTACACAGACGACCTATTTAAGTTAGCCAACCCATCGGTGACAGAGGAGATTAATGAACTATTTTCAGACTATCCGGCACTAATGCATGAACAAAACAGAAGACGCACGAGGAGACTTAAATAGAATTTAAAGTTCAGACAACAATGCGACATGAAAATCAACATTGGGCTCTGTTGATTTAAAAGATATAATATCAGGTTATGGCCGTATGGCACATGATGATGATGATATAAATAGAATCCAGTATTATATATTATATATCAATATAACCTAACATCATATCTTCTATATTAGTAGAACCCAAATTAGACCTTCAATATCAACAATTCCATTTTGATATCTTCGATTTCAACAAAACACAATATTATATCTTCCATAACAGAACCCAATATAATATCTTCCATAACAGAACCCAATATTATATTTTTTTATATCAACAGAACCCGATATTATATATTGTATATCAATATATAATATCGGGTTCTGTTGACATAAATAATATAATATTGGGTTCTCTTGATATAAAAGTTATAATATCGGGTTCTGTTGATATAAAAAAAATTATAATATTGGGTTCTGTTAAGGAAGATGTAATATTGTGTTTTGTTGAAATCGAAGATATCAAAATGGAATTGTTGATATTGAAGGTCTAATTTGGGTTCTACTGATATAGAAGATATGATGTTAGGTTATATTGATATACAATATATAATACTGGATTCTATTGATATCATCATCATCAGCATGTGCTATACAGGTTGGCGTAGGCGATTATGTTCTTCCACACTCTTCTATCCACAGTGCATCGTATAAGTTTTGTTGTTGACTGTTTTCCATGCCATGACACCAAACTATCCAGTAGTTTCTCTCCTTGCCGTCCGCGATCTCTATTTCCTTTTATTTTGCCAGTTGTAACCAAGTTTTCCAACTCTCCTCTTCTCATGATATGCCCGAAAAATGTTGATTATTTCTTTCTGATGTTTTTAAGAGCTCCCCTTTTGTGTTGGCTTCTTTGAGAATTTCTTCATTGGTCTTTTTAGCTGTCCAGAGAACTTTCAATATTCTTCTGAGAAATCCCATCTCTGTGGCCTCTAATCGTCTTTTCATGTCTATTGATATAGAAGATATAATATTTTGTTCTATTAATATAGAATATATAATATTGGGTTCTATTGATATAGAAAATATAATATTGGGTTCTATTAATATAGAAGATATAATATTGGGTTCTATTGATATAGAAGATATAATATTGGGTTCTATTGATATAGAAGATATAATATTGGGTTCTATTAATATAAAAAAATATAATGTTGGGTTCTATTGATATAGAAGATATATTGTTGGGTTCTATTAATATAAAAGATATAATAGTGGGTTCTATTAATATAGAAAATATAATGTTGGGTTCTATTAATATAGACAATATAATATTGGGTTCTATTAATATAAAAAAATATAATGTTGGGTTCTATTAATATATAAAATATAATATTGGGTTCTATTAATATAGAAAATATAATGTTGGGTTCTATTAATATAGACAATATAATATTGGGTTCTATTAATATAGAAAATATAATGTTGGGTTCTATTGATGAGGGGGATTTAAAGCTGGCTTATCTTGGTCCGTGTGCATACACAAATCTCATTGAATAGACCAGAAATGTACAGGAAGGAGAAAAAACTGAGGTGTCTCATAGTGTTGTTCACTATGAACATGTAAACGGTAACGTACAGTGTAGTGCATGTGGAAAGGGATTTTGCCTTGAACAAAAGTTTAACAGCCCAGACACACAAGATAAAGGAGACCACCTGAGTGTCGCAGTATGGTCTAGTTGAGAAGAGTCGTGAATTACACAGCGTGTGGTTATTCTAATGTTCTCATCCATGAGCAAAATAGTAGAATAACTATCCTATATAGAAGAAGCAGCTACAGGGAAACTATGTGTATGAGTGGGATAATTCATGCCTTGTAGATTCAGTGAACCCAATTGACTATAAAGAGGTTCTACAAAGCGAACCGGCTGCGGTCGCCGAAGTGGCAAATGACAATACGGATGATACGGAAGTTGTTATTGCCTTGTGTTCTGGGGAATTGAAATGGGAGGCCATTGGAGTGACAGTATTCTGTTGAATATCCCGAAGGTGTTCACAAAATGTGCCCGCTAAACGTCTCACAGACCCACCAATATAAGTCGTTTGACATTGTTGGCAAATGATGGCATAAATGATATTGCAGAACACACATGTGAAACAATTCTTGATCTCGATCCGCCCGTTAGTAAATAAGACAGTTCTGTCCACAAGGGATCGTACCCAAGTGTTTATGGTTGGAGCGAAGAATACAGTTCCTCACCCAGAATGTGCCGTACATTTATTGTCGTCTTTGAAAGCGACCATAGGGGGATCACGAAAAAGTAGACGAGTGAGGGAAATCAGAGTGAAGCGGTAACGGTTGTGTATTTTCACAGCAGCTAAGTTGTGAGGATGATAGATGAGGGTGAGTATTGTTCTCTAGTTGGGGGAGGAGGGCGTTGGAATAAATGATTGCCTCAGTACGAGATATACAGATGACTGGTTTAAAGGTAAATTTAAGGATCAAATCTTGATAAAGCCGGCAGCTAAATAAACCTAACAAAAGGTGAGCCTGCTGGAGGAAATCCTGGCAGATTCGACAAAGACGTAATATCTGGAAAACGGAATAGAACATGCTGGTGAATGTGATGAAGACTAGAGAAGGTAACAATGGGAGTCTGTGGTTTTATAGAAAACCGAGGTCTAAGGACCAGAAGTACCCAAGGCAACAATAATGTCGAAAAAGGTAACTGAGAAAGTGGAGAAACAAAATATGATCTTGATGGCTTTGTGATAGCTGCCGATGCAGTCGCCAAACTTGGAGATGTCGTCCTTAGGTAGATCGATTAGTCCGAAACAGTATATAAATATACCGGAGTATTCGATGGGAAGAGGACCCTGATATGAAATGAGTATTCGGTGCTCAAGGTAACCAATAAAAAGGCAGGCATAACTAGGACCAATATGTGCCCATGGCTACACCACTGACTTTGTCATAGAAGTCACCATTAAACTCAAAAGTGTTGTGGTTGAGGACAACCTCTGTGAGACGGAGACGAGTGGAAGCATCAACAGAAGCGTGTTGCCTTTGGTCTAGAAAGAACCAAAAATCCCGGAGACCGTCTCCATTCGTGTCTTTGGCATAGGTAGGAAAACTGGCCACAGTGGGTTGGAAGACACTGTCCAGATAGTCAAAAATGTGTTCAGTCGGGCAAGCACATGTTGTCACGATAGGACGTCCTGGGTTGTTGTGTTTGTGAATTTTAGGGAGCATGTAGAAGAACAGCTTACCAAGACCACTTTTACGGGTGATGAGGTGGGGCGCGCTAGAAGGAAGGAGATTGTCTTGGATCAGTTCCTTATGGTAGAAGACAACAAAACAACACAACCGTTGTTGTTTTAACATAACACTCATCAACACAAAGAAGACAAAATCATGTTCTATAAAATTGCAACTTCATTCATAGCAATTTGTTAATAACAAGATCAATGGTTGGCCTTCAGGTTTTTGTCTTCTGCATGAAGAGGTAAAATCAACCTCAGACTGTCTTGTAGGTGGCAATAGCCGACGCCTGCCATCACACTTTGTAAGAAGAACGCAAGATATACAAATGCCAGGCTGTTGTAAAGACGATGGTAGGACTGTTAATAAGTTTGTCGATAAAATTTATTTGAAATACTGTCTTACGTCTGTAGGATTTTGTGTTGCTCTTCTTCTACTTAAAGATGTAACTATACAACTTGTATCTACATTTATTATTGTTTATTTTCAACCAATTTATAATTAATCAATTTTTTTCGATGTAGTCTTACTTCAGCAAGCTTTGACGACCAATAATTTCGTATATCTAGAGCTACTCGACTTTGCTGATGACATAGTTCTCATCAGCAGTCAGACAAAAACGATGCAGGAAAACACAAATGAACTATCATCAATAGCCAGCAAAATTGGGCTTGAGGTCAATCATGAAAAGACTAAAGTCATGAAAAGTTTAATTCCAACAAGTGACAAAATATACATGGAAAACAAACCAGTAGAAGAGATCGATCACTTTATCTATCTTGGAAGTCACATTGATCGAGAGGGGATACGAGCAAAGAAATTAGAATCAGAATGGCTAAAGCAGCAATGTCTTTCAGAAGCCTTGAATAGTTGTGGAAATCAAAACTCATCAGCACAAACACAAAACTTAGGCTATTCAAATCAAATGTACTATCAACCCTTACGTATGCGTGTGAAAGCTGGAAAACAACAAGAGATATAGAAACAAAGTTGAACGCATTCGAAAATAAATGTCTAAGGAAAATACTTGGTATAGAATGGAACGAATTCAAAACAAACGAGGAAATTAGAGAAATCGCCAATCAACCACTAATATCTTCAGTAATAAAGAAAAGACGATGGTCATACGTTGGACATGTGATGAGAAGAGATAATAATCGAATAGCAAAGCAAGCTCTCATATGGGAAACAACAGGTAAAAGAAAAAGCGGAAGACCCAGGGAGACACTGAGAAGAACATTGATGAGAGAGGCAAGAGCAGCAGGAATCGGCTCCCTCAATGAGATAGAGCTGCTTGCACAGAACAGAGACAGATGGCGAGATTTGATAAAATATCTTTAAAAGAAAATTGCTAGAACAAAAAATTCATATAGGAGAAGGTGTATCTTGGTCTACGCCCTATGGGCCGGTTACGGCTCGAAAGGTCAATAGATAGAGCTACTCACCAACAACAACGTTGACTTCCTAGTAAAGTCATATACAGACTCCCGTATCTCGGAAATTTCCTGTTACAGTGTAACTGTTGATGAAGTGGTGTACACCAGGATCTCCAAATCTAGTAGTACATCTGATAAATTACACATTAACGTCTGGTTCCGTTGTGGTATCAATTTACAGACAGATCAAAAGGTTTACAGAACTGCTGTACTTTCAGGTTTGTACACCTTTGAAGACCGAAGTGTGTAGACGAACCGCACAACAAATATAACGGCTGGTTGACGTCTAGTAGTGTACGCCTTTCTAACCATGACTATATAGACACGTCACAAAACAAATATAAATCATGTCCACTCTAACTGTTTTAGGAAACTTATTAAAACAACGATCCCAAATACCGCTGTTTTGAAAACTGCTGCTTTTTCCAGCAGTGACATTGCTCTCATGAACACTCAAGCTCTCAGGCAGGTCGTTTAGCCCGCATGCCAAACTACTGACTATTAAAAATAGTACATATGGTGAGCTTCAGATAAAGGAAGGTTAAATAATATGCATACCAGCGGTACGCATGTTAGGCTGGGTTGTGTCAACTTCAAACGGGTTTACTTGATCGCTCAACAGAAATGACATAACTACAACAGTAAAATATAAATGTTTAATTTTAAAGTCAGTTTTTAAATGAGAGAAATCGCCAATCAACCACTAATATCTTCAGTAATAAAGAAAAGACGATGATCATATGTTGGAAATGTGATGAGAAGAGATAATAACCGAATAGCAAAGCAAGCCCTCATGTGGGAAACAACAGGTAAGAGAAAAAGAGGAAGACCCAGGGAGACACTGAGAAGAACATTGATGAGAGAGGCAAGAGCAGCAGGATTCGGCTCCCACAATGTAATAGAGCAGCTTGCACAGAACAGAGACAAATGGCGAGATTTGATAAAATATCTTTAAAAGAAAACTGCTAGAACAAAGATTCAGATTTCTTGATTGAGGCATTTCTTAATGTTTCAGAACTTTTTATTTTCATAATGACCGTTATAGAAGAATTAACATTTGATGGTCGTATTTTACGAATTACTAACAGCCGTAATGTTAACGATTATTGCGGTTGTTAGAGTATAGCAGTAAATATTGTATGGATGTCACGTATATAAATGACAACTTAAAGCATTAACTGCAATAATGTCTTTGTCTAGTAAATTGACAAACTGTCTAGCCAGAAAACATACTTAATGTATAAAATGGAAAGGAAAACGTTTGACTGAGCGCATTGAGGCACGTTTTGTGTCTTCAAGTAGAGACAGATGTGCTAGAGAATCACGGCCATTTGAGAAATGAAGGAACCATAGAAAGACTGAATTGTAACATTTTTTTTTAAATTTAACAATTTTACTATTCTGGAAGGTAGGAACAGCTAAAGTGCAAAATGTGACTGCATGGCCTTGGCGAGACGAATGACAGAGGGGGTAGATTGATAGATTGGGCAAAGACACATGAAATGATTATAGGTAATACCTGGTTCAAACAACACCCTAGGCGACTATGGACATGGCAAAGCCCAGACAAAAAAGTACACAATCAAATTGATGTTATACTGGTAGAGAGAAGATTCAGGAATGGGCTAACATCGGTTAAAACAAGGCCAGGAGCAGATTGTAATAGTGACCATGTACCAGTAGTTGAAAGATAAGAATAAAACTGCGGAAGGCAAAGAAATCACCAAGAAATATAAAATTAGAACTAGATATGCTAAGAGTAGATAAACAGATGATTGATAAGTACAGCATAATAGTACAAAATAGATATAATGCTATTGAGAAAATACAGGACATCCAGGAGCAGTGGGAAATGCTCAAACAATCGATTCAGCAAACATCAAAAGAAGTAATACCAGTGACTAAAAGAATCAACAAAAATAAATGGATGACAGAAGAAATATTACAACTAATGGACGAAAGAAGAAAACATAAGAAAGAAGAACGAGCATACAAAATATTGCACAAAGAAATCCAAAACAAGTGCAGAGAAGCAAAGGAAGGATGGTTAAAACAGAAATGTGAAGAAATGGAAAAACAACAAAAGAAAGACCCACAATTTATGCACAATCAGTTAAATGAATTAACAGGAAGAATAGAAGTCAAAGTTTCAGGATGTGTGAAATCAAAGGAAGGAAATATAATAATCGGACAGGAGAAGACAATAGAAAGATGGCCAGAATATATCAGTCAACTCTATGATGATGAAAGACCAGAATTAAACAATTCAAATGAAGACACAGGACCACCAATAATGCAGAGTGAAGTGGAGGACGCAATTCAACACATGAAAAGAGGCAAAGCTCCAGGTCCTGACAATATAACAATCGAAGAGATAAATCCATTAGGAGAGCTGGGAGTACAAGTCATAACAAAATTACTCAATGACATATATAACACTGGACATACACCCGAAGATCTACTAAAATCTATCTTTGTAGCCATACCGAAGAAGTCAGACGCCACTGATTGTGAAGACCACCGCACTGTTAGTCTCATGAGCCATATGACTAAAATATTACTAAGAATCATCATGAGACGTGTAAGGAACAAAATAAAACCAGAAATAAGTGAGTAACAATGTGGATTTGTGGAAGGAAAGGGCACCAATAATGCTATATACATCTTAAGGACATTGATAGAAAGATCTATAGAGGTAAAGAAAGATCTATATGTGTGCTTTATAGACTACACAAAAGCATTTGACAAAGTAAAGCATGTGGAAATAATAAATATGCTGGAGAAATTAAACATTGATGGCAAGGATCTGCGAATCATAAAAAACATGTACTGGCAACAAAAAGCAGCTATACGAATTAACAACCAAACAGGACAATTCCAATATATAAAACAAGGGGTCAGACAAGGCTGTGTTCTGTCGCCGGATTTGTTTTAACTTTACAGCGAATATATTATGAGATCAATAGTGGACAAAAAAGGAATTGAAGTCAACGGTCACAACATAAATAATTTGCGATATGCGGATGACACAGTCTTAATAGCAGAGACAGAGAACGAACTACAAGAAATGATAGACATAATAGTGGAAGAAAGCAACAAGAAAGGTTTCAGTCTGAATAGTAAGAAAACAGAAGTAATGGTTACATCGAAGAAACAATCATCACAATCATGCAGCATAAACGAGAAACGAGACAAACCTGAAACAAGTACAACGTTTCAAATACTTGGACACAATAATAACATCAGAAGGGAGATGCACCACATAAATAAAAAGCAGAATAGCTCAGGCCAAAATAGCATTTAAGAAAATGAAAAATATCTTATGCAACAAATCTATGTCAATAAAAATAATAAAAGAGAGTTCATCGGTGCTATATAGAACAAATTCTGACCTATGGAAGCGAATCATGGACAGTAGACAAACAAATGAAAAGACGATTAGAGGCCACAGAGATGGGATTTCTCAGAAGAATGTTGAAAGTTCCCTGGACAGATAAAAAGACAAATGAGGAAGTTCTCAAAGAGGCCAACACAAAAAGGGAGCTCTTAAAAAACATCAGAAAGAAGCAATCAACATTTTTCGGGCACATCATGAGAAGAGGAAAATTGGAATACTTGGTTACTACTGGCAAAATAAAAGGAAAGAGAGATCGCGGACGACAAAGAGAGAAAATACTGGATAGCTTGGTGTCATGGCATGGAAAACATTCAACAACAGAACTGATACGATGCACTGTAGATAGAAGATTGTGGAGGGACATGATCGCCTACGCCAACCGGCAGGGTACATGATGATGATGATGACTATGCTGGAGTGTTTCTTTGCTGTTGGCGTCACTGTGAAATAACGATGATGTTGTTCTATGTTGGAGTGTTTGTTGTTGCCGTCACTGAGAAATAAAGCTGATGTTGTTCTATGTTGGAGAGTTCGCCTGTTGTTGGCGTCACTGAGAAACTAAGCTGATGTTGTTCTGTTTGGAGTTATACGTTTGCCCATTAGTGTCAAAAGTACCTTATAACAGCTTATCTAGAGGCCGGCCACTGTTCCACTTGTGGACACGTTTAGAAGTAGGTCAAGCTGCCTACCTCTATATATAGAGGCCGGCCACTGTTCCACTAGTGGGCACGTTTAGAAGTAGGTCAAGATGCCTACCTCTATGTCTAGAGGCCGGCCACAGTTCCACTAGTGGACACGTTTAGAAGTAGGTCAAGCTGCCTACCTCTATATCTAGAGGCCACTGTTCCACTAGTGGACTCGTTTAGAAGTAGATCAAGTAGCAGGTTAAATTACCTGACCTGACACAATGTTAAAGTAGCTGGTAGGAAACTGAATTTTGGCCAACCCTAGTTCATATTGTGAACTTAAATCGATGGTCTACGGGAGTTTGAAAAAAATGGTTTGTGTTATTATTATCTGAAAAAAAGTATTTATCGGTGAGTTGCTTGGCAGTCACGTACAACCTCATGTTTTTATATTAACCTTGTGACTCTACACATGGTTTAGATAACATGTACATGAAATAGCTGCTCAGTAATGCAATCCAGAACAATCGTTAAATCTCGCTATGTGTTTGGCGGATATCCATGTGTTGAATGACGATTTATACCCGAACCATTTGATTAAATTCTTTGTAGCTCTGCCCACACTTAGCAGTTCTTGTAGAATACATTCTATACAGTACACCTGTTTATCCCAGACTTTGTGTAGTTCATCGTTGTAAAATATCATTTCAGCTTTTCACCTGCAGCAGACTTCAGCACATTCGTTACCAGTGTGGTTTTCTTTATATGATTGTTCGTAAACAGTTCTTTAGTCCAATATGACGCAAATCCTTTAAAAAAAATTAGCTCTGGCTACAGCTATCCTAACTCGATCTCCTTCTTTAACCACTCGATAACTTGTGTCACTCTCTGACTGAAATACTTTATTATACAAAGTGATCAACACTAGCTGTTGATTTTCAAAGTTAATCTGCGCCAATGTTATTTTAATCCTCCAATGGTAGGATTGATTGTAGTCTCATATCAGTAACGTTATCGCTTCAATGTATCTTATTTTATTAATTTTTGTAATATATTGCCACATTTTGTTTTTTAGCGTTCGGTTCAACCATTCAACGACGGCTGAATTTATATATTCGTTCTTCGTAGAAGAAAAAGCACATTTTTCGTCCCTGAGATATTTGAGAAAGAGTTTGTTGCGAAACTCGTTTCCATTGTCAGTTTGGAACTTTATCGGTTTGCTTATAGCAAATATTATACGCACTGTTTCCACTAGACTTTTTGCAGTTTTTGACTGTACGGTAACGGTGCAGGCATATTTACAGAACACGTCGATGCACATGACGAGATACGCGTATCTTTCATTGTATGTACTTAGTCGTCTCAGATCGATCAGATCAGCCTGATATTGCTGGCTCGTACAACTACGATGATAGAATATCTCTTAAACCGATTCTAGCAGACGAAGATCGATCAAAATAATTTTCTTGGCCATAGTTACTCGTCGAGGATACCGCTCAAGATAAATATAACTGGTTTATTAAACGCCCCTATGAGTTCCTCCTTCTGCAGTTTTTCCTCCATTTCACAGTTGTCTTTTTTTCTCGTAGAAACCGAAGGTCGTGTTTATGGTGACGCGACCGTCTCCTATGTGCCGATGTGAGTCGAATATACCTTATAACACGTTGTGAAAACGGGAGCCGCGATAGCTCAATGGTTAGTGAACTGGACTACAAAGGACAAGACGTAGGGTTCGATCCCAACCGACGGCTTCCCGGTTCACCCAGCCTTAAATGGGTACCTGATTTTTTTTCTGGGAAAGTAAAGCGGCACGGGCGTAATACCGACCACATTGCCCCATAATTCATGTGCTGAAGGTCTGTAAAATTTATGGTTACTACACCATACTCTCTATACGCCACTTGGCGTGACGGTGGCTCTTCACTTGTTTACGTTGCGAAAACATTCCCACACAGAACGTATACGATCAGGAGATGATGTTTTCATCACGACATTTACAGGTGGTTGTTTAGCACAGCGCAGAAAGCACAACATCTCATCATGTCCTTTCACCGACTCAGCCATTTATGTTACTTTAGGACGTGGACTACTTGGTGATCTTTAGAAAAAAAATATTGGCGAGTAGTCTTAACTGATCTGTTGTTTCATGTGTAAGGTTGAGTAAAAATTACTTGTGAGTGGCCGTCTTTAAAACTATCCTGAATATAAGACACACCGCGTGGGTACATCTGCTTAGGTAAAGTTAGTAATCTTATTACCGGTCTCGTAGGTTTTTTTAAGAATACCGTATAATGACGATTGGCACTTATCTGTCTCTGCTCCTTATTTTTACCAAACATATTTTGTTTAATATACATGATGCTCAGATTCCGGTGATGTATTCCTTTGGTAAATATCTTCATGACCCTATCGTAAGTTTCGTCCATCATATCGTCTTTGACCACTAGACGGCTCCTATCGCCTCGCCATTGCTCCATGTCGGGGAGCCATTCGTTAATTGAACACCCTTCATCGTCTCGTACATTGGTTGCCATTCAACATAACAGTACACAGCCTCCTCAGGAACGGGACTAACCATCTCTGACACATGTTCCTGAAATTCAATAACAAAGACGTTTTTCCACAGCCAATAGGACCTGCTGCTAAAGCGGTAAATGTAAGTCTCTAGGTTGGCGCCATACCTAAAATTGATATAATCTATATTTATGACAGTATTTTATTATTTACATGCCCTAATATAACACATACATATCAGGGAGACTGATTAGTAGTGATATACGACTACGTTGTACTATCTGTTAGCCACAAAGAGAAATAGACGAAGCGCTAGTTTATCATATAACATTACTCATTAGCCGATTTAATAAAACTCCCCCCTCCCCTTCCTTACATTCGAGCTTTTTAACAACTGTCCACTATACTTCAACACAAGCTTCAGAGGATGGCATATTCCTATATATATATAGCAAACTGGCACAGTTCCTCTATAACCATTGTTAGCGACTGTTTGGCGCACTTCATCCTACCCTCCTTCCAAAGAAATAATGAAAGGTCAGGGGTGTTATCGTCACATTCCTTTTGTACAATTATATCTACACCTGTCACCTCAAACATTCTGCTTTAGGACCAAATATTCAACTGCTAACTCGAGCTTTAGGAGTAATCTATAACTGCTACTTCTAACGTTCATTTTAGAACCAAATCTATAACTGCTACTTCTAACGTTCATTTTAGAACCAAATCTATAACTGTTAACTCTAACGTTCATTTTAGAACCAAATCTATAACTGCTAACTCTAACGTTCATTTTAGAACCAAATCTATAACTGCTAACTCTAACGTTCATTTTAGAACCAAATCTATAACTGCTGACTCTAACGTTCATTTTAGAACCAAATCTATAACTGCTAACTCTAGCATTCTGCTTTAGGACCAAATCTACAACTGCCACCTCTAACTTTCAGCATTAGGACCAAATGTACAACTGCTACCTCTGACATTATGCTTTTACAGCCAAGTCTACTTACATTCCAGAAATCTAAAACCCTCTTCAACAATTGTCTATTAATCTATCTACGGATACAAGCTTGGTACTCAGGTTTGATGTCTATTTTCTGACATTAGCTGTTCAAATTCTCATGTTACACAAAACTGTTGAAAAAAGTAAACAAAATATGCCGGTAAATTTTCCTTGTTGCTATGTACTGCTATGTTAATTGTAATCAAATGTTCCTTACATGGGTTTTGGAACAATGGTATTAATCACCCACAGAACACTTTACCTGTGAAATGGTCGTTATCACTCCAGGCTTCTCTGCTCTATTAAGTAAACACAAACATCGATATATCAGTCTCATGATAACTATCCCAGTTATCAATGTTATTGATATTATTAACGTGATATATTTCACGCCGTTAAACTTCACAATTTTAAACACCTGGACGCCCTACCCAGGGTAGAACACTCCTGGGTCTCCTCCCCATTACAGATAATGACGTGACGGTAGCCTCCCTTTGTTTCTCTCATGGAATCGGTTTGTTGATTGGATGACTATTCTGGCCTTCACACTCATTTTAATGCTTAAACTAGGACATAGAAATGCCTGGAGACAAACAACAGCGACTACTGGCCTGGATAAAGTGAAATCTATATTTAAACATGAGTCACAGCAACTAACGTTGTATTGATTCCTGGCATTTTAGTTGGTGAATGGCAGTGCGTGTTGGTGAGTGTTTCTGTAGCAAAACAGTAACTATAATATATTGAGACAATAAACATGTCAAGTCTTGAGAAATTATCGATCCACTATTTTACAAGTTAGGCTTACGGATACAGGACTGGCGTTTTCATCAACATCTCTATATGTCGATATTTCTGTTTTCGCAGATCTTCGTTATATGGTTTACATAGTTATCTTCCATGAGGAATAAAGATCACATAGTTATGGGGAATAGAGATAACATAGTTATCTAACATGAGGAACAGAGATTACATAGTTATCTTACCGAAAGAATCGACATCACATAGTTATCTTACATGAGGAATATAGATCACATAGTTATCTTACCGAAAGAAAAAAAATCAACATCACATATTTATCTTACATGAGGAATCGACATCACATAGTCATCTTACATGAAGAATCGAGACCACATAGTCATCTTACAACAATATTTTAGACCACATAGTTCTTTTACATGAAGAATCGAGACCACATAGTCATCTTACAACAATATTTTAGACCAAATAGTTCTTTTACACGAAGAATTGAGATCACATAGCTCTCTTACATGAGGGATTGAGTGCACATACTTCTTTTACACACAGAATCGAGATCACATAGTTATCTTACCTGTAGAATCGATATTACGTGGCTATTACACATATAAAATTGAGTCCACATAGTTACCTTACATGTAAATTCAGGACAAATAGTTGATTTATCTGTTGAAGCGTATTCACATATTTATCTTACAGGTAAAATTAAGATCGTATAGTTATCTTACATGTAAAATTATAATCATAAAGTTATCTTACATGTAAAATTATAATCATAAAGTTATCTTACATGTAAAATTAAGATCATAAAGTTATCTTACATGTAAAATTAAGATCATATAGTTATCTTACATGTCTAATCGATGCCACATAGTTATCTTAGATGTCTAATCGATGTCACATAGTTATCTTATATGTCTAATCGATGTCACATAGTTATCTTATATGTCTAATCGATGTCACATAGTTATCTTATATGTCTAATCGATGCCACATAGTTATCTTACATGTCTAATCGATGTCACATAGTTATCTTACATGTCTAATCGATGTCACATAGTTATCTTACACGTAGAATCAGAGGCAGTGAAAGAAGCTTCATGGGCCATCAGAATAAAACAAATCTCTGTGGCAGGAAATGCTGCTATGGGAGTCCTTAAAGCTGAGACCAACAATATTAGTCAACTAGAAAGAGTTGTCTGTTTACAAAGTGATTCAACCTACCATCTCGGGCAACACAGAAGAGGCTTTCTCTCGACAATGAATTACAGTGGTAGCTAGAGGGATAGAACAATAGTTAAATGAATTATGTCTGTAGTGTTGTTTGACAAATATAACTCTAATGCTAATTACAGACCAAATTATAGTTTCACAAATATAACTAATGCAAATTTCAGACCAAATGTGCCTATTTTAAAACATCATGCTATCTCAATGGAAATAAAGAAGAAATTGATAAACTATATCTTTATTACAACTCTTTTCTATCAATGTCAAACATTGGACTCTGACTAAAGATCAAGAAATAAAACTGACAACATGTCAGATGAGATGCCTCAAAAAAAACTATGTACAAAGCACGAAGAGATCATGTAACGAACGATGAAACCCCTCAGTACCAACGTCAAGAACTTATAGCAACAAAATGGAACAACCAAGATATAGATGTAGACCAAGAAGAAGATGCATTGAGGGAATGTATGACATAATAAAACACTACAACATCACTATGTACCAAACCACAGAAAGTGCACTTGAAGTGACTCGAAGTAGACCAATTGGACACACTATTGACTTAAACTTGCGACACCATAAAGCAGAACATTATAAAAGAAACACAAACTCTAATGTAGCGAAGTAAGGTTATATTATAGAATGAGACATATAAATCTAGTATTTTATCCTGCAGATATGACTCTACACACGCCCTTTACCTGAGTCGTGCGCAGCAAACATTCATCTTGAACACAAATGTACGTGGTAACTTGTCTGAATTTGTGTTGGAACTTCAATCTTTAGATATCACAACATGCATGGATCCCCACGCTCAAGCAATACGAACGATTCCCATGTGAGACATCCACTCATACCCTGCTTCACCAAAGACAAGGACACTAAAACTCTGACTTGTGGTTAGACTCCGTGTCAACTGTATGATTGGTGGTAAGACTATATTAACCTGCCCCTCTGAAAACGGAACGTGGCTGCTTGATCAGCGAGGGTACCAAGAAACGAAAGTGGGAAACTTGCATGATTTGCAGATAATGAATTTGCCCGTCGGCAGTTCTATAGGGGACCCGACTATCCCTGTGTATCATCATCAGGAAGTCCGATACAGGCCACAGGTGTAGAGAAGTTGCAGACAAGTTCTCTGTCTAACAGTGGTCTGCAGAACACTACAGCTTGATGTAGACAAGTTCCCTGTCTAACAGTGATCTGCAGAACACTACAGCTTGATGTAGACAAGTTCCCTGTCTACCAGTAATCTGCAGAACACTACAACTTGATGCAGACAAGTTCCCTATCTAACAGTGATCTGAAGAACACTACAACTTGATGTAGAAAAGTTCCCTGTCTAACAGTAATCTGTAGAACACTACAACTTGATGTAGACAAGTTCCCTGTCTAACAGTGATCTGAAGAACACTATAAACTGATGTAGAAAAGTTCCCTGTCTAACAGTGATCTGCAGAAGACGACAACTTGATGTAGAAAAGTTCCCTGTCTAAATGTGATCTGAAGAACACTACAACTTGATGTAGACAAGTTCCCTGTCTAACAGTGATCTGCAGAAGACGACAACTTGATGTAGACAAGTTCCCTGTCTAACAGTAATCTGAAGAACACTACAACTTGATGTAGACAAGTTCCTTGTCTAACAGTGATCTGCAGAAGACGACAACTTGATGTAGACAAGTTCCCTGTCTAACTATAATCTGCAGAACACTACAACTTGATGTAGACCAATGGCTCTTCAGCATCAGCAATAAAAAAAAATGTTCTTGTGTCTATCCTTCTTTGTTAAATGACAGAAGTTCTTGTGTCAGTCCCTCTTTATTAAATGACAGTAGTTCTTGTGTCTATCCCTCTTTGTTAAATACCAGAAGTTCTTGTGTCTATCCCTCTTTGTTAAATACCAGAAGCTCTCGTGTCTATCCCTCTTTGTTAAATGACAGTAGTTCTTGTGTCTATCCCTCGTTGTTAAATAACAGAAGTTCTTGTGTCTATCCCTCTTTGTTAAATACCAGAAGTTCTTATCTCTATCCCTCTTTGTTAAATAACAGAAGCTCTTGTGTCTATCCTTGTTTGTTAAATACCAGAATTTCTTGTGTCTATCCCTCTTTGTTAAATAACAGTAGTTCTTGTCTATGTTTGTGAGGAGATGTTCCCTCTGGTATTGGTTCTATTGTTTCTATTGGTTATGGAAGGCCTCGGTATCACTTGAAACGAATTAAAATCCATAATCGCTCAACCGCCCGTGCCAGTGGAATCATCCGAATTACTAACTCATCTCCCAAACAAAGAAAGGTAACTGTAGTCCCCATCGTAGCAGTCTCAGGACACGCCAAAAGACATAAGGCGAAACCGCGCAGAAAGTGAACACAGTCAACTGTTCCCTGGCATACGATATCATCATTCATCGTAAACAATTGGAATATCGAAAGATGATCAAAACGGATGGACACAGCTCACGGTGTGCACAGAGCACTTAACTCAGTAGCTCCTGCAGCAAGCTGTACTTGGAATATGAGGAAACTGCAACAAGGAACACTTTTCAGACATAGCCTTCAATGGTTCCTGCCGCCTATCCACCATATACCGGAAGTTCACGTCCTCTCGAAAATGATGATCATCATATTGAGAACAAAAAAAGTGTATAGCGTTTGATGATGTTAGGACATCGTTCTTGACTCCAACCGAACATATAAACACACAGTTAGTCGTCGAATTATCCCCGTCACACATCAAACAACAGACCCTACGGTTAGCGTACAACGAACGAAACACGGTGCATAATACCCAAAGAGGAAAATCTTCGGTCGACTTGACGGAGCAGTCCACATTAAATGCGTTTCAGCATGTAAAGAATTTGCGTGAAAGAATTCCAACGTCGGCCATTGAACAACACTAAATGTGACATAAACCGCATGTCAACACTAGACCGTGAAGGTCGCTTTTACAATACTTGACTTGTCAAAAAGGAACATTGCTGTGTGTACTTGGCGGCGCAGATTTGTCCACTTCGTCGGCCCAGATTTGCTAAGTAGAACATCATTTTGATTTCAACACAGAAAATTGCATCTGGCAGCCGAAATTAATCAAACTCCAGATGCTTTTTCTGCAGCGATCGAGAGAACGTGAAACGTTCCACAGGTTTGAAACGGAAGTCTCAAGTTAAGTAAAAACAAGAGTCACAATGCAAACCAGTTATCTTGATGTGTGTTGAGACATCTTAAATAAACTATTGCCTACTTGATGTCTGTTGAGACATAATAAATAAACTATTGCTTGTTTGATGTCTGTTGAAGCATCATAAATAAACTATTTCTTGCACGACGTATGTTGTGACATAAATAAACTATTGCTTGCTTGATATCTGTTGTGACATCATAAATAAACTATTGTTCGCTTGATATTGTTCATAAATATTACAAAAGTGTTCTATTCGTTGTTGAGAGAATCACAGTAAAATGATTGCTTCCAAACAAAAACAGTGATATTCTCACGTCATGCACATACATCTTAAAATAATTTAATTCTCATACGGTTTACGATTTATTTGTTCATGTGAGAACTAAAGTAATACATTGAATCTAGAACTTCAAATGCCGTGTATGTTATATTTTTTTTCACTAATGCTAAGAAAATTAATAACTTGGATTTAGAACTTGCAATGCGGTTACAAAAAGACACAGTTATTTGGCGTTCTACTGATTCTTTTGTGTGCGAAAAAGTGAATCTGGCAATAGCTCAGTCCACTACCAAAATGTCAGGATAATTCAATTTTACGACTTTGGTCGTTGACCTTCTGCCAAGCCATTCTATTAAGCTGTCTGTTAATTTTTCTCTTTGCTTCCCTCTATCTCTTCGTCCCTCAATGTTTCCAGTTGTTACAATATATTCCAGTTGTTCTCTTCTCATTTCATGGCCAAAAAATGATGATTTTTTTCTTCCTAATATTGGAAATTATCTTTCTTTTTGCGTGTACCTCTCTCAGAACATCTTCATTACTCTATTTAGCTGTCCATGGTACTCTTAACATTCTTCTGTAAAACCACATTTCTACAGACTCCAGTGATTTTCTTGTCTGTTGTACTATTGTCCATGATTCGCATCCATATGCTAAGACTGGCTCTACGTAACATTTAAGAACTCTTTTTCTTGTTTCTCTATGATTCTATTTTAATCACCCTTCTTATCTCCCCTCGATTTCTCCTACCTCAATCCCATCTTATTGTACACTCTTTAATCACTGCTACCTCCCTGCTTCATTTGTCAGCCTCTGCCTCTTTTACCTTGTATTTTCCCCTCCAGGATTACTTTTAGTGGGCTGTTGTGTCTTTTAACATGCCCCAAAAATTTCAATTGTCTTGTTCTAATTGTGTTAAGTAGTTCTCTTTTAATTTTTATTTGTTTTAAGATTTCGTATTTTCTTTTCAATTATGTCCATCCAATTCTACCTATTCTTCTATATATCTACATTTGAAAGGCTTCAATTTTCTGTTCTGTTTTTTGTGTGTCTAATGTCCATGTTCCTGCAGCACATAGGAATGTTAAGAAGATATAACATTTTGTTATTCTTAGTTTTAGCCCTGGTGTTATTTGTTTTGTTTTGGTGTTAGTATACTTTTTCATGGCATTAACATTACTTTTTGACATACCTATTGTTTTGTTTATTTCAGTTTTACATTTTCCATCCTGTTTATAGATTGCCCCAGATAGTTGTAGCTCTCAATTGTCTTCAGAAGTATTCCTTTAAATTTGATCTTTATTTGTAGGTCTTGAGAATTTTCTTTCCTTGTGATCATAGTATTAGACTTTTTTATATTCATATCTAATCCATATATTTTGCTTGCCATGTTTATTTCATGAAATAATTGTTGTAGACCTTTAGGATTTTCTGCTAGTAGTACAGTATCATCAGCATATATTAGGTTATTGGTTATCTTTCCATTAATGTTTAAGCCTGGTATCTATGTGATATTTTTTTTAAGATTTGCTCGGTGTATCTTCTTCTTTCCCTCTTCATCTGCCTTTCAGCGTCGAGGGGAGATATATGCGATCTTTTGTTCTTCTGTTCGCCTCTGCTACTGTTATGTTTCCTAGTGCTTCTAATATTCCATCGATTCATCTTTTTCGTTGTCGACCCTTGGGTCTGGTGTTCTCACAACGTTTGTTGCAGGCTAATTGTGTTGTGTTTTGATCTTTCTGTCTTGCCACGTTGCCAAACCATTTTATCTGTTGTGTCCTTATATATTCTATGGCGGGGGCTATTCCTAGCTTTTTCTCAGTTCTTCATTTCTGATCTTATCTCTCAGACTGTTTCATGTCATTCGTACAACATATTTCATCTCAGTAGAGGTTATTTTTCTTATTGTTCTTGTATCTTAGGGTCCAGGTCTGGCATTGGTAGCACAACGTTGTGATAAAGATTGTATTGTATAGTACTCATTTTGCCTCCAGAGTTATTTCCTTGTTGGACAATAGTGGTGATAGCTGTTCAATGGTTTAACAAGCTTTGTTGCATATTGATTCTATCTCTGCTGTTTGAGAATTATCGTTTGTCACTAAACTTCATAGGTATTTGAATTCCTCTACTTGTTTTAGTTGTCTACCTTCTATAGTTATGTTGATGTTCTGTTTATTTTTGGCGACATTCATGACTTCTGTTTTGTTGATGTTGATTTTCATGTTGTATTTTGTGCCTGAGCTGTTGAGTCTATTTAAGTGTTCTTGTAGGTCTTCAATTGTTTCATGTATTTGTGCCTGATCGTCTTCAAATGCTCAGTGTATAGATTGAACAAATTTTGTGATAGGATGCATCCCTGTATTACTCCTCTTTTTATATCAATGGGTGTAGCGTTTTCTTTGTTATATTTTATTATTGCTGTTTGCTCCCATTATAGATTACATATTAGTCGTATGTCCATGTCATCTAGATGTATCTGTTTTAGGCATTCTATAAGTTGCTTGTGGTTTACTCTTATCAAAAGCTTTGGTTAGTCTATGAAGCAGGCATATATTGGTTTGTTTACTTCTGTGTACTTTTCGATTAATGTTCTCATGCAAAATAATGCTTCTTTTGTCACACTGTTTTTCCTAAATCCAAATTGCTGCTCCTCTAATTCAGTATTAATTTTATTCTGAATCCTTCCTTGTATAACTTTTAGCAAGATTTTTGTAACATGGCTCAAGAGGCTTATTGTTCTAAAGTCACTGCATTCAATTGTATTATTCTTTTTAGGCAATGCAATGAAAGTTGATTATTTTAGTTCATTTGGTATGTAACCTGTGTGGTATATGTCATTGCATATGTCTGTAATCACTTCAATGTCAAAATCTTCGAGTGCCTGTATCATCTCTATCTGTATGCTGTCAGGTCCTGCTGCTTTTCCCTTTTTTTATTGTTTTTATAGCTTTCTCCACCTCAGATTAAAAATGTTATAGTCTGATGTACATTTTATAACTGGTTTCTTGTCCATTTGATCCTGAAATAGTTATGTTATATATTCCTGTCATCTATCTATAATATCATTATTGTCTGTTAGCATTTTTCCTTTTTTGTCTGCAATGCAACCACCTTCTGTGGCCTTTTTATTTTTATTATAGTCATTCTCTTTATTTCTATGTGCATTTCTTGTAAGTCTTGTTTGCTTTCCATATTTTCGATTTCTATACATTTTTGGCTGAGCCAGTCTTCTTTTGCATTTTTGCACATTCTGCGTTTCTCATTATCTATTTTACTGTATTGGGCAGTGTTCTTCGCTTGTCTCCTTTCTTCGATTTTTTCAAAGATGGTGTTAGTTATCCATTTTTGTTGTTTGTTCTTTTCTTTTTTTGGGTAAGGTGTCGCAGTTTTCTTGTATGCTTTTCTTTATGCATTGCCATTTTGTTGTTACTTTTTCATCAGGATTTTCTCTTCTGTATTGTTCAATTCCTTCTTCTAGCAGCTTCTGGTATGTGTTCTTTACTTGTATTGTATAGGTTTCTTTGATATTTTTTTTTATTTAAAGCTGTTATATCTAGTGGATTTGTTGATGAATTAGACTTTTACTTGTTTCTATTGGAAAGCTATTGGATGCGAGAGGGAAGGAAGTCATTCTGATTGGTTGGTCGACGAGAAACATAAGCAACTGAACGATGCTTGAGAAGGAGAACTGACTATTGCTAGGAACATGTAAGAAGACATAGGGGCGTCAGCCATGCCGGTTAGTGAGTTGAAGCTCATTGTAGCGTCACAAATTAGTTAGAAGAATTCAAGAAGAGACTTGTCCACTTAAGTTAGGAAGAGTCAGTGCCACGACTGGTGTCATTTAGTAGACAGCCAGAAGCGAAGATTAGTTAGTCAAGGCTGATCTTAGTAAGGAATGAAACAGGACGATAGTGAGTGCTAGAATTAGGCGAGAATGGATGCATGCTTCCGCAGCAATTGTGCAGCAAGAACCGAGCTGCAATGTCAGCCGCTGGACTTGTAATATAGTTGTATTCTCACAAGGTGAGCTTGTAAATAAAATGTGCTGTTCAACTAAAGACTTCTTGTACAGTAATTACCAAGTCCATCAAATACGTGTCCAGACGCTGTGGTGATCAACGAAGTTGGGGTTGTCGCGAGAAGAGAGTCAAAGAGCCAAAATTCTCCAGTTAAAGAACGAATGAGTCACAAAGACCAAGTACCAAGGCCTGTAAATCCAAGAAGGGGTCACATTTGTAGGTTTGTACAGCCAAGAACCGGTACTAGCCACTGTTACCGGTCGTAGGTTACAAAGAAGTGTAAACAATTAAAGTGAAGTTCACACCAGCTCAATTTTACCACCTGATGTTTATGAGTTGACATTTGACAGGTGCGAGTTCCAAGGCACTTGGCCGCATCTACTCGTTCTACAGAACGATCGCAGAGGATCGTATTATTATATTGTTATTATTATGTTTGTTATCACTGACGAGAGAGGGAGGCGTACATTCGCCGTACATCGGCTGTTTACATTGACGATTACATTTTCCCTGAGGATTCCAAAAACGGTGCTGTCGTGTAATAATCTCAATTGCCTTCCACAGCATGTGTCCTATCCAGCGCCATCGTCTTCGCTGTATCTCTTTATCCACTGTTATTGGACTGGTACATATTCATATTCACCGGACAACCGGGGAATATGACGCCCTGTTCGCTGGTTTCTTCAGAGGACTCACAGATAAGTGCTGATTTCCAGTGATCTTTTCTGTTTATTTGTTTTTATTGATATTTGAAGGAATCATGTGATTGTAAGCGCTTTCTATTTGATGTAAATTACTTTTCTTCTTTTTCTTCATTGCACTTTGTTGCAATTTCTTAATTTGATCACTGATACTCATCTTTGTTGTTGATTGCGCTATTGAACGCGTGACAAAATGGCGGTTTGTTTTCGACGGTCTGTCGTCAAGGACACGTAATTCATTTAATTTGTAAAAGGCTCACAGTGTATCTTCGTGCTGCAGATCGATTTACTGGAGTTGGCCAGTCTGTAATGTGGAAGCGGGTTCTGGACCGTGCGACAGAGTGAGTGCACGTGAGTCTAGACCATCCACAGCATCGCCGTTCAGCGACTAAATCATCTATGATACTATGACAACGTAAAGTATTCCGATGCAGCCCAAACGACAACATCGACAAAGAGAACACGATAAGGTAAGAGAGTTAAACTGTCGAAGTGTGAGAGGCTAGGCCTAAAGTATGTGCGCGTTACATATTGGAATTGTGGGTCCATAAATCAACGACGTTCCATTCTTGATAAGCTACTGTGCGACGCCGATATAATGATTTTGCAAGAAACTCATCTTGGTGACAGGACAGTAAGTACTCCTGGATTTCATTGTTTCTACAATAGGTGACACCTTGGGCAGGTCATCCTTGTGCGCAACAATATGGTAGCAGCTGAGATTGATATGTCCGCGTGGGACAGTGCAAAATTGCAGATACATGCGCTTAGGGTGCAGTCCCCGGTTTATTTCGTGATTGTAAATGTGTATGCCTGCAATGGGGAGTTGGACACACAACAATGGCAGAATCTCTTCGAGTTCGATGGAGAGAACGTCATTTTCTGCGGATACTTTAATGCTAGAGGCAACCAGTGGGGTAACGTCATAAACAGCAAGCTAGAAGAAGACCTAGAGAACGCACTAGTGTCAGTCGATTTAGTGTGCTTGATTGATGGAAAGGCAACAAGAATGGCCACTCTAACAGTGGATTCTGATAGTGTCATAGACCTGGCACTGGTGTCTTCCACCTTCGCACCGGTTTGCAGGTGAAGTGCACTGGGGTTCCACGGAAGTGATCACTATCCATGTGTCCTCCTAATTGAGAAAAGCTGAAATAGAAGCCCGAAAAAAAAGCTCCACACATTCCACTACGAGAAAACAGACCAGGACGTCATTAGCAAAATCAGACATAAGAAACAGAGCGCCCCTCGTAGGAGGCAGGAGAGATGGGCGCAGCCACCCTGGTGGAACGTAGAAGTCGAGGAAGCTTGACGGTACAAGAGAAATGGCCAAGACATGGCAGAAAGCCAGAAAGAATGAAAGAACACAACTTGAGCTCTTGAAGCGTCTGAAAATAGAGGTCGACCAAAAAATGAAGCACTTTAAACTATGTGCTAAGCAGGCTAAGTATGCCAAATGGGATTACTTATGTAAAAAAGTGTGCTCAGAAAAGTCGCTAGTCACATGCTGTCGCCTTCACCAGAGCATGAATGGAACAAGACAACACAGAGGCATACCAGACCTTCAAAGCACAGGCCCGATATGGCACAAATCTAATGAGAGCAAAGGGAAGGCCCTGCTAAATTGAGCATTTACTGATGATATTCTGGTATATCGACAGGGAAGATACAGACGGGCTATCGCCTCCACAATGCACGACGAACTCGATTGCATTTTTTCCTGGTGTGGGGTTTCAGATCCCTTGGTTAATCCTAAAATAAGCATCAGTTTCATGATTCTCCTTTAACAATCATATCGATAATTCGACCACACGGGTAGTACGAATGGGAACTGATGAGGTGACCAGGGACAAGTTGATGACATACTTCGGAGTTAAATTTGATCGCAGCCTGTGTTTTCGGGAACACGTCAACCATGTGATAACAAAATCCCGCAAAGGATTAGCCGCCTTGAAGGTCATGCAAGCTGCCAACGTCGAGCGGATGCTACTTACTCTTCTGTTCCCGGGATTAGTCCTCGTACCAATAGAGTATGCCCTGGCAATTCTTACTGTCAGTACGATTCAAATTGATAGGCTTTAGAAAATACAAAATGAAGCCGTGCGCATTATTTTGGAATGCAAAAGGGACTCTCTGTGTAGCAATGAGGTATATTCTTGACTTTCCAACCATGATTGACAGATTCAAGATCTGGAGAACACGAGCATACCTGAAGATTAATACAGATAAAGAGCATCCATGGCACCACGTGCTCAACGCACGGAAAGGTGCCAGGCTAAAAAGAGGCAAATCATGGGTGGGCCGTCTGAAGATGTCATCAAACAGGTATGTGGGCTTACTAATATCAGCGTTGGTGACGAGTGGATACCGGTGTCTACGTCATTCAAGGGGACTTTCTGGTGTATTGTCACACTCGACAGGAAAAAGTAGGGAACAGAACGCAGTCTAATTAATGCTGAGGTCAACGGTCGCATCACCGATATTAACTGTATCGGTGTTAACGATAACACCGATGAGAAAGATGCAGTCATCTACACAGACGGATCTGTAAGACGACACCAAAGAAGTGCATGGGCATTTACAGCACGCTCGTCAGGCAGAATAGTTAAAGAAGGCAGTGGTGCATACGTCATGACCACGAGTAGAATGACAATGGAGGCGAGTGACCAAGGCATTCAAATGGTTAGAGTCACAAGACTACACCCACGCATGTATACTGAGTGAATTCGATGAGCATGATAAAAAAAGTGGAGGCGGGCTCTGTACGCATGCAATGGGTAGAGTCGTTGCAGAAGTCCAAAAATCGTAGGGTCACCTTTGTCTATGTCCCTGGACATGTGGGAGTAAGGAGAAATGAAAGAGCGGACAGGTTGGCTAGCTGCGCTGTCGTTGAGGACGGGCAACCAATGGATCGGGCGGACATCATCAATGTCCTCCGAGATGTGAGAAGAGCACAGGACTTCGACAAACACAGATCCACGTCACTTCTTCGGATGATGGAAATGGGAGTTAAGATGGGCACAGCCAGAAATGAGATACTTAGTTGTCGTGTAAGAAGACTAATCAACCAACATAGAACTGGAGTCGTCAGTCGCTGGACACTGAGGGACTTGCTGAGGAGGGGATCTGAGCACCTATGGACATGTTCGGAGTGCAATGATGATGACCCGCAAATAACTCAATAACTAAATTTTCATAATTCTATGCTAGTGATTTTGTCCTGCCATTTCCATCCTTTTATTATGCGTAATCATCCATTAATGAAAGTCTACATCTTCATGATTGTCAACGTTGGTGTTTTTTTCACAGCCATATAATATGACTGACTTAACATTGGAGTAGTACATCTTTTTTTGTGTATTTAACCTAATTTCTTTGGACTTCCATATTTTTCCCAGTGGAATAAATGCTCATCTTTCTTTTGATATTCTTATTTTGGTATGATTTTCTGTTCCTCCATCTTATCTAAATTACTGCCCAGATATATGTTAGATTTTACATCTAGTAGAGGTATTTCTCCTAATTTTATTTGTTTATTGCCAACTGCATTAATTCTCATAATGTGAATAACACATTTACAATAAATTTAAATGTGGCAAATTAAGCTACTCAGAAACAAAATTTAATATAGTAAGATAATTTCTTTACTTGATAGTGACTTCAACATACATATATATATATATATATATATATATATATATATATATATATATATATCTATATATATATATACACATAGTGTGTGTGCGTGTGTGTGTGTTCCTTTTCGTATTGTAAGACGGAGGGAGGACATATTGTTTGGTGGAGGTTATTGTGTATTTTTTTAGGTTTTGTTTTTATCGAACAGCTTCACTCGTGGCTAATTCTACCAATGTTTGACAAACACACACGGTCACAGAATGAACAAGTCAGGCCCACTGGTCCACAGTGTTGTCCATCATTTTTTCATGATTCTTTTCTCTTCTAAGTTTTGCCTTATCACAGTCTCAAATGATGTTATACCATTTCTTATACATGCTTTCCATGATGTGCGATCACTTGCCAGATGTTCCCAGTCATTTTCACATGTGGAGAAGTCTTTCAGAGATGATTTGCAGATATCTCTATATCGTACTTTAGGTCTGCCGATTTGTTGTATTAGTTTATATATATATATATATATATTTATATTGTCGGTGGTTATGACAATGTTGGCTTTTTATTATCTCTTGGGTTCGTATAGCAAATTTAATGAATTACATCGCTCTTAATAGTGGCCTTGATGAATTGCTTTGCGTTATGTTTTTTGTACTTAAATAGTATTATTGTTAGATACTCTTGCCCTCTTCGCCCATACGTTTCCGGGACCCGAAATGGGAGTAAAGAATTGTGGTGCTGTTCCCTACTATGCATGTACGTAAGAGGCGACTAATAAGAGTTAGGCCTGGAACTGGCTATCCCATACTGTAAACAAATAACCAGAAAAACATCACAAATATAGAGTCAAAGAAAAGATTAAATGTAAATTCGCCATCCATGAAAGATAAAGGTTCTCTGTCTAAGAGATGTATGATGCAATCCGGAGAAAGCAGTAAGGAGTCCCGGTTGCAGACTCACCTTTTGTCTACCAGGAAATCAAGAGGTGTATTTGTTGCACTGGGAGACTTATGGAAGTCCAAAGATTTTATGTTAAATACTAAAATACAAAATGTCAACTCCAATGTTACGTCAGTCTTTTTAGATAGCACTGAAACATGGAGAACAACTAAAATGACAATCATTAATATACAGACTTTCATTAATGGATGCTTACGCGGAACACAAAGGATGGAAACGGCAGGACAAAATCACTGATATATAATAATTGAAATGTACCAGTCACATACCAGTGGATAAAGAGATACATAAAGACGATGGCACTTATAAGGGCACAGACTGCTGAAGCCAATTGAGAGCGTTACACAACATGCTCTTTTTTGGAATCCCCAAGGAAAAAGCCAAAGTGGAAGACCAATGAATTCTTGTAGAAGAAAGATAGAATCAGAGATGAACATGATTAGGAAGACATGGAATGATCTTAAAAGAATGGCAAGAAACAGAACGGTTTGGAATGTGTTTGTTGAAAACATGTTCCATAGGGAACGCAAAGGTAGGGGAAGATTCTTGCCCTCGTGAACACTTCTTATGCAAACATCATGTCTACTACATATATATAAAGTCAACAAGTAATAAGCTGTAATAACACACTATATAACGCTTATTTAAAAGTCCAACTAGAATTCACCAGCCACAAATAACTGACGGTCTAAACAGCCGCATAATCAACAATCACAAATGTATTTGTATACACGAACTCAAAATAGTTCACAGGTTTAGACTTATAGTAAGTTTGTGCCTACGCTAATCATACATGTGTCTATGTACATAACTCAAATAGTTCACATCTCGGAATTAGAAACGGAGATCTGTGATCGGTGACACTATTCACGTGAACATTCTTACTCTGGCTCACGAGTTTTCTCCGTGTGCTTGATAGAGCGTTGCTCTCTCCAAGCGTTTCTTTGTTTCTGACCGCTTTAGCCATCGCCATTTCGCCTTGTTACGCGACTCATCTTGTGTTCATTTTGCTTATCTAAGCTCTGGTTGCTTAGCTACATTGCCATTCCGGCAGATTTTTCTCTCGGCTTACTAAGTGAGAATTTCAGTCTTGAAGCGTTCCGCTTCTTTGTTAGAGAACGTTTCTTGTATCTGGTTGACAGCCTTTGCCAACTCTGGCAGATAATTCCTTCAGATGTGGGAGCCGTTTGCTTCATCTGAGATTCCTTTGGAAACTAGACCTTTCTGGTTTCGTGCGAACACACTCTCGGCGGAGCCAACCCGGCTCTCTCTAGTTCTCTGCGCTAAGTGTCTTGTTCCTCTCAGTCGCAGGTTGAAATATCTCATTTACCCTCGTTTTTCGTTGATGACGTCGCGTCTGGTGATGCAGTATATGTCTGATGACGTAGTGTATGTCTGGTTTCGTAGTGTCTGACCTATGTCTGTAATAATTCATACACTCACTCGTGGCCCTGACACATGATCTATTGTTAACAATTCTTCTCTAGTCTCTCAGCAACCATCCAAAAATACATTCCTCTGACCTTGACATTAATAATGTCCCAGTCCCCGTCTACATAAATACGATAATGTTATTTAAAAATTAATACAATAAAAATGGTGCCTCCTAACACTGCCTTCTAAACTGTCTTTGATAGTGAACTACTGTCCAGAAATATCCGCCTGAGTCGCTGATAACAAGCAATTATCTTCTCAGACCTCTTTTCCTCTTCTCTCTGACGACGATTTTCTTTAGGATCTACTCTTCTTCTCCGACTCTACAAAAATGATCTACTTTTCTACTCCACTACTTTGTCATTCTCAGACTCTGAATAAACACATTTGAATCGTGCATTCTTCTTCTGGTAATCAGAGTCAGGAAACTACATGAAGACGCAGTGTCTTTACCTAATATATTTGGAGCTGAAGTTTCTCATTTCTCCCATTCGATGTAAAATTCAGTTACGAAGATTGGTCTTATTACAAAACAAAACGACTTATCCTACAGTGATGTTGATTCGACAGATTTATCACAATTTATCAGTTGATGAACATAAGTATGTCGTTATTCTGTGCCTGACAGTATCTACATCCGCAAATGTTAAAATTTCCAAACTATTCATTTTGTACAATATGTGATATATGACACACATAGTACACACTATCACAACATGTGCTGAAATAACAAACTGGACTAAATACGTGCATTTTCACATAAATGTTATGTCTCATAAATTGTCCTACATTAAAGTTATTAAACAGCTAAATGGTAATATTAATGTAAGAAAAATTGTAATGCAATTTAAAAACAAAATATACATTAACACTACTTATAACAATGATTACGTCATTTTTCGGTATCTGTTAAAACAATGTTCGTTATGAAGAAAAACATATATAAACATGTTTCATAATTGTATTCTAGTAATGAAAATACACATATAAAATCGGTTTAAAACATTGTTGTAAATGAAGATACTACGCGTATCAACAGGTTTTAAATTATTTTTTTTTCGTTTGAAGGAAATACACATATAAATGCGCATTAAAACATTTTTTTTTCAAAATATAATAAAACTTAGATGAATCAACATATGCTAAAAATGTTGATTTTGGTCAACAACAAATTGGTACACCCCTAAATGATGCATATGTAGAAGTGGGAAGAGTTGAGAGAGTAGAGGAAAAAAAAAACAAAGACGAGAGAACAAGTTCAAGGAGAAAAAGAAAAAAGACATAAAAACGAAGTCACGATAACAATAATGAGGATGGATCAATATGCACGTGGAAAACATGAAGGGCCATATCCAGAAGTGAGTGGGCAGACAGACGCGTATGTGTTGAAGGAGGAATGGAGAGAATAGAGGAATAAACAGACGAGAGAACAAGGTCCAAAAAAAGGACATTTAGACGAAGTCAGGAGAAAAATGAGACTATAGGTCGAAATTCACGTGCAAAACATGGAAGGCCATCTCCAGAAGTGAGTGGGCGGACAGACGCGTGGGAAGTCGGTGAACAGAAAAGACCAGGAGAACTTGGAAGGGGCACTTGAAACTTGGATATCGAATAATTGGAGAGACTGAGTTGGCAGGGAATGATGATCTAGAGCAGGGATGGCCAATTTCTTTCAAATGTCGGGCCACTTTTTTTATTATTTTTTTTGTGGCGGGCCACACACATAACAGTATCAATACAAATAAACTTGGCATTTGTTTTAAGGTAATATTTTTGTTATTTATCTGCATTATTTGCTTACATAAATCATTTTATTGCAACAGAGTTAAAAATGCCTAGTTGATTTATAAAAACGAATAGAATTTGCTATTTATATTGTTTAGCAAACATGTTTTAGTTAGGTCATTTTAAAGTCGACATGTAACAAACCATAATGAGAACAATGTGGACGTTCATGTGCAGCGTGTGCAACAGTTCATCAAAGTCAATGTGTAAAGATGATGATGGTATTCGTAATAAATCCTGAAGGTGGCCATCAGTGAGTCGGTTTCTTTGTGACGATTTAATCGCCTTCATTGTTGAAAAAGCGCATTCACATATATATGTGCTTCCGAACATAGAAGTAACTTTCAAGCTGAAATCACTCAATGCGGGATATTTTTCCTGTGGCACAAGTTTCCAAAAGTCAACTCCTATCTCCATCTTTAATTGGAAAAAGTGGTCACTTTGGAGGTTGCATAATTCCAAATGAAAAGTGTCATGTTGTTGGAAAATGTCACACTTCAGGGTTGTTAAACAATGCCAGTTCTGGTCGTATACCACTGAAGTCAGAAAATCGTTCATTGAATTGCTCCAATAGTTTGTCTAACATTAATACAGAAAATTTGAAATCAGTGTCACTGCGCTCCTCAATCAATTCTTTGCACGAAGGAAAATGAATGAAGGTTTCTTTGGCCAGGGTAAGTCTAAAAACGTTTAGTTGACTTATAAATCCATCTAGGTGTCCCACCAAATCTGAGACTGTTTGGGAACGTCCCTGTAGCTTCAGGTTGAGTTCATTCATGTGCTGGATGATATCACTTAAAAAGGCCAATACGCTATTAAAATGTGGATCAGACATTGCTATGATCAGTTCTTTGATGGTATCATGTTTCTCTAAAAACTGCTTTATCTCGTTTCTCAAAGCAAAACACCGCCTCAAACAATTACCTCTGCTTAGCCAACGTACTTGTGTGTAGAGCACAAAATCGTCATATTCCAACTCAACTTCTGATAGAAAATGTATAAACTGTCAGTGTGTCAAAGACCAATTCCCGCCTTTTATTAAATTCACACACTTTATTACAGTTTTCGTAAAATCCTCCACGTCTAGAATCTTGCCACACAGCGCCTCCTGGTGTATAAAGCAGTGTAATGCTGGGCAATGGATTCAAGCCTTATTTAATAATCCAACTAGACCTGTTTGAACACCACACATTGACTTAGCGCCATCTGTCACTATTGCTGAAAGTCTGTTTATGTCACCGATACCGTTAACAACTCTCATAACTGAGTTATAAATGTCTTGACCTATGGTCGTATTATGCAATGAATCTAAAGCTAGTAGCTCTTCATTGATAATAAAGTATTTTGAAACAGTTCTTATGAAAATTAAACGTTGTGCTGTTTCTGATATGTCAGTAGATTCATCAAAAGCCAGAGAAAAGTAAACGGAATTTGTAACGACACTCTTTAATTTACTAGATATATGAGAACTTATTTCATCAATCCTTCTAGTGACTGTCTGTTTTGATAGTGGAACGCTCTCAAAATGACTGGCAATTTTTTCTCCCCAAATGCAAGCGCCATGTTAATAGAACAACGCTTTACGAAGTCACCGTCACATAATGATTTTTTTTTTATTTCGCTATCTCTGCGCTTACAACAAACGATGTCATTAAGGAACTTGTTTGTTTTGTTGTTAATGTAGTAAAAACAGATTTCTGAGCACTAACCTTTTTCTTCAAATCGCACACAAGTGTAGAACGTATTGTACCATTGTAGTCCTTGTATTTAGCGGCGTGATGCTGTATGTAATGCTGTTTAATATTATACTCTTTATTTACAGACAACACTTGCAAACACACAAGGCACTGCGGTTTATTATCCTCAATGTTGATAAATAAAAAAATCATGTTCCCATTTCTCATGAAAAAATCTGATTTTTTTCATTTAATTGACGTTTATTGTTCATATTATACCACAACCGAAGCAACAGACAATTAAAACACATATTACAACAATAGCACTGTTTCCTGTTAAAATGGAACTGTTCACTGTAACTCGACAAAATCAGAATGATCAGATCGAATATATCATTTTGACTGATGAAAAGAGGTTTGGAGAGAAAGAAACTGAAAGTAAAATAATTGTGAGGTGAATGTGTTGGGGTGGAGGAGGTGGGTGACTGACAGTATTTCTTGGCGGAAACTGTTTGAACTCGCCGAATCGAGAGTCGTCTCTAGAACCATTCGTTGGCTTCTTCCTTTGTTTAAGTCGGTCGCAGGATAATCAAAAGGAAAAAAAAGGATGAGCCGGGAATGACGGGAAGTCGACGTTAAACTAACTACTAGAGTGTTCGGAGTTTTAAACATAGGTCTACTAGGGAATATTTGAGTTAGCTTTCTCCACGGTAGAAGTTAATGTAACAAATTTTAAATCAATTTTACCCAGGACATTTTGCTCAATGCAACCTGATTTTATTTTTTATCTGCCGCGGGCCACAAAAAGAACGTCGCGAGCCACTTGTGGCCCGCGGGCACCTCATTGGCCTTCCCTGATCTAGAGAAATAACACCAAGCAAGTGTAATAGAATTACAACCAGCACGAACACGCGATAGTTAGGAGATGCAGGGGCTAGCGAAGAACAGTTAGGCGAACAGATCAGTAAGTAGCACTATTAAAAGACAGTTACAACGGTTGCCAAGAGACAGCGGGGCCGGTAGGAGTTAGGTAGGCCAGGGGGGCCATTCGATGGGAATGGTCCACATAAAGTGTAGGTGCGAGTATGACTTCGTGCGTGTGGAGCCCAGAGACAAGGGTTAGGGCGATAGAATGAAGAACTTGTAGAGTGCGCTCTAGGTGTGTAAGCTGCCATACCCAGTGTCTAACGAGAGTCCGTTGTGACATAATTAAATGTAGGAACTAACTCTTATATTCAGTGCGTTGTTCTATATTACACAGTTAAAATTATCTAGCCTAGCGTCAACCCTCGGGGACGAATCATACCAACAAGTCAAGTTGTCGCGGAACCACAACGTGAAACAGTCATCTTAGCAACGAACCAGAAGTACGACAGTGACCAGACAATGTCAGGGCAGAGACGATAGCCAGGGGTCTCGAATGCTTGGGCCCAATTGAAAACAGCTAGATTATCACATTCCAGCTGAGGTCAAGCACTCACGAGACTGACCGGTCGATGAAGGCCGCCAACAAAGTAACGATCGATATATATCGACACAGCGTGCGCGTAGAACACAAATCATCAGCTGGACATCAGCTGACAGTCAAGCTACCATCTACCATCTGCAAGCTGACAGCTGCCCTACAAGCTCTGCATGCACGCGTCAATAACAAACAAACTTCTTCCCCCGGATACACATATATAGAACACATATTACATACTTGCATGAAGTTATTTCCTGAAACAAACTCTCCTGCCGGTATCCTTCTACACAAAATACTCCACAGTCCACTTCGTCATCACAATGTGGACAGTCAGGATATCCGTCACAAACTAGTTCAGGATGGAGACACATTTTACTATTCCAACAAGGACAGTGACCAGTACACGAGCTAAGAGTGAAATTATTCTAGTCATCTCCTGTTGGACAGTCTAAAGTTCCATCAAAGATATAATGTTGAGGGATGCAGTAAGTGTTCACACATTTAACGTATTCCTCTGTGCACTCAAAGTTCGTACAGTTATCAAGATGGGACAAATCTCTACAACCCATTAACACCCCGAACATATCCTTTGAGTAGACACATTTGGGAGACCATAACCGATGTTCGAGACTGTTGTAACAAGAATCCATCTTTTCCAGTTTTCCAATTGTCTCGTCTATATGTCCCTCTTTACCGCGGCAATCTGTTTTGTAATTATTAAAGTCATTGCAGCTCACACACTGGTAGTTACAGTAGAAGGTGCAGTTTTTATTTTGTAATGAATTCTCAACAGTTTTACTTTCATCGTTACAATCCTAGTTTCTATATCTACACACATTACAGTGAATTTCACCATCACCAACCCACGATACAGGTAAATGCGAATCGTCACAACAATAAAATAACGTTGACCTTATTGAGTAATATATTATCTGACTGATAAAAGCAAAACATTTCATCCCGCTTCTTGCTGCAGTTACCAATAAAGTCACATACATAAACATAGGAAATGTATTGCGAATCGAGTGAGTCTTCTCCACAATCAAAGAGGGGCAATGATTCTTGCTCTGAATTTCTCAAGAAAACTAAGAAATCTGTGTTGGCAATGTTGGCCGAGACAGACACGATGTTATCCCTAAATATCATAAAATCTCCTTTTGTTAGAGCTTGAGTAAAACTTTCGTTCGATGCAGGTTTTATTCTCATTATGTGTTTGTCTTCAACTCTACGCGGAAGAGTCACCTCACAAAGGCTAAAGAAACTTATTTTGTCCCGACACCTCACTTCAATCCATCCATCAACAACATGATTGTCGTTAACGAAAGTGTTACTGAAGCAATTACTGATATTTTTGTAAATAAATAGCCACACTCGACATCCATTGATGTTATCAGCAGATGGTTTCCCTAGCAACCAATGGTTAACCACAATTGGACTATATCTATTTTTATGTCTCTATAACAATGAACACGTTTTGCAATGTTGATTATTGTCTTTTTTAGTCCAACAACAAATTGTACAGATAATTTAAATGTATTTTTAGTGTCATATCTGATGTCCCTGCAATCTATAAGATACTTTGACAAATGTTGCTGTAAAAATTGCATTTCCTCTTTTGTTTCCATTGTTGCTAAGGAACTGTATCCATCATTACATGTTGACCTACCAGACTACCAGTTTGTCTAAATCAGAATAATCCTTCACGACACTGGTCGCAAACTGACATTACAAGAATTTGTCCCAACAAATATCTCCTGTTGTATCCAACAAGTAGGGTGTCCCTAAGGTAGACCACGTGACTTACATATTTTGACATCAAAGACCACAACAAATATCTTGATGTCTGTATCTTGTTTCTGTTGGTCTACAATGTGGGGGATACTTCTCGTCTCTTCAAATGATAAATCTCCACCATTGAGGAAAATAACAGCGACATGTGTGGCGTTCTCTCTAGACCCAGCCATCTCAGCACATAAACGTTGGACAAACTGTATTTTGTGTGGAAGGTTATTATTGGCACTGTAATGATGTTTCTTGTAAGGTTTGTTTGGAAAAGTAAAACTGTAGGCGGGCAATAAAACAAGCAAATCTTTACGCGCGTAGACAATATATCTGTCTAAATCATAAAACTGCCAAGTGCTGACGTTTACTGCAGGATTGCTGCAAGAATGCGAATCATAAACATCACCGATCAACACTCCTGACTTTGCCTCACTAGAACGTAACCACCCATTAGCAAAATCATAGGCCAGTGTTTTTGATCACCATAAATAATTGTGTCATAGACGCTGTCAAAATAAAGAAATAAAATGTCCATCTTTCCAGTTGTGCATCCATGAAGTGGACATTTTTTCTGAGCCACTTCTTTGGCTCACTGCAACAATAAATAGTTGATTATTTAATGTAGCCTCGAATATAGCTATAGTATTTTATATAATGTATAACCATATGTAAAAGTGTATTTACGTATAAGTAGAACTAGTTAAGTACTTATTTCTTACAATGAACAATATAATTGGGGCGTGGCTAATACATTAATAGTTATCACGACTTCTTGTTTGGCTCTACTGTCCTAGACATAGAGTACATACATCTGTGATACAGAGACAACAGTTGAGTTTAAAGTTGACAATTAAAAAAAGGGGGAAAGTCGCATTGTAACAGCTTTAGTTGAGAAATAAAACAAAATTAGAAAGACCTTTCGGCGGAACAGGCCTTCAGCTGGAACAATTAAACTCAACACAAAAATATATAAGGACAATCGTAGAAATATAACTACATGGCGATCATCATCCACATCATTAACATGTGCCTGACTCCAATGCCATAGCATTGTATCAATTCTGTTGTTGATTGTATTACATGCTATGACACAAAGCTGTCTAGAATTTTCTCTCTTTATCGTCCGCGATTTCTTTTCCCCAATGTATATATTGCCACTTGTAACGATGTATTTGTTTGATGTGCGACGGGGATAATCTGACGACTAACTGTGTGTCTATATGTTCAGAATTGGAGTCTACAACGATGGCCTAACATCATCGAGCGCTATACATTTAAAAAAGATATGACGATCATCATTTTCAAGAGGACGTGAACTTCCGGTATATGGTGGATAGGAGGCGGGAACAATTAAAGGTTATGCATGAAAAGTGTTCCTTGTTGCAGTTTCCTCATATTCCAAGTCTGGCTTGTTGCAGGAGCTACTGAGTTAAGTGCTCTGTGCACACCGTGAGCTGTGTGTCTCATCCGTTTTGATCACGTTTCGATATTTCAATTGTTTACGATGAATGATGATATCGTATGACAGGGAACAGTTGGCTGTGTTCACTTTCTGTGTGGTTTCGCCTTATGTCTTTTGGCGTGTGCTGAGACTGCTACGATGGGAACTACAGTTACCTTTCTTTGTTTGGGAGATGAGATATTAATTTGAATGATTCCGCTGGCACGGGCGGTTGAGCAATTATGAATTTTAATTCGTTTGCAGTGATGCCGGGCCTTCCATAACCAAATAACCAAATAACCAAAAATAACGATGTATTGCAACTTTCCACTTCTCGACATGTGTCCGAACAAATTGTGATTGTTTCTGATTTGTTTCAGGACTTCCCTTTTTTTTTTTGTTGACCACTTTGATAATTGCTTTCTTGGTCTTTTGGAACTTTGAACATTCTTCTGAGAAATCCCATCTCTGCGACCTCTAATCGTCTTCTTATTTGCTTGTTTACTGCCTATGATTCGCTTCCATAGGTCAGAATTGGCTCTATATATCACCGATGAACTCTCTTTTTCACTTCTATTGTCATAGACTTGTTGCATAAGATGTTTTGTCATTTTCTGCAATGCTATTTTGGCCTGAGCTGTTCTGCTTTTAATTTATTTGGTGTATCACCCATCTGATGTTATTATTGTGCCCAAGTATTTGACATTGTTGCAATTGTTTTAGATTTGTCCTATTTATTTTTATGATGTATGGTGGTGATAATTATTCCTTCCATATGACCATTACTTTTGTTTTCTTACCATTCAGACTGAGACATTTTAATGCTATTGTCTTTTACTATTATCTCTGTATTTTCTTGTAGTTCATTCTTTGCCTCTGCTATTGTGACTGTCATCCGCATATCGCAATTTTTTAATGTTGTGATCGTGGGTTCAATTTCTTTCTTGTCTATTATTGATCTCATAATATTTTCACTGTAAAGTGAAAACAAATCCGGCGACAGAACATAGCCATGTCTTTTGTCCATTTGTTCTTGTATTTCTTCTCTCATTTTTTGTTGGTTCTTTTAGTCACTTATATTTATCCTTTTGATGTTTGTTGAATCGATTGTTTGAGCATTTCCCACTCCCCATCGATATACTGTATTTTCTCAATAGCATTATATTTATTATGTACTATCGTACTGTAGTTATCACTCATCTGTCATCTACTCTATGTATATCCAGTTCTCATTTCATATTTCTTGGCGATTTCTGTGTCTTCTGAAATTGTATTCTCATCTTTCCAACTACTGGGTCACGGTCGCTATTGAAATTTCCTCCTGACCATTTTTAAACTGATGTAAACCCATTCATGAATCTTCTCTGTACCAGTAAAATCAATTTGATTGTGCACTTTCTTGTCTGGGATTTGCCATTCACATAGCCGTCTAGGGTGTTTTTGAAGCAGGTGTTGCCTATAATCATTCTGTGTCTTTGCCCAATCTTTCAATATATTCCTCTGTTATTCGGCTCTCCAAGGTAATGTCCTCCATTTACATTTTGTACTTAAGCTGTTCCCACCTTTGTATTGAAATATTCTGAATATATTAGTTATTTCTTGGGATTCACACTGTTCCATGGTCATCTCTAGCTCGGTGTAAAAAGTGTCAATGTTTTCTTCTTCGCTATTATATGTTGGTGCATTAGCTTGAATTATGTTGATATCCATTGGTCTAACTCTCAATTTTACTAGCAGAATTTATCTGATACTGGCCAAAATCCTTTCACTGTTTTGCTTCTTTCTCTATCTAACATGATGCCTACACCTTGTTTGTGTGTGGTTCCCCAGAGTAAATTAAATTTATATTGTCACGTTATAATAATCCTGTTATTTTCCATCTCATTTCACATAGTCCCAAGATGCTCATTTTCATTATCTCATTTCTTGACTAATGTTTTCTAGTTTACAAACCTGAAATGCTGATCAAATGTTGCAAGCTCCTATTGCAAGTGTCTCTTTATTTTTAACCATCCATACAGTAGCTTGAATACGATTGATTGCCACCTGTAGTACACGAAGCTCCCTCTCGGCCGAGGAGGTTGTGGAGAGCCCAGTAACGCCGTTAGCTCTAGCTATTAAGTTATGTTTTGGCGTAATTATACTAGACAATATAGCAAGATATTTTGCATTCCTTTCCTTCTTGGCAGTGACTGTACTATAGCTTGTTTCATAACTTTTAAAATCGATAGCTTTTTAACCACTTGTTGTAAGTTGTTCAAAATTTGCATGTAAAGTTATAATGATTAGAACCCAACAGGGAATTAATTTAATTAAAAAAAACATTTGGTTATTATTGTTGCTTATTTGATTTATATAAATTTATAACGACCCATTGATGGAGTCAAAACTTAATGTTTACAGTATTTTAAGTTAAAAATAGCGAGTAAAAATCCATACACGGTAAAATTGACGTGTTTGCACGCTTTCGCTGTGGTTTTTTTTTGACACAAATAGACATTTGAGAAATTGTGTGTTCCATTTTCGTTCATTCAGAGGTGTAGACGTGAAATTCGCAAAATGTTGGGTATGAATGAAACTGTTACAATAAGAAAATTAAAAGCTTCGCTGAAAAAGAACAACAGTATTGAAATATCAAAGTCTACATTATGGAGGAATGTGAGAGCTGCAGGCTTTACATTCAGAAATTATTCCAATGTACGAAACATCATCTGTGAGAAGCCACATATAGTAGTCATGAGAAGCAAGTACTTACGTGAAGTAAAAGAGGTGCGCAAGCAAGGTTATGATATTGTGTACTTGGATGAAACAAGGATCAATGCTCACCACACTAACCAAAGGGAAGGGCAGTCATCAGATGGAAAGATTAAGAGATTAATACCTAGCAGCAAAGGACAGCGCTTGATAATTGCTCATGCAGGTAGTCGACAACATGGACTAATACAGAATGCAGAGCTCATTTTTCTTTCAAAATCCATAGACAATCGGGATTATCACTCTGAGATGAATGGTCACATATTTAGACATTAGATTGAAAATTCTGTTCTCCCATCACTAGATCGACCATCTTGCCTAATAATGGACAACGCAGCATACCACAACATTGTTACACTTGAAGATAACGTCCGGACGTCATCCAGTACAAAAGATGCTATTAAGATATGGCTCACAAAGGAGCACATACAATTTAATAACATGTACTTAAAACCTGAATTACTATCTCTAGTAAAGCAAAAACAAAGGACAAAGATTTTTCAAATAGATAAGATTATCCAAGAGCACGGTCATATAAGTATGAGGCTGCCACCTTACCATGCTCATTTAAATCCAATAGAACTAATCTGGGCAAAATTAAAAGGACAAGTGGCAGATGAAAATACAACATTCAAAATATGCGATTTAAAGACTCTTGCTAATCTCGCTTTATTAAATATAGACAGAGATTACTCGCCTAAATGTGAAGACCACGTCTTAAAACAGGAATAGGAATATTGGAAAAATGATGGTTTGTGGAATGTTCAACCCCAAACAGTTATTAATCTTTTAGACTCGTCTGATTCAGAATGAAAGTATATAGCCCCCACAATGTTGGCCCCTATATTACCTTAAATTAGTTCAACAAACGGTCCTTTTCAGGACCACACAACTATGAAAATTGGACATACAGGTATACCTTGATATTATCGTCCGTCCTCGAACTGAGAAGACAATAATTCTCCTGGTGTTTTATCTTATTCAGTTATTTCCCCATTACGGCCACGCCTTTACCTAGTGAAAATTAATCATAGACCAGCAACTACGATAATTTCTATTCTTTAGGGGTTCACAATTTACAATTTTGACAAACATCAAAGAAATTCGCCGCTTTAAGAAAACTGCAGCTGCAAGATATTTGTTAAATATACATTTAAAGGGTCTTTTGCATTCTAATAACATTTGGAAAATTTCAACAGTTTTTAACAAACGCTTACTGAACAATAGCGTTTTGAAGTTGGGCAAGTGATTTGAAACGAACTATAGTCGAAGATCGCAGCCATTTTCTCTATAAATGAGCTGTCCTCTCTTTCATTTCCCCGTATTCCCTCATCTCCTAGGACGTAGACAAAGGTGATCTTACGTATGTTTGCCATTTGTAATGGCTCTACCAATTGCATACGAACAGAGGCCGTGTCCACTTTTCTTGTCATGTCCATTTCTTATCATGTCCATCGAATCTCTTAGCATGCAGACGTCGATGTAGTCTTGTCACTCTAACAATTTGAATGCCTTGGTCACTGAAATCAACTCCATCATCAATGCTACTCGTTGTCATAACGTATGCACCACTGTCTTCCTTGACTATTATGCCTGCCAAACGTGCTGGAAATGCGCATGCACTCCTTTGGTGTCGTATTACAGATCCGTCTGTATAGATGACTGCATCTGTCTCCTCGATGTTATCCCAGATGAGACCTTTGCCCTCCGCATTGACCATGACTGAGTTATGTTCTCAACATTTCCTGTCGAATGTCCCTCTGAATAAAGTAGGCACTCTTCGTCAGTGTTGGGTATTGGTAATCCAACAGACAACTCGAAACAGTTAAGATGGACTGCTTAAGTACCATTCTTAGATAGCCACCCGTTTGCAGTGGAAGGCGCTTTGCGGAATAGGAAAGGAGGAAAAGCTCCTGGACCAGATAATATATCCAAAGATAAGATTGAGGTCATGTGTTATTTTGGAATAGAAATAACAAAAATATTGAATGATATCTACAACAGCGGATGTATACCAGACGAACTGTTAAAATAAGTATTTATAGCCATACCAAAACAACATGGTGCAATTGAATGCAATGATCATCGCACAATAAGCCTTATGAGTCACATGATTAATACATTACTAAGATTCATCATGCGAAGAGTGCAAAACAAATTCAGACCAGAAATTAATGATGAACAGTGTGGTTTTGTTGGAGATAAAGGTAAATCAATGCAATATATATCGTAATATCTTTAGTAGAAAGAGCCATTGTGGTGAAAACATATACCTATGTTACATCGATTATACCAAAACATTTGATAAAATAAAGAACCAAGAAATTATCATAATTTTGAAAGGCATACACGAAAACAGCAAAGATATAAAAATAATAAATAATATGTACTGGCAACAAACCGCAGCCATAAAGACTCGAAAGCAATTGGGAATGTTTCAATAAAATAAAAACAGGGTGTTAGGCAAGGTTGTGTGCTGTCAACAGATTTGTTTGATACCTATAGTAATATTAGTTTAAGATCCATAAGTGGTATGCCTGAAATAATAATTGGGGGTCACAATATGCATAATCTATGGTATGCTGATGATACAGTCTTAATCGCTAAATGTGACCAAGAGTTGCAATAAATGTTAGACATTGTAGTGAAAGAAAACACAAACAAAGGACTCAGCCTTAATAACAAAAAGACAGAAGTTACAAAAAAGACATCGTCAAAGTGCACAATAAAGACAAGAAGAACACTATTAAAACAGATAAATGAATTCAAATATATAGGAGCATTGTTAACCACAGATGTACATCGGAGGTGAGATGCAGAATGGCGCAAACAAATGCAGCTTTAAAAAAAATTAGTAAGATACTGTGCAATCCATTTTTGACAATAGAAACAAGAAAAATAGTTCTTAAATGTAATGTAGCGCCAGTCTTACCATATGGATGTGACTCATGGACAATAATACAACATACAAGAAATTCACTGGATGGTTTTACAGGAGAATGTTGAGAATACCATGGTCACCTAAGAAGAGTAATGAAAACGTTCTGAAAGAGGCAAAAGCAATAGGAGAGCTGATATTCAACATTATATAGAAATAATCATAATTTCTTTTTTGCCATGAAATGAGAAGGTAAAAGCTGGAATATATTGTGACAACTGGGGAAATTAATGGACGAAGAAATAGATGGAAGCAAAGAAAAAAATACCAGACATCTTTAAGAGAATGGCGTGGCAGAAGGTCAACAACAGAAATGATAAATAAGTGTCGAGATCGACATTTTGGAAGAGACATGATCATCTACACCAGCAGGCCCGGTACTTGATGATGATGATGCTGATGATGATGTACACGTTAACATGACGAACGTTGATGTTAAAGATGGGGTTAACGTCTATAAAACTAGGGCAAATAGATGTTTATAGCATGGCCAACTGTTAGAATAAAAATGTTGATAAGAGAAAGAGTATATGGGTATATGCCTTAAGGGCCGGCTACGGCTCGGAAGGTCAATATATAGATAGATATAGATGTAGTAGTGGGAAAAAATATTGAACTTAATAGTTCACAGCAAAATGGGCCAAGGTTACCAGACCAGACACGTACACGGGCAGACACGTGGGCGAGATCAAAATGAAGATGTGAGTGTGATTAAATTTTAAAATGTTGGACAATAGATCGGGAGAAAAGAAGTGAAACCAGACATGTAGGCGGACAGACACAAGGAGGTCAACAGGAAGAGGGGAGCGAACATAACAGAAATAAATTGAGATATGTCAACTGATGTGTGAAAAGGAATGGTCAGTATATGTAAATCACAAAGAGATTATTAAAGGGAGAGAGACAAGCAGAGAAGAGAAAAACTGATTACATGTACAAATATGTCCAGTCTTCTTTATAACGGCATAAAGCGGTCGCTTTACAAAGTGCTTGAATTCCAATTTACAAGCGTTCAATAAGTATGAAATAAAATCTGTACACACGAACATTGAAACATCAACTAGAGGAAACAAATGGCTCGTGATGTCCCAGATTTAATCAGTTATTCATATTGACACCGCTCGTTAACAAACACTGCCCAACGACTTTATATTGTCTGTTTAACTACAATAAATTATGAATGGTTTCATACATAACAGAACAGATTGTAAAAGCAATAAAATAACAATTTGCGACTTCACAAATTAACGAATTCCTCTTCATCTTCTTTCCTTCGTCATTTGCAATTCAGCATCTGGGCAGCTATAATTTGGGTTCTTTTGTTCTTCTGTTGCCCTCTTATGCTGTTGTTTCCTAGTTGTTGATTTTTTTTCTATTGTTCATCATCATCATCATCATGTACCCTGCCGGATGGCGTAGGCGATCATGTCCCTCCACAATATTCTTTCTATCTACAGTGCATCGTATCAGTTCTGTTGTTGACTGTTTTCCATGCCATGACACCAAGCTATCCAGTATTTTCTCTCTTTGTCGTCCGCGATCTCTCTTTTCTTTTATTTTGCCAGTTGTAACCAAGTATTCCAACTTTCCTCTTCTCATGATGTGCCCGAAAAATGTTGATTGCTTCTTTCTGATGTTTTTAAAGAGCTCCCTTTTTGTGTTGGCCTCTTTGAGAACTTCCTCATTGGTCTTTTTATCTGTCCAGGGAACTTTCAACATTCTTCTGAGAAATCCCATCTCTGTGGCCTCTAACCGTCTTTTCATTTGTTTGTCTACTGTCCATGATTCGCTTCCATAGGTCAGAATTGGTTCTATATAGCACCGATGAACTCTCTTTCTCATTGTTATTGACATAGATTTGTTGCATATGATATTTTTCATTTTCTTAAATGCTATTTTAAAAGTATTTGAAACGTTGCACTTGTTTTAGATTTGTCTCGTTTATTTTTACGGTGCATGATGGTGATGATTGTTTCTTCGATATCTCTCTCTCTCTGCGTTCAGGACTCAATCAGAGTAGGGATTCCAGACTCTCATATGAAGTCAGCTGTCAGGCTAAGTGTGCTGATCGCCCCCACAGACAGAACATCACAATTAGAGTCTGTCAGATCCACTCTGACTGAACACCCGTTAATACGTTGCACTGTGTTCTGCGCCAGAGGCCCAGTGCATCCGATTTCAGCCAGCATTTTATTCGGGTTTGCTTTCCCTAGCCTTTGATTGTCCCCAATCTTCCTGCAAGGCAGCAGATGATCTTTTCTGTAGGGGGATTCTGCCCTTAGATGGTCGGCCCTCCCAGGTTTACGAGCACCATCTGCCCGAGTCACTAGAGGTGACTAACACAGACACGGACACACAAAGATGTGAGATGTGACTAACACAGACATACACACACGAAGATATGAGATGTGACTAATGCAGACATGCACACAGCGATACGAGGCATGACTAACACTGACACACATCAAGATATATGACACATGACTAACATAAACATGCACATAAAGATATGAGATATAACTGACATTGACATGCACACACAAAGATATGACACATGCCTAACATAGACATGCACACAAAGATAAGAGATATGACTAACATAGATATGCACACACAAAGATATGAGATGGGACTAACATAGCCATGCACACACAAGGATATGAGATGTGACAAACACAGACATGCACACACAAATATATGAGATATGACTAACATAAACATGCACACAAAGATATGAGATATCACTAATCCAGACATGCACACACAAAGATATGACATATGGCTAACACTGGTACACACTAATATATGAGATATGACTAAACCCAGACACACATAAAGATATGAGACATGATTAACACGGACACACCGAGATATGAGATATGACTAACATGACACACACCAAGATATGAGCCATGGCCAGCACACACAAGCTAAGATATGAGCCATGGCTAGGACAGAAATACAGCAAGATATGAGCCATGGCTTCACTAAAAAACACCAAAAAATGAACCATGTCTAGCACAGAAACACATTAAAGTGTCCATATGCTTGGGCTTGTTGTAGTCGGCAGACTCTTCTGAACGTGGGAATCACAGGTTTCGTTAAACAGTTGTCCGGAGATTTGAGAGTGCAGTCTGACCCATAGAACGTTCTCTTGCATGTACAGATTCCCGATCGACTGTTGACAGGTGTCGTTGAAACAGTTGTCCGGACATTTGAGAGTACATATGATGTCACAGCCATCAGAACACATCTGTTCGCACTGTAGCCCAAAATTACCATCTGGACAAGTATCATTACAGGTATAGCCAAGATGTTTACATTGTAGGCATTTTCCAGATTTTTCCTCAAATAAAGGACAGACACTGAGACAAGACCCGGAACAGTCGTGTCCATAGATCCCATATGAACAGTAGCCGTGACAAGTACCGATGATGACATTGCAGCCTTTACTACACCCACTACACACTGCACAACACGACAAGAATGCTCGTCTAGACAATAGGTGTCTGTAAATGTTTGCACCTCACATACCGTCAGTGCACTGTCGGTCTGCGAAATGGTCGGTGAGAACTCAATCTTAATGTGTGCCATTGACGTTTGTGTTTTGACTACAATAGTGTTCACAGATAAATTAGGGTGGGATATATCATTATACTAGAACACTACTCCGCCACTGTCAGAGAAAGCCTTTAGAGTGGCATTCTTTATCCGAATCATAGTGCTAGCTCGATGATAGATTCGAATGATGTGAGTCTTCTGGGGCGTTGCAAAGTTCAGATACCAGTGAACAGAACTGGTTCCACTTCTCCATTGTGTGTGTATGCAGTCATTGTCATAGAGATTGGTCTTTGTTTTGCTATTAACTGCGGCCTCTGGTCCACATCCGTCTCCTGTATAACAAGCATCAAATGTTTTGTGCATTAAATCGGTCTGGTTTGTGTTCTGTTTGAGAGCCAGTTTCCGACCCCCGCTAATGTAGTTGGAGCAGATATTTGCAACTATCGCCCTTTCAATCCGTAATTTGTTGATCAGACCAGCCCCAGGGCAGAAGGCATCAATCTCGTGCGGACTAACTACAAACCTTGATACATTGTTACATGAGGCAGAACCATTCAGTTTTACCATGAAACTGTCCGGATATTTTAAGTCATTCGCATAAATCCTAAACCAGGAGCACGGCAAAGATTGATTGAGAGTTGCCTCAACTGATGTAGAATCTGTATCCGGATTACATGAGGTGTCGTTGCCATCAAACAGGAAAGTAGGTTCAGATTTTTGGGCATATTTGCAAATAAAATCCAAGTACTGACACTGGGGTCCGAAAATGTTGTGCTGACAACTGTCATTGTTTGGGCATGTCCCTGTAGTTTTGTCACAAACTAAGCCATTATAGCAGTGACATTGTAACGTACAATTTGTCCCAAACCAACCGGCTGCACAAGTAAGGTCATTAGCTTCCATTGTTGCTAACGAAGCCAGCGAATAAAGACTTGATCTACAGCGATGGTTAACGAACTGTGTACACACATTTATTATCAAACCCGTGTTTACATTTTTTAAAAATCCGCCATCTCACTGTGGTAACAGATAGCGTGAAATTCTCTAATAGAATGAGATAAACCGTTGGAGACAAGGAAAGTCAACATTGTTTACATGGCTTGGGCGCATGCTTTCAAGAATGCACCTTTCTTCGATATAACCATTACTTCTGTTTTCTTACTATTCAGACTGAGACCTTTCTTGTTGCTCTCTTCTACTATTATGTCTATCATTTCTTGTAGTTCGTTCTCTGTCTCTGCTATTAAGACTGTGTCATCCGCATATCGCAAATTATTTATGTTGTCTTCAATTCCTTTTTTGTCTACTATTGATCTCATAATATATTCGCTGTAAAGTGAAAACAAGTCCGGTGACAGAACACAGCCTTGTCTGACTCCTTGTTTTATATATTGGAATTGTCCTGTTTGGTTGTTAATTCGTATAGCTGCTGTTTGTTGCTAGTACATATTTTTTATGATTCGCAGATCCTTGCCATCAATGTTTAATTTCTCCAGCATATTGATTATTTCCACATGCTTTACTTTGTCAAATGCTTTCGTGTAGTCTATAAATCACATATATAGATCTTTCTTTACCTCTATAGATCTTTCTATCAATGTCCTTAAGATGTATATTGCATTATTGGTGCCTTTTCCTTCCACAAATCCACATTGTTCCTCACTTATTTCTGGTTTTATTTTGTTCCTTACACGTCTCATGAATATTCTTAGTAATATTTTAGTCACATGGCTCATGCGACTAATAGTGCGATGGACTTCACAATCAGTGGCGCCTGACTTCTTCGGTCGGTATGGCTACAAAGATAGATTTTAGTAGATCCTCGGGTATGCGTCCAGTGTTATATATGTCATTGAGTAATTTTGTTATGACTTGTACTCCCAACTCTTCTAATGCATTTATCTCTTCGATTGTTATATTGTCAGGACCTGGAGCTTGCCTCTTTTCATGTGTTGAATTGCGTCCTCCACCTCACTCTGCATAATTGGTGGTCCTGTGTCTTCATTTGAATTGTTTAATTCTGGTCTTTCATCATCATAGAGTTGACTGATATATTCTGTCCATCTTTCCATTGTCTTCTCCTGTCCCATTATAATATTTCCTTCCTTTGATTTCACACATCCTGAAACTTTTACTTCTTTTATTCCTGTTAATTCATTTAACTGATTGTGCATACATTTTATGTCTTTCTTTTGTTGTTTTTCCATTTCTTCACATTTCTGTTTTAACCATCCTTCCTTTGCTTCTCTGCACTTGTTTAGGATCTCTTTGTGCAATATTTTGTATGCTCGTTCTTCTTTCTTATGTTTTCTTCTTTTGTCCATTAGTTGTAATATTTCTTCTGTCATCCATTTCTTTTTTGTTGATTCTTTTAGTCACTGGTATTACTTCTTTTGATGTTTGCTGAATCGATTGTTTGAGCATTTCCCACTGCTCCTGGATGTCCTGTATTTTCTCAATAGCATTATATCTATTTTGTACTATCATGCTGTACTTATCACTCATCTGTTTATCTACTCTTAGCATATCTAGTTCTAATTTTATATTTCTTGGTGATTTCTGACCTTCCGCAGTTTTATTCTTATCTTTCCAACTACTGGTACATGGTCACTATTACAATCTGCTCCTGGCCTTGTTTTAACAGACGTTAGCCCATTCCTAAATCTTCTCTGTACCAGTATAAAATCAATTTGATTGTGTACTTTTTTGTCTGGGCTTTGCCATGTCCATAGTAGCCTAGGGTGTTGTTTGAACCAGGTGTTACCTATAATCATTTCATGTGTCTTTGCCCAATCTATCAATCTATCCCCTCTGTCATTCGTCTCGCCAAGGTCATGCCCCCCAGTCACATTTTGCACTTTAGCTGTTCCTGCCTTTGCATTGAAATCCCCTAATACAACAGTTATTTCATGGGATTTACACTGTTCCATGGCTGCCTCTAGCTCCTCGTAAAACGTGTCAATGTCTTCTTCTTCGCATAAACTTGAATTATGTTGATATCCATTGGTCTGCTACTCAATTTTACTAGCAGAATTCTGTCTGATACTGGCCAAAATCCTTTCAGTGTTTTGCTTCTTTCTCTATCTAACATGATGCCTACTCCTCTTTCGTGTGTGGTTCCCCCAGAGTAAATTACATTTCCACTGTCGCGTTGTAATAATCCTGCCCCTGTCCATCTCATTTCACATAGTCCCAAGATGTTCAATTTCATTATCTTCATTTCTTGACTGATGTTTTCTAGTTTTCCAACCTGGAATGCTGATCTAATGTTCCAGATTCCTATTGCTAGTGTCTCTTTATTTTTGATCTTGCATGCAGTTGCTTGATGACGATCGGGTGTCACCTGTAGCACATGACGCTCCCTACCGGAGAGGTGGCTGTGAAGTCACCATTAACGTCGTTAGCTGTAAATAGAAGGTTGTGATGTGTCATGATTATTCAAAGCAATTTAAGAAGGTAGTTTGCCATTCCTTTCCTTCTTGGCAGTGACTGTACTAGTCGGTGATCGCAGCCATTGTCTCTATACATGAGATCCTCTGCCTGCCATCGCGGTGTGGGGACCATAACCGGCACTACTTGTCGGCTGCTCCCACAACACCATCCACCACCTGCTCCAATGACTTCACATAACCCTGATAGGGGGGCTAAACGGGGAACTCCACCTTGCCCAGGGGTGTCCCGAAGACTAGCGGAGGAAAGGAGACGTCTTACTCTTCCTTTGGTAGGGCAGAACCCTACCCCGATAACTTCTATTGTTCATATCATAGCATATTTTTCGTGGTCAGCCCTTGTGTTTGTTGTTCTCGCCATGTTTACTGAAAGCTTGTTGTAAAGTGTTTTAATCTTTCTGACTTTTCATGTAATCAGTGATATACCTTACATATATACACCTTATCACTTCCTTATTATATGATCATTTAATCTGCTGTTTCTTTGTGTACTCTATGGTTGGAATTATTCCTAGCTTTTCTCTCAATTCTTAATTTCTTATCCCGTCGATCAAACAGTTTCCTGTTCATTTGCATTGGTAGCAAACTTCGGAATGATGATGTTTTTTCAGTGTTATTTGTGCCTCTAGAGTTAATTTCTATTTTTACAACAGTCCTGATAGATGTTCTATGATTTAACAAGCTTTTCTGCATCTTGAATCTATTTCTGTTTCTTGCGACCTGTCTTGTGCCATTAGACTTCTTATATATTTTAGTTAGTCTACTTGTTTTAGTTGTCTGCCGCTCATCGTTTTGTTGATTTAGTCTTCTCTATTGTGATATTAACTTTTGTTTTGTTGTCATATTTTTCCTATTTTACTTGGTTCTTCTTATCCATCCAATCTTTAAACAGTTTCTTCTCTTCTTGAACTGTTTCTCTGATTGCATCGTTTAAACCATGGATTACTCTTCTTCACCTCTTTTGCCGTTAGTCTTGTTCCACATACTGTTATAGCGATTTTGGTTATTGTTTTCCTAATAAATTGCTTCCTTAAGGGAATTTTCTAAAAGTGAAAGAAACTGGGAAAATGTGGTTGATGATCGTAGCACATGGAGAGCAAAACTAAAAATAAAAGGCACAGCAACTTTCGAGACAGTGCTTGATATTAAATTCAGAAGACAAAAAGGTGCAAGAGAAAAGAGACAAGGCCAGGTACCACAAATACACCTTGATCATTCGTTCTGTGGATGGATCTGTCTGTCCAGGATAACCAAATTCAGCCACGAAAGAAGATGTTCAGTAATGTTTCTCATCCAGCTGTTGTTATGCTATTATTTCTACCAGTATGTTCTCTATCGCTAGTGTTTTATTTAGTGGTGCATATTTGATTACTTCTTCCACTTCCTGTTTCATGATTTTGGGTTCAGTGTTTGTAAATGTGTGTGTGTTATTTAAATGGTAGTTGTTGAAATGCCTTCGAAATATTATTTCCATCTCTGTTGCATAAGTAGGTTATTTGATATTGGCTGTCCGGCTTTTGTAATGTATGAGCTCAGTGAGCTCGTGGTTCTCTCTTCTCGGTCTTGTTGCTTTTACTGCTCTGTAGAATTATAGTGTGGTTCACTTGAAGTCCCTGCCCATATTTTACTCAAATTCTGTCTTAGTGTTTTGTTTAGCTTCTTTGATAAAAATGTTAAACTTTTTTCTGGATTAATGCATATTTTTTTCATATTCCTTATAGTTCTTCTTACTGCAATCTTTAAATAGTTTATTCTTTTTAACGACACCTCTGATTGCATCATTCCACCCTAGGCGTTTTTTTCCTTTCTGATGTCCTTAGTTTTGTTCCACTGTTATTGGCATGTTGGTTATTATTTTCTTAATCTCCGTTCATACTTCTTCCATTTCATTGCTTGTGTACTTGCATTTCATAAGAATACGTTTTGAATTCCTCTGTTACTTGTCTATGGTTTTCTTTGATTATTTATCCTTTGATTGTTTTATTGGTATTGTCTGTTTTTTCATTCCTTTGTTTGTGTGTGTCATCTTTTCTTTTCTTTTCCTATCTGTCTGGTAGAATCATAACCATATTAGGGTTTGTGTCATCCGTGTATATTAGGGCCAGCGACTATGTTGTCGATTTCTCATGTTTTCTTCTGTTTCATTAACGAATTGATACGTGAATATTTTGTTTCCCAACTGGCTTGCCTCACACCACACCCTGATATATCGATTTAATATGTGCGGGTCTGATTGTTTTTCTGCAAACGACGAGACGAGGTGAAATGAATGCTATTAATTATTCATATCAGGCCGTTATATTTGATCCATGTTGATGTAGATATGAACAATGTCAACATTTAATATTTGATGTCAAAACTAGTGGCAATAAAATATCAACAAATGAATATATGCTTATCATGGCTTTTTGATACATTTTTTTTATTGTGAATTGTTAGAGATCATGTTTCCTGAAACATGAACGCGAGTTATCATCGATTTCGAACGACCATCGGCAACAGACGGACTTCAACTGTCATCAACATTGTGTGTCGTATGTTCTTTATAGAACGTTGCACCACAGTCCGAATGAAAAAAAAATGTATGTCTCTAGTTAGATATCCCATTTCTTCATTGGTCTCCTTGATATCTTTAAATCTTTCTTCTTGGTCTGCTCCTGATACAACTCCCAGGAATTATGCCTCCAATTATTGTTCTTCCCAGTTCGAGCCCGCTGAGATTGTTGCGTGTAATCATGTTATGTTTCTTTCCCCTGTACATTGGTATGGTGTTTATAAGCCCGTTCTATTTAAAATTTAAATCTTTTACTATGTCTTCGCTGCTCCTTTTTCACTGTCCATGGTATCTGAAGGATTTTTTTGTAGCATTTTGCTTGGAATTAATCAATTTTCTTCTTGCTTGTTGTGATATTGTCCATGATTCACAACAATAAGATGATATTGGGAAGATGCATGTCTTCAGTAATTTACATTTCACTGAATTACTGGTGTTGTGCCACATGTTCTATTCGATGTTTAATTTGTGTTGCTTTTATTAATCTTTATCTTCGGCAATATTTAGAAAATACAGAAAAGTTTTATGGGGTTTTTTTTAGATATTGTTTCATTATAATGTATGTATTTAAAAAAAAATGGTCAGGACATTTATTTTGGCGATATTTAAATCGCCACACAAAAAAAAATAAATCACCGATATATCTACATTCCTTTTTTCCCATTTATTTAAGTCACAGAGGAAAACCAATTTCCATGTTACCATTACATGCCATATTTCATAATACAATTTTATCTAATTTTGTATTCAATTAGTTTGATATTCAGATTGTAGGTAATATTTATATAATATCACGTGATCTAACATTATATCCATGAAATGTGTCAGAGGAAAGGGAGATAATAATTAACCTGGACTGTGATACAGTATTTGGACGAGAGTGGGCTCAGCTCTATCACGCTATCTTATACATTTCCACATCTGAGTGAGGAACACATGTCAAATACAACCAATATTAAATACTATGCGGGGCCGTGTGTATAGCTGCAGAAAAGAAAGAAAATAAACATACAATGGTATTGAACAGCTAAAATAACAGAAAGACAGGGCAAACGGAAACGTTTCAACAAAGTCTTCATCGGGTAAAACCAACAAACTATAGACATTAAACACACTATTCCAAGAAAAAGTGCACAGAGCTGCAGTTTATACTGTTTACTACATACAGTAGCAGGTAAAGTTACCCGACCTGACATCAACAACTACACAGCTCTAAAAAAATGTAGAAAAAGACTGTAGCCATAATTTTCGTAAAGTCTGGTTAAACGATTAATGGACAATATGGCTGGTAGGATTTAAATAGACCAAATAAAAAAAAAACAACGAAAAATTGTTTTAAAAAATGTAAAAAAATGAAAGGTGTCCCACAGGGTGCACCGATAAGGAAAGAAAGGTAAACGAGAGGATACTGGTAGGATTGGAAAGAAAATAGAGAAGTAATAAAGATAACTCAGAGCGGAATATGGACACGACACATGAAGGGCATGGGGAGGAGACATTAGTAGCCTCCGTCAGTCACAGTGGAGTATGGATTTTGCAGCGCCCCGACAAACGTTTTTTTTTTCTATTCTAACTCCAAGTATTCTCTTTTTCTATGAACCTGTCCGCTTCTTGTTTGAGCTGGAGTTTTAGAGTGTGTTTCCAAAGATTGCTATCTGCAGATATTTCTTCCCACGCTGCAGGGTTTATATTCAGATTATTCATGTCGCGTTTACGCAAGTCTACACATTGAAATTTCGAATGTCCCCATGTTCTATTGCCATCTTGCTAGTTACTCATAAAATATATCTTTGGATATGCGGTTATCGTTCATACGGTATAAGTGGCCAAGCCATCGTAACCTACGTTGATTGAGCAGCATGTAGATGCTCGGGTGGCCTGTTCGAGCGAGGACCTCCACGTTTGTCACTTTGTCCTTCCAAACGATGCCAAGCATACGGTGCAGACAACGCATATGTGGCGCATTTAGCCTTCTCTCCTGCTTTGCATAAGGTGTCCATGATTTGCTGTCATACAGGAGGATACTGATGATGCAGACATCTTAAATGTCTGCCTGTGTTATAATTTAGATTGCTGTTTTACCAAACACGCGTAGAAAGACGGCGAGCTAGTAGCAGCTTTATCTATGCCGGTGTAAATTTCTGTATTTAAAGATAATTTGTTGTCGATAATTGACCCCAGAAAGTTATAATGCTGCATGACATAACGTATGTAGTTGTCGATAAAGATTTCAAGTATTGCTTCGACGTCCTTACCGAGTGTATTAATTTATTTTTCAAACTTATTGTTAGACCGGAATCTATGTAGACATGCGAAAAAAACGATGTATCGTTTCCAGCATTGATGTAGTACTTCGAGCAGGGACCACTTTTGCAGAGTTTGATCAGATGATCATACAGCAGTGCAGACGGTAGAAGGATCGTATCTTGTCCTGACGCCTTACCGGAGGTCAAGCTTTCTATGACTTTACTAAGTTCTTCTACAGTTGGTTCAACGTCTAACTCTTCCATAAGTGGGAGATTTTGGGTAGCGTCAATGACGCTTGGTGTAACAATGTTGTATGTGGAATAAAATGATGCATGAATTTATAGCCATCTTTCCATATGTTTCCCTCTATCAGTTATTTTTTCCCCAGCGAATAAGTGGGGCAATAGTGTATTTCGTTGGTCCGATGACTTTCTTTATGTCATCATACATTTCTCTTAGGTTTCCAATTTGAGATGCATTCTCTATGCTGTCGCTAAGCGTGAGCCAGGACTCATTAGGGCAGGTTCGAGCTGTTTTCTGGACTTTGTTTTTGGTCATATTAATAGTCTACGGTTTATTCTGGTATCATAACATGAGCGTTAGCTTTATACGAAAAGTGAGACGTAAATATGAGTATTGCAAAATGCTAACCGCGTTGAGGTAGATGAAGTTCGGAAATGTTCTCATTTTACCTCAGCAATATTGCCGTGTTTATGAGCGCTTGATGGTCTTGTTGAACTGCTCGACCAACCCAGAATGTGTTAGCTTGCTAGAGTCGATGCGTGTTTTCTTCCTTACCTGCTTGGCATAGTGGGACTGATCCGAGTCGTAGTGTGCATTTGGTATGACCATGTGAGGATTACAGATTTAAGGAAAGAGTGCCTAACAAGAATCAAGTCAATCTGATGCAAGTTTTTGGATCGTGGGTGTCTTAAAGATACTTTATGCTGAGGATGTGTTTTGAAGACAAGTATTTGTCACGCACACGTTGTGGTAGGGGTAAGACTACAGATGATGTTGGCCATTGTCATTTATTTTACTAACTCCAAAACGACCGCCACAAATGTCCCATGAACTGTGATCTGCAAAAATTCTAGCATTGAAATCCCCCCCCCCCCCCTGTAAAACAGTGTGTCTTGTACTGGTATTTTTTTCATTATGCCAGTCAAATTTTCGTAGAAATAGTCTTTGGTTTCAGTTGCAGAGCACACGGTCGGAGCGTATACATTTATAAGGGTAACTGGTCCTGCTGTTTTCTTAAGGCGAAGTGTTTTTATCTGCTCAGGTGCGGTCCACCCTGGTTCAGCATATCTATCAAACTGGTCTCTTGTAGTGCGGCTATATCCATGTGAAGTCTGTTCAGTTCGTTCTTGATTATGACTGTCTTTCTGATGTCGTTTATGATTGTAAAGAAAAATTGCAGATTGTCAGGTAGGCCAGCCTGCATGGTACGGTCGTTCCAGCTATCCAATCGTAGGATAGGTTTCCTGGTTAATTTTACTTGTGTGGCAGGTGTGGATGTTACCAGTCTGCTCTCGGGTTTCCCCTAATATCCATGCACCCAATGGAGAAACATGCCTTGACGAGATACTCCATTAGCGGCTGGGAGCTGATCAGCTTTAAGCGGGTGGTAGCTATCCAACAATCTCTCACTGGACGCAGCCCCTGACGTCATGCCTATACCAAATTGTCAGGTTGACATAATCGGTAACGACTGCTTCCCGCGTTGTGTCGTCACCAAAATGCCGAAGTTGGAGTGCTCTCACCAGAGCACGAGAGCGGGCAGAAAAAGAAGTAGAGAATACAATGTCCATGCAACTTGGTTCTTTTCTCCACGCAGCCAAACGATCCAAAAGTCTAGCTGGGCAAGAACAGTTTGGTGCTAACTACGATTCATGAGTTGTTAGAGCAATTGTGAAATGAACAGTGAACTGCTTTAGGGCCTCCGTATTTTTTCTCAGGATTCACTCCCGAAGTGTATTCCGTGAACGGGTACCCGCTATACAGCGGGAGTTTATAATCGGAGTTGACCTTCTCCTAGATGTGTTGACATTGTTAGGCTAACGGGTCACATCTAGTCGGGGAGGTTAGGACGCCCCCGACTCGTTGATGGAAACGTCATAGAACAAATGGTGCATTTTATTGAATTAGCTACCATACGGAACTAATTCACTCTAACCTCAGTAAAAAACATTTGATTCGTTGTGAGGTACGAGAGGAACAACACGTTGCGTTTGTTGAGTCTAACTAGTTATCTCTACAAGAACGTTACATCATAAAAAAAAAAAATGCCGGAGGGTGAAACAATTCTTCTATTTCAATCTATCGCTGGTTAATTTCATGTTTTAACTATTTGGTTCATTCCTCTAATTGATTTCCAGGTATTGCTTTATACTAATCCTGGTGACCAGCTAATTTTCTCCAGATGGTATCCGTCTCACTGGCGCCATTCCTGGTCTAAACTATCATATCTGTTCGTCGTAGGTCTGGGAACAGATTAAATTCAGGACTCTTCTTCCGTCAACAAGTTTGATCACGTGACAACCTAATCATAACATCTTGAAATTACCTTACACTGAACTGCTCTCATTGGGCCCGGTTATTCCCTTGTTAACTCTTATGACTCCCGCTCTCTTAGTCTACCGCTTTAACCCTCTAAAACATAAGACACAACAGTAATATTCCATTTCTCTAGACTGATCGTTACTTCACAAACCAGCCTTTAGAGTCCGAAGGTCGCTTGGTCATGTAGTGATATTGTAATCTCGTTTGTTTAGATTTTGCTTAATATTAATTGTAGGAACAATAAATGAGGAAGTATAAAATGTGACAACTGGAATTCCTACTTATTTTTTCTTCTCCTAAATACAGCGATGTATTCACGTTTATTGATAACATGTCATATCATCATATGTCCTCATTTTTGACAACTAAGAACAGTTTGTGTAGACTATACTATCAACAACAGACGTCATGTAAAAAAAAAAAAAAAAAGTAAAGTACCCCGTCACGCCAAGTGGCGTATAGGGAAATATGGTGTTAGTGACCATATATTTTACAGACCTTCAGCACATGATTTTTGGGGTAATGTGGTCGGTATTACGCCCGTGCTGCTTTACTTTCCCAGAAAAAATTCGGTACCCATTTAAGGCTGGGTGAACCTGGAAGCCGTCGGTTGGGATCGAACCCTACCCCTTGTCCGTGGAAGTCCAGTTCACTAGCCACTGAGCTATCGTGGCTCCCCAGACGTCATGTATATGGCATATAATTCATGGTAGAAATTAATGCTACCAGCAGACAAAAGTGAGCACTAAAAAAGTGTCATAGAAGAATGCATGAAGCAAGAAACAAGGATAATCAAGATGTTGAGCAGACAACGCTACACAGATTATATTAGAACTGGTCTCAGAATATGACCACATGATGTTAGAAAAAAAATATACAAATACAGAGATTTAGGGAGGATCTAATGACATATTGATGAATAATATAACACAGATGCTATAACATTATAATTTAGTAACATTGATCGCACACTTGTCTCCTTTCAGCATCGCATTTATCAAAACAAAGACAAGAATGTGTTTCTCTTTTTTTATTTAGATTAACACAATTTACAACACGAAAAATATTCAGATCAAAACTGAAAATACAATATTATATATAATGCAATATAATATATATAATAATTTAATATATATTATATATAATACAATTTACAATAAATATTAAAAAAATGAATAACACATTTACAATAAATGTCAAAAGTTAATAAGACATTTACAATAAATATCGAAAGTGAATAACACATTTACAATAAATATCAAAAGTGACTAACACATTTACAATAAATGTCAAAAGTTAATAAGACATTTACAAGAAATATCAAAAGTGAATAACACATTTACAATAAATGTCAAAAGTTAATAAGACATTTACAATAAATATCGAAAGTGAATAACACATTTACAATAAATATCAAAAGTGAATAACACATTTACAATAAATGTCAAAAGTTAATAAGACATTTACAATAAATATCAAAAGTGACTAACACATTTACAATAAATGTCAAAAGTTAATAAGACATTTACAATAAATATCGAAAGTTAATAACACATTTACATTAAATTTCAAAAGTAACAAATTAAATTACTCAAAAACAGCAAATATTTATATTGCCGATGGTTGTGATAATGATGACTTATTATCTCTTGGTTTGGTACAGTAGCTTTAATGAATTACTTGGTTCTTGATAGTGGCCTTGATGAATTGCTTCGCGTTGTGTTTCTTGTACTGAAGTAGTATTATTGTTAGACACTCTTGCCCTCGACGCCCGTGCGCTGCCGGGGCCCGAAATGGGAGTACAGAAATGTGGCTTCACTACCAGGTATGTGCGTAAGAGGCGTCTAATGAGAGTTGGCCATGGGACTGGCTATCCCATACTGTAAATAAATAAGCCGGAAAAAAACTTCACAAATATGGACAAGTGAAAGAAAGGATTAAATGTAAATCCGCCTTCCAGGAAAAATAAAGGTTCTCTGTCTAAGGGATCTATGATGCAATCCGGAGAAAGCGTGAAGGAGTCCTGGTTGCGGACTCATCTTTTGCTACCAGGAAATCAAGAGGTGCATTTGTTGCACTGGAAAAAATATGGAAGTCCAAATAAATTAGGTTAAATACTAAAATAAAATGGTTCAACTTCAATGTTACGTTAGTCTTTTTATATAGTAGGGAAACATGGAGAACAACTAAAATGGCAATCAGTAAGATACATACTTTCATTACTGGATATAACACAGACTACAAAGGATGGAAATGACAGGACAAAATCACTAACATATAATTATGGAAATGTACAAGTCACTAACCAGTGGATAAAGAGATACATCGAAGACGATGGCGCAGAATAGGACACGGACAGCGGAAGTCAACTGAGAGTATTACACAACATGCCCTTTTTTGGAATCCACAAGAAAAAAGACAAAGAGTAAGACCAATGAATTTTTAGAGAAGACAGATAGAAGCAGAAATGAAGATGATTATGAAGACATGGAATGATCTTAAAAGAATGGCAAGAAACAGAACGGCTTGGAAAGTGTTTGTTGAAGATCTATGCTCCACATGGAGCTGAAAGGTAGAAGAAGATTCGTGCCCGAGTGAACACTTCTTATGCAAACATCATGTCCACTACATATACATAACGTTAACAAGTCGTACGGTGTAATTACACACTATATTACGCTTATTTAAAAGTCCAACCGGAATTCACAAGTCACAAATAATTGGCGATCTAAACAGCCGCATAATCACTAATCACAAATGTATTTGTATACACAAACTCAAAATAGTTCACAGTTTACACTTATAGTAAGTCTGTGCCTACGCTAATTATAAATGTGTCTATGTACATAACGCAAATAGTTCACATCTCGGAATTAGAAATAGAGTTCTGTGATCAGTGACACTGTTCACGTGAATATTCTTTCTCTTGCTCATGGGTTCTGTCTTTCTCCATGTGCTTGACAGAGCTTTTCTCTCTCCAATCGTTTCTTTGATTCTGGTCGATTTAGCTATCGCCATTTCGGCTTGTTACGTGACTCATTCTTTTTGTCATTTCCTTATCTAAGCTCTGGTTGACTTAGCTTCATTTGTAAACGTGGAATTGCGCGCCAAAATATGTAGAGACAGAATTGTTGCGCGCCAAAATATGTAGAGACATAATTGTTGCGCGCCAAAATATGTAGAGACATAATTGTTGCGCGCCAAAATATGTAGAGACAAAATTGTTGCGCGCCAAAATATGTAGAGACAAAATTGTTACGCGCCAAAATATGTAGAGACAGAATTGTTGCGCGCCAAAATAGGTGGGGACGGAATTTGTGCAGTGCGTGTGGAGAGAAAAGTGACGTAAAAATAGGATGACGTAGGTTGTCGGTTAGAAGTTAAGAGAGAGATTCCGTTGGAAGCCAGAGTGAAAAGTTGAGCTGTGCAGTGGAATGGAGTGATGCAGCCAAGAGGGATGCACAGAAGACCAATACTTGATGTCGCCTGAGTGAAGTCCAACTATGGCGACTCTCACTGCCTTTGGTACTGATGGTTTGCATGGGTAAACAGTACTGACCAGCGGTTGCCTTCATTGCTGGGATGATTTAACAGTGTCTCAACGACATCTTAACCATAATCGTGACAAGGAGTGCCCTTCATTGTAATGCGAGTATGACCAGAGTGGGCCTGTGTGGCTTGGTCTTGAGCATCTGACACAGACCTCTCTTCGCGCCTTGTACAAGGGGTTTTGGTCGGTTAGACATCTCTAAGAAATATAACAGAGTGTGAACATGGACAATTGATGATATTAAGAAACAGGTTTTTATATGTAGAACCATCTTGGTGTTATTTCATTGTTGAACTTTAGTTGAATTGCTCACATAGTGAGAACTGTTTTTTTTTAACTTAACTTATGTTGATTAAAACGTTTGACAATTGATTGACAGTCCATCATTGAATTTTATGAGCAGTTCTTCAAAGATTAAAGGCCTAATAAAAGTTCAGTACAGTTGATCGGGCGATTATTATCTTCATTGGAATCGATAAGTGGACAGGTTCATAAAAGAGTGTAATATAAACATATAAAAAAACATCCCCCGGTACACAGTGCCATTTCGGCAGATTTCTCTGAGCTTAGTGTTGTCTTCCTCTCATTCGCAGGCTTCAATATCTCATTTACACTCGTTTTTTTTGTGACGTCGCGTCTGGTGATGTAGTGTCTGTCTGATAACGTAGTGTCTGTCTGGTTACGTAGTGCCTGCCCTATATCTATAATAATTCATACAATCACTCGTGACCTTGACACATTATATATTTTTAACAAATCTTCTCTAGTCTCTCAGCAACCATAAAAAAATACATTCCTCTGACCTTGACAATAATAATTTCCCAGTCCCTGTCTGCATAAATACAAAGTAATGTTATTAAAAAAATAATAAAATAAAAATGGTGCCTCCGAAAACTGCATTCTACACTGCCTCCAATAGTGAACCACTGTACAGCAAGATCTCTAATATCTGTCTGAGTCGCTGATAATAACCAACACTCTTCTCAGACCTCTTTTTCCTCCTCCCTCTGACGTCGATTTCATTAGGATCTACTCTTCTTCAACGACCCAACAAAACCGCTCTACTTTTCTTCTCCACTATTTTGTCACTCTCCCACTCTGAATAAACACATTTGAATCATACATTCTTCTTCTGGTAATCAGAGTCAGGAAACCTACATTGAGATGCAGTGTCTTTACCTAATATATTTGGAGCTGAAGTTTCTCATGTTTACCATTCGATGTACAATTCAGTTACGAAAATTGGTCTCATTACAAAACAAAACGAGGTATGCTACATGATATTGATATGATTAATATAATAATATATATATATATAATAACAATAATATTGTTGATATGACAGATTTATCACAAATTATCAGTTGGTGAACATAAGTATATCGTTGTTCTGTGCCGGGCACTATCTACATCCGCAAATGTTAAAGCTCTCCAAACTATGTTGTCCTATGGTCCATGATTCACGTCCATATGTTAAGACTGACTCTATAAAAGATTTAAGAACTCTTTTTATTGTTCCTATTGTTAAAAATGGATTGCATAGTATCTTCCGATTTTTTTTTGGAAAGCTGCTTTTGCCTGAGCCATTCTGCATCTCACCCCTTTTGTACATCTTCCGTCTGAGTTTAACAAAGTTCCCAAAATATTACAATTCATTTACCTGTTTTAATATTGTTCCATTTGTCTTTATTTTGCACTGAGGTGATTGTTTTTTCCTTTGTTGTTACCAGTACTTCTGCCTTTTTTACTATTAAGACTAAGTACTTTATTTTTGCTTTCTTTCACTATAATGCCAAACATTTCGTGTAACTAATTTTCACTCTTAGCGATTAAAACCTTATCATCAGAATAACATATGTTATTTATATTATGACCTCCAATTGTTATTCCAGGCATGCCCCTTATGGATCTTAAAATAATCTCACTATAAATAGTTAACAAATCTGGTGACAGCACACAACCTTGTCTAACACCCTGTTTTATTTATTTCCTTGGTTGAAATACTCTAAGTAGATGTTTTTATGGCTCTGCTGTCACCGTGTTTAAACTGCTTCCATTTAGCCATAATGGCAGGGATTGTGTACAGAAGTGGGTTTGCTGCAGAATTAATAGGGAGAACGATAACCGTTATCCAGGCGTAAGCGTCATTGCTGATCCCGTGGCCGCCAAGAGTCAATAATCCCATGATTCCTATAGGAAACCAACAGACAAAATTGGACAAAGCAACCAGAAACAGCTGTTTAGCTACAGTTAGATCATTAGCTCTTCTGGACGAAGTGTGATTCATTCTTTTCTCAGACATGGCACGAAAAATAGCTCTTTGACCGTAAGAAATAATAAGAACAAGAGATATGTTAAGGACGATAAATACGGCGAACGAGAACTCCCAGCCATTGAGTCGTTTAGTTGTCAAAGGTAAGCCAAGACACATTGCGTTAGAAGAATATATTTCAAACCTGAACACAATGGGAGTCAGTGCAAGAAGGAAACCGATGATCCAAGACAAAGACAGAACGATAATTTTACTAATTTCGGAAAATTTGACTTGACCAAAGGGAAATTTCAGAATTAAAAATCTATCCAGAGTGATAAGGAAAACACAAAATGTTGACGTTTCACTAGAGAGTGTAGCCAGGAAGCCAGCAAGTTTACATACACCACTTTCTCTCCAGGTCTCGTCATACAAAACATAAACGTCACGATAGTAATAATCCGCTCCAGCAATAATGAACAGATAGACTCCCATAATAAAGTCAGATATACTCAAGTTTGTCACAAACAGACCATAACCTGTTCTGAGAAGTGACCTGTCCCAGATTACACGATAACCAATAACCGTTATGTTCCCAAGAACAGCAAGACTTGCGACCACCCAGAGAAGAACACGCTGAACATCGATACCTATCAGATCAAAACAAGAGGAGATAGCGTCATCAGGAGCGTGACAAGTGTGGTATGGGATCAGCTTTCCCCTTATCTGTGGACAACACAACTGAAAACTGTCAGTGAACAGATCGTGACTAATACTGAGACCACTAAAGTAATCTTCATAAAAGTCTGCGATGATTAATCCACATAAATCTAGTGATTGATATATGATGTTATGATGAAATGTGTTTCTTTCAATGCGCCTGATTTTTGTAAAGCTCAAGTTTAAATGTTTCAAGCCAGGAAACATTAAAACAAAAGATTTATCGAGAAGTGACAGGCTCGTGTGCGAGAGGTCGATTGTTTCTAACAAAATTAATTTCATGTTTTTTATTTCAACAAACTCTTTGTTGTGTGACAGATTCAAGAGTCGGACATTATCCAGCGGAGAATCGTATATTTCATAACCATCCAAGGTCTGTAGCCGATTAGAGCTCAGGTCCAGTATATGCAGGCCATTTGGTAAGAATTCTTTATAAATTCTACTACTTGTGAGATTGCAGTGAGACAGAATAAATATAATAATGTTGTTACCGCTATAGAATTCTCTAGTAAGTGCAACGTGGGATAAGTCCACGTAACGCGTTCTCGGGTCAAAATTTTTAGAAGTTAATCTTGGAATAGGCTTATTGTAATCTTTCACCGTAGCTGTCCCCGATATACAGCGGAATCCATCAACACAAAATACTCCACAGTCCACTTCGTCATCGCGATGAGGACAGTCAGGATATCCGTCACAAACTAGGTCAGGGTGGAGACATATTTTACTATTCCAACAGGCAAAGTTTCCAGTACACGAGCTAAGAGTGTAATTATTCTCGTCATCTCCTGTAGGACAGTCTAAAGTTCCATCAAAGACATAATGTTGAGGGATGCAGTAAGTGTTCACACATTTAACGTATCCCTCTGGGCACTCAAAGTCCGTACAGTTTTCAAGATGGGACAAATCTCTACAACCCATTAACCCCCCGAACATATCCTTTAAGTAGACACACTTGGGAGACCACAACCGATGTCCCAGACTGTTGTAACAAGAATCCATCGTTTCCAATTTCCCTATAGTCTCGTCTATATGTCCCTCCTTCTCGCGGCAATCTGTTTTGTTATTATTGAATTCTTTGAAGCTCACACACTTGAAGCCACAGTAGAAGGCGCAGTCTTTATTTTTTAATGAATTCACAATAATTTCACTTTCATCGTTGATATTCTTCTTTTTGTATCCACACACATTACAGTCAACTTCACCATCACCAACCCACGATACAGGTAAAAGCGAATCGTCACAACACAAAATAATATTGACTTTATTGTGTAATATATTATTTGACTGATAAAAACAAAACAGTTCATCCCGCCTATTGCTGCAGTGATCAATAGAGTCACAGACATAAACATAGGAAATGTGGAGCGAACCGAGTGAGTCTTCTCCACAATCAAAGATGGGAAATAATTCCAGCTCTGACTTTCTCAAGAAACCTAAGAATTCTGTGTTGGCAATGTTGGCCGAGACAGACACGATGTTATCCCTAAATATCATAAAATCTCCTTTTGTTAGAGCTTGAGTAAAACTTTCGTTTGATGCAGGTTTTATTCTCATTATGTGTTTGTCTTCAACTCTACGCGGAAGAGTCACCTCACAAAGGCTAAAGGAACTTATTTTGTCCCGACACCTCACATCAGCCCATCCATCAACAACATGATTGTCGTTGCCGGAAATGTTACTGACGTCATTCTTGATATTGTTGTAAACAAATAGCCACACTCCACATCCATTGATATTATCAGCAGATGGTTTCCCTAGCAACCAATGATTAATCACCAATGGACTATATTTATTTGTTATCTCTCCATACCAATGAAAACGTTTTGCGATTTTGATCGATGTCTTTTTGAGTCCAATAATAAATTGTACAGTTAATCGAGATGTATTTTTAGTGTCATATCTGAGGTACTTGGAACCTCTAAGATACTTTGAAATGTATTGCTGTAAATATTGCATTTCCTCTTTAGTTTCCATTGTTGCTAAAGAACCGTATCCATCTTTACATGTTGACCTACCAGACTCCCAGTCATCTTTTTCCGATTTAAAAGCCAATGGTAAATAGCAAGATATTTGATCAGTTTGTCTAAATCGGAACCAGCCTTCACTACACTGGTCGCAAATTGCCATCACAAGAATTTGTCCCAACAAATGTTTTCTGTTGTATCCAACAAGTAGGGTATCCCTAAGGTAGACCACGTGACTTACATATTTGACATCAAAGACCACAACAAAAATCTTGATGTCTGTATCTTGTTTCTGCTGGTCTACAATGTGGGGAATACTTCTCGTCTCTTCAAATGATAAATCCCCAGCATTGAGGAAAATAACAGCGACATGGGTGGCGTTCTCTCTAGACCCAGCCATCTCAGCAAATAAACGTTGGACAAACTGTATTTTCTGTGGAAGGTTATTATTGGCACTGTAATGATGTTTCTTGTAAGGTTTGTTTGGAAAAGTAAAACTGTAGGGAGGCAATAAACCATCCAAATCTTTACGCGCATTGACAACATATCTGTCTAAATCATAAAACTGCCAAGTGCTGACGTTTACTGCAGGATTGCTGACAGAACACGAATCATAAACATCACCGACCAACACTCGTGACTTTGCCTCACTAGAACGTAACCACCCATTAGCAAAATCATATGCCAGTGTTTTTTGGTCACCATAAATACTTGTCTCATATACACTGTCAAAATAAAGAAATAAAATGTCCATATTTTCTGTTGTGCATCCATGAAGGGGAAAGTTTCCTGAGTCATTTCTTTCGATCCCTGCAACAATAAATAGTTGGTTAATTAAAGTAGACTTGAATATAGCGATAACTAAAGTATAACCATTTGTACAAGTGTGTTTACGTATTAGTAGAACTAGATAACTACTTATTTCTTACAATAACAATATATTTGATGCGTGATAAATGCATTAATAGTTATCACGACTTCTTGTTTGGCTCTACTTGCACGCCTTCAGCTGGAACAATTAAATACAACACACAAATATAAAAGGACAATCATATAAATATAACTAAATGGCGATTATCATCCACATCGTTAACATCTGCCTGACTCAAATGCCATATCATGGTATAAATTATGTTGTTTATTGTTTTTTTTTCATGCTATTACACAAAGCTGTCTATAATTTTCTCCATTTATTGTCTGCGATTTCTTTTTCCCAATGTATATATTGCCAGTTGTAACGAAGTATTGCAACTTTCCACTTCTCGACATGTGTCCGAAATAAATTTGATTGTTTCTGATTTTTTTCAGACTTCCCTTTTTTTTGGTCTCTTTTGAGAATTTACTTGTTGGTCTTTCTAGCTATCCATGGAACTTTTAAAATTCGTCTGAGAAATGCCATCTCTTCGATCTCTAATCATTTTGTATTTGTTTGTCTGCTGCCCATGATTCGCTTCCTTAGGTCAGAATTGGCTCTATATATAATCGATGAACTCTCTTTTCACTTCTATTGTCATATATTGCATAAGATCAGCTGCGTATACTGTTTTTGGGGTCTTGGTTACCGATCATAATAAATAAACACATACACTATATTCCGTAGGCTAACATGAAGTAATATTGGCTAATGCCATGATTACATGTTAAATTACTTACTTTTTTATGTAAGTCTATCCGTCTTGTTTTAGACGGAAATGCCTCGATGACTTTGTTGTTGAAAGTTCTGTTGGGTTTGTTTCTACGTTTCTGAAGGAATGATTTCTCAATGGTCATTATTCCCAAACCAGATAAGCGTTCTTGTGTCTGAGTTGAGCAACAATGAGATTTGATTCTCTTGGGAGCATACAAAATTTCTTTCTACAGATGCTGATGCTCAAAACGTAGTTATAAATAGCTAATGAAGTTACGGTAGTCATACATAGTTTCACTTTCACTTTTAACGCTTCTAAATGGCTAGAGCTAAAAATTACACATGAAACCGCATTTTGTATAGGTAGCTCCCGCCCGTATTATTTTCACTGGAATTTTTTAACGTCATGGTCATTAATCCTAAGTTCGTAGAAGGGATCTGTACCGCTACTTATTAGCGGTTTCATGCACTATCATAAATTATTTTTGGTTTCATTCACAAACATTATATTGGCCATAGGAAAACCTTGCTTTAATAAATTCCAAATCAAAACAAATAAATGATATTGGTCTACGAAATGTGTAATAGAATATTCGACAATTTGTATTATACTTATAACAAAAATATAATAAATTATTATTTCCTTTGTATTTCCTTAATATGTTCGGGCTACCCGCGGTAGCTGTGGTAACATAGAAAATACGCCTCTGCATACGATGTTTTTCATTTTCTGAAATGCTATTTTGGACTCAGCTGTTTTGTTTTGTATTTATTTGGTGCATCTTCTGTCTAATTGTATTATTGTGTCCACGTATTTGAAATGTTGCACTTGTTTTATATTTGTCCTGTTTATTTTTAAGCTGCATGATGGTGATGGTTGTTCCTTCGATACGACCATTACTTTTGTTTTCTTACCATTCAGACTGAGACCTATTATGTTGTTAGTATCTCCCACAATTGTTCTCTGTTTACTCTGTCGAATGCTTTTTTCCTGGTCAATGAAGGCTATGTATAAGTTTTGATTGTGTTCTGTCGTTTTTTTCTGCAAGGTGTTTTAGTGTGATTAGTGCGTCGGTACACCCTATGTTTTTTTTCGGAATCCCATTTGAGAATCGCTTAACTGTAGTTCTATTATTGGTCTCAGCCTTTTTTCAGAGATTTTGGCTTATAGCTTTCCTACTTGGCTGAGAAGAGATATAACTCTATATTGATTGCAGTCTCTTTTGCTACCTTTCTTTTTCCATATTTATGTGATGATTGCCTGTTGCCAGTCTTCTGGGGCTTGTTGTAGGTGCCATGCTGCATTAAATATTCTGTGCAACCAATGCATTCCTGTTTCTACTGCTGCTGCTATTATTTCTATTGGTATGTTATCAATCCCCGGTGCATTATTTCTTAGTGCATATTTGATTTTCTTGTTTCAGTATTTGTGAGTTCTGGCATGTTTTTTTTTGTCTTATTGGTAGTTGGTATGTTTAACAGGTCTTCAAAATATTCTTTCCATCTCTGTTTCATACAATTAAGGTGACCATATTTTTGAAATCCCATTCCGGGACGGAATAATTTTACTTCAATTTTCCACCAATAAAATTACATTTCTTCTTGCTGTCATTTTCTAGTGAATAATACATACATTTTAAAACATCTAATAATATAGACCTACAATATGCTATCAGGATAATCAGGAGATAAAAAAAAACAGTGATACTTACTTAAATTGAAAGTGAAACAGAGATGCTGTACTTTTCAGACGAGTGAATTTTCTGTAAAATGTACTTCTTTGTATGCAGCATCTTATAAAATTCGACACATGTTCCCTCATAGTTCACTTTGGTGATCAACATGGCTTTTAAAGTTTCAACACCTAGTTGTGTTTTATCATTTGTCCACAAACTGTTCATCAGAGAAAACACTCGTTCTGTTGCAGCGTTTGTTCCAGGTAGACACAAAAAGAACTCTGCCAACTTCAGAATATGTGAAACGGGCACTTGATTGTTTCTGAAGTGGGAAGCTAGTTCAACCCAACGCTGTCCTGGTAATGTTTTATTAAGACTCCACTCACTAATTTTTTGTGAAGTAACGAACTGTTTCATGTAGACATATTCGTCATACATTTCATTTTCTGGAAAGTCGACTGAAGGCACTGTTTGACTCATTAATGATGAAGACTTCTCAATATTTTCCCAATTTGGTGTTCTGTTCAGCATTACCCAGCTGTAAGACTCTAGGTTTTGAAAATTATTTGCAGCCCATTTCTTCAAATAACTTAAAGCTGTTTCATAAAATGAAGAAACACTGGCGTTAAACTTGTTCACATCATCACGTGGAAATCCTTCCATTTCCAGCTTTTTAAGGATTATCTGAACTCTTGATGGCAAGAAGCCGTCTTCCAGCTTGGACTCCAAGATAGCTTTCAACCTATTGATGTTGTCAATGACTTCAAATACAGTGACCATCTGTCCCTCTACTTTCTGCACTGCTTCGTGGAAAGAGGATGCCTGACTGTGAACCAAAATAAGCCATGCCTCAGACAGTGGGTTTTCAAAGAATTCCTGTATAAAAACTGGGCATCTGTCTTGAGATTGAAAATATGATTTTAGAGGCAGGAACAGGTAAAGAACCCTTTCAACAGCAGGCAAGAGCGCAAGCCACCTAGTTTGTGCATAACCTAAAATCATCTGGAAGTCTGTGTCGACAAACTGACAAAACTCCTTGAGACTTTCAACTCTAACTGTGTATGATTTGAAGTACAGATACATTTTTGCAATAGTCATTTCAACATCAACAGGAAATACGTCTGCAGCTGCTCGAACAGTGTTGTGGAAAATATGGCAAGCACACCCAACACCTATGTCCAAGGTTTCTTTCAGTTTTGTGAAAACATTGTTCTGTCCTTTTCTTTCAGCGCCCCCAAAATTAGAATGTGTGTTGTCTGCACATAATCCAACTACTTTCAGTTCTAAACCATTTTCAGTTAGACAGTCAATAAGAAAACTACTTACTATATCAGATGTTTCACCCGGCAATGACTTCAACTCTAATATTTTAACTTTCAGTCCCTTATTGCGATCAAAGTATCTGACAAGCAAAGGAAAAATCCTGATTTCTTTGTGGTTGGAGGCATCTGTCAGTATGGAGATAAATGTTACGTTTTCTAGGTCACATCTCAACTCGTTTAGAGCATGGGGTGTGAACACATTCCGAATAATAGCTTCTGTTTTCGTACGTACACAAGCAAATTTTGGTTCTGAAGTTACCTGAAGCAATTTTGATGTGCAGTCCATAGATCTAAACGTGTGATTGTGCATCACTGTATGATATGCAAAGGCACCTTCTGTAGCAGCTAACTGTTCTTCTTTGTCACCAACCTGTTCAGCTCGAAAAAAAATTGTCAACGACGAGCTTGATGCAGCAGTAGCGACGGCTCTCTTATGTTTATCACTATTTATGTGGCTCTTAATATAACCACGTCCACTATGGTTAATAGTAAACCCGGATGAACATATATTACATCTTAAAGTGAAGTCTGATGACGATGTAGACTTTTTTATAAAAGGGCATTCCTTTTGTAAATCTTGATTAAAACTACAATTACGCTTCGGTGCCATTTTTTGCGAATAGTGAAAGTGAAAGTTTGTAACACAACGAATACATACGAGATTTAAAACTAGGAGGCATTCTACTGTTTTGATATTAAACAAAATTGTCTACACAGCAACGGAATAACTTTTTTTTTAATTGAAGAAATGTACGCCACTATACCAAAATGGCAAAATTGGTAAACGTTTGTGTCCCAAATAATTTTTTTTCAAATCCGGGACAAAAGCTAAAAAATATGCCAAAATCGGGACAAAACGGTACGGCAGCTAATCCGGGACAAAGGTTCAAAAAATGTCAAATTCCGGGACTGTCCCGGACAATCAGGGACGAATGTTCACCTTAATACATTGGTTATTTGATATTGAGGAAAAATTGGAAAAAAAAAGAAAAAATGGTATGTTAGAAGCTTTACGTGATTAGTAGACGACACAGATTCGAACGACGTTTCGGCTCAATAGGCCTTCAGCATTAACAAACAAACAACATACACACACATATATGTGAACAAATTAAACTAATCGTGCATAGCTAACTAGTAATGAAACATCAAAAACAAAATAATCGAAATATGTTGACTTCCCTGTGTGTCGTGGACAGCGGTCAGGCTATGAAAGGAATTTCTCACGGGTGTAGCTGTAATTTATACCCTGTGGTCAGAGGTGAAGGGTTCTAAAAATACACGAGTGGGGGGAACGCTATCTAGGTACGTCGACTACAAAGGCACAGGCAATATCAGAAAGTATATAAGGGCCCATAAATACATGTATACACACACACAGATGAGTGTATGCATATGTACACGTGCAAGAAGACGTGCACAAACTAATACATATCAATATACTCATACATATACACACACATACATGTGTATGCATACAAGCAAGAGCACATATACATGCATGTATATGCGGATACATGTATATACCAATACCCGTGCCTATGAACACATACATGCATGTGCACATCCATACGGGGACAATCATATGTGTGGAAGGGTTCACACCGGGGTCAGTGTGCAAACTCGAAGGAGAAAGAATAGAACAGTAGAATGACAGGAACTCAAAAGGCGGAAAGAGTGAGATGTATGAAAGTGGGGTGCAATAAAAACATATGAGGGCTAATAAGTAGCGCAGAAAAAATGTATATAGGAGAACACCGAATTGCCTCAACGTGGACTAGTGGAGAAGAACTAAGAATAGCGTGGCATAGTAGATAGAATAAAGAGCCACAACATGGGTGGTAGAGAGGGCTATGCAAGAGGGAAGGAGCAGCCGAAAGGAAACTATGTGTATGAGTGTGATACATTCATGCCCCGTGAGGTCAGCGAACCATACTGGACTATGAGGCGATTTTCCAAAGTATATCGGCTGCGGTCGCCAGAGTGACAGAGGACAATACCAGTGACACGGATGCCGTCTTTGCCCTTGTGATCTGGGGAGTTGAAATGGGAAGACACTGGAGTGCCAGTATTCTGTTGGACATCTCGTAGATGTTCACAAAATCTTAAGATCTGTTCTCTCTAAAGGTTTAAAATTTATCCGCTTCGTCCTTCCAGTGACCACTACAATCTTTGCAAGGACGTCCATGATTTCCATAGACGTATGCGCTTGAAGCACCGTTTCTCGGGCACTACTGCTACTTCTTCCTCACCCACCCCAGTAGATGAGTTCTCTCGCTTCCACTCTCGCAAATCAGATTGGACACCCCCACCCGGCGCATCACAGGCTTTGGATCACTACATAAATGTCACCTCAAGTGAGATACAACAACTGTGCCCTAGAAAACTTCACCGCTCTAATCTATCTCCCTCTGAGCTTCGGGCCCTTTCTAATCTCCGCCGCCGGGAGGACATTGTTATCAAACCGGCAGACAAGGGGGGAGCGGTGGTAGTTTGGCGCAAAGACTTATATATTTCTGAGGGCAACAAACAGCTATCCAATACCACTTTTTATAAACCCCGCCATGACGACGCCACTGTCCTCCACAATAAGCAGGTCATATCTACCATCAAGGAACTGATCCGAACCAACCTGCTCCCTCCTAGCGCGTCCCGCCTCATTATCCACAATAGTGGTCTTGGGAAACCATCTTTCTACATGCTCCAAAAAATTCACAAAATCGACAATCCAGGACGCCCCATCGTGTCAGCGTGAGCTTGCCCGACTGAACACATATCTGACTATCTAGACAGTGTCTTCCAGCCTATGGTCGTTAGTCTTCCCTCATATGTCAAGGACACTAACCATGCATTGAGTATCTTCTCTTCCATCTCTCTCTCCCGAGGTCGCTCATACCGACTCTTTACCCTTGATGGTTGCTCCCTCTACACCTCTATTCCTCACTCCGACGGCCTCCTGGCTCTACGTTTCTTTCTTGACCAGAGACAACACCCCTCTGTTGATACTGCAACTCTTCTCCGCCTTACTGAGCTTGTACTCAACCTCAACACCTTTGAGTTTAATGGTAACTTCTATGACCAAGTCAGTGGAGTAGCCATGGGCACCAAGATGGGCCCTAGCTATGCTTGCCTATTTATGGGTTACCTGGAGTACCAAATTCTCAATTCTTATCAAGGTCCTCTTCCCATCATATACCTTCGGTACATTGATGACTGCTTCGGACTCACCGATCTACCTGAGGATGACCTCTCCAGGTTTATCGACTATATTGGTAGCTATCACAAAGCTATCAAGATCACATCTTGTATATCCACTTCCTCTGTCACCTTCCTAGATATTATTGTTTCTTTGAGTACTTCTGGCCTCCACACCTCGGTTTTCTATAAACCCACAGACGCCCACTGCTACCTTCTCTATACTTCATCCCATTCACCTTCTTGTCGCGACTCTATTCCATTCTCACACTTATTGCTTCTCCGTCGCATTTGCCAGGATGACAAAGATTTCCAACAACAAGCTCAACTTATGTTAGGTTTCTTCAGCCGCCGGCTTTATCCAGACTCGATCCTCCAGTCTGCCCTCCAGCGGGTCCTCCTTATCACTCGTCCCAAGGCACTCACTCCTTCCGACCGCCCCCCCCCCCCTCTGAGAGAACTATACTCACCCTCACATATCATCCTCACAACTTAGCTGCTGTGAAGATACTCAACCGCTACCGTTCCATTCTCCTCTCTGATCCCACTACCCGTCTACTTTTTAGTGATCCCCCGATGATCGCTTTCAAGCGCGACAGGTATTTGGGTGACATTCTGGTTAGGAGCCATCTCCCTCGCTCCTACCCTCAACACTTCGGTACCGCCCCTTGTGGTCGTAACTGTACCACCTGTGCCTATGTGCTCCCTACTGACTCGGTCTTATTCCCCAATGGACGGTGTGAGATCAAGCATGGCTTCACATGTGTGTCCCGCAACAACATTTATGCCATTATATGTCAACGATGCCACATGACCTATATTGGCGAGTCTGGTAGAAGATTAGCGCTAAGATTTTGTGAACATCTACGAGATGTCCAACAGAATACTGGCACTCCAGTGTCTTCCCATTTCAACTCCAAAGATCACAAGGGCAAAGACGACATCCGTGTCACTGGTATTGTCCTCTGTCACTCTGGCGACCGCAGCCGATATACTTTGGAAAATCGCCTCATAGTCCAGTATGGTTCTCTGACCCCACGGGGCATGAATGTATCACACTCATACACATAGTTTCCTTTCGGCTGCTCCTTCCCTCTTGCATAGCCCTCTCTACTACCCATGTTGTGGCTCTTTAGTCTATCTACTATGCCACGCTATTCTTAGTTCTTCTCCACTAGTCCCCGTTGAGGCAATTCGGTGTTCTCCTATATACCTTTTTTCTGCGCTACTTACCCCTCATATGTTTTTATTGCAACCCACTCTCATACATCTCACTCTTTCCGCCTTTTGAGTACCTGTCATTCTACTGTTCTATTATTTCTCCTTCGAGTTTGCACACTGACCCCGGTGTGAACCCTTCCACACATATGATTGTCCCCGTATGGATGTGCACATGCATGTATGTGTTCATAGGCACGGGTATTGGTATATATATGTATACGCATATACATGCATGTATATGTGCTCTTGCTTGTATGCATACACATGAATGTGTGTGTATATGTATGTGTATGTTGATATGTATTAGTTTGTGCACGTCTTCTTGCACGTGTACATATGCATACACTCATCTGTGTGTGTGTATACATGTATTTATGGGCCCTTATATACTTTCTGATATTGCCTGTGCCTTTGTAGTCGACGTACCTAGATAGCGTTCCCCCCACACATGTATTTTTAGAACCCTTCACCTCTGACCACAGGGTATAAATTACAGCTACACCCGTGAGAAATTCCTTTCATAGCCTGACCACTGTCCACGACACACAGGGAAGTCAGCATATTTCGATTATTTTGTTTTTGATGTTTCATTACTAGTTAGCTATGTAGAATTAGTTTTATTTATTCACATATCTGTGTGTGTATGTTGTTTGTTTGTTAATGCTGAAGGCCTATTGAGCCGAAACGTCGTTCGAATCTGTGTCGTCTACTAATCACGTCAAGCTTCAAACATACAATTTTTTCTTTTTTTTTCAATTTTTCCTCGCATTCGCATTTTTATGCATTCACTTGCATTTCTTTGCCTTAACCCCTTTTTGGATATTGGCTGTCCGTCTTTGTCATTTATCAGCTCAGTAGGATCGTGGTTTTCTTTTCTCGCTCTTGTGGCTTTTACCTCTTTGTTAAAATCTCTTGTAGCTGTCTTGAAGTCCCTGCTCATATTTTGTCCGAATTCTGTCCAATTCTTTTGCTTAGCTTCTTTGATCAATATTTTAACTCTTTTTCGAACTATGGTATATTTTTCATATTTTTCTTGGTTCTTGTTTTCCCTCCAATTTTTAAATAGTTTCTTCTTTTCTTTAATTGCTTCTCTGATTGTTTCGTTCCACCACGGGGTGCTCTTTTTCCCTTCTCTTGTTCTTAGCTTCGTTCCACAAACTGTTTTAGAGATGTTGGTTACTGTTTCCTTAAATTGTTTCCACTCTTCTTCTACTGTGCATACTTCGTTATGGAGTTTCTTGAATTCCTCTGTTAGTTTTTCTTCTAGGGTTTTCCTTGTTTCTTGATCTTTAAATTGTTTTATTTTTTTTGTCTGTTCTTTTCGCTTCTTTTGTTGGTTTTCGTATATTCTATTCTTTTTATTTTTGGCTGTCTTAGTATGATCATAACCATCTTGTGATCCGTGTCGTCTGTAATATTTGGATTGCTCTACTGTCGGTTACTCTTTTCTTGTTAGTATAAAATATATCTGGCTTTTGCATATTGTGTCATTCAATTTGTACTAGGTGTATACTTGCGACTCTCTGTGTTTGAAGAATGTGTTGGTGATAAATCAATCTTTTGGATTGCATAGATCTTGTACTCTGCTTCCATTTTCGTTTATTTCAGCTTTTTTATCGCCAAAGGGTCCTAAGATATCGCTGTTCTCACAGTTGCGTTTCCCAAGCCTTCCATTAAAATCTCCCATCACTAACATTTCGTTGTTTTGTCAATCTTGTTAATGGCTCCATTCAATGTGTCATATAATTCTTCGCTGTCTCTTTCATTGGAAAGTGGAATAGGTGGGATACATTGTAAAAAACTTTAAAAATTGAGGGACGACGGGATAAGGTGTTGCATAGTGAAAAGATACCAGAACACTTTGGAGAATGGCTTGACAGAAAGTCAAGAACAGAAATGACAAATAACTGTCAAGATTGAACGTTGAGGAAAGGCATGGTCACCAACGGCAGCACACATGTTACTTTATGAATATAATGACATATTCGGGTGTGATAAAAATGGATAGAACAATAATGTGTTTACCAAACGCTTATCACGCTACAACTGAAACATTGATAATAACTGTGGCTAAAATAAGTTAAATTGTACTTACGTCCACATACACAAACTGCAACCAAAGCCATGAAAGATAGCGTTAGATCAGCCATAGTGTGTTAATAGACTCGAGAGCTGAAGTCTCCGTAAGTTGTCTCCACATGTCTCTCAAACGAACACAATGTTTGTTATGGCGGGATGGTAGTAAAGCCATTGATTATATACATTCACCTGGTCCCGTCGATCTCTTCACAATAACGCATTTGTGTCAGTCCGATCATTTACAATATGTAATATTGCAGCAGCCAGCAGCCAGACTCATTAAAATTTGATAACATCAATGCCGTAGACAAGAATGGAGTTGGAAATGAGAAAACGAAGGAAACCATGGTAGAGAATTTTATAAGATCTTGTATATGTTGTGTTCAGAGCTCTCATTTTTCATGTTTTTAGAGTTCAAATATCCGTTGTTTTCAGAGCTCTCATATTTGTTGTCTTCAGAGATCGCATATTTGTTATGTTAATAGCTCTAATATATTTGTTGTTTTCAGAGCTCTCAGATTTGTTGTTTTTATAGCTGGCAAATGTTTTGTTTTTAGAGCTGGCAAATGTGTTGTTTTTAGAGCTGGCAAATGTGTTGTTTTCAGAGCTGACATATTTGTTGTTTTCAGAGCTGGGAAATTTGTTGTTTTTCAGAGCTGGCAAATTTGTTGTTTTCAGAGCTGGCAAATTTGTTGCTTTTAGAGCGGCAAATTTGTTGTTTTCAGGGCTGACATATTTGTTGTTTTCAGGGCTGACATATTTGTTGTTTTCAGAGCTGGCAAATTTGTTGTTTTCAGAGCTGTCATACGTGTTGCTTTCAGTGCTGGCAAATTTGTTGTTTATAGGGCTGACATATTTGTTGTTTTCACAGCTGGGAAATTTGTTGCATTCAGAGCTGGCAAATTTGTTGTTTTCAGGGCTGACATATTTGTTGTTTTCAGAGCTGGCAAATTTGTTGCTTTCAGAGCGGAAAATTTGTTGCTTTCAGGGCTGACATATTTGTTGTTTTCAGGGCTGACATATTTGTTGTTTTCAGGGCTGACATATTTGCATTCCTGTTTCTGCTGCTGCTGCTATTATTTCTATTGGTACGTTATCAATCCCCGGTGATTTATTTCTTAGTGCATATTTGATTACTTCTTCTACTTATGTTAATAGCTCTAATATATTTGTTGCTTTTATAGCTCTCATATTTGTTGTTTTCAAAGCTCTCATATGTGTTGTCTTCAGAGCTCGCATATTTGTTATGTTAATAGCTCTAATATATTTGTTGTTTTCAGAGCTCTCAGATTTGTTGTTTTCAGAGCTGTCAAATGTTTTGTTTTTAGCGCTGACATATTTGTTGTTTTCAGAGCTGGCAAACTTGTTGTTTTCAGAGCTGGCAAACTTGTTGTTTTCAGAGCTGGCAAACTTGTTGTTTTCAGAGCTGGCAAAAGTTTTATTTTTAGAGCTGACATATTTGTTGTTTTCAGAGCTGGCAAATTTGTTGTTTTCAGAGCTGGCAAATTTGTTGTTTTCAGAGCTGGCAAACTTGTTGTTTTCAGAGCTGGCAAACTTGTTGTTTTCAGAGCTGACAAATGTTTTGTTTTTAGAGCTGACATATTTGTTGTTTTCAGAGCTGGCAAATTTGTTGTTTTCAGAGCTGGCAAATTTGTTGTTTTCAGAGCTGGCAAACTTGTTGTTTTCAGAGCTGGCAAATGTTTTGTTTTTAGAGCTGACATATTTGTTGTTTTCAGAGCTGGCAAATTTGTTGTTTTCAGAGCTGGCAAACTTGTTGTTTTCAGAGCTGGCAAATGTTTTGTTTTTAGAGCTGACATATTTGTTGTTTTCAGAGCTGACATATTTGTTGTTTTCAGAGCTGACATATTTGTTGTTTTCAGGGCTGACATATTTGTTGCTTTCAGACCTGACATATTTGTTGTTTTCGGGGCTGACATATTTGTTGTTTTCAGGGCTGACATATTTGTTGTTTTCAGAGCTGGCAAATGTTTTGTTTTCAGAGCTGACATATTTGTTGTTTTCAAGCTCTGATAATTGATGTTTTCAGAACACTTATATTTGTTACATTCATAGTTCTTATATAAATGAAGGGATATGTGTGTTCAGAAGTGTGCATACAAACCCCGGCCTTCCTCACATATTTATTATATGTTACGCATTGAATACAGCTTGACTTCATACTACAAGTAGACATTAAAATGAAATGACAACGGAAAATAGAATACAAACATTGAAAAGTTAGTTTTGAGCTAGCAAGTTAGCTAATTAATAATTAATTGGTTAGTTAATTATTTAATTAATCAGCATTTTTTTTACATGTTAGTTAATTTGTAATTTTATAAGTTATTTAGAGTTAGTTAGCTTTTTACTTTTTATATACTTAGTTATTTAGATAATTGGTTAGTATGTCAGTTTCTCACTAGATTATTTAGTTAATAAGTTATGAACCGAATCCTGGATCGGAATGTTATGACCGTAAAATGTCAAATGTGACCTAAAAATCAAGAAAAATTCTTGCATATATTATTTTTACTCCCCCCCCCCCACCCCGCCGTACCCATTAAAGGCTGTGTGAACCCGGAAGCCGTCGGTTGGGATCGAACCCTCCCTCTTGTCCTTTGTAGTCCAGTTCTCTAACCACTGAGCTGCTTGCATGTATGACCTTAAAAAATGAAAAATGTTACGTACGGAAGAAAAATAGATAAAAATGTGATATAAATTAATTACTTATGTTCTATTAAAGAGGACGATGCTTTGTTTTCGTATTTAATGTTCATGTTTCTGTACCATACATGAATGTTTAATAAGTAGAACATTTTAAAATTCGTATTTTTAGTTCTCATGTCATCTGCTTTGACGTGACTATATTTTTTATGTTGTCAAAATTGCTCTTTTACCATCCATATTTTTTGCGTGTTTCCCTCACATATTTAATGTCATTTATTTGTTTATAAATGTGTCCAAGATAGTTATATTCTTGAACATTTGCTACTTTTACGTTTATTTCGGTATCTCATTTCTATTGTTAGTGTGATTTCTCTGCTAACAATTAACATTATATTCATTTTAATAAAAATTTCCGATCCACATTTTGTGCATGTTTTGTTAATTTTATTCACTAATTGCTGTAGGCCTTCAGGAAATTCAGCCATTAATATGATATCAAAATATCTTATATTATTGATTATATATCAATTAGTGCTTAGTTCTTGTATCCAATGATGTTTTTGAAGATCTGCTCAGTGTATAAGCTGTAAAGTCCTGGTGATAGATTGCAGATTTATCTTACTGGTCTTTTTATATCAATGAGTACACCGTTCTATTCTTATATTTTTTTAACAGTTGTATATATCCAGAGTAAACTACATAACAGTGTTATACCAGCATCATCCATATGTATATCTTTTAGGCAATTATTAGTGATTTATGGTGTATTCTGTCAACGCTATTGTGTATTGGTTATTGGTTATGGAAGGCCTCGGCATCACTGCAAACGAATTAATATCCGTAATTGCTCAACCGCCCGTGCCAGTGAAATCATCCGAATTACTAACACATCTCTCAAACAAAGAAAGGTAACTGTAGTCCCCATCGTAGCAGTCTCAGCACACGCCAAAAGACATAAGGCGAAACCGTGCAGAAAGTGAACACAGCCAACTGTTCCCTGTCATACGATATCATCATTCATCGTAAATAAGCGGGATATCGAAACAGGATCAAAACGAATGAGATACACAGCTCACGGTGTGCACAGAGCACTTAACTCAGTAGCTCCTGCAACAAGCCGGACTTGGAATATGAGGAAACTGCAAGAAGGAACACTTTTCAGACATAGCCTTCAATGGTTCTCGCCGCCTATCCACCATATACCATGGAACTTCGCGTCCTCCCGAAAACGATGATTGTAGTAGCACTCGATGATGTTAGGCCATCGCTGATGACTCCAATTCCAAACACATAGGCACACAGTGGTGGTAAGTTATCATTTCCAATCCAACAGAAGCCACCTGACTTGTAGTTAGTAAAACCACAGAGAGAATATGATTTTGTGACCTTCACTGATTCACTCTTGGATGTGAATGTGTAGTTTACACAAGGGGAGAAGTTTTCAACTACAGTAATCCCATTTAAGGCAATTCTGAATTCTGTGATAGCAAGGCAAGTCTCCTTTATAGCAGCAGAACTTGATGATGTTCTCTGCTCCCTTCTTGTAGCTGCTGTCACACGATTCTGATGTCTCATTAACTTGGACATCATTCAAGAACAATGTCAGATTAACATTCCATAGATCTGGCTCTGCTGATAGTGCTTGGTGCAACAGTTGTATCAATCATACAGGAGGCTTCTGGTTTGTGGTCATTAATATCATAGACGGCATATGATGTTGTTATATTCAGTATTTCTTTCTGGGGTGTAAAAATGTGGCACACACATGAAGAGTGGTTTGTGGTCACAGTAATCACATTAAAGGCAATTCTAGGGTAGCATGGCATAGCTGTTTCAGAACAGCACAATCCTATGATGTTTTCTTTGTTCGCTATAAAGCTGCTGCTGCTACACAATCCTGACCAATTATAGGTGTGGACATTATTCACTTGCAATGACAAAACTGCTTTGTTTACATCATAAGCCTCTGGAAGCGAATCATTTATGTGGCTAATAGTACAATTTATTCTTCCATCGGGGATATCTTCCTTGATTCCCCCCCCCCCCGAAAAAAAGGTCTTTGGTTAAAAAGCACATATGCTTTTGTGTTAAACACACAATGAGTCCCACTTCAAAGATACAACAAAAGATTGATACAACTGTTGAACCAAGCACTTCATCAGCAGAGCCAGATCTATAGAATGTTAATCTGACATTGTTCTTGAATGATGTCCAAGTTAATGAGACATCAGAATCGTGTGGCAGCAGCTACAAGAAGGGAGCAGAGAACATCAAGTTCTGCTGCTATAAAGGAGACTTGCCTTGCTAACCCAGAATTGCCTTAAATGGGATCACTGTAGTTGAAAACTTCTCCTCTTGTGTAAACTACCCATTCACATCTAAGAGCGAATCAGTGAAGGTCACAAAATCATATTCTCTCTGTGGTTTTACTAACTACAGGTCAGGTGGCTTCAGTTGGATTAGAAATGATAACACAACTGTGTGTCTATATGTTTGGAATTGGAGTCATCAACGACTAACATCATCAAGTGCTACGACGATCATCATTTTCGGGAGGACGCGAACTTCCATGGTATATGGTGGATAGGCGGCGAGAACCATTGAAGGCTATGTCTGAAAAGTATTCCTTCTTGCAGTTTCCTCATATTCCAAGTCCGGAATTGTTGCAGGAGCTACTGAGTTAAGTGCTCTGTGCACAGCGTGAGATGTGTGTCTCATCCGTTTTGATCCTGTTTCGATATCCCGCTTGTTTACGATGAATGATATTATCGTATGGTAGGGAACAGTTTGCTGTGTTCACTTTCTGTGCGGTTTCGCCTTATGTCTTTTGGCGTGTGCTGAGACTGCTACGATGGGGACTACAGTTACACTTCTTTGTTTGGGAGAAGAGTTAGTAATTCGGATGATTTCACTGGCACGGGCGGTTGAGCAATTATGGATTTTAATTCGTTTGCAGTGATGCCGAGGCCTTCCATAACCAATAACCAATAACCAATAACCAATGCTTTAAAAAAAGTGTACGCTCCCTTTGGCGAAGACCGATTCTTGCTGACTATTTAGTCAATGCTGCTGCCGTTTGTTGACTATTTAGTCCATGCCGCTGCCATTTGTTGACTATTTAGTCCTTGCTGTTGGCATTTGTTGACTAATTTGTCCTTGCTGTTGCCATTTGTTGGCAATTTAGTCCATGCTGCTGCCATTTGTTGACTATTTAGTCCATGCTGCTGCCGTTTGTTGACTATTTAGTCCATGCTGCTGCCGTTTGTTGACTATTTAGTCCATGCTGCTGCCGTTTGTTGACTATTTAGTCCATGCTGCTGCCATTTGTTGACTATTTAGTCCATGCTGCTGCCGTTTGTTGACTATTTAGTCCATGCTGCTGCCGTTTGTTGACTATTTAGTCCATGCCGCTGTCATTTGTTGACTATTTAGTCCATGCTGCTGCCGTTTGTTGACTATTTAGTCCATGCTGCTGCCGTTTGTTGACTATTTAGTCCATGCTGCTGCCATTTGTTGACTATTTAGTCCATGCCGCTGTCATTTGTTGACTATTTAGTCCATGCTGCTGTCATTTGTTGACTATTTAGTCCATGCTGCTGCCATTTGTTGACTATTTAGTCCATGCTGCTGCCATTTGTTGACTATTTAGTCCATGCTGCTGCCGTTTGTTGACTATTTAGTCCATGCTGCTGCCATTTGTTGACTATTTAGTCCATGCTGCTGCCATTTGTTGACTATTTAGTCCATGCTGCTGCCGTTTGTTGACTATTTAGACCATGCTGCTGCCATTTGTTGACTATTTAGTCCTTGCTGTTGCCATTTGTTGGCAATTTAGTCCATGCTGTTGCCATTTGTTGACTATTTAGTCCATGCTGCTGCCATTTGTTGACTATTTAGTCCATGCTGCTGCCGTTTGTTGACTATTTAGTCCATGCTGCTGCCGTTTGTTGACTATTTAGTCCATGCCGCTGCCATTTGTTGACTATTTAGTCCTTGCTGTTGGCATTTGTTGACTAATTTGTCCTTGCTGTTGCCATTTGTTGACAATTTAGTCCATGCTGCTGCCGTTTGTTGACTATTTAGTCCATGAAGCTGCCATTTGTTGACTAATTTGTCCTTGCTGTTGGCATTTGTTGACTAATTTGTCCTTGCTGTTGCCATTTGTTGGCAATTTAGTCCATGCTGCTGCCATTTGTTGACTATTTAGTCCATGCTGCTGCCATTTGTTGACTATTTAGTCCATGCTGCTGCCGTTTGTTGACTATTTAGTCCATGCCGCTGTCATTTGTTGACTATTTAGTCCATGAAGCTGCCATTTGTTGACTATTTAGTCCATGAAGCTGCCATTTGTTGACTATTTAGTCCATGCTGCTGCCATTTGTTGACTATTTAGTCCATTTTTTGACCGACATCATTCCACCTTGTATCTCGCCCCTAGACTATGTTATGGACAAGTTTTTGCTTCAATCTCCAAAAGATGAATTAATCATCATAAAGGCTACTAGAATTTACAACAAAGACAAATACATCATTGCTGGGCACAATAAAGACAAGTAGAACAATATTAAATCAGGTAAATTGATTGAAATATATTGGAACATTGTTAACCACAAATAGTATATGTACAAGAGAGGTGAGCTTCAGAATGGCGCAAACAAAAGCAGCTTTTCTAAAAAAAAATGAGGTAGATACTGTGCAAACCATTTTTAAAAATAGAAGCAAGAAAAAGAGTTCTTAAATGTTATGTAGAACCAGTTTTAACATATGGATGTGAATCATTGACAATGCAACAACAGACACGAAATCACTGAAGGCTGTACAAATGTGGTTTTACAGAAGAAAGTTGAGAATACTATGGATAGCTAAGAAGAGTAATGAAAACGTTCCAAAAGAGGGCAGTGCAAAAAGAACTGATATTCAATATTATGTACAAATAATCATCATTTTTTGGCCATAAAATAAGTAGGAAACTGCTGGAATATATTGTGACAATTAGGAAAATTGATGGACGAAGAGATAGAGGAAAGCAAAGCGAAAAGATACCAGACAACTTAAGAGAATGGCTTGGCAGAAGGTCAACAGCGGAAATGATGATAATATACAAATTGAGATGACGTACATAACCGTTACAGATGGGGTAAACGTCTATAAAACTAAGGCATGTAGAAGTGGGAAGAGCTATTGCACTTAGTAGTTCACAGCAAAATGGGCCAAGGTTACTAGACCAGACACGTGGACGAGCAGACACGTGGCCACGGTCAACATGAAGATGTGAGTGTGAAAAGATGTTAAAATGTTGGACAATCATCATCATTATCATCGTGTGCCATTCCGGTTGGCGTATGAGATCATGTATTTCTACAATCTTCTATCCACAGTGCATCGTATCAGTTATGTTGTTAACTGTTTTCCATGCTTTGACACCAAGCTGTCCAGTATTTTCTCCTCTCTTTGTTGATGGGGAAAAAAAAGTAGTGAAATCAGACAGGTGGGCGGACAGATACAAGGAGGTCAACAGGAAAACGGGAGCGAACATAAAATAAATAAATTAAGGTGTGTCAACTGATGGGTGAAAAAGAGTGGTCAGTATATGTAAAGACACACTGAGACCATTAAAGGAATAGAGACAAGCAGAGAAAAGAGACACTGATTAGCGAGCAACAATTAGCAGAACGCTGTAAGAATGTCTACTGTTAGTTAATAAATAGGATCATAACTGGATATGCATTATTGCTTTCTAGTAGAAATTAGAAAGGATACAATTACTAGTATAGATAAAAAAAGAAGTTAATAAATAGCACATATAGTTAGTCTACAACAGGAATGGTGTTTGGATAATAAGTTAAATGTACACATATACACAGTCTTCTTTACAACGTCATAAACCAGTCGCTTTACAAATACAATGTGATTGGATTCCAATTTACAAGCATAGAATAAGTATAAAATAAACTCTTTACATATGATTATTGAAACATCAACTAGAAGAAACAAATGGCTATTGATGTCTCAGATTTAATCAATTATCTGTGTTTACACCACTAGGTAACAAACATAGACCAATGATTTTATCTTGCTTGTTTGACTGCAATAAAATATGTGTGTTTTCATACATAACAGAACTGATTGTAATAACAGGAAAATAACAAGTTATCTTGTTCTTCTTTTCTTTCTCATTTGCCTTTCAGCTTCAAAAGGAGTTATAATATGCGATCATTTGCTCTTCTGTTCGCATCTGCTGATGTTATGCGTCATAGTGTTTATAATATTAAATCTATCGATCTTTTTCGTGGTCGATCCTTGGGTCTAGTATTCTCGCAATGTTAATTGAGGGTTCGTTGTGTTGTGATTTGATCTTTCTGCCGTGTCACGTGGCCAAACCATTTTATCTGTTTTTTTTTCTAATATATATATTCGGATGCTTCCACTGGCACGGGCGGTTGAGCAATTATGGATTTTAATTCTTTTGCAGTGATACCGAGGCCTTCCATAACCAATAACCAATAATATATTCGACTATCTTGACAGCATTTTCCAACCCATAGTGACATCTTTTACCACCTATGTCAAATACATGAATCATGCTCTCACTATCTTCTCTTCTTTTTCCCTTACCCCTGAACGCACGTACCGACTTTTCATCCTCGACGTATGCTCTCTGTAAACCTCTAACCCCCATGCCGATGGTCTAATAGCTCTTCAATTCTTTCTTGACCAAAGGAAACATCCATCTGTGGATACTTCTAATCTAAACCTCAATACCATCGAATTCAATGGTCAATTCTATGATCAGGTGAGTGGTGTAGCTATGGGAACCAAGACGGGTCCTAGTTATGCTTGCATGTTCATGGATTACCTTGAACATCAAATACTGAATTCGTTCAGTGGCCCCCTTCCCCCTAAATACCCCCGGTACATCGATGATGTCTTTGGACTGACTGACTTGCCGGAAGATGACATCTCCAGGTTCATCGACTACATTGGCAACTTTCATAAATCCATCAAGATTACATCTCATATCTCTACCTCGTCCGTCACTTTTCTTGAACTGATCGTCTCCCTTGGTACCTCCAGTCTCCATACTTTCGTCTTCTATAAACCCACAGACGCTCACTGTTATCTTCTCTACACCTCGCCTCATCCATCTCACTTCAGAGATTCCATTCCATATTCTCAATTATTACGACTTCGACGTATCTGCCAGGATAGTCAAGATTTCCTCCAACAGGCCCACCTGATGTTAAGTTTCTTAGGCGTCGTCTCTATCCTGATTCGGTTCTTCAATCTGCCTTGCAGCGAGCTCTAGAGCCCGTCCTGTGGCACTTACCCCATCCACCCGCCGTACATCTGATAGGACCATGTTCACCCTCACCTACCACCCGCACAATTTGGCTGCGGTGAGGATCCTTAACCCGTATCGCTCCATTCTCCACTCAGATCCCACTACCCGCCTACTTTTAAGTGGTCCTCCTTTGACAGCCTTCAAACAGAGACATTCTTGTCACGAGCTGCCTCCCACGCTCAAACCACAAACACCTTGGTACTGTTCGTTGTGGACGTCGAGTCTGCAGATCTTGTAACTACGTGTTTTCCACCGATTCGGTCTTGTTCCCTAATAAGCGATTCAACATCAATGAGGGGTTTACTTGTGTGTCACGGAACACTATAATCTACGCCATAATATGTAAGAATTGTCAGATGACGTATGTGGGCAAAGTGGACGACGCTTGAGTGACAGATTTTGAGAACATCTTCGTGATGTTGAGCAAAAGACTGTGTCTGCCGTTCAAAACTCCCCTGGCCATAGTGGTAAACCTAACATGCAAGTTACTGGAGTCTCCTGTCATTCCAGCAATCGCAGCCGGCTCGCCCTTGAGAATCGCCTTATTGCCCAGTTAGGTTCGCTGTCCCCCAAAGGTATGAACATATCATTCTTATACACATAGAACACCTACTACATATTTCTTACTCCCATGCGCTACCGAACCTATCCATGTAGATATATTTGCTGCGTAAGTATTGGCACTTTTGGGCTCCTTTTGGTTTTTCTTTTGTGGGCTTTGTTGCAATATATTGAGTTATTGAGTTATTGAGTCATTTGCGGGTCATCATCATTGCACTCCGAACATGTCCATAGGTGCTCAGATCCCCTCCTCAGCAATTCCCTCAGTGTCCAGCGACTGACGACTCCAGTTCTATGTTGGTTGATAAGTCTTCTTACACGGCCACCAAGTTTCTCATTTCTGGCTGTGCCCATCTTAACTCCCATTTCCATCATCCGAAGAAGTGACGTTGATCTGTGTTTGTCGAAGTCCTGTGCTCTTCCAACATCTCGAAGGGCATTGATGATGTCCGCCCGATCCATCGGTTGCCCGTCCTCAACGACAGCGCAGCTAGCCAACCTGTCCGCTCTCTCATTTCCCCGTACTCCCGCATGTCCAGGGACATAGACAAAGGTGACCTTACGTATTTTGGATTTCTGCAACGACTCTACCCATTGCATGCGTACATAGCCCGCCTCCACTTTTTTTATCATGCTCATCGAATCACTCAGTATACATGCGTGGATGTAGTCTTGTGACTCTAACCATTTGAATGCCTTGGTCACTGCCATCACCTCCATTGTCATGCTACTCGTGGTCATGGCGTATGCACCACTGTCTTCCTTGGCTATTCTGCCTGCTGAGCGTGCTGTAAATGCCCATGCACTTCTTTCGTGTCGTCTTACAGATCCGTCTGTATAGATGACTGCATCTTTCTCATCGGTATTATCGCAGATGAGACCGTTGACCTCAGCATTAACAACGACCGGGTTCTGTTCCCTACTTTTCCTGTCGAGTGTGACAATACATGAGAAAGTTCCCTTGAATGACGTAGGCACCGGTATCCACTCCTCACCAACGCTGATATTGGTAAGCCCACAGACCTGTTTGATGACATCTTCTGCCCGGCCCACCCATGATTTGCCTCTTTTTAGCCTGGTACCTTTCTCTGTGTTGAGCACGTGGTGCAATGGATGCTCTGTATCTGTACTAATCTTCAGGTATGCTCGTGCTCTCCAGATATTAATTCTGTCATCCATGGTTGGAAAGTCAAGAAGATACCTCATTGATACACAGGGAGTGTCCCTCGTACATCCCAGGATAATGCGCATGGCTTCATTTTGTATTTTCTCCAGCCTATCAATTTGAGTCGTACTGACAGTAAGAATGGCCAGGGCATACTCGATTGGTGCGAGGACTAATCCCTGGAACAGAAGAATAAGTAGCCTCTGCTCGATGTTGGCAGCTGCCATGACCTTCAAGGCGGCTAATCCTTTGCGGGATTTTGTTATCACATGGTCGACGTGGTCCCGAAAACACAGGCTGCGATCAAACTTAACTCCGAGGTATGTCATCAACTTGTCCCTGGTCACCTCATCAGCTCCCATTCGTACTACCGGTGTGGTTGTATTAACGATATGATTGTTAAGGGAGAACCATGAAACTGATGCTTTATTAGGATTAACCAAGGCACCTGAAACCCCACACCAGGATGAAATGCGATCGAGTTCGTCTTGCATTGTGGAGGCGATTCCCCGTCTGTCTATTCCCTGTCGATATACCAGAATATCATCAGCAAAAGTCATAGTTCTTCCCCTCCCATCCAGCTGTTGGGCCGTGATCGTTATTGTGTACACGTTAAATAGAACTGGTGACAATGGTGAGCCTTGTGGCAGCCCAGGACAAATGGATGTTGGCTCGGAAGACCAACTTCCACATCTGAGTATCACCTTCCTCTGAAACAGTGCCGCGGCGATCCATCTAATGAGGAAGGGGTTCACCGCCAGTTTGAGAAGCATATGCATGAGATATTCAAATGGTACCCTGTTGTATGCATCCTCCAGATCTATAGCAGCAGCACATGTCTCCTCTCGTCTGTGGAAGCCTTCGAAGACATCATAGGCAAATACTGCCGCATTGAGCCATGTCTCTTTGTTATATCTATAACCTCCGAGTGTGGAAGGGAATACGCGTTTCTGTTCAAGGCGACAGGTGAGGACACGGGCAACTATTTTCTCCAGCAGCTTGCCCACAGTGTTCTGCATTGTGATGATTCTGTAGGCACTGATCTGAGAATGGTCCTTGTTTGGTTTCGGTAGCGGTAGCAAGTAGCTGTGTAGCCACTCCTCCTTAATCTGGCCACTCCGAATACTGGCATTAAACTCATCGGCCAGTTTTGTCAAGTCGTCATCAGCTAAATCGCCTATGTCATCATACCGAACACCATCTGGACCAGGAACAGTGTTGTGTGACCTTTTAAGTGTCGTGCGAATGGTATCGGTTGTGATTGTGAGATCTTCTTCCAGCCCTACATCCTTACACAAATTTGACAAAGATCCCCGTATCCTCATTCTTACAGCCTCATTTCTTTGGTCCGTCTGCTCAATGTAGCGGGCAAGCAGGGCCTTCCCTTTGCTCTCATCAGATTTGTGCCATATCTGGCCTGTGCTCTGAAAGTCTGGTATACCTCTGTGTCGTGGTGTGCCATTCATGCACTGATGAAGGCGCCAGAATGTGGCGAGCGATTTTTCCGAGCACACTTTTTTACAGAAGTCATACCATTTGGCATCCTTAGCCTGCTTAGCGCATAGTTTAAAGTGCATCATTTTTTGGTCGACCTCTACTTTCAGACGCTTCAAGAGCTCAGGTTGTGTTCTACCATACCTTCTGGCTTTCTGCCATGTCTTGACCGTTTGTCTCTTGCTCCGCCAAGCTTCCTCGACATCTACATTCCACCAGGGTGGCTGCGTCCATCTCTCCTGCCTCCTACGAGGGGCGCTCCGTTTCCTATGTCTGATTTTGCTAATGACGTCCTGGTCTGTTTTCTCGTAGTTGAATGTGTGGAGCTTTCTTCTCTGGCTTTTATTTCCGCCTTTCTCAATTAGGAGGACACATGGATAGTGATCACTTCCGTGGAACCCCAGTGCATTCCACCTGCAAACCGGTGCAAAGGTGGAAGACACCAGTGCCAGGTCTATGACACTATCAGAGTTCCCTGTTCGAGTGGCCATTCTTGTTGCCCTTCCATCATTCAAGCACACTAAATCGGCCGACACCAGTGCGTTCTCTAGGTCTTCTCCCTGCTTGTTGGTTATGACGTTACCCCACTGGTTTCCTCTAGCATTAAAGTCTCCGCAGAAAATGACATCCTCTTCATCGAATTCGAAGAGATTCTGCCATTGTTGTGTGTTCACCTTCCCATTACAGGCATACACATTAACAATCACGAAATGAACTGGGGTCTGCACCCTAACCGCATGTACCTGCAATTCTGCATTGTTCCACACAGACATATCAACCTCAGCTGCCACCATATTGTTGCGTACAAGGATGGCCTGCCCAAGGTGTCGCCTATTGTAAAAACAATGAAAGCCAGGAGTACTTACTGTCCTGTCAGCAAGAAGAGTTTCTTGCAAAACCATTATATCGGCGCCGCACAGTAGCTTATCAAGAATGGGCCGTCGTTGATCAATGGACCCACAATTCCAATAAGTAACGCGCACATACTTAAGGCCTAGCCTCTCACACTTCGACATTTTAGTGCCACCCCTCTTGCCCCGTCGTGTTTTCCTTCTTCGATGATGTAGTTTGGGTTGCATCTGAAAACGTACACTTACCGTCGTCTTTGATGCAATATATATGCGGATTTATCCTTATACGCATGCATTGTTATACACTCATGGTGGATCTGTGTTTGTCGAAGTCCTGTGCTCTTCCCACATCTCGGAGGACATTGATGATGTCCGCCCGATCCATTGGTTGCTCGTCCTAAACGACAGTGCAGCTAGCCAACCTGTCCGCTCTTCCATTGCCCCGTACTCCCGCATGTCCAGGGACATAGACAAAAGTGATCTTACGTATTTTGGATTTCTGCACCGACTCTACCCATTGCATGTGTACAGAGCCAACCTCCACTTTTTTATCATACTCATCGAATCACTCAGTATACATGCGTGGGTGTAGTCTTGTGACTCATACCATTTGAATGCCTTGGTCACTGCGATCGCCTCCATTGTCATGCTACTCGTGGTCATGACGTATGCACCACTGTCTTCATAGACTATTCTGCTTGCCGATCGTGCTGTAAATGTCCCAGCTCGTCTTTGGTGTTGTATTACAGATCTTTCTGTATATATGACTGCATCTTTCTCATCGGTGTTATCCCATATGAGACCGTTGACCTCCGCATTGACCACGACCGGGTTCTGTTCCCTACATTTGATGTCGAGTGTGACAATACACGAAAATGTCCCCTTGAATGACGCAGGCACCGGTATCCGCTCCTCGCCAGCGTTGATGTTGGTAAGCCCACAGACCTGTTAGATGGCATCTTTTGCTCGGCTCACCCATGATTTTGCTTCATTTTAGCCCGGCACCATTCCCTGTTTCGAGCTCATGATGAAATGGACGCTCTTTATGTGCTCTAATCTTCGGGTATGCTCGTGCCCTCCAAATCTTGATCCTGTCATCCATGGTTGGAAAGTCGAGAAGATACATCATTGCTACACAGGTAGTGTCCCTACTAACCCCCCCCCCCCACCCCCAAGATAATGTGCACAGCTTCATTCTGTATTATCCCCAGCTTGTCAATTTGCTTCTTATTGACTGTAAGATCTGCCAGGGCATACTCGATTGGTGCACGGACTAGTCTCTGGATCAGAAGGGTAAGTAGCCTCTGCTCGATGTTGGCAGCTGCTATGACCTTCAAGGCTGCTAATCCTTTTCAGGGTTTTGTTATTAAATGGGCTCGAAAACGCAGGCTGCCATCAAACTTAACTCCGAGGTACGTCAACACCCTATCCATGGTCACCTCATCAGCTCGCAGCTTACCACCGGTGTGGTTGTATTAACGATATGATTGTTAGTGAGCACCATGCAACTGATACTTTATGAAGATTAACCTTGTACCTGATACTCCACACCACAAAGAGATGCGATCGAGTTCGTCTTGCATTGTGGAGGCGATTTGACTTGAGTCTCTTCCATGTCGATATACTGGAATATCATCAGCAAAAGTCATAGTTATTCCCCTACCATCCAGCTGTTGTTCCCTGATCGTTATTTTATATAGTTAAATAGAATGGTGAGCCGTGTGGCAGCTCTGGATCGCAATATTTATTGTCGTCATGATTGATATGGTCGCTGAAATTCGATGATGTGGATGGCCTAGACTCACGTGCACTCACAAAGTTTCACGGTCCAGAACCCGTGTCCACGTTATAGGCTGGCAAACTCCAGCCAGTCAGTTCCACAGCACGTGGAGGCACCGTAGGCGATTGATTTCAATCCTTTAGAAGCTCACATAAATAACAACGTTGACAACGGTCTAGTGAAGATACGCCGTCATCTTGGACGCATCATGCGCACCCAAGTCCAGATTTTATTTCCAACTGGAATGTATTGTAACAACTGGAAAAATTGGGGGAAGACGAGATAGAGGGAAGCAAAGAGAAAAAATACCAGACAGCTTAAGAGAATGGCTTGGCTGAAGGTCAACAACTGAAATGATACATAACTGTCGAGATCGAAGTGTTGTGTTGAGACATGATCACTTGCGCCAGCAGGCCGGTACTTGATGATGATGATAACATCATGTGAGACTGTGCTAAGGCAAAACTTCGAAGTAAAAAGACTTATAAAAAAGGATGGAAAGCCCTGAGGATCAGTGGGCCTGACTTGTTCATTCTGTGGCCGTGGGTGTTTGTCAAACATTGGTAGAATTAGCCACCAGAGAAGCTGTTTGACCAAAACAAAACCTACAAAAATACACAACAGCCTCCACTAGACCGTCTGACAAGACAAAAATAGCAATATATGTCTTCCATATTTTCATGCATTAGTGTCTGATCGTGTGCAAATAAAAGCGCGTTGATCTCCTCTGTTTCTGAAGGGTTGCTTAAAATGCATATATAGTCCATGTATGTAATAACAGGGGGTGGGTGGATTGTACGCACCCCTGTCTTACACTTGATCTAACTTCAATGTGGTCCGTGTAGCCTGCTGCTGTTCTGACTGTGCAACTGCTGTTGATGTAGAGACTTGTAATTAGGTTGGTATTTGATTACTTCTTTGATTTCCTCTTTCATGCTGTTGGGTTCAGTATTTTTGCGTTCTTGTGTGGTTTTTGTTGTCTTGTTGGCAGTCGCTGTCATGTTTAACATGATTTCAAAACATTCTATCCATCTCTCGACAATTTATGACTTCACAAATTAACGAATTCTTCTTCGTCTTCTTTCCTTCCTCATGTGTCTTTCTTCATCGAAGACATATATGATTAGGATTCTTATGTTCTTCTGTTGTTCTCTTCTGCTGTTATCTTTCCTAGTTGTGTCTTTTCTTTTGTTCATATCATTGAATCTTTTTTCTTGTTCAGCCCTTGTATATGTTGTTCTCGCCATGTTTATTGAACGTTTGTTGTGTAGTGTTTTAATCTTTATGACTTATCACGTGATCAGGGATATGCTTTACATATATACCTTATCACACTTAAAACAACAGGGATCCTAATCAAGGAGCTTCTATTCGTTGATGATGCAGCAATGGTTTCTCATGATGAATAATCTGTCCTGCAGTCAATGAATGATAATCTGTCTAGAGCATGCGAATTAGTCTCCTTATTAATACGTATCCAGAAGACTGTCGTGCTTCAATAAGGTGTAGCCTGCCCAGCATCTATATCAAAATAACATACCCATTGAACCTGTCAGAAAGTTAATCTCGGTTCTATCGTCACAACCAATGTCTCCCTTGAAATATAAATACATTCCCGAATACTAAAGTCAGCTTCCACATTTGGCAAAGTTAATGATAGAGCATGAGTCAACAACAATTTAACACTCAGGACTAAGATTCAAATTTATCAAAAGTGTGTGCTTAGTACACTACTATATGGATCAGAAAATTGAACTACCTCAGCAGGGCATGAGGAAAGGTTAAACAGCTTTCATGTACATTGCCTTCGCAAGAGTATGAACATCATATGGCAGGACAAAGAATGTCTTACAACGAGCCAAACAACCATCGATTATGGCAACACATATGATTCGTAGACTAAGGTGGTTGGGTCATATAAGAAGAATGGCAAACAATCGTATTCTCAAACAACAATTGTATGGCAAAGGGACAAAAGGGCATACCAGTGCTGAGATATATAGATGGTTGCAGGGCTTCCTTGACGGAATTTTCTATAAGTGAAAGGAACTGTGAAAAATGTGGCTGTGGATCGTAACACATGGAGAGCAAACATAAAAATTGGCACAGCAACTTTTGAGACAAGGCTGATGTCAAATTCAGAAGACAAAGGGAGCAAAAGAAAGGAGACAAGGCCGGGTACCGCGGGTACACCTTGCTCTTTCTGTGGATGGATCTGTCTGTCCAGGAATAGCAAATTCAGCCACGAGCGAACGTGTTCAGTAAAGCAGTACTCAGTATGAGACACTAATGCTTTACCAAACTACTGACTTATCATGATTGCTTACTACCAACCGTCTGTCAAGACGTCAAAGGCGATATATATGTGTGTGGTGCGTGTGTGTGTGTGTGTGTGTGTGTGTGTATATACATCACTTCCATATCACGCGATCATTTAATCCTGTCAAAATGATATTTCCTTGTGTACTCTACTGGATGGAATTATTCCTAGTTTTTTTCTCAATTCTTTATTTCTGATCCCATCGCTCAAACAATTTCTTGTCCTTTGTCTAACACATTTCATCTCGGGTGTGGTTATTTTTTTAGTTGCATCTAGGGACCAGGACTGGCATTGGTAGCTAACTTCGGAATGGTGATGTTTAGAGTGTTATTTTTGCCTGTAGTGTTATTTTCTATTTTGACAACAGTCCTGACAGATGTCTTATGATTTATCAAGCTTTTGTACATCTTGAATCTATTTATGTTGCTTGAGACTTGTCTTTCGCCATTAGACTTCTTAGATAGTTTAATTCCTCTGTTTGTTTTAGGTGTCTGCTGCAGATCTTTTTGTTGATTTTCTTCTTCTCTTTTGTGATATTGACTTTTGTTTTGTTGTCATATTTTTCCTATTTTACTTGGTTCTTTTTCTCCCTCTAACATTTAGTCTCTTCTTTTTTTGAACTGTTTTTCTGACTGCATCGTTCCACCATGGGTTACACTTCTCTTATTTTGTCGTTAGTCTAGCTCCACATACTGTTATTGCGATGTTGGTTCTTCTACTTCTACCTTGCTTATTTCATTAACGAGTTGCTTGATTTCCTTTGTTAGTTCTTGTATGGTTTTCTTTTATTCTTGATCCTTTACTGGTTTATTGCTTTTGTCTGTTCTTTTTCCTTCTTTTGCTTGTTTCTGTTTACTTCTTTTCTTTATTTTCTTATCAATCTGGTGTATTCATAAGGGAAAATTGAAAAAAATAGAAAAAATGGTATGGTCAAAGCCTAACGTGGTAAGTAGACGACACAAATTTGAACGACGCTTCGGCTCAATAGGTCTTCAGCGGGGAACAAACAACACACACAGATAAGTAAGTAAATAAAACTAATCCTACATAGCTAACTAGTAATGAAACATCCAAAACAAAATAATAGAAATATGTTAAAGAAAAGAAAATAGACTTCCCTGTGCCGTTACCCGTGGTCAGAATGGGAAAGGAATTGTCCCACGGTTGTAGCTGTAATTATACCCTCTGGTCAGGGGTGAAGGGTTATAAAAATACAAGAAGGGGGGGGGGATGCTGTCTAGTTTACGTCGACTGCAAAGACACCGATAATGTCTGAAAGTATCTAAGGGCCCATAAATACATGTATACACACATAGAGAGATGCGTGTATACATATATACACGTACAAGCTGATTTGCACATACTTATACATATCAACATACATATATATATATATATATATATATATATATATATATATATATATATATATACCAATATCCGTACATATGAAAAATACATGCATGTGCACATCCATACGGGGACAATCATATGAGTAGAAATGTGCGCATAACGCACAACTAACCAGCGGAGTTCACACCGGAGTCAGTGTGCAAACTCAAAGGAGAAAGAATAGAACAGTAGAATTACATGTACTCAAAAGGCGGAAAGAGTGAGATGTCTGAGAGTCGGATGCAATAAACACATATTAGGGCTAAGTAGCACAGAAAAAAAGGTATATATGAGAACACCGAAGTGTCTCAATGGGGACTAGGGGAGAAGAACTTTGAATAGCATGATATAGTAAATAGACTAAAGAGCCAAAACAAGGGGCGGTAGAGAGGGTTATGCAAAAGGGAAGGAGTAGCCGAAAGGAAACTATGTATACGAGTGTGATACATTCACGCTTCGTGGGGTCAGCGAACCATACTTGACTATGAGGCGATTCTCCAAAGGCTCCGGTCGCCAGAGTGACAAAGGACAATACCAGTGATACGGATGTCGTCTTTGTCCTTGTGGTCTGGGGAGCTGAAATGGGAAGACACGGGAGTGCCAGTATTCTGTTGAGCATCTCGTAGATGTTCACAAAATATTTCCACTAATCGTCTACCACTCTCGCCAATGTAAGTCATGTAGCATCGTTGGCATATGATGACATAAATGATGTTACGGGACACACATGTGAAGCCATGCTTGATCTCGAAACGTTCATTAGGAAATAAGACCGAGTCAGTAGGGAGCACACAGGCACAGGTGATACAGTTCCGACCACAAAGGGCCGTCCCGAAGTGTTGAGGGAGGGAGATGGCTCCTAAATAGAATATCTCCCAAATTCCTGTCGCGCTGGAAGGCGATCATCGGTGTATCACTGAAAAGTAGACGGGTGGTGGGATCAGAGAGGCGAATGGAACGGTAGCGGTTGAGTACCTTCACAGCAGCTAAGTTGTGAGGATGATAGGTGAAGGTGAGTATAATTCCCTCAGAGGGGAAGGGGGGCGGTTAGAAGGAATGAGTACGTCGGGACGGGAGATGAGGAGGACCCGCTTGAGGGCAGACTGGAGGATCGAGTCTGGATAAAGCCGCCGGCTGAAGAAACCTAACATAAGTTGAGCTTGTTGTAGGAAATCTTTGTCATCCTGGCAGATGCGACGGAGACGCAATAACTGGGAGAACGGAATTGAATCACGATATGAAGGTGAATGTGATGAAGTATAGAGGAGATAACAATGGGTGTCTGTGGGTTTATAGAAAAGCGATGTATGGAGGCCAGAGGTACCCAAGGGAATAATAAGATCTAGGAAGGTAACAGAAAAAGTGGATATACAAGATGTGATCTTGATAGCTTTGTGATAGCTACCAATGTAGTCGATAAACCTGGAGAGGTCATCCTCAGGTAGATCGGTAAGTCCGAAGCAGTCATCAATGTACCGGATGTATGTGATGTGAAGGAGATCTTGATATGAATTGATACTTTGGTACTCAAGGTAACCTATAAACAGGCAAGCATAGCTAGGGCTCATCTTCGTGCCCATGGCTACTCCACTAACTTGATCATAGAAGTTACCATTGAACTCAAAGGTGTTGAGGTTGAGTACAAGCTCAGTAAGGCGGTGAAGGGTGGCAGTATCAACAGAGGGGTGTTGCCTTTGGTCAAGAAAGAAACGTAGAGCCAGGAGGCCCTCGGAGTGAGGAATATATTGTAGAGAGAGATAACATCAAGGGTGAAAAGTCGGATTGAGCGACCACTTGAGAGAGAGAGATGGAAGCGACGATACTGAAGGCATGGCTGGTGTCCTTGACATATGAGGGAAGACTAACTACCAGGGCTGGAAGACAGTCTAGATAGTCAGATATCGGTTCAGTCGGCCAAACACACGCTGACGCGTCCTGAATTGTCAATTTTTATTTTTATTTTGAAGAGCATATAGAATGATGGTTTCCCAAGACCACTATTGGAGATAATGAGGCGGGACGCACTTGGAGGAAGGAGGTTGTCTCAGATCAGTTCCTTGATGGTAGATTGGACCTGCTTGTTGTGAAGGAAGTAGGTTGTCTCGGATCAGTTCCTTGATGGTAGATTGGACCTGCTTGTTGTGAAGGAAGTAGGTTGTCTCGGATCAGTTCCTTGATGGTAGATTGGACCTGCTTGTTGTGAAGGACAGTGGCGTCGTCAGGGCGGGGTTTATAAAACTTGGTATTAGATAGCTGTTTGTTGCCCTCTGAAATATATGCCTTTACGAAAAACTATCATAGCTCCCCCATTGTCTGCTGGTTTGATGACAATGTCCTCCCGGCGGCGGAGATTAGAGAGGGCCCGAAGCTCAGAGGGAGATAAATTAGAGTGGTGAAGTTTTCTAGGGCACAGTTGTTGTATCTCACGTGATGTGACATTTATGTAGTGATCCAAGGTCTGTGATGCACCGGGTAATGGTGTCCAATCCGATTTGCGGGGGTGGAAGCTAGAAATCTCATTTATAGGGCTGGGTGAGGAGGAAGCAGCAGTTATGCCCGAGGAATGGAACTTTAAGCGCATACGCCTATGGAAATCATGGACATCCTTACACAGAGTGTAATGGTCACTAGAAAGACGACGGGGGATATATTTTAGAAGGAATCTTTAGAAAGAACAGACCTCTCATTATGTGAGATATGGAGGTCGGGGGTATGCAAACAACCTAAAGAGTCACGTGGCGGGTGTTGGGAGGGTGGGGCGGGGCGGAGATTAGAGATCTTCTTCCTGTGCTGGGAGGACACAAAAGTATAGAGTCGCCTATTGAAGTCGTGGATGCTCTGAAGGATAAAATGGACTGTGCCGGTCATTAAACACCTGAGTCTAGCTACAAGTTGGAGGCGCTGAGCACGCACGTGTGAGACTAGCCTAGTATTGTTGGCTAGAACGAGCCTCATACGATGAAAGCCAAGACGTCTTTCAATACTATCATATCGCCTAATTTCGCTGGGGTTAGGCTGGTGGACAAAGGGAGTGGACTTAGACCGGAGCCGGAGAATCTTCAATCGTATACAATTTTGGAGGAAATTAACGTGGCAGCTAAATCTAGTGAGCTTGTAAGTAGTAAAGGCGAGTTCAGTGGTTATAGAGGAGATGTCAGTTGGTAAATACTGGAAGGCTGATAGAGTACCACGGCAGATGGATTTAGAGAACGTTTTAAGTGTGGGCATGCTGTCGAAGTAAAGAGCAGGGGACAGGACTGGGGGAACAGAGCGAGTATGGAAGACCTGAAATTGAAATGTGGTCTGAGTGCTGATAGTGATCACAGCAATAATAACAACGTTGATGATGGCAAACGTACTAATACTAAAGGTGATAATGTCACAAATGGTGGAAATGGTAATAAAATAATGGCAGTCTAGTAAACGGTCTAAACTAAGATATATGTTCTAGAATAAACACTTAGGACGAAATACAAATATAATGTAGCAGCGGTATTGTACTAGTAAGGGGTTAAGGCAAAGAAATGCAAATGGATGCATGAAAATGCGAAGGTGCAGTAAAGCTTAATGTGAGGGAAAATTGAACAAAAATAGAAAAAAATGGTGTATTCATAACCATTGGCATATTTATAACCATTTTGTGGTTTGTGCCATCCGTAATATTAGGGAGAGCTCTGCCGTTGATTCCTCTTTTCTTCTTCTGTTTTGTTAACGAATCGATACGTGAATATATACAGCACTGGTTTGCCTAACAACACAATATAATATATTGATTTAATATGTGCAGGATTGATATAATTGTTATCAGCAAAACGACGATATGAAATGAATGTTATTAGTTGTTTATGTAAAGCCGTTGTATTTGATCCATGCTGATGTAGATATGAACAACGCCAGCATTTAATATTTGATATAAAAACAAATGGTAATACAATAACAACAAATGAAGATATGGATAGCGTGGCTTTTTGATAAATTGTGTTTGTATTGTGTGAGGGACAATGGTTATGGTTATAGTTAGTCGAAGGCCCCGGTTTCACTGCAAAGGAAATTAAATCTATAATTGCTCATCCGCCCGTTCCCGTGGAATCATATGAATTAACATCTCATCAAATATCCAAACAAAGAAAGGCAGCTGCAGCCCTTATCGTAGCAAACACAGCACACGCCAAAAGACACAAGACATATTATAGCACCGACAGTGAACGCTTCTGAATTGTCCTTCTTCATACGATACCATCCTTCATCGGAAGCATTCTTGAAATAGAAACACCATCCGGATGAAACACACAGCTCAAGGTGTGCACAGAACACTACTCAGTTGCTCTGGTAGCACGCCGGACTTGGAATATGAGGAAGCTGCAACAAGGAACACTTTTAAGAGAGCGTCTCGACAGTTCCTTGTCGCCATATTGACCGGAAGTCCCAGAAGAGATCATGTTTCATGAAAAATGAGTTCGAATTATCATCGATTACAAACAAACATCGCTAACAGAAGAACTTCTACAGGCATGGTCATCATCATTATCAACAACATCGTCAGTGTCGTATATTGTTTGCAGAACGTTGCATTCACCACAGCCCATCTGAAAAAAAAATATATATCTCTAGCCAGATCTATCACTTCTTTTGTTGTCATCTTTAAGGTCACCTTAATGTCTTGAAGCAACCCTCTTCTTGATCTATCCATGTTGCGCCGCCCGAGAGCCATGCCTTCTATTATTGTTTTCTCCAGATCGCTGTGTTTGTATGTGGCCATTATATTTTAATTTCTACTAGAGAATGCTGTTTATAAGCCAGTTATTTTTAATGTCTAATCATTTCATTATCCAAGACATCTTAAGAATCTTTATGTAGCATTTTGTTTCCAATTAATTGTCTTCCTCGCTATTTGCGAGATTGCCCATGATTCACAGCCATATATTGATATTCGGAAGATACATGACGTCAGTAATTTTATTATCACAACCTTGCCCCATGTTCTTCATGGTATTTAATTTGTGTTGCTTTTACTAATTTACTCTTACTATACTATTTACAAAAATATAGGACGGTTTATTATTTTTTTTAATAGTTTCTGTTTCCTTGCAATGTTTGAATTTATTTAACTCAACTCGTTTGGAACATTTTGCGTTTTTTTTTAATCGCCAGAAAAAATTAAATCACCAATTTATCTACATTCAAGTCTTCACATTTGTTTGTCCCCCATAAGAAAGCAATTTTTATGCTACACCTTACATGTCATATTTCATAATACAATTATCTCTAATTATCTTCATTTAGTTTACACACGGAATGTAAGCAAGATTTCCATAATATCACATTATCTAATATCATGTCCCTTGAAATATGTCGTAGGAGAGTGAACATATTAATTAACCTGAACTTGGATACAGCATTTGGACGTCAGTGTAGAGTTCTCTGTGTTATATTTGATTTTTGCTGTTTGCTCCCAGTTTAGATTACATATTAGTCGTACGAAGCGCTGTTTAACGATCATCATTTTCAGGCGGACATGAACTTCCGGTCATTATGGTGGGTAGGGGGTAGAAACCATTAAAGGCCATGAATGAAAATTATTCCTTGTTGCAGTTTCCTCATATTCCAGGTCCGGTTTGTTGGTGGAGCTACTACGTTAAGTGCTCTGTGTACAATGTGAGCAGTGAGTTTCATATGATTTGATCGTGTTTTGATAGTCTGATTTTTTACGATGAATGGTGATATCGTATGATGGAGAACATGTGGTTGTGATCACTTTATGTGCGGTTTCGCCTTATATCTTTTGGCATGTGCTGAGACTGCTATTATGAGTACCACAGCTACTGTTCTTTGATTGAGAGATGTATATAGTAATTCGGATGATTCCACTGGCACCAGTGGTTGAGCACTTATGGATGTTAATTCGTTTGCAGTGATACCGGGGCCTTCCATAACCATAACAAATCAAGGGAGACCAAGATATAGGGCGGGCGGATCAGAAGAACATATGGATGAACATTACATAGATTATATAACATTATCAGTTCTCATCAACAGAGATCGCACACTTGTTTCCTTTCACCACCATATTTATGAAAACAAAGACAAGATTGTGTTTCTCTGTTTTTATTGAGAACGATAGAATTTACAACAATTTCAGAGGTAAAGTGAATAGCACATTTACAATAAATAGCAAAAGTGACTAATTAAATGATAAAGAAAGAGCAATTAATACACAAAAACTATTAAAATATAAATTGAAAAAAAAATAAATGTCTGCCTATAATATTCTACACCGCCCCTGAGAGTGACCACTATCCAGAAATATTTCCGATAGTGAACTTATCCTGTAATATCACCAATATATGTCTGAGTCACTGATAACAACCAACAATGGAACATTTAACTCAGTAGCTCCTGCATCAAAAAGTTTGCCTTAAACACTATCACGGCATATGTATGTCAAGAAGTGTGGATCTGGTATCTACGTGTATGAGAGCGATATGCTCATGTCTTTTGGTAACAGCGAACCCAATTTGACGATAAGACGGTCATTCTCAAGGGCGAACCGGCTACGATTGCTGAAGTGGCATGAACAAAATATCACTTTGCATGTCGAGTGGATTGAGAAACTGAAATGAGTTCAAAACTGTATGTGTTTAGGTTAACGATTACCGTTTCTAGCTAAAATCCACAGTTACTCTGAGCTTTACCATTGTGATCTGAAATGCCTATTTTATGAAACCACAAATACTATTTTGAAAAAAAAATACTGCAGGAAAATTCAACGGCCTGGTTATGCCGGGTATTTGTTTGGTTAACAGTACTACATTTATAAAACATATGAGTGCATTAACGCTGATAATGAAACCGTTCTCAACATTTTTGAATATTCTATTTTTTTCAAATTTTAGTTGTAACTTCAGTTTTAAACTACAATGTGGATTTTAAAACATTTTAATATCTAAGCAAATTATATTTCACTGGTAGTTTTGAAACTTTCATATTTTAAATGAAATAATTAATATCACTTATGGGTGTGTTGTTCTGTTCTATCAAATACATATTTTAGTTCTTGGCTCAAGATAAGAAACAATTTGTATGTGGAGAGTTATAACACTTTATGATATTCATACATTCCATTGGTTTTTGTGTACAAAATAGATAGCTACGTCAAAGTGAAACAACGTAATTGTAGGTCTCTGACTATCAAGAAAATATTGACCTCTATTGCTATGGTTATACATTGTTTCTCTCTCTCTCTCTCTCTCTTTTTTTTTGGGGGGGAGGGGGTGTGCGGGTATATATCATATAGTTATTTTTTTTTTTTTACGTGGTGCCTTCATTGGTAGCCTCTGAAGGAACGTTAAGCGGCGTGAATGATTTGTTTTGTCGCCCACTTTGCATCTTTTAGGCTCATTACATCTCCATCATGCATGATTTGCTTACTAGTCTGTACAATGTATAATAAGCGATCAGATCTTACAAATGGAAGCGAATAAGACTGTTAAAGCATTGACAAAAATAAGAATTTGACAAATAAAGAGAAAATAATGTACCAAAAACAGCGTGAGGATAAGGACAATAGAATCTATGATGTCATGTACCATGAGTAAGAAGCAGAATACAATCGTGCTTCACTGTAGCGTACACATTGATGATCACAATAAGATAAAAACAGACACGTGTGATTGTATCGTACATTCAGACAAAGATAGATGTATTCTAGACACTTACAACCTTTCATATAGAATACAAGATTTAAATATTACTGGAGGTTAGTAAGAGGAAACAATCATACATGTTATGTAGCGTGCATGTCCCACAATGAGTCTCTGTGTATGATGTCGAATGCCTTTTTGAAATCAATGATATTTAGAAGTGGTTTATTTTTTTATATTTTTTTTTCTTCTTATAATATAATTCTTACGGTAAAAGTATAAACAAGGTAACTTCTCCCATTTAAAAAAAAATGTTGCTTATTCTTTATGATTAACAGTGCATATTGCATCTTTGATTCTGTTCATGATAATCTTACATAATACTTAAGGGGCAGCTGATAGAAGAGTTACGGTTCTCCCTGTCTTCCCATACTTGATATTGCCTCCGTTTTTTTTTTAAATGTTGACAATTATAATAAGCATGCAAGTGAACATGACTAATCTGAAACAAGTTCAACGCGTCAAATACTTAAGCACAATAATAACATGCGATGGAAGATGCACCACAGAAATAACAAGCAGAATAGGTCGGGCCAAAATAGCGTTTCAGTAAATGAAAAATATATTATCCAACAAATCTATGTCAATAGAAGTGAGAACAGGTGATATAGAGAGCCCATTCTGATCTATGGAAACGAATCATGGATGGTAGACAAATAAATGAGAAGACGATTATAGGCCACATAGATGAGCCTTCTCAACAATCAACATTTCTAGGGCACATCATGAGAAGAGGAAAGTTGGAATACTCGGTTACAACTGGCAAAATAATAGAATTGACACGATGCGCCGTGGATAGAGGATTGTGGAATGACATGATGGCCTTCGCTAAACAGTACGGCACATGATGATGATGATGGCAATTATACGTCTATATCTATATCTCGGTGTTATATAAGTTTCAACACCATATTTGATGTTAGACATGAGACTTGCAGTCGTCTCTACTTCATTCAAGGCGAGGTCATCTAAATTTAGAATAAAATTAAATTGTGTATCGATAAATCATCGGTGTCCCATTCTTGATAAGTTACTGTGCTGCGCCGATATAATCATTTTGCAAGAAACACCTTTTGGCGATATGACAGTTAGTGCCCCTGGATTTCATTGTTTCTGTAATAGACGACACCTTAGACAGGCAATTATTGTGCGAAACAATATAGTGGTAGTTAAGTTATATGTCTGCTTGGGGCAATGCAGACATGCAGGTACATGCAATTAGGGTGCAGACCCGTGGTTCCTTTCGGAGATGTACATCTGTACGCCTGTAATGGGAATGTAGACACACAACACTGGCAGAATCTGACCGCATTCGAGGAGGAAAACGTCATTTTCTGCGGAGACTTTAATGCTAGAGGAAACTAGTGGGGGTAACATCATAATCAATATTCAGGGAAAAAATCTAGAGAACGCAAATGTGTTCTTCGATTTAATGTGCTTGAATGATGGAAGGGTAACCAGAATGGCCATTCGAACAGGGGACTCCGATAGTGTCATAGACCTGGCACTGATGTCTAGGTCGACGGTCTCATCTGGGATAACACCAGTGAGAAAGGTGCAATGATCTATATATAGACGGTTCTACAATACGACTCCGAAGGAGTGCTTGGGCATTTACAATACGCTCAGCAGACAGAATAGTCAAGGAAGACAGGGATGCATACGTAATGACCACGAGTAGCATAACGATGAAGGTGATGGCAGTGACCAGGACATTCATCTGGTTAGAGTCACACGACTACACTCACGCATGTATACTGAGTGATTCGATGAACATGATAAGAAAAGAGGAGGCGGGATCTGTCCGTATGCAATGGAAAGAGTCATTGCAGGAGTAAAAAAATACGTAAGGTCACCTTTGTCTACGTCCCAGATCATGCGGGAGTATGGGGAAATGAAAGAGCGGACGGGTGGATATTGTTGAGGGCGGCTAACTAATGGATCGGACGGACATCATCAATACCCTCAGGGAAGTAGGAATAACACATGACTTCGACAACCATGAGTCCACGTCACTCCTTCGCGGATGAAATAGGTCGAAGTTAAGATGGGTACAGCCAGAAACGAGAAGTGGGCGTTTAAGAGACTAATCAATGAATACACAACTGGAGTCCTCATTCGCTGGACACTGTAAGACTTGCAGGGGAGGTGATCTGAACACCTATGGACATGTTCGGAGTGTAATGATGATGACCCGCTAATAACTCAATAACTGAAATACAATTTTACCTTTTGATATTTAAAATACTTTTAAAATGGTTTTGATTATTCTCAACTTCCCCCCCCCCTTCAGTTCTTAGTTTCTCTGATCATATCTCTTAGGTCCGGCAGTTTCCTGCCATCCGTCTAACACATTTCATCCCGGTAGTGATTAGTTTTCTTATTGTTCTTGCATCTATGGTCAAGGACTGACATTGGTAGCAGAAGGTAGGGATGACAATTGCATTGTAGAGTGTCCGATTTGCCACAAGAGTTAGTTCTTTATTTGACAATTATGATGATAACAGTCCAATGATTATACAATCGTTGTTTCTTCAGAAAATTTTGCAGTTATTTATGAATTGTCTTTTGTCCCTACACTTGCTAGTTATTTAAATTCATCTGTTTGTTTTAGTTATCTGCCGTCAATAGTTATGTTCATCTCCTGTTTCTCTATTCCGATATTCATATCTTCGGTTTTATTGATGTTGTACTTTGTGCATGTGCTGTTGAGTATATTTAAATGTTCTTGTAGGTGTTTTTTTCCTTTTAAAGGTATTAGTACCTGATCGTCTGCAAATAGAAGCTCGTTGATCTCATCTGTCTGCGATGCGTTAACTAACGTGCATACATAGTGTAATAAACAATGTTGGGGGAATAGTGATATGTTTTACACCTGATCCACCTTCTAAAGGTCTGTGTAGTCTGTTGCTGTCTGATTCTATTGCTGTCTGACTCTGCTGCTGTTTGACTGTGCAGCTGCTTTTGATGTAGAAACCTTTCAATAAGTTGGTTAGATGTTGGCTTACTACTCATGTCGCTAGTATCTACTTTATTTATCTATGTACTCGGTTGATTGCTTTTTACTTGTCAATGATAACTATGTATACTTTTTATTGTGATCCGCCGTCTTTTCTGCAAGCTGTTTTATGGCGAATAGATCGTCAATACATCCTCTATTTTTCTGAACCCCATTTGAGTATCGCCTGACTGTAGTTCTGTTATTGGTATCAACCTTTATGTGAATCATGGTGTCTTCTAACATGCCCACAAGACTGAGAAGCGATATACAATATTGACTGCAGTCTCTATTGCTATATTTCTTGTTCCATATTGGTACGATGATTACCATTATTCTAGAGCTTTCTGTTTGTGCCGTGCTGTATTGAATATTCTGTGCAGCCCTCCAATTTCTCCCATTCCGACTGCTGCTAATATTTCTTGTGGTATGTTGTTTTTTACCGGTGCTTTATCTTTTTAGTGCATTCGACTACCTACTACTTCGATTTCTTCTTTTATAATGTTGAGTTGTGTGCATGCACTTTCCTTTGTAGTTTTTATTGCATTTGTGTGAGATGGTGTAATATTCAGTAGGATTTTGAAAACATCTTTATGTATTAGTTGCATCTATTGATTGATGCAACATAGTGATTGTCTATACTGATGTCATGATTGCCTGCTACCAGATTTCTTCGGTTTTTTAGTTGGTGCCATGCAGCATTCAATATCCTATGCAATCACATATATGATGTTTCTCCTACTCTGTATGTTATCGATTGCATAACAATATGTTAATATTATATTATTATTATTAATATTATTATTATTATTATTATATTATATATACAATATTATATCCATACCAGACGATAAGGCGAACGTTTTACACCATGACCACTTATTGGTCCCACATAAGTCAACAGAGTAGGAGGAATGTACTCGGGAGGACCAGAGACACTAGAAAACCAAGAAAAAGATGAAGTACTAAACAATCTATTTGTGACACTAAAACAAAACAAGATAAAGAGAAAGATACTATGCAACCTATTTCTGACACTAATAAAAAAAAACGATGAAGATACTATACAATCTAATTCTGACACTAATAAAAAAAAAAGAAAATGATGAAGATACTATACAATCTATTTCTGACACTATAAAAATAAAATGATAAAGATACTATACAATCTATTTCTGACACTAAAAAAAAAATAAAATGATGAAGATACTATACAATCTATTTCTGTTCTGACACTAAAAAAAAAAATGATGAAGATACTATACAATCTATTTCTGTTCTGACACTAAAAAAAATAGAAAATGATGAAGATACTATACGATCTATTTCTGTTCTGACACTAAAAAAAAAAAAGAACATGATGAAGATATTGTACAATCTATTTCTGACACTAGAAAAAAAAAAAGAATAAGCGAAAAGTTCTTAAATGTATGTACAACCAGTCTTAAGATATGGATATCGATATGAATCATGCATGGAAAATAGAACAACAGACAAGACAATCACTGAAGGCCGTAGAAATGTGATTTACAGAAGAATGTTAAGAATACATTTCAGTTTTTGCCAAGCATATAGTGTAAGACCTAGAGACAATGTAGCAAGAGGTCGACACCTGGAAGTCATAACCCTGGCGGCCCCACCACCCCTAGAGTGTCAAGAAGCTAAAGGGCCAAAAACACTTGCTCGACGGGTATCCGCTTCTGATGATCAGATTACCTACTTCTGCGAAGCCCTGTACAAAGAGTTTCCACCTACTGATATATGGTTAGTCCATTGACAGTCTGAACAAAGACCGACGGACATCTGGAAAGGCAGATGGGTTTGGACAACACTAGGACGAACAGCTGACAGGGACGGCACCCCGCCAGCTACTAACAAACTAGCTAGAGAAACGACACCTAATAAATACCCCCAAGATTCACTGAAAGGGGGGAGGGGAGAATGATTAATCACACAGCGATTCTATGAGACGACCTGAACTGACCAACCAATTTTGATCCCATAACAACCGCTGGAACACCAATGTTGCTGTGGAAGGAAATTCTCAACACAGAAGGGCATGAGGATACACACAACGAAGAAGAGGTGTGGGAATACAGCATCAGTAGCTCAACAGCGCATTGTCCCGACAGATAAGACGTCAAAAGATCTGTCAGGTGTCTATACACAGAACTGAGAATATTCAAGTCGAGCTGTCTGATGATGAATTATCTCACTTCATGGACGGGAAGAGAGAGAAGATCAAGTTTCCTCCCGCCTGCAACACAGTAGTCTGGGAGAAGTTAGACAAGTCACTAGCAACACAGTAGTCTGGGAGAAGTTAGACAAGTCACTAGCAACACAGTAGTCTGGGAGAAGTTAGACAAGTTACTAGCAACACAGTAGTCTGGGAGAAGTTAGACAAGTCGCTAGCAACACAGTGGTCTAGGAAAAGTTAGACAAGTCACTAGCAACACAGTAGTCTGGGAGAAGTTAGACAAGCCACTAGCAACACTGTAGTCTGGGAGAAGTTAGACAAGTCACTAGCAACAAAGTAATCTGGGATAAGTTAGACAAGTCACTAGCAACACAGTAGTCTGGGAGAAGTTAGACAAGTCACTAGCAACACAGAAGTGTGGGACAAGTTAGACAAGTCACTAGCAACACTGTAGTCTGGGAGAAGTTAGACAAATCACTAGCAACACAGTAGTCTGGGAGAAGTTAGACAAGTCACTAGCAACACAGAAGTCTGGGACAAGTTAGACAAGTCACTAGCAACACAGAAGTGTGGGAGAAGTTAGACAAGTCACTAGCAACACAGAAGTCTGGGAGAAGTTAGACAAGTCACTAGCAAAAGCCATAGACCACCACCTTAAACGGCAGAACTTGTCCCAGAAGCTTGAAAGTATAGACGAAGAAGTCTAATATTATTGCGTCCAAGCCAAGACAGGTCAGTTAAACTAGTTTTAATGTTGCGTATTAAGTGTAGTTATTTTACGCCGGGCATTTAAACTGGGGGTAAACAAGAGTGTATTTTATCGCCCATGTTATTTGAAATTGGTATGGACTTCATAATGAAGAAATGCTACACTGGTAATGAAGGCACCGAATGGATACAAGGAGACCATTTGGAGGACCTCGACTTTACTGATGACACAGTTCTCATCAGCAGTAAAAATGCTCGACGGCAGATAACTAAAAACGATGCATGAAAACACAAATGAACTACCATCAATAGGTAGTAAAATTGGGCTTGAGATAAATCATGAAAAGACTAAAGTCATGAAAAGCTTAATTCCAACAGATGACAAAATATACATGGAAAACAAACCAGTGGAAGAGATCGATCACTTTATCTATCTTGGAAATCACATTGATCGAGAAGTGGATACAGGCCAAGAAATTAGAATCAGAATAGCTAAAGTAGCAATGTCTTTCAGAAGCCTTGAAAAGTTGTGGAAATCAAAACTCATCAGCACAAACACAAAACTTAGACTATTCAAATCAAATGTACTATCAACCCTTACGTATGCGTGTGAAAGCTGGAAAACAACAAGAGATATAGAAACAAAAGTGAACGCATTCGAAAATAAATGTCTAAGGAAAATACTTTGTATAGCGTGGAACGAATTCAAAACACACGAGGAAATTAGAGAAATCGCCAATCAACCACTAATATCTTCAGTAATAAAGAAAAGACGATGGTCATATGTTGGACATAAGAGATAATAACCGAAAAAAACAAAGCAAGCCCTCATGTGAGAAACAACAGGTATGAGAAAAAGAGGAAGACCCAGAGAGACACTGAGAAGAACATTGATGAGAGAGGCAAGAGCAGCATGAATCGACTCCCTCAATGAGATAGGGCTGCTTGCACAGAACAGAGATAAATGGCGAGATTTGATAAAAATATCTTTAAAAGAATTTAAAACTTCTACAACAAAAATTCAGAGAAGGAGTATCTTGGTCTACGCCCTATTGTCCGGCTACGGCTCGAAAGGTCAATAGATAGATAGATACAGTGTAAGCCCTAGAGGAAATGCAGCAGGAGGTCGACGCTTTGAGTTATGACCGAGGCTGGCCCCGATCCTCTAGTGTCTATAGAAGCTAAAGGGCCTAAACTCTTGCTCGACGGGTCTTTTTATGAGGATCAGATTGCCTTCTGCTGCGAAGCTCTGTAGAAAGCGAATCCTACTACATTGGTAGTTTATAAGTGTAATGACAATATTCTGCAAGAGGTCAAAGCAATAAGATAGCTAATTTTCAATATTAACAAGAAATAATCATCCGTTTTGTTGGTGCAATGAGAAGGAGATAGATGGAATATATTGTGAAAATTGAGATAGAGTGAAGCAAAGATAAACAATACTAAGAAACTTAAAATAATGGCTTGGCAGAAGTTCAACAACAGTAATGATAATTGGCGAGATCGAAATTTGTGAAAAGACATAAACACCTACGCCAGCAGACCTGATACTTCATGATGATAACGACCGACTTCTTTTTCATCTTTCCTTCCTCATTTGCCTTTCAGAGTCGAGGATAGATACAATTTGCGGTCTTTTGCTCTGCTATTCGCTTGTGCTGCTATGTTTCTTAATGTTTCTAATATTCCATCAATCCATCATTTTCGTGGTCGACCATTGGGTCTGGTGTTCTCACAAAGGTTATTGAGGAATTGCTAAGTTGTATTTTGATCACTCTACCTTGTCACGTGATTGTAAAAGATTGTATTGTGCCAGTTTTACGTCTAGAGTGACTGACCCGGGTATGATAAAATGGATTGAAACAAAATGTGTTTACCAATGCGCTTATCACACTACAACTGACACAAAACCACTGTTGTAGAATGCCAGATTGATAATAATTCTGGCCAAAATAACATTACTTGTACTTACCTCCACATACACAAACTGATACCAAAGCCAGGAAAGATAACCCTAGAACAGCCATAGTGCGTTAATAGACTCGATAGCTGAAGTCACCGTAAGTAGTCTCCACATGTCTTCCAAACGAACACCATGTTTGTTGTGGCGGTATTAAAGTAAAGCCATTATATACATTCGTCAGGTCCTGTAGATCTCTTCACAATAACGCATTTGTGTCAATTCGATCAATTAGAATATGTAATATTGCAGAAGAATTATACAATATCAAAGCCACATACAATAATGGAAATGAGACAACAAACAAATACATTGTGAAGAGTCATGAAATCATGATATTAAATGCAAGTGATTCTCTGATATTTGTTCCATTCAGAGCTTCATATTTGTTGTTTTCAGAGCTCTGATTTTGTTTTATTCATAGCTCTAATATATTTGTTGTTTTCAGAGCTCTCATATTTGTTGTGTTCAGAGCTCTCATATTTGTTGTGTTCAGACCTCATCTATTTGTTTTATTCAGAGTTTTTATATTTATTTATGTTTAGAACTCTCATATATGTTGAGTTTAGAGCTCTTATATTGCTTGTGTTAAGAACTCTCATATTTGTTATGACCAGAGCTCTCATATAAAAGAAGCAGTGAATGCGTTCAGAAAAGGGGATACAAATTCCGACGTTCCTATCATATTAACATACAGCTTGACTTCATATTGCAAAAATACATTGAAAAGAAGTGTAATAAATGTATTACACACTGGATAGTTCGTTTTTAGCTAGCAAGTTAGTAAGTTATTTCATTAATTTAATTAAGTAACTATTATCAATTTAATTTAATTAGTCCACGTACCGTATAGCTAATTGACTGTAGTTGGCCAGTATATAACGTGTAGTGAGTGCACGTGAGTCTAGACCATCCACAGCATCGACGTTAAGCGATCAAATCAATCATGACGACAGTAAGTATTCAGATGAAGTCCAAAAAAGACAACAACGAAGGGGTAAATCTAGAAAAGTATTATGGTGGTATGAAATTGTCGAAATTTGAGAGGCTAGATCTAAAGTGTGTACGCGTTACTTATTGGAATTGTGCTCACATAAAACAACGACATCCCATTATTGATAAGCTACTATGCGGCGTCGATAAAATGATTTTTGCAAAAAACACTTCTTGGTGATAGGATAGTTAGTGCCCCTGTATTTCATTGTCTCTACAATAGACGACACCTTGATCTGGTCATTCTTGTCCGAATCAACATAGTAGCGGTTGAGGTTAATATGTCTACCTATGACAACGCAGAACTGCAGGTACATGCGATTAGGGTGCAGACACCAGTTCTTTTTGTAGTTGTAAAAGCGTACGTCTGTAATGGGAAGGTTGCCATACAACAATGGCAGAATCTCTTCGCATTCGACGAGGAGAACTTCATTTTCTGCGGAGACTTTAATGCTAGTGGAAACCAATGGGGTAATGTCATAACCAACACGCAGGGAGAACGCCCGGTGTCGGTCGATTTAGTATAGTTGAATGATGGAAGGGCAACAAGAATGGTCACTCGAACAGGGGACGCTGATGGTGTCATAGACCTGACACTGGCGTCTTCTGCCTTCGCACCGGTTTGCAGGTGGAGTGTATTGTGATTTCACGGATGTTATCACTATCCATGTGTCCTCCTAATTGAGAAAGGCAGAAATAAAAGCAAGAAAAGCAAGCTCAACACATTCCACAATGAGAACACAGACCCAGACGTCATTAGCAAAATCACACACAGGAAACAGGACCTTCTCTCATGATGCAGGAGAGTTGGACGTAGCCGCTCTGGTGAAATACTGAAGTCGAAGGTGCTTGGCAGAACAAGAGACAAACGGCCAAGACAAGCAGACAGCCAGAAGTAATGGAAGAACACAACCTGAGCACTTGAAGCGTCTGAAAAAAGAGGTCGACCACAAAATGATGCACTTTAAACTATTCGATAAACAGGCTAAGGATGTCAAATAGATAGATTTATGTAAAACAGTGTGCGCTCAGAAAAATCGCTAGAAACATTCTGGCGCCTTCATCAGAGCATGAATTGCATAAAACGATGTCTGGGGCATACCAGACTTTCAGAGCACAGGCCAGATGTGGCACAAATTTGATGAGAGCAAAGGGAAGGCCCTGCTTGCCCGCTACATTCAGCAGACTACCCAAAGAAATGAGCATGTAAGAATGAGGATAACGGTGTCCCTTTCAGAATTGTGTGAGGATGTAGTGCTTGGAGAAGATCTCACAATCACAACCGATACTATTCGCACAGCACTTACAAATTAACAGAACACTGCTCCTGGTCTAGATAGTGATCGGTACGGCGACATAGGCGATTTAGCCGACGACGACTTGCTAAAACTGGCCAAAATTAGTTTAATGCCGGCATTCAGAGTTACCACATTAAAGAGTGGCTACATGGCTATTTACTACCGCTACCGAAACAATCAAGGACAATTCTCAGATCAGTGTCTACAGAATCATCACGGTGCGGAACACAGCTGGCAAGCTACTGGAGAAAATAGTTGTCCGTGTCCGCACCTGCCACTTTTAGCGGAAGCGTGCATTCCCAACCAGACACGGAGGTTATAGATATAAGGACGAGACATAGTTTATTGAGGGAGTCTTCGAACTCCTCCATAGACAAGAGGAGACATGTGCTGCTGCTATATATCTGGAGGATGCATACAACAGCGTACCCTTTGAATATCTCGTGGATATGCTCCTCAAACTGGCGTTCCACCCCTTCCTCATTAGATGGATCGCTGCTGCACTGTTTCAGAGGAAAGTGCCATCCGAGCCAACATCCATTTGTCCAGGGCTGTCAAGGCTCACCATTGTCACCAGTTCTATTTAATGTGTACATAAATAACGGCCACGGAAAAACAGCTGGGTAGAAGGTGAAGAGCTATAACTTTTGAAGTTGATTTTCTCGTATAACGACAGGGAAGAGACAGAAGTGAAATCGCCTCCACAATGCACAACGAACTCGATCGCATCACTTCCTGGGGTGGAGTATCAGGTGCATTGGTTAATCCTAATTTAGCATCAATTGCATGGCTCTCACTTAACAATCTTATCGTTAACACGGAAACAACGGTGGTACGAATGGGATATGTTGAGGTGGCCAGAGACAGGGTCAGAACATACCACGGAGTTAAGTTTGATCGCAGCCTGTGTTATCGGGACCACGTAGATCATGTGAATACAAAAACCTGCAAAAGATGGGCCGCTTTGAAGGTCATGACAGCAGCAGCCAACATCGAGCAGAGGCTAATTGCCCTTCTGTTCCAGATATGCCCTCGCAATTCTTACTGTCAATATGGCGCAAAGTGACAAGCTGGAGAAAGTACAGAATGAAGGTATGCGTATTATCATGGGTGACTCACCATATCAAATATTAATGCAGTTAAAATTATGGATGGTGGCATAGCAATAATCCGTATCCTCTTCTTCTTCAACTTCTATCCCTCCTCTGTTTGCCGTTGGCGTCGATGGGAGAAACAGTCTGCGATTCTTTGCTCTTCTGTTGGCCTCTTCTGATGTAATTCCTCCTAGTGATTCTAGTATTCCTTTTATCCATCTCTTTCCCGGTCTTCCTCTTAATCTGGCGTTTTAGTAGCGTTTGTTTATGGCTCTTTGCGTCATTGTTAGTTCTTGTCTTGTTATGTGGCCGAACCAGTGTATCTGTTGTTTCTTTATATATTCGATGGCTGGTTCAATTTCGAGTTTCTTCCTCAGGTCAGTGTTTCTTACTCTGTCCCTTAAGCTGTTTCCTGTCATTTTTCTGACACATTCATTTCGGTGGTCGTTATCTTTCTTATTGTTCTAGAGTCCAGCGTCCAATTCTGGCACTGATAGCACAGAGTTGGTAGAAAAATTGATTTGTATATTGCCCTTTTTGCTTCCGTAGTTATTGCTTTTACATGCTATAAACAAAGTCTCACTAATTAGCCCTTCATAACACAGTGGCATATTCTCTTTGTTGCCGCAGCTACCCCCGGTAGCCTTGAACATATTAATGAATTAAAAAAGGAATAAATCATTTATTTTATTTCTTTTTATAATTATATTACACATTTTATAATATTATATTACACATTTTGTAGGCTAATATGATTTATTTGCTTTGATTTGCATTTATTAAAGCAAGATTTTCCTATGGCCACTAAACATTTTATTAATGAAACCGAAACTACTCTACATTCAAACTTCTAGTAGATAGCGTTACATTTTTGCCATATACGGTCCTAGTATTAACGACCATGACATTCAAAAACGGGAGTCAAAATTATATAGCGGGAGATACCACTAGATGAATACGGTTTCATTGGTTATTTTTAGCTCTAGCCAATTAGAAGCGATAAAAATGAATCTATGTCTGATTACTGGAACTTCATTAGCTATTTATAACTACTTTATACGCATCATCGTCTGTAGAAATAACTTTTTTCTGCGCTGAAGAGAATCAAATCTTATTGTCGCTCAACTCAGACACAAGAACGCTTATCTGGTTTGGCATTATGTCCATTTATAAATCATTCCCTCAGAAACTTAGAAATCAACCCAACAGTACTTTCAATGACAAAGTCATCAAGACATTTTCGTCCCCAAATAAGACGGATATAATTAATGCATAAATAAGTAAATAATTTAAAATGTAGTGATGTTAGAAAATAATATTTTATGTTAACCTACTAAATGTAATGTATGTTTTTATTTATTATGTTGTCGGTAGCCCAGACCCCAAAACCAGTATACGCCACTGTCATAACATATTATTGTTCAATTCTGCCAAGTCTCCAGAGATTTAAACAGGTAATTGCTGAGATATCTTCATTCTTGTGCAGCACATGTGACGAAAACAGAAACAAATGACAAAAGGAAAGAAAACACATTTATACATTGAAAGTGCACTTGTAATTGTTGTTAGACTTTAGTAATTAAAAGTGTTAAATACAAATTAATGATTACAATTAAAACTGGCCAGCAGCATAAGCTGGTCCACTTTCCAGCCTAATAAGTTCTTCCTGGTGCCTCATTCGGTCCTTTCACACAATGTCGCGACCACAGTTGGCCTGGTCTCTTTTGTACTTAACACTGTTCCCTCTCTTTTTTGCTGCCTACTTGTTCCCAGCCTTTCCATATATGAACCCTTGGTGAAACCAAAGAAACTGGCTGTGTCCTGAACAGCAATTGGGCCAACATTGAATTCCCGGATGGCTGTCAGGACTGCAAACTCCAAGCGGCGACGAGACGCAAAGTTGTCTTTTGCGTAACGACTCCAGAAGAGACTTTGCAGAGACTCATTCGCGTTTTGAGTTCTGCCAGAAACACACCTGCTTAGCAAGTGGTCTTTAGACAGCCTGTCATAGACTGGCTTAAGGCGCTCATGCAGGTTTGATTGATTAAGAGGTGTGTGTACCAGCTTGAGATGAGGACCAGGAATCTGATGCCGAGCTATAGCCTACTGGAAGAAGCACCAGTAATCTCATGCCGAGCTATAGCCTGCTGGAAGAAGCACCAGTAATCTCATGCCGAGCTATAGCCTGCTGGAAAAAGCACCAGGAATCTCATGCCGAGCTATAGCCTGCTGGAAGAAGCACCAGTAATCTGATGCCGAGCTTATAGCCTGCCTGAAGAAGCACCAGGAATCTCATGCCGAGCTTTAGCAGCTGGAAGAAGCACCAGGAATCTCATACCGAGCTATAGCCTGCTGGAAGAAGCACCAGTAATCTGATGCCGAGCTATAGCCTGCTGGAACAAGCACCAGGAATCTCATGCCGAGCTATAGCAGCTGGAAGAAGCACCAGTAATCTGATGCCGAGCTATAGCCTGCTGGAACAAGCACCAGGAATCTCATGCCGAGCTATAGCTGCTGGAAGAAGCACCAGGAATTCTCATCAGGTGGACAATATTCATGAGAAGGATCCTGGTCAGTAGAGTAACAATGGTGGAGAGAAGCCAACACAGAAATTTAAATTGCTTAATTGAAATTAAGTTAAATTAAAATTACTGAGGACCTGCATCTTTCCAACAGCAACATTTTATTGTAAATGATGGACAATCTCGTAATAGGCAAGGAGGAAAATGATTCATTAAAAAAAAAAAATTGTCACTGAAAAATCCGTAAGATACCTTGAATAGTAAAAAAAAGAGCAATGAAGTCATACTAAATGATTTAAACTTTAAAAAGAACGGGCTTACAAAACACCATACCATTCTACAGAGGACATTGCAATAAGATGACCACATAAAAAACACAACGAGCTGAAAACAGAAATTGATGGTATGAATCATGGGAGACGCATCAGGGGCAGACCAAGAATAAGATGGTTTCGAGGCATCAAGGAGACCATGGCGATGACAACATAAGAAATGGGAGATCTAACTAGAGACATATATTTTTCAGACGGGTTGTAGTGATTGCAAAGAACATACGCCATACGATGATGACAGTAGAAGTTTCTGCTACCGATGTATGTTCAAAATCGATGATAACTAGCGCTCATTTTCCATGAAACATTATCACTCCCATCGTCACAACAAAAACACAATTTATCAAAACGCCACACTAACCATGTCTTCATTTGATATTTTATTGACTTTTATGTTGATATAAAATATTAAATGTTGCCATTGTTCATATTTACATCAGAATGGGTCAAATACAACGGCTTGATATGAATAATTAATACCATTCATTTCATCTCGTCGTTTGTTGATAACAATAAGACTCAGACCCGTCCATATTAAATCGATATTTTGTTGTGAGACAAGCCAGTTGTGAGACAATATATCCATTGTTAATTCGTTAATGAAACAGAAGAAGACAAGAGAACTCGGCAGCCTAGCCTGTCCCTAATATGACGGATGGCACAAACCATAAAATGGTTATGATTCCACCAGACAGATAGGGAAAGAAGAGAAAAGATAACAAACAAACAAAAGAAGGAAACAGAATAGACAAAAACAATGAACCAATGACAATATCAACAATCAAAGAAAATCATATAAGACCTACTAGGGTAATTCAAGAAACTCTCAAATGAAATAAACAAGGTAGAAGTAGAGTGGAAGTAGTCTAAGAAAACAATAATCAACATCGCAATAACAGTATGTGTTATATAACTAACAACAACAGAAGTTAAGAAAAATACCAAATATAGGAACGATACAATTAGAGAAACATCTCAATGAAAGAAGAACCTGTTTAAAGTTTAGAGGAAGAAGAACAACCAAGTAGAATATGAAAAATAAGACAACAAAACAGAAGTCGTGATTATCACAAAAAGAGAAATATACAATCAATAAAATGATGAGCGGCTTATAAATAAAACAAGTAGAAGAATTAAAATATCTAAGAAGTCTAGCGGTAAACAACAAATCACAGGCAACATAAATAGTTTCAAGATGCAGCTTATAAAATCATCTATCACAACGCTTGTTCTCTAGATTTCCCTTCGATTTCTCTTTTTTTCTTCTGTTTCATTAACGAATTTATACGTGGATACATTGTCTCCAAAGAGTGATAACAAGTTGTGAGAAAGGAAATAGATCTAGATGCAAAAACATAATTCTATAAAACAATCATCATTCCTTAGTTTTACTATCAACGCCAGACCTGGACCCTAGATACAACAACAAAAATAACCACCCACGAGTTGAAGTGTGTTAAACAAAGGACAGGAAATTGTTTGAGCGATAAGATAAAAAATAAAGAACTGGGAAAAATCTAGGAATAGTTCCAGCTATAGAATACATACATAAACAACAGATTAAATGATAACGTGATAAGTAAGTGGCAAGGCATATATGTAAGACATATCCCTAATCATGTGATAATGTGCCGGACTGATCACCGCTTCTTAAATATGCTCAGTCGCCAGGTATAACCTGACAATCTTTGTACTTCGCGGTGTGTTCCGGTTCGCCTGTTGTGTCGTGATAAGTCACACACCTGTCTACATAAAAATTGACTGGACCCTCAAGTCTCTTGCACGTAAGAATATAAACAATTTCTTGAAATTGTCCACTTAACAAAGGTTCTCAACATAACATCACAGCGGCGCTGACTACCACCCAGGCATTAAAGTAATGCTAATGAGATCCCAATTATTTCCTACCTATTGGTAATTACATTCACGACTCGTTCATCACATCTTTAATTAATTATCTATGTCCACAAAATCTAACAGTCTACAGAAGCTTAACAATCAACGTAATGTTTACAACATAAATCACACGCAGGGAACATATCATTAGAGACACTTTCCCACTAGTCTGCTCAATGTCACTCTACAGGATAATAACAAAATATCCAGCCTCCTATGCTAAGGATCCAGTCTCACTTGTTATTTTAACTACATTCAACTTCTTAAACGAAATGTCCACCCTATGATTGTGACTACACACGGCAAACTAATATGGGCATGCGCCCTGTTACTACTAAAATATGTTCATTTCTCAAATAACTTGGACTACAAGTAACTGCATCTATGAATCTTTCTGAAAGCTTTATCTGTTACACTTCTTACTAAACAAAAGATCTGCTTCTCTAATAACTTAGATTGGCCGTGTCTTCCTCCCTACTTAGCTTACATGTCATCTCTCTTGTACACTTCTATCTAAAAGAGCGTTCCTCTGTACTACTAAAATGAACCTTGCTTCATCCTGAGCTGACATGTGATCTCTTGTTGTTTCTTCTCTGCGCAGGCGCTTAAGGATCTCATGCCTCAAACAATGGAAACTTGCCTACGTCATTTCCCCCAGCCAACAAAATCTTGCCACGTCATAGTCTCTATCTCAAACTTAGCACGTCCCTAAAATGCAAACAACCCTTGGTGATTCAGACGCGTTTCTCATTATAACGACATTTTCCTATCTCTACTCACCTAACCAAATAGATAATAACTATCCCGTGAATGTCACTTTCCCTAAACACACGATTGTTCTCTCAATTCTCCGTACACTGTCCCCAAATCTATTATTTCCCTACATCCTTACATCCACAATTACATAATAGTAATAGAAGCCTTTCTAATTGGGTTCTGCTTATTGTTGTTTGCTAATCGCTAATTAGTGCCTCTCTTCTCTGCTTGTCTCTCTGCCTCTAATGATCTCTATGACTATTTATATATACCGGCCACTCCTTTTCACGCATCAGTTGACATATCTTATTTCTATTATTTTCACCCCTATCTTCCTGTTGCCCTTGTGTCTGGCCGCCCACGTGTCAGGTCTCATTTTTTTTCTCCCCATCTGTTGTCCAATATTTTTAGATTTCTTCACACCCACATCTTTCTGTTTGGCCTCGTCCACGTATTTGGTCGTGTAACCTTGACTCATTTTTGCTGTGAATTACATTGTGCAATATCTCTTTCCACTTCTACATATGTATATCCTCGTTTTGTGACGTTTACCCATCTTCAACGTCAACGAACGTCATCGTAAAGTCTTTTTACGCCCTTATAACATCTTAACATTCATTTACATCATACTTGATTGTTCATATACATTTATATTTTATAGACATTCCGTTTCCAACGTCCGTTTCCAACATGGTGGAAAGCCGTTCATGTTCTCTGGACCGCTGCAGAAATTGTATTTGGAGACTGATTGATTAATTTAGGCTCTTCAATGCAATATTTTCTGCGTTAAAGTCATTCTGATGTTCCACTTAACACATTTTCGCCGATGACGCTGAGTCGTTGACACCTCAATGCTTCTCTTTGTCAAGCTTTTTAATGCGACGTTCCCCTGTCTAGAGTTGATATGTGGTCTACATCAAAACAGTCAGTGCTGTTCCAAGGTCATCGTTTGAATTGTTCGATGCTAAGTATTTACATGTTTCAACTAATTAATATTGACTGCTCTGCCAAGTCAATCACAGTTTTCACTTTAGAGCTCGTACATCATCTTTTCGTGCGATGTTGGCTGCATTTATTAGAGTAATTGGGATTTTATGGGTGCAGCCATTGTTGTGAGTGCTACATCACAATGGCTGATTGTATATCCCTAAAAGAGCCGTTCGCTAATAGTGAAAAGCGAATTGGAGTATATGATATTGCAGCACCGGGGAGACTCTCGGAGGTTCATGTTAGTCAGGAGAGATTCATAATTTCACAAATTCACATTGCAGGGAGATCTTACAGTCTGTTGTTTGTTGTGCGACGGGGATAGTCCGATGACTATCTGTGTTTTATATGTTCGGATTTGGAGTCAATAAAAAAAAACACTTTAAAAACGTTCATATTCTACTTAGTTCTTCTCCATCTAATCTTTAAACAGTTTCTTCTTTTCTTGAACTGTTTCTATATTGCATCGTTCCACTATTTGGCATTCTTCTTCACTTCTGTTGTTGTTACTTTTGTTCCACATACTGTTATTGCGAGGTTGATTATTGTTTTCTTAAACTGCTGCCACTCTACTTTTACAAAATCACAGTGAGATGCACAACAATTAATTGGCGTTATGATTCCTGGGAGACGCATCAGGAACAGAGCAAGAAGAAGATGGTTTTAAGACATTAAGGAGACCATGACGATGATAAAATTAGAAATGTGAGATCTATCTAGGGACATATATTTGTTCAGACAACCCGTTATGAATACAAAGAACATACGCCATACGATGATGATGATGATGACAGTAGAAGTTTCTGCTACCGATGTATGTTCAAAATCGATGATAACTAGCCCTCATTTTCCATGGTACATTATCACTCCCATCGTCAAAATAAAAACACAATTTATCAAAACGCCACGCTAACCATGTCTTTATTTGTTATTTTATTGCCTTTTGTTTTGATATCAAATATTAAAGTTGTCATTGTTCATATCTACATCAGCATGGATCAAATACAACGGCTTGATATGAATAATTAATAACATTCATTTCATCTCGTCATTTGTTGATAACAATAAGACTCAGACCCGTCCATATTAAATCGATATAGCAGGTTTTGTTGTGAGACAAGCCAGTTGTGAGACAATATATCCATTGTTAATTTGTTAATGAAACAGAAGAGGAAAAGAGAAATCGGCAGCCTAGCCTGTCCCTAATATGACGGATAACACAAACCACAAAATGCTTATTATGATTCCACCAGACAACTAGGAAAAGAAAAGAAAATATAACACACAAACAAAGGAAGGAAAAAGAACAGACAAAACCAATGAAACAATGAAAATATCAAGAATCAACAAATATCATAGAAGAACTAATAAATTATTTCAAGAAACTCCCAAATAAAATAAGCAAGGTAGAAGTAGAGTGGAAGTAGTTTAAGAATACAATAATCAACATCGCAATAATAGTATGTGGAACAAAAGTAACAACAACAGAAGTGAAGTAGAATGCCAAATATCGGAACGATGCAATCAGAGTTCAAGAAAAGAAGAATCTGTTTAAAGATTAGAGGAAGAGGAAGAACCAAGTAGAATATGACAAATAACACAACAAAACATAAGTCGTGAATATCACAAAAATAGAAAAAGAGACAATCAACAAAATGATGAGGTAATTAAAACTAAACCAGGTAGAGGAATTAAAATATCAATGAACTGTTATGGCAAACGACAAATCACAGGCAGCAGAAATGGTTTCAAGATGCAACAAAGCTTGTTAAATCATCGGCCGTCTGTCACCACTCTTGTCCAAAAAGGAAATAAATATAGAGGAATAAATAGCATTGTAAAAAATAATCATCATTCGGTTTTACTATCAACGACATACATGGACCCTAGATGCAATAACAAAAATAACCACTTACGAATTGAAGTGTGTTAAACAAAGGACAGGAAATAGTTTGAAAGATAAGATCAGAAATAAAGAACTGAGAAAAAAAGCTAGGAATAGTTCAAGTTATAGAGTACATTTAGAGGCCACATAGATGGGATTTCTCAGAAGAATGAGAATAGTTCTCTGGACAGCTAAAACGACCAATGAGGAAGAACTCAAAGTGGCTAACACAAAAAGGGAGTTCCTAACAAACATCAGAAGGAAACAATCAACATTTTTTCGGGCACATCATGAGAAGTGGAAAGTTGGAATACTCGGTTACAACTTGCAAAATAAAAGCAAAGAGAGATCGCGGACGACAAAGAGAGGAAATACTGGATAGCTTGGTGTCATTGCAACAAGAGAACTGAAACGATGCACTGTGTATAGAAGCTTGTGGAAGGACATGATCGCCTACGCCAACTGATATGGCAAATGATGATGATAGAGTACATAAATAAAGAGTAGATTAAATGTTCACGTGATAAGGAAGTGGTAAGGCATATATGTAAGACATAACCCTGATCATGTGACAATATGACGGACTGATCGCCGCTTCTTAAATACACTCAGTCACCAGGCATAAACTGGCAACAGTCTTTGTACTTCGCTTTGTGTTCCGGTTCGTCTATTGGGTCGTAATACGTCACACACTTGTCTACATAAAAAATGACTAGACACTCAAGTCTCTTGTGCGTAAGAATATGAAGAATGTATTGACATTGTCCACTTAACAAAGGTTCTCAATATAACATCCCAGTGTTCATGATAGTCAGAAGGGATTTATAATTTCACAAATTCACATTGCAGGGATATCCTACAGTCTGTTGTTTGATGTGCGACGGGGATAGTCCGATGACTAACTGTGTTTGATTTGTTCGGATTTGGAGTCAAGGTGATGACCTAGCATCATCAAGCGCTATACTTTAAAAAAAAAATTATGATGATCATCATTTTCAGGACGTGAACTTCCTGTCAATATGGTAGATAGGTGACAGGAACCATTTAAGAATATGTCTGAGAAGTGTTTCTGGTTGCAGTTTCCTCATATTCCAAGTCTGGCTTGTTGCAGAAGCTACTGAGATAAGTGCTATGTACACACTGTGAGCTGTGCGTATCATCTGTTTTGATCGTGTTTCAATATTTCGTTTGTTTACGATGAATGATGACATCGTATGATGGAGAACAGATGACTGGGCTTACTTTCTGTGCGGTTTAGCCTTATATCTTTTGGCGTGTGCTGAGACTTCTATGATGGGGACTACAACTACCTTTCTTTATTTTGGAGATGAGATAGTAATTCGGATAATTCCACTGGCAAGGGCAGTTGAGCAAGTATGGATTTTAACTCGTTTGCATTGATACCGGTGCCTTCCAAAACCTTGACCACAACAAGACATTGTCTTAGAATACATAACCTATGTTTCATATGCATTGACATCTTCATCATTCAACAATCACTTCGGCTTTCTTGTAAAGACAATTCTCTTTATTGAGCACATTGCCATCACTCATTGACTCTGGCATTTATATGTGCATTATACTTCTAGTTAACTGCATTTGTTGATTCTTGTTGCCTCTCTGCTCACATTACTGTTCGTTGCGTCTCAGTCATTGTATTGTACTGTGTTGTTACCAGTCTAAGTATTTCTCTAGTCTTCTCTGTCTATGACCAGTGATATCTCAAAAACAAAAAAAACAAAAACCAAAATAAATATTTGCTGCGTGTTCACTCACAGAATATCCGGACAACACCACTGCAGTCATTTGTAGAGTCCATGTCAATATTGGCTCATTAAGTCTCTAGACTAGTCTGTCTAGTATTTTCATTAAAAATTTCTGTTAACATAAGCAAAACCATGCATGATTATCTCCTTTTAGCACTTTTTTTTACAAACATTGATTTATCTCTTATTTACATCCTTGTTTCCTATCATTCCATTTGTGTGACAATATATGTGATTTATCTTAGTCTATAGCTTAGTCATGTTATCAGTGAATCCTCTACTATTCTCATACTTCATCAATTTGATGTCACGGAAATACCGTTGGCACGAGTGGAAGCTGATGACCAGGTGACCAGTGACAAGTTGATGACGTACCTAGGAGTCAAGTATAATCGCAGCCTGTGTTTTATGGTTCACGTCGACCATGTGATAACAAACGCTCACAAAGGATTAGCCGCTTTGAAGGTTATTGCAGCTGAACATTTGAAGTCTTTTACTCTTCTTTTCCAGTGACTGATCCTCGCACCAATGAAGTACGGCATAGATATGTTCATTGTCAGTATGACTCAGAATGACAGGCTAAGGAAAATACAGAATGAAGTTATACACATTATCTTGGGGTGTTTTCGAGTAACACACCCTGTATAAAAATATGGTATCTTCTTGACTTTCCAAACATGGGTGGCAGGATGAAGATTTAGAGAGCACGAGCATACCTGGAAGGTAACAGCAGATAAGGAGCATCAATTGCATTGGTGCAACACCGGGAAAGAAGGCCGGCTAAAAGGAAAGAGATACAGTCAAATAGAACTAGAAATTAAGTTAAATCAAAATGTCTTATGTTGAATGTCATTACGTTCAAATAATTTTTTTTTTTTTTGTCAACCGATGTTCGTTGTTGATATATCGCACTCTAAGAAGCAGACAACATTAACGCTCCCATCGTCATATTGCCACAACACACATTATACATAAATAATATTAGCCGTATGCTGATATTTTATTGCCATTTGTTTTTATATCAAATATGAAATGTTTTCATTGCGCATGTCTACGTGGGCACGGATCAGATCAGATACAATAACGATTCATCTCTTCGCTTGGTGATAACAATAAACCTCTGTATACGTGATCAATAAATCAGGTCTCGATGGGAGACACTATCTTCATGTATTATTTCGCATACTGTTGATTTCACAAATAATATTTTCCTTTTATTGCAATGAACTCTTCTAGGTATGAACGAACATAGATTTTATTTCCGTTATAGAAACAATTGACAGTCGCTGGGCAGTGTTTGGGAGTGAGCGGCGTGAATATGAATAATGGATGAAAACTGAGCCATCACGAACCATTAAATCTATCGAGCTGGTGTTTCGTTCTTCAAAGAAGTAGTAGAAGTTGTAGTACCTTCACTCTTTATACGGGAGATGGCGGACATATTATTTTCACTCCACCCCAGTGTCGGAGATTTTTGTTCTGGCTTGTCTTGTGACATCTTCTATATTCAACTTGTTTTGTTGGGATGTATTGTTAATCACGCACCCTGTTTCAGTCTTTCTCAAGACCAATATTATAATCCATTACCTCGATCTGTGCCATCAGTGTTATGGTTTTTACATGAAACTTTTGGAAGTGGCTAAACCATTCAACTGTTGCCTTTCTATAGTTCCTTGGTGAATCAAAGAGCAACGAAATGGGATCAATCTCGACTTCATCTTGTATCTTTCCACCAAACACTGAAACGTTGCAGTTCATACAAACATCACAGGGAACAAGGCAAATAATTGCAATGTTGCGGTAAAGCTGGTAGCAACGGAGCCAGTAGTGGGGTGTTGTAAACACCTCAAGGCATGGTGACAGCTTTATAAAGTTACACAACACAATACTGACGTTATGGCCTGCGGCCTTACTCAGAACACGGGGACAACGACAACAAACGGTGAGGCACACATATCTATAGCTACTTGTCGGATAATAAAGTTAGTGGGAGGTGGACGGAGAGATCAGGGATAAGGTCATTAGAATGGTGAAGTGAAGAGATATAACAAATCGTAAGTAATAAGAAATGATGGGGAGTAGAAAACTAAAGAGTGAAAATTAAATAATGAATCTATATATCTATCTTTTAATATACTTTAATAGATTCATTATTTACTTTATTTACAACCATACAGAACTGGAGGCCTCAGTCGCTAGATACTGCGGGACTTACTGAGAAGGGGATCTGAGCACCTATGGACATGTTCGGAGTGCAATGATGATGATCCAACAAATAACTCAATATATTTGTAGCTCTCTTTTTATTAGTATTCCTACTCGTCTTTGATGTTCCATTGTGTTAACTGAATATATAAATGTATGTTTACCGTCTTGTAATGTATCCAAATTCTTTCCCTAGTGTATATATCCACATTATTACCATATTGTTTCTGATATTTCTAAAACATCTATGTTTAGTCGTTGTGCTTCTAAAATACGATTTTCTAATTTTCCTTCTTGGTGTAATGCCCAAACATTCCATGTACTTAATTTTAGCTCCTTCTTATGACAACATTTATAATTTCTCTCTATGGCTTTTTTAAATAATACATGATGAGGCTCCAATCTCTTTCACGGTGGTCTACCATGGTCATCTTTGGAGACCTGAATGTGCCATATGTGTACCACACACTTCTCTGTTTTCGTTTTCTGGACCGATGATTAAACCTGAAGGTAAAACAAATGTTGTTGTTAAATGTATAACGGGTGCGATAAATGTGCAGCACACAGTCCGTGAAAAGATGTATACTTTGACAAGCGTCGCACTAGTGTCACTTATGTGGATCTGTTAATGTAAATCTAGGATACATACACGTTTTAGTTACCTTTCTGTAATTCATGAAAATATATTAGCAAACACATATATCATATTATGATATCTTGTGATAAATAAATGTTATCAAACTACAAAGAAACATTTTCCGATAAACTCTTATGTAAATAAAGATCAGCTTTCTGAACCACATCTGATCCCATCTGTATTAAAAAAATAACTAATTGTAATGTATGAAAATCAGTATTTTCAAAGTATGAGTATTTTTAACTCGTTAAATTTATGAAATTTAATATTTACTTATTTGGACTGAAAGAAGTGTATACATTTGTTGTTAAAGGTGTATGTTTATTGTATTTCAATCCGACTAACATAAAGATGCATGATCTTGATATTTCTATCTTACTCATATACAGTTTCATGTTTTTGCTTATAAAGCACCAACCACCTATTGTATGTCCTCAGTGTTCCAAAACACTCCACTTTTATTTAAACATTATGTTTGTCTTGAACCTACTAACACGTATACATCGCACGCGCACACACTGTGTGCATTCCCTTACATATTTGAAACGCTTCAGTTTCATTCCCTTGGTATTTATGTTTCCTTCACCTCTAAAATGAATCCTGCACCTCTAGAATGAAGCAATGCACACTTCTGTTTGTGCCACCTTTATCCACTTTACTTTTATTTTGACTTCTGTAGACCATTCCGTTACTTCCATTCATGTTGTTTTGTGAACCTATTGTCTGCTCTTAAACGCATACATAGTTACTGTAGACGCAATCAGAGTCAAGATTGTGTTGATTAGCTTAAGACTAATTTCTATTCAACAGGAAATGGTAGGAGACCTAAGATTGAAAGACCCATTTGTGGATTAAATTTAGTGATTAAACTTGTCTGATTAAAGAAAGGAGGCTGGAATTAAAATACCTAAAAATGAGTCAAATGTGTTTGATAACAAAATTGATGAAAATGAAAGCCTTACATCCATGACGCATTTATACTGAATGAGGTCATTTTTAATGAGACAGATTTTCTTCACGTCTTCTTATAATAGGTGTGATGTAACTGAATCAAAACAAAATAATAATATTTGCGGGTTTCAGATACACATTATGTTCATGTCATAAAAGTCGAGCAAGTGAAGGGAGACAACTGTAGAAATCTTGAAATACGAATATATATGAAGTTATTAAGAGCAAACATAAACTAGTTATTAATGTGGTAACTATATATATATCTAGATGCAAACTTAAATTACACGCGGATGACTGTATATTCCCTTTACATAAATGTATTGTATAATTTATGTTCTAATTATGAATACACATTCGATGTTACTTCGATAAGACTTTCCACACAGTATGAACATAATAAAACGAACTATAGCTCGTTTCAAATCACTTGTCCAACTTCAAAACGCTATTGCTCAGAAACCGTTTGTTAAATACTGTTGAAATTTTCCAAATGTTATTAGAATGCAAAAGACCCTTTAAATGTATATTTAACAAATATCTTGCAGCTGCAGTTTTCTTAAAGCGGCGAATTTCTTTGATGTTTGTCAAAATTGTAAATTGTGAACCCCTAAATAATAGAAATTACCGTAGTTGCTGGTCTATGATTAATTTTCACTAGGTAAAGGCGTGGCCGTAATGGGGAAATAACTGAATAAGGAAAAACACCAGGAGAATTATTGTCTTCTCAGTTCGAGGACGGACGATAATATCAATGTATACCTGTATGTCCAATTTTCATAGTTGTGTGGTCCTGAAAAGGACCGTTTGTTGAACTAATTTAAGGTAATATAGGGGCCAACATTGTGGGGGCTATATACTTTCATTCTGAATCAGACGAGTCTAAAAGATTAATAACTGTTTGGGGTTGAACATTCCACAAACCATCATTTTTCCGATATTCATCTTCCTGTTTTAAGACGTGGTCTTCACATTTAGCTCAATAATCTTTGTCTATATTTAATAAAGCGAGATTAGCAAGAGTCTTTACATCGCATATTTTGAATGTTGTATTTTCATCTGCCACTTGTCCTTTTAATTTTGCCCAGATTAGTTATATTGGATTTAAATGAGCATGGTTAGGTGGCAGCCTCAAACTTATATGACCGTGCTCTTGGATAATCTTATCTATTTGAAACATCTTTGTCCTTTGTTTTTGCTTTACTAGAGATAGTAATTCAGGTTTTAAGTACATGTTATAAAATTGTTTGTGCTCCTTTGTGAGCCATATATTAATAGCATCTTTTGTACTGGATGACGTCTGGACTTTATCTTCAAGTGCAACAATGTTGTGGTACGCTGCATTGTCCATTATTAGGCAAGATGGTCGATCTAGTGATGGGAGAACATAATTTTCAATCCAATGTCTAAATATGTGACCATTCATCTCAGAGTGATAATCCCGATTGTCTATGGATTTTGAAAGAAAAATGAGCTCTGCATTCTGTATTAGTCCATGTTGTCGACTACCTGCATGAGCAATTATCAAGCGCTGTCCTTTGCTGCTAGGTATAAATCTCTTAATCTTTCCATCTGATGACTTCCATTCCCTTTGATTAGTGTGGTGAGCATTGATCCAAGTTTCATCCAAGTACACAATATCATAACCTTGCTTGCGCACCTCTTTTACTTCACGTAAGTACTTGCTTCTCATGACTACTATATGTGGCTTCTCACAGATGATGTTTCGTCCATTGGAATACTTTCTGAATGTAAAGGCTGCAGCTCTCACATTCCTCCATAATGTAGACTTTGATATTTCAATACTGTTGTTCTTTTTCAGCGAAATTTTTAATTTTCTTATTGTAACAGTTTCATTCATACCCAACATTTTGCGAATTTCACTTCTAATAAGTTCACTGTCGAAATTATCCAACATTTTTGCTCTTCCTTATGATTTTGTATATTTTGAACATTGACGGTCACGTGCTTGAATCCAGCGATTAAATGGCCGTTTAGATAAATCCAAAATGTGTCTTGCCCTATTCTCAGGGTTTTCTAAAGAATGAAATAATCTTCCTCGTTTAGCCTCTTTGCAAAAATAGTCATACATTTTTATTGCGATGTTTTGTAAACTGCAGAATTTCATTTTAAGACTCATGATAAATGTTATTGTTCCACGTCTACACCTATGAATGAACGGATAAGGGAACACACAATTTCGCAAGTGTCTAATTGTGTCAAAAAAACCACGGGGAAAGCGTGCAAATACGTCAATTCTACCGTGTATGGATTTGTACTCGCTATTTTTAGTTTAAAATACTGTACACATTAAGTTTTGACTACATCAATGGGTCATTATAAATTTAAGTAAATCAAATAAGCAACAATAATAACCAAATGTTTTTTTTAATGAAATTAATTCCTGTTGGGTTCTAATCATTATAACTTTACATTGAAATTTTGAATATCTTACAACAAGCGGTTAAAAAGCTATCGATTTTTAAAGTTGGGCACGAGTTATGAAACAAGCTATAATGTATCGACTGGCTGATTCAGACATGAGAGAATTGTTAAACAAATCAGCATCCATCATAAGACACTCATATTTTACTAAACTACTAATGTATAATGTTTGCTTGCTACAAACCGACTGCCAAGACATCAAAAATCATATATTATTTATATTAAATGTATACTTTATATATAATTCATAGTTACGTCACCGTTGGTTATATATTTATAGTTACCGGTTAAAAAGGTCATATATGAAAGAACAAAGTACAGGAATTAAACTCAAACTAGAAATGTTGTCAAACTAGCATATCTGCATTTTTATTGAAAAAAAATGTAAATTGAGCAATATCTTTGGCCAAAGACAGTTAATTAGTTTCACTTTTTTCCTGCTTTGTTGTGGGGTCTATGGCAGCCTCATTTATATTTGCAGGTTTTGGTGGTTGTAGCTGCACCACGTTATGTGTATCGTCTTTGTCTTTTGACTCCCCATTTTAAAACATTTTGTATTTTCCCGATGCTCAATCCGTGTTACAATTATATGGATGTTCATTGTGTTTGTATCGCTCGTCGTCAAGGTGTGTGTTTATAATGTCCCATACCAACCCTTCTTTATTTCTATGTTCTTGGTATTTCGCTATGACTCACATAAAGTTGTATGTTCTTGGTATTTCTATCTGACTCGCATAAAGTTCTATGTTCCAGATATTTCTATCTGACTCACATAAAGTTCTATGTTCCGGTATTTCTATCTGACTCACATACATATGTATGTTCTTGTTATTTCTATCTGACTCGCAAACAGTTCTATGTTCTTTATGTTTCTATACGACTCGCATAAAATTATATGTTCCTGGTATTTCCATAACGCATAAAGTTATATGTTACTGATATTTCTATCTTACTCACATAATTTATATGATCTTTGTTTTTCTATCAGCTTCTGATAAAGTTGTATGCCCCTGGTATTTATATCTGGTTAATGCAAAGGTGAATACCTTTTGTTTTTCGATCTGACTCACATAAAATTGTATGTTCCTGGTATTTTTATCGGACTCATATTAGGTTGTATGCTCTTTATTTTTCTATCTGACTCACATAAAATTATATGTTCCTGGTATTTTTATCGGACTCATATTAGGTTGTATGATCTTTATTTTTCTATCTGACTCACATAAAATTGCATGTTCCTGGTATTTTTATCGGACTCATATTAGGTTGTATGATCTTTATTTTTCTATCTGACTCACATAAAATTGTATATTCCTGGTATTTTTATCGGACTCATATTAGGTTGTATGCTCTTTATTTCTCTATCTGACTCACATAAAGTTGTGTTTTTTTGGTTCAGAAAGTACCAATCACTTATTGTATGCCGTCAGTGTCCCAAACCGCTCCACTTTTATTTACACCTTATGTTTGTCTTGAACGCATTAATACGCATACACAGACACACACATAAACCCATACTCAAATACATACACTTTGTGCATTCCCATACAGTTTTAAATCTCATCAAGATCATTCATTTAATATTTATGTTCCTTGCTTCTCTCGAATATGAAGAATGCTACACCTGCATATTGTCAAACACACTTCTTTCAAAGTTGTAGCCATCTCTATCCACTTTACTTTTATATTCATGTTCATTTTACAATCTGCAACATCATTACTTGCAGCACGCTACATGTGTCTCTTGTCGACCACTGTTATTATTTTCTTATTGTTTCTGCCCTTAAACGTATGATCTTGATTTCTATAGCGACTCCATGTCACTTTTACTCTCCTTGTGTTTTCCTTTAATGTTATGTTGTGACGTAAACACTATTACCAGAACGAGACCTGGTGTCAACACTGGGGTTGTGGTCTTGATTAATTAATCAGCTCTATAGGAGACCTGGCAAATCACAGAAATGAAATCAATGCAGATGTGATAGTTTACACTGCAACAATCAATTACATTTTGTCATTTGGTATAAAAAGGAATGCAAACCTTAATCATTCTGTTCAATTAATGGTGTGTACAACCAATCCAAAAACATGCATTTTCCTATGCCTTAGTATCATCTAACCGATGTTATTCTAAATCGTTTCGTTAATGTAATATGATATTACGCCCAATGCACAACTAAATGTTTCAGTAACTATAATTATGTACCTAACCAATACAAACATACTTTGTTTCCGTTTTGTCATGTTGTTTCTAATCAACGATTACCTAAACCTTTCAGTTATTTCTGTATAACAAGCCTACACCAACCCATGTTTATGTTAATGCACACTGGTGTAACTAACCATTGCAAACAATACGTTCTTCTCCTAATGTTATATATAGAGCAACAACAAAATTGAAGAAAACGTAGCAGAATAGGAACAACACGAAAAATTACCGTACACATGACAAAGGGCCATTCCGAACTTAAAGAAAAGACATTTCTATGTGTTGTTTTAAAAGAGGGGAGGTAATTATTTTTATCAGACATCACAAAGCGTTTACAGTGTCACATCCCCTTGGTTATTTAATAAATAACGTTAATTTGTAATTGTTTTTATTTTAATTTATAAAAGCCTTGCATTTAAACTATAAGTAAACTTATATTTAAACTAAATGAGTTACATAACAACGAAAATTGAGTCAGGTTGTCTTTGTATAGATTTATAATTTGTTTGTAGCCGATGGAAATGTGTCAGGAATAAAGAGGTAAACTATTTTTGCGGGTTTTGTAGCAACATTGTTGAGAAATGTCATAGAATTGAATAGATAGGAGACAATATTGGGTACCTTGAAATACGAATATGACTGAAGTCAATTATAGCAAACATAAAATATGTAATACAGAGAGTGAGATGAAAATATAAGTTACACAGTGATGATTGTATATCCTCTTAAGTTTCCTGCGTTATATCATTTATTAGTAGCCGCCCGTTCTTGAAATGGTTTTGTGCATCTGTGAATGATGACTCAATGATTGAGGAGGCAAGGACGTTATCACATTGTGTGATCTCATGACATGTATATAACACAATGTGTGATCTCATTACATGTATATTACACAATGTGTGATAGCATTACATGTATATTACACAATGTGTGATAGCATTACATGTATATAACACAATGTGTGATAGCATTACGTATATATAACACAATGTGTGATTGCTTTACATGTATATAACACAATGTGTGATAGCATTACATGTATATAACACAATGTGTGATAGCATTACATGTATATAACACAATGTGTGATAGCATTACATGTATATAGATCAATGTGTGATAGCATTACGTGTATATAACACAATGTGTGATCTCATTACAAGTATATAACACAATGTGTGACCCCATTACAAGTATATAATTTAATGTGGGATAGCATTACATGTATATAACACAACACACCTAGGTTACTTGTATATTTACATTGTATTACTTCTAGAACATCTGATATACTCATCGGTCTTGTTTCTGTAAAATAATATGCTATAAAGAACATTGTTCCACGTTAATGTAACGTTGACGTTCTTCAGGTATTATCTGTTGGCAGTGCTGAGAGACGTGTTTGAATCTTATACTATATGATGTTTGCAGCATAATGGATACCGGCAATGGCAATTTACGTTACGTATATTCATCATCTTTTCAAACAAATGAGAAAGATACTATTCAATCCATTTTTGACAATAGAAACAAGAAAAAGAGTTCTTAGATGTTTTGTGGAGCCAGTCTTAACATATGGATGTGAATCATGGACAATAAGACAACAGACAAGAAAATCACTGGAGCCTGTAGAAATGTGGTTTTACAGAAGAATGTTGAGACTACCAAGTACAGCTAAGAAGAGTAATGAAAATGTTCTGAAAGAGGTCAAAGCAAAATGAGAACTAATTTACAATATTAGGAAAAAACAATCATCACTTTTTGGCTAATTCACATATTTCACTAATGAGAAGAGAACAGCTGGAATATATTTAACAACTGGAAACATTGAGGGACGAAGAGATAGAGGGAAGCCAAGAGATCAAAATACCAGACTGCTTATAAAAACGAATAATAACTGTCGAGGTCGAAAGTTGTGGCAAGACATGATCACCTACGCCAGCAGGCCCGGTACTTGATGATGATTTTCATCATCATCATCACTGAATGTCGTCACCGCATTGAAGGTTGGCTACCATGGAGCGCCATTTCGCTCTTTAACTTGCTTCTCATGGTGCAGGTTGTCTTAGGCTGACATGTCTATCTCTTGATGTTAGTCGCCCTTACCAGGCTTGGGCTACCTCTATCTTTTTTAATTTGAATGTTCCCATGAAGGATTACTTTTAGTAGGCTGTTGTGTCTTTTAACATGGCCCAAAAATCGTATTTGTTTTGTTTGAATTGTATTGAGTATTTCTCTTTTCATTTGTAATTGTTTAAAGACTACATCGTTTGTTTTATTTTATTTTCATCTAATTCTAGCTATTCTTCTATGAATCCACATTTCAAAGGCTTTAATTTTCTGTTATATTTCCTTGTCTAATGTCTATGTTTGCAAAATACATGAATGTTCAGAAGATATACCATTTTGTTATTCTAGTTTTAGCCCTAGTGTTATTTGTTTTGATGTTAGTATATTTTTCAAAACATTAAAATTACTTTATGTCATTCCTGTTCTTTTGTTTATTTTAGTTTTACAGTTTAGATCATTGGTTATAGTATGTCCAAAGTAGTTGTATCTCTGAACTGTCTCATGGTCCCTTTCTTCAATTGTGATATTCACTTGTTGGTTTAGAGTATCTTTGTTATGATCATAATTTTATTATTTTTTATATTTATATCTAATCCATATTTTTTGCTTGTCATGTTTATTTCATTAAGTAAATCGTGTAGATCGTTAGGATTTTCTGCTAGTAATACAGTATCATCAGCATTGAGTTATTGAGTGGTTTGTGGGTCATCATCATTGCACTCCGAACATGTTCATAAGTGCTCAGATCCGCTCATTAGCAATTCCTTCAGTATCCAGCGACTGCTGACTCCAGTTCTATGTTGGTTGATAAGTCTTCTTACACGGCCACTAAATTTCTCATTTCTGGCTGTATTCATCTTAGCTCCCATTTCCATCATCCGAAGAAATGACGTGGATCTGTGTTTGTCGAAGTCCTGTGCTCTTCCCACATCTCGGAGGGCATTGATGATGTCCGCCCGATCCATTGGTTGCACGTCCTCAACGACAGCGCAGCTAGCCAACCTGTCCGCTCTTTCATGTCTCCGTACTCCCGCATGTCCAGAGACATAGACAAAGGTAACCTTACGTATTTGGGATTTCTGTAATTACTCTACCAATCGCATACGTACAGAGTCTGTCTCCACTTTTTAAAATCTTCCTCATAGAATCACTCAGTATACATGCGTGGGTTATGTCTTATGACTCTAACCATTTGAATGCCTTGGTCACTGCCATCGCCTCCATTGTCATGCTACTCGTGGTCATGACGTATGCACCACTGTCTTCTTTGACTATTCTGTCTGCCGAGCGTGCTGTGAATGTCCATGCACTCTTTTGGTGTCGTCTTACAGATCCGTCTGCATAAATGACTGCATCTTTCTCATCGGTGTTAAGGCAAATGAGACCGTTGCCCTCAGCATTAACCACGACCGGGTTCTGTTCCCTACTTTTCCTGTCGAGTGTGACAATGCACGAGAAAGTCCCCTTGAATGACATAGGCACCGGTATACACTCCTAACCAACGCTCATATTGATAAGCCCACATACCTGTTTGATGACATCTTCTGCACGGCCCACACACGATTTGCCTCTTTTTAGACTGGCACCTTTCCCTGTGTTGAGCACGTGGTGCAATGGGTGTTCTTTATCTGCACTTATCTTCACGTATGATCGTGCTCTCCAGATCAAACCTGATGGCCTGATCAAACCCCAGTTTCTATTGCGAAACATTCGCTCCGTCCTTCCTCTGTTCGAACTGCACATGTGTAAACATAATATAATAATAATAATATTTTATGCATAAATGTAAATATGCCATCATAAACAACATGGCGTAAGTGTGTGGACAGTGAAAGCTTGCGTTGTTTAGAAATACGGCTGTTACACGCGGTGTATGCTGTTGGATTTAGTGTTCTTTTCATGCCTGTTGTGGTTGTTTAACTTTTGACTGGTGGACGGTGAAGTTCTCGTTGTTAAGCGGATATTTTTCTTCTTTTCTATTGAAAGTGATTTACCTTGTCATTGCCTTCACTGCTGCACAGCGAACACCTATTTACGACAACTGCTTTCTTGTCTAGTTCGCTCACGGCCTTGTTAGGAGATAGCTGGGACGGTGGTGTATTATTCATTATTTGGCATCACCAGTAATCCAGCATTGTTACCAAACGTAAGTATCTTTCCTCTCCTTCGGAACGCTTCAAAAAAGAATCGAGAAAGAGGTAGTGTTATTGACTTATTTGTTAGAGGTAATAGAACGAGCAATGCCACATACATCACACGATTTTTAGTAGAAAGAGTCATAGAGGTAAAAACAGATCTATACCTATGTTTCATAGATTATACTAAAGCTTTTAACAAGGTAAAACACCAAGAAATAATCACATTTTAGAAGGCATAAACGTAGACTGCAAAGATCAAAGAATAATAAAGAACATGTACTGGCAACAAACAGCGGCCATAAGAAATGAAAATCAAATCGGAATGTTTCAAAACGAATAAAACAGGGCGTTAGGCAAGGTTGTATGCTGTCTCCAGATTTGTTTAATAGGTATAGTCAGATTATTGTACGATCCCTAAGGGGCATGCCTGGAATAACAATCGGAGGTCATAACATTAAAAAAGATATATACTGTATGATGATGATACCGTCTTAATCGCTAAGAGTGAAAATGAGTTACAAGAAATGTTAGACATTATAGTTAAAGAAAGAAAGCAAAAATAAAGGACTCAGCCTTAATAGGAAAAAGACAGATGTAATTGTAACAAAAAAGAAAAAAGACATCACCTCAGTGCACAATAAATGCAATTAGAACAATATTAAAATAGGTAAATGAATTTAAATATCTAGGAATAGTAGATGTACAGCAGAGGTGAAATGCAGAATGGCCCAGGCAAAAGCAGCTTTCAAAAAAAAAAAAAAACGAGAAATATATTATGCAATCCATTTGCTATGAAGAGTAATGAAAACGTTAGCAATAAACAATCATCATTTTTTACCATGTAATGAGATTGGAAGAGCCGGAATATATTGTAACAACTGGACACATTTAGGGATGAAAAGATAGTGGGAAGCAAAGAGAAAAGATACCTGACAGCTTAAGAGAACGGCTTGTCAGAAGGTCAACAACAGAAATGATAAATAATTGTAGAGATTGAAAGTTGTGGAGAGACATGATTGTCTACGCCAGCAGGTCCGGTACTGGATGATACAAGTGAGATCTGATCTTCAGTATACGTGTCCGTGAAGTGTAAAGTGACATCTGATCGTCAGTGACGAGTCCGTGAAGTGTAAAGTGAGATCTGAACTGTATTATACGAGTATGTGAAGTGTAAAGTGAGAGCTGATCTTCATATGACTAGTTTGTGAAGTATAAAGAGAGATCTGATCTTCCTTAGACGAGTTTTTTTGATGTGTAAAGTTAGAGCTGATCTTCAGTAGATGAGTTTGTTAAGTGTAAAGTGAGAGCTGATCTTCAGTAGACGAGTTTGTGAAGTGTAAATTGAGAGCTGATCTTCAGTAGACGAGTTTGTGAAATGTAAAGTGAGAGCTGATCTTCAGTAGACAAGTTTGTGAAGTGTAAAGTGAGAGCTGATCTTCAGTAGACGAGTTTGTGAAGTGTAAAGTGATAGATGATCTTTAGTAGACGAGTTTGTGAAGTGTAAAGTGATAGATGATCTTTAGTAGACGAGTTTGTGAAGTGTAAAGTGAGAGCTGATCTTTAGTAGACGAGTTTGTGAAGTGTAAAGTGAGATCTGATCTTCAGTAGACGAGTTTATACTTTTTTTTAAACACATGTTATACATACTTTTAGATAAAGTAAACATATTTTGTAAATGTAAGTTCAGACGACAGAGTTTTGAGTTCATATATCACAGACGTTATGAGGTATCATATTGAAGACTTTGTAATTGTATATTTTAGCTAAAGAATGCAGAGGGGAGTATTGTTGGAAGTTGCATATATATGTGCTGTATCAAGAGTGTGACATTGGCAGTTATTAGTTTGCAGGTTATTAATAGATTTATGTGATCCTTTTTTCCTATCCTTCAACTCTATGTTTACTTTTTACTCTGTCACAAGATCATCAGTGTTTTAGAGTTATATTTGCAACTGGTTAAACTCAATTCTAATAAGTTAACCAAATTACTAAATTTTTTGTCACTCTATGTGTTTGATACATGGTATATGTCTAACAGTTTATTTGTTGTCTCCGTTTTTCATTTTCTCTTTTGGTAACGCGACTCTATGTTTTTCAGCAGCTTTCACATCCCATCTTTCATATTTAAATTTTTTGTATGCACTTCATGGCTTACCATAAAAAATCATAAATATTATTAAAGACATGCATGATGGTTACACATGGGCAGTTCGAAGAGAGGAAGGACTGGGCGAATGTTTCCCAATAGAAACGGATTAAACAATGATGTATTTTACCGCCCTTGTTATTTGGAGTTGTTATGGACTTCATAATGAAGAAATACTGCACTGGTAAAGGCATCGAATGAATACAAGGAGACCATTTGGAGGACCTCGAATTTGCTGATGACATAGTTCTTATCTGCAGTCAGATAAAATCGATGCAGGAAAACACAAATGAACATTATCAATAGCCTGCAGAATTGGGCTTGAGACAAATCATGAAAAGACTAAAGTCATGAAAAGCTTAATTCCAACAGACGACAAAATATACAATGGAAAACAAACCAGTGGAAAAGATCGATCACTTTATCTATCTTCGAAGTCACATTGATCGAGAAGGGGATAGAAGCAAAGAAATTATAATCAGAATCGCTAAAGCAGCAATGTCTTTCAGAAGCCTTGAAAAGTAGTGGAAATCGAAACTCATCAGCACAAACACAAAACATCAAATTTACTATCAACCCCTACGTATGCGTGTGAAAGCTGGAAAACAACAAGAGATATAGAAACACAGTTGAACGCATTCGAAAATAAATGTCTAATGAAAATACTTGGTATAGCGTGGAACGAATTCAAAACAAACGAGGAAATTAGAGAAATCGCCAATCAACCACTAATAACTTCAGTAATAAAGAAAAGACGATGGGCATATGTTGGACATGTGATGAGAAGAGATAATAACCGAATAGCAAAGCAAGCCCTCACGTTGGAAACAACAGGTAAGAGAAAACAAGGAAGACCCAGAGAGACACTGAGAAGAACATTGATAAGAGAGGCAAGAGCAGCAGGAATCGGCTCACTCAATGAGATAGAGCTGCTTGCACAGAACAGAGACAAATGGCGAGATTTGATAAAATATCTTTAAAAGAATTGAAAACTGATGGAACAAAAATTCAGATAAGAGAAGGAGTATTTTGGTCTACGCACTATGGGCCGGCTACTGCTGGAAAGGTCAATAAATAGATCGATAGATTGAAGTTAGACATCCCTATCATACAAAAGACTCACATAGGTCCGACAACATTACTGTCCACATATGACAATTCCCTGCTAGGTTTTTTAGGTCGAGAAATGTTGTTAAAGTAAATTGATTAAAAATCAAGAGAACGAAACATTATCTTGTGTTTTTTTTTTTGCAGTAAAAGTTATGTACAAGCTGGCATGTGAGTTCTGATCATAATCTTTTTTTTCACCTTCATCTTATATTTAAACAAAAAACATAGTTTTCATTGTCATAGATGTGTTCTTAATCGCAAACATTTCTTCCTTTTTGAGTTCTTGAAATCAAACATTATCAACACTTCGTCTTATTATCTACATACTTGTTTCAATTTGTTATTATCTACATACTTGTTTCAATTTGTTATTATCTATATACTTGTTTCATCTTCATTTTTTGCTAACATTTTTTCCCATTATGTTTCATTCTTGCCTCGGGTAACGTATTTAACATCACGTTTTTGTCCTTAGCCACAAACTGTTTCTCTTTACTTCTTATCCTTGCGTTGTTTTTGCTTTCTCCTCATTGTTGTTAATGTTCTAGTTTTTACAGCTCCTCTCTCCCACCCCCTCCAACTTTCGTTGGTCCCAGACTGCAGATCATCTTTTTTATCTCAGTTTTCATCTAATTTTAATGAACTGTCATTTTTTCCTTCTTAATCATTAGGACCAACTGTTTAGTTTTTTTTTCGCCAACCAATCCTTCCTTTTCAACTTATTTGTGGTGAGGGTGCACCATATTCTTCTTTTAATCGTTGTAATAGTTCCTATATTTTGTCTTCTACTTGATTGTAAATCCCAACACACACAACAAACCGCATTCAGTAGCTGATAATGACTATGAATATTTTGTAGAATAACAGCACAATCAAACAGTTTTTCTCAAACTGCTACGATTTTCTTCTCTGAGTTCCCCAGCTCTCACCAATGTTGTACATTATTAAACTCAATTTTGAATTTGCTTCATCGCATCCTCATGAGACATCTCTTAAAAATGAGAAGTTTCTAGAATTGCATAAAAAAAAAAAAATATTGTGACGTCATCACCCCATACTTAAAAACTCCAGAGTAAAGATGAAACAGAAGATGACGTAGTAACTTTACTATCAGTAAAGACCACACTGACATCGTGCTGTTGATTAGTTTAACACTCTTGAGATCAACAAACATTATTCTCTGACAGGAAGTCGGATTTGAAAAGAATTGTGTGAACTGTTACTGTTCTCGTGGATCAAGAGTATGGCATGTTTATTTATTTAAGGGCAGACTGGTTTATTTAAGAGTGGGCTGGTTTATTTAAGGGCACACTGGTGTATTTAAGGGCTCAGTGGTTTATTTAAGGGCTCACTGGTTTATTTAAGGACTCAGTTGTTATATTTAAGGGATGACATGTTTATTTAAGGGCTCTCTGGTTATTTTAGAACGGACTTGTTTATTTAAGGGCTAGCTGGTTTATCTAATGGTGGACTGGTTTATTTAATTGCGGACTGGTTTATTTAAGGACGGACTAGGTTTTATAGGGGAAGACTGGTTTATTTAAGGGCCGACTGATTTATTTAAGGGGTGACAGCTATATTTGAGGGCTAAATAGAACCGGTTAATTTATTTGCTGAACAGTTATCGAAGGGCTGGATGGTTTATTTAAGGGCTAACTTTAAGGGACAGAAATAAGTAAAATGCTTTGGTCACTTGGAGAGAAAGATTTAGATAAATGTGTAAATGTACCAGAAGAGTGAAAACCAAATATCTTCTCGAGGGGAATACATGAGAGGAAATGAAAATAAAAATAAACTATTATTGAATAATATATACATAAATAATGTTGTTGGGGTGTTTTGTTAAAAATGAGTAAATTCAAAGAAAATAAATTGTGATGGGACTGGTTTATTTGAGGCCTGATTGGTTTATTTAAGGGCTGACTGGGACTGGTTTATTTAACGACTGACTGGGAATACTTTATTTAACGACTGGCTCGGAATAGTTTATTTAAGAGCTAACTAGGACTGTGGATGTAGATACTCTTGTGTATTGTGTTGTTACCAATGAGAATTGGTCAGTGGGCTAGAAATATGAATATTAAGAACATGGGAGAATTACGTGTTACAAAAGTTGGATGTAGATAATAACAAAATAAATGTTCTTGCATGTAAATTAAAATGGAACATTCACAATAATACAACTTTGCAGGCAATAAACAAAAACCGCGTACATGTTTACAATTTACGTTGAATACAATCATTTATATAGTTGATATCGGTTTCTGTGTTTGAAAGATACAAATTTGAAATCTTCATTACATGATTTAGAAAATAAGTTAACATTGATCGATTTTGAAATATTGTCCGAAAGATTATTTTAAATGCATAAAGTAGCAGGTAACATTACCCGCCCTGACACCAACAACTACACAGCTCTACAAATGTAGGAAAAGACGGTGGCATTGATTTTCGTAAAGTCTGGTTAAAAGATTAATGTACACTATGGGAGGTAGTATTTCAATAGAGCAAAGGAAACAAACAATGAACAATTGGAACAAATTGGGCAAATGAAAGGTGTCCTACAGAGGGCAAATAAAACGGAATGAATAGTAAAAGAAAGGATAATGGTAGCGAATGGAAAGTAAAGCAAGAGAAGTAATAAAGATAATGCAAAGAAGAATAGGTACAGGGCACAGGACAGACAAGGAGAGAAGACCTTATTAACCTATGCCAGGCATAGTTGACTATGGATTTTGCAGCGCTCTGACAAATGTTAGTTTTTATATTCTAACGACATATATTCTCTTTTTCTATGAATCAGTCCGCTTCTTGTTTGAACTGGAGCTTTAGAGTGTCTTTTTAAAGATTGCGATCTGCGGATAATTCTTCCCAAGCTGCAGGGTTTATATTCAGAGTCTTCATGTCACGTTTATGCAATTATGCACATTGAAGTTTTGAGTGTCCCCTAGTTCTATACCATTGGCTTGCTAGTTGCTCATATAATATATATTTTGATGCGCGACCATCTTTCATACGGTATAAGTGGTCAAACCAGGGTAACTACTTTGCTTGAGCAGCTTGTAGATGTTCGGAAAGCATGTGGGAGCGAAGACCTCCACGTTTGTCACTTTGTCCTTCCAGGTGATACCAAACATACGGTGCAGACATTGCATATGTTATGCATTTAGCCTTCTCTTATGCTTTGCATACGGTGTCCATAATTCACTGTCATGCAGGAGGATACTGATGATGTAGACATCTTAAATTTCTTCCTGTGTTATAATTTTGAGATTATTGGTTTGCGATACACGCGTGAAAAGACGGACGAATATGGTAGCAGCTTACGAATGCGGTGGTCAATTGATGTATCAAAGATAATTTGTTGTTGGTGATTGGCCCAGGATATTTATAATGCTGCTCCATATCAAGTGTGAAGTTGTCGATACAGATTTCAAGTGTTTCTTTAACGACCTGACCGAGAATAATATTAGACCTAAATATGCAGGCATGCGAAAAACGATGTATCATGCTATTTCCAGCATTGATGTAGTACTTCGAGCAGGGAATATAACAGACAACTTTAGCGGAGTTTGATTACATCATCATACCGCAGTGCAGACGGTAGAAAGATCGTACCTTGTCCTGGCACCTTACCGGGGATCAAGCTATGGTCTTACTCATTTCTTTTACAGTTGGTTCAACGTTTAACTTTTCCATAAGTCGGAAACCTTGAATGTCGTCAAGAATGTTTGGTGTAATAATGTTGTCTAATTAATAAAGTGATGAATACATTTCCACCCACCTTTCCATCTCTTTCCGTCTGTCAATTATTTTCTCCCCAGTGGATATCTTTGATGGGGCAACAGTGTATTTCGTTGGCCCCATGAGCCGTCATACATTTCTCGTACGTTTCCAATTTGAGATGCAGTTTGGATGCTGCCGATGAGCTATAGTGGGTACAAATAATAATACATAAATATTATTATATGGGGAACTTCCGAGGCGATAATAGGGAATAATAGAACAAAGAAGTATATAAATATTATTATATGGGGAACTTCGATCCCACTTCGGACCATATATTGTTCTTCGTTTTTTTCTATTGTTGTTTGTCTGTCAATTTTTCCGAGTGCTAACACATACTTCTTTGTTCTATTATTCCCGATGAGCTATAGCCAGGACTCATTTGCGCAGGTTCGAACGGTTTTCTAGATTTTGTTTTTGGCCATTTGAATAGTCTGCAGTTTATTCCGGTGTCATAACATGAGCTTTCGCTTCAAACGAATATTAAAAAATTAGGAACGACTTGAATGCCAGTTTTGCAAAGATGTGGTTCCGAGATGTTCCAATTTTCTTCTCCTCTATAATGTCAGCTTCCTGTAGAACATAGGTCTTCAACAAACACTTTCCAAGCCGTTCCGTTTCTTGCCATTATTTTAAGATCATTCCATGCCTTCCCCATCATCTTTATCTCTGCTTCCATTTGTCTTCTCCAAGAATTCCTTGGTCTACCTCTTTGTCGTTTCCCCTGGTGATTCCAAAAAAGGTCTTGTTGTGTTTAACTCTCAGTTGGCTTCCACAGTATGTGTCCTGTCCAGCGCCATCGTCTTCGCTGTATCTCTTTATCCACTGTTATTCTGGTTCATTTCCATAATTCTATGCTAGTAAATTTGTCCTGCCATTTCCATCAATTTATTCTGCGTAAGCATCCATTAATGAAAGTCGGTATCTTCATTATTGTCAATTTTGTTGTTCTCCATTTTTCACAGCCATATAATATGGCTAACTTAACATTGGAGTTGAAAATGTAAATTGTTGTATTTAACCTTAATATCTCTGGACTTCCATATGTTTCTCAGTGGAACAAATGCTTATCTTTCTTTTGATATTCTTATTTTGGTATTATTTTTTGTTCCCTCCTCTTTATCTATATTACCGCCCAGATATAAGTAAGATTGTACGTCTAGACGATGTATTTCTCCTAATTTTATTTGGTTATTGCGAACTCTAAATCATCAAGGTCCTTGGTCAATGACCACTGGATTCCATTTCTGGTGATTTGAAATATAATCTAGTATATGGCCAGTAGAAAGAGAAATGGAGTCAGAAGACATCTCTGCCTTACCCCTGTTCTATTTCAAATGGTTCTGTAAGCTGCCCTTCGTGGACCACATTGCAATTCATTACTTTATACATTGTTCTTTTCAGGTTACTAATCTTTTTGGGGATTCCATAATGAGTCAGCAACTTTCAAAGCATTCCATCAAATGCCTTTTCGTAATCAATTTAATCCAATATAAAGTGGGGACTGGAGTTCTAAACTTTGTTCAACTATTATACGTAGAGTAGTTATTTTATCAGGGGACCGTGATAGCTCAGTGGTTAGTGAACAGGACTACAAAAAATGACAAGAGGTAGGGTTCGATCCCATCCGACGGATTCCGGGTTCACCCAGCCTTTAATGGGTACCTGATTTTTTAATGGGTAAGTAAAGCGGCACGGGTGTAATACCGACCACATTACCGCAAAAAATCATGTGCCGAAGGTCTGTAAACTATGGTCAATAACACCATATTCTCTATACGCCACTTGGCGTGACTGGAGTAGTTTACTTTTTTTTAGTTGTTTTATCAGCAGATGATCTGTTCTTCCTAAAACCTGCTGCTTGTTCATCTCTCAGATGTTTCTCTATGGCCTCTTTCAGTCTCTCCAGAATGATTATGCTTAATGTTTTTCCTGGCACTGATAGTAGCATAATTCCCCTATAGCTTGTGCACTCCTGTAAACTTATTTTTTTTTGGTAGGTTGATCATATATAGGTTAGCGGGGTAGGGTTCTGCCCTACCAAAGGAGGGGTAAGACGTCTCCTTTCCTCCGCTAGTCTTCGGGATACCCCTAGGCAAGGTGGAGCTCCCGTTTAGCCCCCCTATCAGGGTTATGTGAAGCCATTGGAGCAGGTGGTGGATGGTGTTGCGGGAGCAGCCGACAAGTAGTGCCGGTTATGGTCCCCACACCGCGATGGCAGTCAGAGGGTCTCATGTATAGAGACAATGGCTGCGATCTCCGACTAGTACAGTCACTGCCAAGAAGGAAAGGAATGACAAACTACCTTCTTAAATTGCCTGGAATAATCATAACAAGTCACAACCTTCTATTTACAGCTAACGACGTTAATGGGGGCTTCACAGTCACCTCGTCCGGTAGGGAGCGTCATGTGCTACAGGTGACACCCGATCGTCATCAAGCAACTGTATGCAAGATCAAAAATAAAGAGACACTAGCAATAGGAACCTGGAACATTAGATCAGCATTCCAGGTTGGAAAACTAGAAAACATCAGTCAAGAAATGAAGAGAATGAAGTTGAACATCTTGGGACTATGTGAAATGAGATGGACAGGGGCAGGATTATTACAACGCGACAGTGGAAATGTAATTTACTCTGGGGGAACCACACACGAAAGAGGAGTAGGCATCATGTTAGATAGAGAAAGAAGCAAAACAGTGAAATGATTTTGGCCAGTATCAGACATAATTCTGCTAGTAAAATTGAGTGGCAGACCAATGGATATCAATATAATTCAAGTTTATGCACCAACAAGTAATAGCGAAGAAGAAGACATTGACACTTTTTACGAGGAGCTAGAGGCAACCATGGAACAGTGTAAATCCCATGAAATAACTGTTGTATTAGGGGATTTCAATGCAAAGGTAGGAACAGCTAAAGTGCAAAATGTGACTGGGGGGCTGGCCTTGGCGAGACGAATGACAGAGGGGATAGATTGATAGATTGGGCAAAGACACATGAAATGATTATAGGTATAGTCCGTTCAGATTCGTTTGCCGAGATGTTATGATTTATAATTCAAAAAGTTCTTGATGATTTCACATGATTTTTGGCATACGGTGTTAAAATGTCCATGTCACGAGAACATATGTGTTACTCGATGTCTAGCTATAACGGTTTTCTTAAAGCGGCGAACTCCTTTGATCTTTGCCCATGTAACTATTATTTTGACCCTAATCAAAATGTTTTACAGTAATCTAGTGCAACGATGACCCATAGGCGTGTCCATAAAATTTTACTTGGTGGCAAGTATACAAATTTTAAATTATATATAGAACTTTTGTTCGTAGAGTCAATTTGATATAGTTCCATGCTCTTGGTGTGAGTTTCCCAAATGTTGTCGCTGCCTTTCAAATACGTACATTTAGTTCCTCATCTAAGGAAAGTGTGGCTGTAATAGTGGATCCAAGATAGCTGAACTTCTGTACTGACTCAAGCAGGCTTCCATTCAAAGTAATGGTTGTTGGTTTGCTTATAACATATTTTTGATTGCTTGGGTGGTCTTGAACAATAAACTGTTTAACAAATCAACTAGGAAATTTTGCAAATCAAACTATTTATCTGTAGACTTAATCAGAGTAATGATCATTCAGAATCAGACGAGTCAAATAGGTCGATTACTGCTTTCGGCTGAACAAACAACAAACCATCCTTTTTCCAATATTCCTCTTCTTGTCGTAACACATGATCCTCACATTTTACCCAGTAGTCTTTATTTATATTTGATAGAGCCTGATTTGTAAGTGTCTCAACATCGCATAATTTGAAAGTTTTATTTGTATATGCTACGTGTCCTTTAACTTTTGCCCAAACTAGTTCTAGAGGATTTAAGTGTGCATGATATGGAGGTAGTCTCAAACATCTATGGCCATGTTCTTGAATTAACTTGTCTATTTTAAATATCTTTGTACGTTGTGTCTGTTTTACAAGGCTAAGCAATTCGGGTTTCAAGTAGCTGTCGTTAACTTGTATGTGTTCTTTTATGAGCCACGTTTTGATTGCATCTTTTGTACTTGATGATGTTGGGATTCTATCTTCTACGTTAACTACGTTATGGTATGAAGCATTGTCCATTATCAGACAAGAAGGTCGATCTAATATTGGAAGGATACTTTTCTCGATCCAGTCTTTAAATATGTGCCCATTCATTTCGGAGTGGTAGTCTCTATTGTCTATGGATTTTGAAATGAAAACGAGATGAGCATTCTGCAACAACCCATTATGTCTGCTACCTGCATGTGCAACTATCAAACGTTGCCCTTTACTGCTTGGTACTGATCTTTTAATACTTCCATCTGCTAACTGCCATTCCTTTTCATTTGTATGATGAGCGTTGATCCAAGTTTCATCTAAATAAACAATATCATAATCATTTTCGCGCATTTCCTTCACTTCACGTAAATACTTGCTTCTAAGAGCTACTAGATGTGGCTTCTCACAAATAATGTTTTTTCCACCAGCATACTTTCTAAAGGTGAAGCCTGCACTTCTTAATATTTTCCATAATGAAGTTTTTGATATTTCAATGTCGTTGTTAGTTTTCAGCCAAAGCTTCAACTTTCTAAGTGTCACTTCTTCGTTTATATCAAACATTCGACAGATTTCTGTTTTTACTAGGTCCTTATCAAAACTGTCTAACGTTTCTTTCCTTCCTTGCTTTCTTGCATTTGTTGGCAATAAATATCCGCTTCCTTTAACTATTCGATCAAATGAACGTTTACACAAACCTAAAATATGCATTTTTCTCTTCTCAGGGTTTGATAAAGAACAATAAAGATGTCCCTTTTTACGCTCTCTGCAGAAGTATTGATAAATCTTTATAGCAATGTTATGCTCAGTAAAATATTTTGCCTTTATATTCATTCTCACATAGACTTGCAGAAGATAATATGGATAGTGCCGCCTCCTTTCTGTAAATATTGAGATTTGCCTCTGAATTATGACTCGAACTCGAGTCTACGGCCGTGATTTTGACGTCACATAATTTCCGGTTTGGCTAAAATGTCATTTTGTGCTAAACGGGAAATTTCATATGTAACATTTCTTTATAAAAATTTATAGTGGAAACAAAACTATTTTAGGACGGTGCGCATTCAGCCGTGAAGGTAATGCCTATATGTTAAAGAATCAGCTGTGAGATGTAAGCATCTACATAATCCCGCCGGTGTTTATAATATCGATTAACTTTTTTTTAATATAGGTTAAATAAGGCATCTTTGAAACTGGATCACATTTCTTTGATAAAAAAAATATTTTTATAGCGACATTAGTATTCTAAACATAACTTCAAAAGATCAATGCAAATGAACAATAAGTTTTTTGAAAAAAATAAATTAATGTCTAGGCAAACGAATCTGAACGGACTATAACACCTGGTTCAAACAACACCCTAGGCGACTGTGGACATGGCAAAGCCCAGACAAAAAAGTACACAATCAAATTGATTTTATACTGGTACAGAAAAGATTTAGGAATGGGCTAACGTCTGTTAAAACAAGGCCAGGAGCAGATTGCAATAGTGACCATGTACCAGTAGTTGGAAAGATAAGAATAAAACTGCGGAAGGCACAGAAATCACCAAGAAATATTAAATTAGAACTAGATATGCTAAGAGTAGATAAACATATGAGTGATAAGTACAGCATGATAGTACAAAATAGTTATAATGCTATTGAGAAAATACAGGACATCCAGGAGCAGTGGGAAATGCTCAAAGAATCGATTCAGCAAACATCAAAAGAAGTAATACCAGCGACTAAAAGAATCAACAAAAAGAAATGGATGACAGAAGAAATATTACAACTAATGGACGAAAGAAGAAAACATAAGAAAGAAGAACGGACATACAAAATATTGCACAAAGAGATCCAAAACAAGTGCAGAGAAGCAATGGAAGGATGGTTAAAACAGAAATGTGAAGAAATGGAAAAACAACAAATGAAAGACCCACAATTTATGCACAATCAGTTAAATGAATTAACAGGAATAAAAGAAGTCAAAGTTTCAGGATGTGTGAAATCAAAGGAAGGAAATATTATAATGGGACAGGAGAAGACAATGGAAAGATGGACAGAATATATCAGTCAACTCTATGATGATGAAAGACCAGAATTAAACAATTCAAAGGAAGGCACAGGACCACCAATAATGCAGAGTGAAGTGGAGGACGCAATTCAACACATGAAAAGAGGCAAAGCTCCAGGTCCTGACAATATAACAATCGAAGAGATAAATTCATTAGGAGAGTTGGGAGTACAAGTCATAACAAAATTACTCAATGGCATATATAACACTGGACACATACCCGAGGATCTACTAAAATCTATCTTTGTAGCCATACCGAAGAAGTCAGGCGCCACTGATTGTGAAGACCATCGCACTATTAGTCTCATGAGCCATATGACTAAAATATTACTAAGAATAATCATGAGACGTGTAAGGAACAAAATAAAACCAGAAATAAGTGAGGAATAATGTGGATTTGTGGAAGGAAAGGGCACCAATAACGCAATATACATCTTAAGGACATTGATAGAAAGATCTACAGAGGTAAAGAAAGATCTATATATGTGCTTTATAGACTACACGAAAGCATTTGACAAAGTAAAGCATGTGGAAATAATCAATACGCTGGAGAAATTAAACATTGATGGCAAGGATCTGCGAATCATAAAAAAACATGTACTGGCAACAAACAGCAGCTATACGAATTAACAACCAAACAGGACAATTCCAATATATAAAACAAGGAGTCAGACAAGGCTGTGTTCTGTCACCGGACTTGTTTTTCACTTTACAGCGAATATATTATGAGATCAATAGTAGACAATAAAGGAATTGAAGTCAACGGTCACAACATAAATAATTTGCGATATGCGGATGACACAGACTTAATAGCAGAGACAGAGAACGAACTACAAGAAATGATAGACATAATAGTAGAAGAAAGCAACAAAAAAGGTCTCAGTCTGAATAGTAAGAAAACAGAAGTAATGGTTATATCGAAGAAACAATAATCACCATCATGCAGCATAAAAATTAGTGAAACAAATCTAAAACAAGTGCAACGTTTCAAATACTTGGGCACAATAATAACATCAGATGGGAGATGCACCACAGAAATAAAAAACAGAATCTGTATAGCTCAGGCCAAAATAGCATTTCAGAAAATGAAAAATATCTTATGCAACAAATCTATGTCAATAAAAATGAGAAAGAGAGTTCATCGGTGCTATATAGAACCAATTCTGACCTATGGAAGTGAATCGTGGACAGTAGACAAACAAATGAAAAGACGGTTAGAGGCCACAGAGATAGGATTTCTCAGAAGAATGTTGAAAGTTCCCTGGACAGATAAAAAGACCAATGAGGAAGTTCTCAAAGAGGCCAACACAAAAAGGGAGCTCTTAAAAAACATCAGAAAGAAGCAATCAACATTTTGAGGGCACATCATGAGAAGAGGAAAGTTGGAATACTTGGTTACAACTGGCAAAATAAAAGGAAAGAGAGATCGCGGACGACAAAGAGAGAAAATACTGGATAGCTTGGTGTCATGGCATGGAAAACAGTCAACAACAAAACTGATACGATGCACTGTAGATAGAAGATTGTGGAGGACATGATCGCCTACGCCAACCAGCAGGGTACATGATGATGATGCTCATATAACCATCTTTCCAGTCTTTAGATAATACTTCCCTCTCCCAAATTTTATCTTATAGATTATGTAACATCGTGGTAGAGGTGTTGATATATGCTTTGATGGCTTCCGAAGGAATTTCATCTGGTTCTGTGGCTTTAACTTTTTTAAAAATAGTTTGATGGCTTTCATTATTTCTTCTTTGCTTGGTTTTCTATAGTTAATGTGTAATTCTTCCTCTGTTGATAGTATATCTGGGGGATTATTTGAGCCGGGTCTGTTCAAAAGTTCTTCAAAGTGATCTTTCCATCTCTTCATTTGTTCCCCTATATTACTAAGCAGATTTCCTTCCTTATCTTTAATAAAGGTATTGATAAGTTTGTATTTTCCACTTAATTTATTTGTAATGGTGTACAGTTCTTTCATATCCCCTTTATTTGCTGCTTCTTCTGCCTCTTTAGTTAGTTCATCTATATATTTCCTCTTATATCTGTTAATACATCTTCTCACTTCTTTCTTCACCTCTGTGTAAGCTTCATGTATCTAGGCTTTATTACTTATCGTTTTCTTTTATTTATGTCTGCTTTCTTGTTCTTTCTGTAATTGTATCCATGGTCTCTACTGCCACCCATGCCTTATTCTGGCGTTCTCTTTTCCCCAGCGTTTTTTCGTATGTCTCTTTCCATATGCCCTTTACCTGTTTCCAATGATCTTCTATATTTTGTGCATGTTCTAGTTGTTGGAGGACTTGGTATTTGTTTGATATTGTGACTGCAAATTTATCTTTAATTCTTTGTTCTTTAAGAAACCCTTCATTGAAATAATTTCTACCTTTATTCGTTGTAGTATATCATTTAGTTTAATTTTGGCTAGTAGACGATGGTGAACTGAAGCCACATCTGCTCCTTTATATACGTTTACATCAAGGAAGGAGGAACTTATCATTAATACTTATGTGATTAATTTGATTCTCCGTTCTATGGTCTGATGAGACCTATGTAGCTTTATGTATTCATTTATGTTGGGATATTTGCTTGTATTCCCTTACATATTGCATTATACATCTCTTAGAGAGCCTTTATTGTTTATTGATGGCGGATTTACTTTTTTTTTATTTCACTTGTGCATGTTTGTTAAATTTCTTCGACTTATTTTTTACAGTATGGGATAGCCAGTCACATGCCCAACCCTCCTTTCTCGCCTCTTACGAACATGCCTGGTAGAGTACAGCGCCGCTATTTTGGTCTCCCATTTCGGGCCCCGGCAGCGCACGGGCGATGTTCCGACTTAAATGTCAGTTTTGCAAAGATGTTGACCGCGTTGTCGTAGATGCGGTTCCATTTTACCTCAACGATAGTGCTGTGTTCATAAGTGCTTATCGACTCTTTGATGGTTTGTTGAACTGATCGACCAATCCACAATGTGTTTGCTAGTGTCTATTCGTGGTTTCTTCTTTACCTGCTTGGCATAGTGGAACCTCCTGAGCAGTAGCTTGGTTTTGCAGGAGACTAGTGACTGATCCGAGTCGTAGTGTGCACTTGGTATGGCCATGGAGGATTACAGATTTGAGGAAAGGGCGCCTAACAAGAATCAAGTCAATCTAAGTCAAGTGTTTCGATCGTGGGTGTCTTCAAGATACCTTATGCTGAGGAGGGGTTTTGAAGAAAAGTATTTGTCAGGCACACGGTGTGGTAGGGGCAACATTATAGATGCCGCTGGCCATTGTCATTTATTTTACTAACTCCAAAACGACCGCGATAATTATCCCATGAAATGTGGTCTGCACCAATTCTAGCAATTCCCCCAGTAAAACAGCGTTATCTTGTACTGGTATATAATTCCCATGATTTCTGTCAAATTTTCTTAGAAGTAGTCCTTGGTTTCAGATGAACAGCACAAGGTCGGAGCATATACATTTATGAGGGTAACTGGCCCTACTGTTTTATTAAAGCGAAGTGTTGTTATCTGTTCAGGTGCGGTTTGGTCAGATGTAACCAGACCTTTTATTGATTTTTTATACAGCAAATCCCACACATTGTTCAATGATATAGTCGCTCTTTCCTTGTCAATAGAACACGTAGTCCGCCCTGGTTCAGCATGCCTGCCAAACTGGTCTCTTCAAGTGCGGCTATAGATCCAACTGAAGTCTGTTCAGTCCGTTATTGATTATGGCTGTCTTTCTGATGTCGTTTATGTCGTGCAAATTGTCAGATAGGCCAGCTTGCATGGTGCGGTCGTTCCCTCAATCGTAGAATATGTTTCTTGGTTAGTATCACTTGTGTGGCAGGTGTGGATGGTACCAGTGTGCTTTCGGGTTTTCCCGAATATCTATACACCCAATGGAGATATAAGGCCGGGACCAGACAGCACATTATCGGCTGGGGATTGATCAGCTTTAAGCGGGTGGTAACTATCCAAAAATGTCGATATACTTCTCCCACTGGAAGCAGACCCTGACGTCATGCCTATACCAAATTGTCAGATTGACATAACCGGTAACTGCTGCATCGTCACCAAAATGGCGAAGTTGGAGTGCTCTCTCCATGGCACGAGAGTGGGCAGAAAAAGAAGTAGAGTATACAATGTCCATTCAACTTGGTCCTTCTCTCCACGCAGCCAAACGATCCAAAGGTCTAGCTGGGCAAGAACAGTTTGGTGCTAACAACGATTCATGAGTTACCATAGCAATGTTGAAGTCAACAGTGAACTGCCTTAGGGTCTCAACCTCCGGATTTTCCTAAGGATTTACTCCTGAATTTACTCATGTGCTTTACAGAGCGTTTCTCTCTCCAAGCGTTTTTTTTAATTCTGGTCGATTGAGATATTGCCATATCGCCTTGTTACGCGACCCATCTTGTGTCCATTTGCTTATCTCAGCTCTGGTTTCTGGTTGACTTGGCTTCTTTGCCATTCCGACAGATTTCTTTCTCAGCTTACTAAGTGAGAGTCTCAATCTTAAAGCGTTCCGCTTCTTTGCTAGAGAGCGTTTCTTGTATCTGGTTGACTTAGTCTTTGTCATCTCTGGCAGATATTTCATATTCCATATGAGGTTCCTTTGGGCACTAGACCCATGTTTTAAATATCTCATATACCCTCGTTTTTGTTGGTGACGTCGCCTCTGGTGACGTAGTATCTGTCTGGTTACGTACCGTCTGGCCTATGTCTATAATAATTCATACACTCACACGTGACCTTGATATCTATTGTTAACCATTCTTCTCTAGTATCTCAGGAACCATAAAAAAAATGAATACATTGCCCTGACCTTGAGATTAATAGTGTCACAGTCCCCATCCACATAAATAAAAAATAATGTTATAAAAAAATAATAACATAAAAATGGTGCATCCTTTCACTGCATTCTACACTGTCCCCGATAGTGAACCACTGTCCAGAAATATCTCTAATATCCGTCTGAGTTGCTGATAACAACCAACATTCTTCTTACATGAAGACATCAGTGTCTTTACCCAATATATTTGGAGCTGAATATAGTATATCGTTGTTCTGTAACAGGCAGTATCTACAATCCGTAATATCCGCAGATGTAAAACTACCCAACCCATTCATCTAGTACAGTATGTGCTATAGGACACTGTTTGTCTTACACACTATCACGACATGTGCTGAAATGACAAACTGGACTAAATACGTGCATTTGCATATAAATGTTATGCCTCATTAATTGTCCCATATTAAAGTAATTAAATAGCTAAATTGTTATGTTAACGCAAGTAACTTTTAAATGCAATTTAAAAACAAAATATACATGAACATTACTTATAGCAATGATTGCATCATTTTCCGTTATTTTTTAAAACATGGGTTTTAATGAAGAAAAACATATATAAACAAGTTTCAATCAAAATTGTGCTCTAATAAAGAAAATACACATATAAAGACGGTTTAAACCATTTTTTAAAATATAGATACTACACGTTTCAACACATTTTAAAACAATTTTTTTTTCTTTTGAAGACAATACACATATAAACACGCTTTAAAACATCTTTATTTGAAAATGTAAAAGAAAGGTAGAATTAATCAACACATACTAAAGATGTAGATTTTGGTGAACAACAAATTGGCATACCCCCAAATGGCGTATGTATAGAATACATATTACATACTTGCATAATGTTATGCCCTGAAACAAACATCGATATTTCAATCGTAATTGTTAGGAGAGTGTTGTTTGCTATTACTGTTCTGCTTATTATCTATTTCCTTGTTTCACCTTCTCAATCCATCTTATACTATACTATACTAAAACGATAAATATTTATTTTAGATCTCAGGATAACTATTCAATTTATTTCATGATTTATAATAGAAGGAACGGACATTAAAATAAAGCTTGCTATAAGATTCTTGCAAATCAATATACATGTTAAAAAACTAAAAGGAGCTTGTCATGAGGTGTAAACACATTCAAATGTCATTAAACAAATAAATAAAAATGAATTCGACTCATGCGATGAATGGTTAGATGATATTAGAAGCAGTACAAAGAAAACATACTCTCTATCAAATCACAAGCACGTAGCCTCCGGAGATTCTCTTATTTATTGCTCTAATAATTTATAGATCTTAAGAGTCGAGCAGAATATTTTTCACTACATATCAAAATAGTGATTTAGATTACATAAAATTGGTGATTTCTATTGTAGAAATACTCTAAGTAGATGTTCTTATGGATCTGCAGTCACATTGTTTACATTTTTCCCATTTAGCCATAATGGCAGGGATCGTGTACAGAAATGGGTTTGCTGCAGAATTAATAGGGAGAACGATCACCGTTGTCCAGGCGTAAGCGTCATTGCTGATCATGTGGCCGCCAAGGGTCAATAATCCCATGATTCCTACAGGAAACCAACAGACAAAATTGGACAAAGCTACCAGAAACAGCTGCTTGGCTACAATTAGATCGTTAGCTCTTCTGGACGAAGTGTGATTCATTCTATTCTCAGACCTGGCACGAAAAATGGCTCTTTGACCGTAAGCAATGATAAGAAGAAGAGATATATTAAGAACGATAAATACGGCGAACGAGAACTGCCAGCCATTAAGTCGTTTAGTTGTCAAAGGTAAGCCAAGACACATTGCGTTAGAAGAATATATTTCAAACCTGAACACAATGGGAGTCAGTGCAAGAAGGAAACCAATGACCCAAGACAAAGACAGAATGATAATTTTACTCATTTTGGAAAACTTGACTTGACCAAACGGAAACTTCATAATGATAAATCTGTCCAGAGTGATAAGGAAAACACAAAATGTTGACGATTCGCTAGAGAGTGTAGCCAAAAAGCCAGCAAGTTTACATACAACACTTTCTCTCCAGCTCTTGTCATACAAAACATAAATGCCACGATAGTAATAATCCGCTCCAGCAATAATGAACAGATAGACTCCCATAATAAAGTCAGATATACCCAAGTTTGTCACAAACAGACCATAACCTGTTCTGAGAACTGACCTGTCCCAGATTACACGATAACCAATAACTGTCATGTTCCCAAGAACAGCAAGAACCGCGACCACCCAGAGAAGAACACGCTGAACATCGATACCTAACAAATCAAAACAAGAGGAGATAGCGTCATCAGGAGCGTGACACGTGTGGTATGGGATCAGCTGCCCTCTTATCTGTGGACAACACAACTGAAAAATGTCAGTGAACAGATCGTGACTGATACTGAGACCACTAAAGTAATCTTCATAAAAGTCTGCGATGAATAATCCTCGTAAATCTTGTTGGTCTTTTTAGCTGTCCATGGAACTCATAGAAGTCACCTCATCAGCTCCCATTCGTACCACATGTGTTTCCGTGTTAACGATATGATTGTTAAGTGAGAACCATGCAACTGATGCTTTATTAGTATTAACCAATGGCACTTATATTCCACACCAGGAAAAGATGCGATCGAGTTCGTCTTACATTGTATAGGCGATTTGACTTCTATCTCTTCCCTGTCGATATACCAAAATATCATCAGCAAAAATCATAGTTCTTCGTTATTGTGTACACGTTACATAGAACTGGTGACAATGGTAAGCCTTGTGGCAGCCGTGGAAAAAAAATTATATTGGCTCGGCACCTGCCTTTGAAACAGTGCTGCAGCGATCCACCCAATGAGGAAGAGGTGCACCGCCAGTTTGGGGAATATGCATGAGTTATTCAAACGGTACTCTGCTGTATACATCCTCCAGATCTATAGCAGCAACACATGTCTCATTTCGTCTGTGGAAGCATTCGAATACGTCATAAGCGAAGACTACCGAATTGAGCCATGTCCCTTTGTTATATCTATAACCTCCGGGTGTGAGTGGGAACGCGCATTTCTGTTCAAGGTTACAGGTGAGGACACGGGCGACTATTTTCTCCAATAGCTTGCCCGCGATTTTCTGCATCGTGATGATTCTGTAGGCACTGATCTGAGAATGGTCCTTGTTTGCGTTCGGTAGCCGTAGTAAGTAGCTGTGAAGACACTCCTACTTAATCTGGCAAATCCGAATAACAGACTACTTTCAATAACCACTTTGGCCAGTTTTTGCAATTTGTCGTCATCTAAATATCACAGATCATAATTTGGACCAGGAACAGGATTGTGTGATCTATGAAGCGAATGGTATCGTTTATGATTGTGAGCTCTTCTCCCAGCATTACATCCTCACACAATTCTGAAATGGATGTCCTTATTCTCATTTTTGCCGGCTCATTTCTTTGGTCAGTCTGCTCAATGTAGCTGGTAAGTAGGGCCATATCTGGTAAGTAGGGCCATATCCCTTTGCTCTCATCAGAATTGTGCCATATCTGGCCTGTGCTCTGGAAGTCTGGTATGCCACTGTTTCATGTTGTGCCATTCATCTTCTGATGCGCATCCCAGAATGTGGTAAGCAATTTTTCTGAGCAAACATTTTTACAGAAACCATGGCACTTGGTATCCTTAGCCTGCTTAGCACATAGTTCAAAGTACATCATTTTTGGTCCACCTCTTCTTTCAGACTCTTCATGAGCCCAGGTTGTGTTCTTCCATTCCTTCTGGCTTTCTGCAATGTCGCGACCGTATGGCTTTTGTTCTGCCAAATTTAATCGACTTCTGCTTTCCGCCATCGCAGCTGCGTCCATCTTTCCTTTCTCCTGCGAGGGGCACCCTGTTTTCTATGTCTGATTTTGCTAATGACGACTTGGTATATGTTCACATAGTGAAATGTGTGGGGCTTACTTTTCGAGCCTATATTTCAGCCTTTCTCACTTAGGAGGAAATATTGATAGTGATCATTTCGTGGAATCCCAGTACACTCCACTTGCAAACCGGTGCGAAAGCGGAATACACCAGTTTCAGGTCTATGATACTATTAGAGTCCCCTGTTCGAGTGGCCATTCTTGTTGCCCTTCCATCATTCAAGCACACTAAATCGACCACACCAGTGCGTTCTCTAGGTCTTCCTCCTGCTTGTTGGTTATGAATTTGGCATTAAAGTCTCCGCAGAAAATGACGTTCTCCTCCTCGATTGTTGTGTGTCCACCTTCCCTTTACAGGCGTGTACATTTACAACCACAAAAGGAACTGGGGTCTGCACTCTAATTACATGTACCTGCATTCCTGCATTGTCCCACGCAGACATATCAACATCAGCTGCTACCATGTTGTTTCGCACAAAGATGACCTGTCCAAGGAGTCTTCTATTGCAGAAACAATGATATCCAGGGGCAATAACCGTCTTATCACCAAGAAGTGTTTCTTGCAAAATCATTATATCAGAGCCGCACAGTAGCTTATCAAGAATGGGACGTCGTTTATTTATAGATGCACAATTCCAATATGTAACGGGCACATACTTTAGGGTAAACCTTTCACACTTCGACAATTTGCAGCCACTTCTTTTACCTTTTCTAGTTTCCCTGCTTCGTTGTAGTCTTTTAAGCTTCATCTCAGTACTTACTGTCGTCATGATTGATGTGGTCACTGAACGTCGATGGTGCGGATGGCTAGACTTACGTGCACTCACTCAGTCGCACTGTCCAGAACCCGTTTCCACGTTATAGACTGGCCAACTCCAGTCAGTCAGTTCTACGGCATGTGGAGACACCGTAGGCGATTGATTTCAATCCTTTAGAGGCTCACATAAATAAAAATACGCTTCGTTGACAAAGGTCTATTGAAGATGCGCCGTCAATTCGGACGCACCATGTGCGCTCAGCGACATGGATTCCAGCGACATCGATATACACTTGCATCTCATTGCTTATGTCTGATGATGAAATAACCGTGATCATATCAATCAAAACTCATCCTTTGAACATTGATTATAACGTTACAGACTGGACAGCTGTTTTAGACATCGCATCAATAACAACTCCGTTATGAGTTTATAGTCTCGCATCCAGCCCTCTATCAGGTTTAATTGTATAAGAACAATATCATAATTTAATACTTCCAAAACCTACAATTACAGTACGCAACATACTCTATAGTAAACAAATATAATCTACAACTGTTCAACCAGGAGTCTCTAACTAGTTATCTACCAAAATCGTTACGTCCTTTAAAACAGTCCGAGGTGGATTTGTTTTTCTATTTCTGGCTAATTTCATGTTATAACTACTTGGCTGATTCCCCAAATTCATTTGTAAACTATCTATTTCTAACTAATCCTTGTGACCACCTAATTTTCTCCAGGTGGTACCCGTCTCACTGTGGCCATTCCTGATCTAAACTATCATACCTGTTCTCCGAAAGAATGGGAACTGATTAAATGATACACGTTTCTTCCCTCAACGAGTTTACTCACGTGACGACATAATCATACCACCACGAAATGACGTTACACTGAACTGTTCTCAGCGTGGATGCTCAACTTAACGTCTCGGTCATTCCCCTGTTAATCCTTATGACTCTCACCCTCCTAGTACACTATTTTATACCGCTAAAACCCAAGGCACAACAGTAACATCTTATTTCACTACCAAATGGCTACTTCACAAAACACATTTTCGAGTCCAAATGTCGCTGAATCATATTGTGATTTTGTTATCTCGATGTTTATATTTTGTGTCATATCAATTGTATGAACACAAATTGAGAAGGAATTACATGTGACAACTGGATTTACTACTTACGTTTTCTTCATATTAAAACAACTATGTATTCATGTTTATTGAGAACATGGCATACCATTATATGTCCTCATTTTTGTCAACTGAGAATTTGTTGTGTAGACTATACTATCAGCAACTGGCGTTATGTAGATGCCATCTAATTCATGGTAGAAAGTAATCTGACCAGCAGACACAAGTGAACACTAAATAAGTGTCATAGAAAGAATGCTTGCAAAAAAGAAACGAGAAGGATGATCAAGATATCATTGGACGGAGAACGCTACAAAGATTATATTGAAACTGGGCCAAGAACATTGCCATAGAACGTTATATAAATATACAATGAAGGGAGGACTTCCGGTTCCAAAATGATGGAACGAAGGTTCGTGTTCTCTCGATCGCTGCAGAAGTTGAATTTGGAGACTGATTAAATCCAACTCTTCAATGCAATTTTCTGCGCTAAAGTCAATCTGAATTCCACTTAACAAACTTTCGCCAATGATGCTGAGTCGTACGCACCTCAATGTACCTCTTTGACAAGTCCAGTTTTGTAAATATGACATTCCCATGTCACGATTTGATATGCGGTTTAGGTCAACACATTGACTGCTATTCGAAGGCCGTTGTTGGAGTTGTTTGACGCCAACTGTTTGCATGTTGCAAATCATAAGTGTGGACTGCTCTGCTTGATCAACCGGGGTTTTCACTTTTGAGATTCTGCACCATCTTTTCGTGCGTTGTTAGCTGCATTTGTTATAGTAATCGGAATTTTATGAGTGTAACCATTGTCGTTTGTGCTACGTCATCATTATGGCTGATTGTATATAACCAAAACGGACACCCACTATTAGTGAAAGGCGAAATTGACTTGCGTTCATGACTTTGCAGCACCTGGATGACTTCCGGAGGTTCATGTTAGTCAGGAAGGATGTTGACTAGATTCACGAGGGCTACTGTGAGATCAAGGGTGGACATATGAACTGGTTTACAATTTTACAAATTCAGATTGCAGAAAGATTGTACGGTCTGTTGTTTGATGTGCGATGGGATAATCCAAGGACTAACTGTGTTCCATATGTTCCGATTTTAGTGTCAAAATGATGTCCTAACATCATGAACATGCATAAATATATACACATATTTATATATATATATATATGACGATCATCATTTTCAGGCGGTCGTGAACTTCCGGTCAATATGGTGGATAGGGGGCAGGAACCATTAAATGCCATATCTAAAAAGTGTTCCTTGTTGCAGTTTCCTCATACTTCAAGTCCAGCTTGTTGCAGAATCTACTGAGTTAAGTGCTCTATATGCACTGTGAGTAGTTCGTTACATCTGTATTGATCGTGTTTCGATATTCTGATACTGTATATTACGATATTACGATGAATGATGATATTGTATGATGGAAAACAGATGGTTGTACACTTTCTGTGCGATTTCGCCTTATGTCTTTTGGCGTGTGCTGAGTAGGCTATGATTGGGACTACAGCAACCTTTCTTTGTTTCTCTCTCTCTCTCTCTCTCTCTCTCTCTCTGCGATCAGGGCTCAATCAGAGTAGGATCCCAGACTCTCACATGAAGTCTGCTGTCAGGTTTAGTGTGTTGATCGCCCCCACAGACAGAACATCACATTTAGAGTCTGCCAGATCCACTCTGAATTGAACACCCGTTAAAAGGTTGCACTGTGTTCTGCGCCAGTGGCCCAGTGCATCCGATTTCAGCCAGCATTTTATTCGGATTTGCATTCCTTAGCCTTTGATTGTCCCCAATCTTCCTGCAAGCCAGCAGATGATCTTTTCTGTAGGGTGATTCTGCCCTTAGATGGTCGGCCCTCCCAGGTTTATGAGCACCATCTGCCCGAGTCACTAGAGGTGACTAACACAGACGTGCACACACAAAGATAGAAGATGTGACCAACACAGATTTGCACACAGCGATACGAGGCATGACTAACACTGACATACATCAAGATATATGCCGCATGACTAACAAAAACATACACATAAAGATATGAGATATGACTGACATAGTCATGCACACACAAAGATGTTACACGTGCCTAACATAGACATGCACACAAAGATATGAGATATAATCAACATAGACATGCACACACAAGGATAGGAGATTTTTTCTTTGTTTGGGTGATGAGATAGTAATTCTGATGATTCCACTGGCACGAGCAGTTGAACAATTATGGATTTTAATTTGTTTGCAGTGATACCGGGACCTTACATAACCGTAATAAATAGGGAGACCTAGATATAGGACGGGTCAAAAGGACATATGGAGGAACAACATTACATAGATTAGAACACCATTATCAGTCCGCATCAACAGATATCGCACGCTTGTGTCAATTAACCACCACATTTATGAAAACAAAGTCAAGATCATGTTTCTCTGTTTTAATTGAGAACGGTAGAATTTACAACACTTTCAGAGGTAAAGTGAACATCACATTTACATTAAATAGCAAAAGTGACTAATTAAATGATAAAGAAAGAGCAATTAATACCAAAAAAATATTAAAATATAAATTGAAAAAAAATAAATGTCTGCCTATAATATTCTACACTGCCCCTGATAGTCAACCACTATCCACAAATATCTTCGATTGTGAACCACTGTCCAGTAAAATCCCCAATATATTTCTGAGTCATTGATAACAACCAACATTCTTCTCAAACCTCGTTTTCCTCCTCTTTCTGACGTTGATTTCATTTTTTTTTTTAAATATGTGTAAAACTTACTATAACTCATCCGAGAGTGAACCACTGTTCATAAATATATTCGGTTTTAAACCATAGAACGGGCATATTTCCGATACTGAATCTCTGTAAAGAATATCTCCGAAATCCGTCAGAGTCGCCGATAACAGCCAGCATTCTTCTCAGATATCTTTTTCATCCTCTCTCTGACGTTAATTTCATTAGAAACTACTACTCTTCTCGAACAAAAATCTAATTTTCTACTCCACTATATTGTCACTCTCAGACTCTGAATAAAAACATTGGAATCATACATTCTTCTTTTGGTAATCAGAGTCAGGAAACCTATATAAAGACGATAGTGTCTCTATCGCATACATTTGGACCTAAAGTTTCTCATTTCTCCCATTGGATGTAAAATTCAGTTACGAAGATTGGTGCTCATTACAAAACAAAACGACCTATGCTACATTGATGTTGTTTTGACAGATTTATCACAATTTATTAGTTGGTGAACAATATTAAATCCTTGTTCTGTGCCGGACAGTATGTACATCCGCAAATGTAAAACTCTCTATACCATTCCAATAGTACAGTATGTGCTATATTGCAGTGTTTCTCATAAACACTTTTACGGCATATGTTGAAATAAATAATATTCTACACTGCCCCTGATAGACAACCACTATCCACAGATATCGCCGATATTTTCTCTTGTAAAGATGGTGGATCTAGGTCACGTTCTCTCAATCGCTGCAGAAAGTGCATTCGGGATCTGATTAATTTCGGTTCTCCATTGCACTTTACTGCGTTCAAGTCAAAATGATGATCTACTTATTACATCTGCACCGCAAAAGCGAAGTCGTTCGCCGGCAACATTCCAGTTTTGACAAATCAAGTGTTGTGAATGAGACCTTCCAACGTCTAGACTTGATCTGCGCTTTACGTCAGATTGTTGATGTTCATGTCCGTTGTTGGAATTCCTTGACGCAAGTTATTTCCATGTTACTCATTAATGTAAAGTATATTGCCAGCCGCAGGTTTATCTCTTAGGATATTTGCACCGAGTTTTGTTCGTCATAGGCTGCTTTCACTAGAGTAATCAGGAATCTAATTTGAGCGAAATTGGGATTACGACATTTTTATGTGCTGCGTCATCGTAATGGCTCATCGTACATCCCTAGACAAGCCGTACGATAATCTTACGGTCCGCTTTTTGTTGTGCAGTGGGGATAATTTGACGACTATGTCTATATATTCGGAATTGGAGCAACAACGATGGCCTGACATCATGAAGCGCTACATTTTTTTTTTAAATACCACGATCATCATTTTCAAGAGGACGTGAACTTCCGGTACATTGTCGATAGGCGACGGGAACAATTGAAGGCTATGCATGAAAAGTGTTCCTTGTTGCAGTTTCCTCATATTCCAAGTCCGGCTTGTTGCAGTTTCCTCATATTCCAAGTCCGGCTTGTTGCAGGAGCTACTGAGTTAAGTGCTCTGTGCACACCTGAAGCTGTGTGTCTCATCCGTTTTGATCATGTTTTGATATTCCAATTGCTTACGATGAATGATGATATCGTATGGCAGGGAACAGTTGGCTGTGTTCACTTTCTGCGCGGTTTCGCCTTATGTCTTTTGACTTGTGCTGAGATTGCTTCGATGGGGACTACAGTTACCTTTATTTGTTTGGGAGATGAGATACTAATCCAGATGATTACGCTGGCACGGGCGGTTGAGCAATTATGGATTTTAATTCGTGTGTAGTGATATCCGGGCCTTCCATAACCAAATAACCAAATGCTGAAATAAAAAAAATGGACTAAATATGTGCATTTCCATATAAATGTTATATCTCGTAAATTGTGGCATATTAAAGTTATTAAACAGCTAAATTGTTATGTTAATGCCAGTAAATTTTAAATAAAATTGAAAAACATAATGTACATAAACATTACTTATATCCATGTTAGCATACATTTTCATTATATTTTTCAACATTTTATTCTAATGAAGAAAATGATCATTTAAACACGTTAAAATTCTTATTTTTTCACTGAAGATACTACACATGCATTTGCTTCAACAAGTTCCTATAATGTAGAAACAGCAATTATAAACATGTTTAAAAAAAATATTTTTGTAACGAATAAACAGTAATTATTAACACATTTTTAAACATTTATTTTTCTAATTAAGAATATAAATAGACAGCATTTTTTTCTATTAAGTACACATACAACAAGTTTTAAAATATTCGTTTTAAAAGAAGAAAATACACACTAAAAATAGTTTTTGAAACCATTTTTTTTCTTTTGAAGAAAAGACATATATATATATATATATATATATATATATATATATATATATATATATATATATATATATAAACAATCTTTAAAACATCGTTTTTTTATATAAAAACATAGATGAATCAACATATGCCAAAGTTGCTGATTTTAGTGAAAACAAATTGGAAGATGCCCCAAAAGGTTATGGAACAGAATTTTACCAAATTTCTTGAAAATATTCACTGAAACAAACAACAATGTTTCAATCGTAATTGTCGGGAAAGTGTTGAATGCTTTAGCTGCCCTGCTTTTGATCTCTTTCTTTCTTTTGATCTTTTCACCTCCTCGAGTAATCTTACTAACAAGATATACATACATTTTGAAATGCGGAATAATTTGTCAATATATATTACGATTTATCATAGAAAGAAATGACACTACAATCTTTCTTGAAGATCATAACAAATCAATATGCCTATAAAAACAATGTAGGAGTATATCATAAGATATAATCACATTCAAAAGTGGAGGCGAAGGCGCACCTCCCAGCACCAGAGCAGGAAGTTGTCAGCGACTCATAGATGATGGCTTGCTCCAGGATCGGTGAACCAAAACCATCCAGACTTTGCTCCACCTCTCCGCGGTGCCTACAGTAACAAACTAAACTGTCTAGTCTGGCCGAGCAGGGATCGAAGAGGGAAGACAACCGGGTACTCAAAAACGTCATGCTGAACTCGGATGTGTTGGGCCGAAAAGCGCAAATATCACAGTGTTACACTGCAAACTACAACACAACGCAAACACGTCCACTTAATGTCCTTTTAAGGGCGGATGACGAAGAGGAATTCTACAGTCTACGAATACTCTAGAGTACTTTAGTCATCGGGCGAACGCAACCAACCAACCACATTCAAAAGTCATTGACTGATGAGATGGGAATGAAGTCAAGGCATAAAATGAATGGGTAGCTAATTTCAGGGGCAGTACAAGGCAAACATACACACATGTATAACTACCAACTGCGACGAATGGTTGCATTGTACAAACTATTCTTTGTAACATCATTCTAATGACACTTCATGATTAATGACACACTAACTGTCTTGTATATTTTGTCTGTCCTGTCCTTTAATTTCACCTTCCTACTTTATTCCACGTTGTCACAATATAATCCCATATATACCATTTTATATCCAAAAATAATGATACTTTTTTATTATTAGAAATAGCCTTCAGCTTTGCTCATTTTAGAACGTTCTCTTTACTCTCCCTTTATCTACCCATTGCGTTCTTAACATTGCTCTATCAAATCACAATCCTTTAGCCTGGAGAGACTTTCTTATTTGCTGCTCTAATACTTCAACGATCTTAAGAGTAAAGCAGAATATTTGTCACTGCATATCTGGAAGCTGATGTATTTTACATTTAATTGATAGTCATTACAGAAGTGCTGTCTTTGTTACCACCGATAGAATACATTACCGTTAATTGAAGTTAATAATATATTATTAAATTGTTACATTACAATTATTTCATAACTTTGATTCTATTGTAGTATTACTCTAAGTAAATTGGATGGCTCTGGTGTCACCGTGTTTAAACTGCTCCCATTTAGCCATAATAGCAAGGATCGTGTACATAAGTGGTTTTGCTGCAGAACTAATAGGGAGAACGATCACCATTGTCCAGGCGTAAGCGTCATTGCTGATCAAGTAGCCACTAAGAGTCAATAATCCCATGATTCCTACAGGAAACCAACAGACAAAAGGTGGACAAAGCTACCAGAAGCAGCTGTTTAGCTACAGTTAGATCGTTAGCTCTTCTGGACGAAGTGTGATTCATTCTGTTCTCAGACATGGCACGAAAAATGGCTCTTTGACCGTAAGCAATGATAAGAACAAGAGAAATATTAAGGGCGATAAATACGGCGAAGGTGAACTCCCAGCCTTTAAGCCGTTTAGTTGTCAAAGGTAAGCCAAGACACATTGCGTTAGAAGAATATATTTCAAACCTGAACACAATGGGAGTCAGTGCAAGAAGGAGACCAATGATCCAAGATAAAGACAGAACGAAATTTTATTCATTTTGGAAAACTTGACTTGACCAAAGGGAAACTTCAGAATCAGAAATCTGTCCAGTGTGATAAGGAAAACAAAGAATGTTGACGTTTCACTAGAGAGTGTAGCCAAGAAGCCAGCAAGTTTACATACAACACTTTCTCTCCAGCTCTTGACAAACAAAACATAAACGCCACGATAGTAATAATCCGCTCCAGCAATAATGAACAGATAGACTCCCATAATAAAGTCAGATATACACAAGTTTGTCACAAACAGACCATAACCTGTTCTGAGAACTGACCTGTCCCAGATTACACGATAACCAATAACTGTCATGTTCCCCAGAACAGCAAGAACCGCGACCACCCAGAGAAGAACCGCTGAACATCGATACCTATCAGATCAAAGCAAGAGGAGATAGCGTCATCAGGAGCGTGACAAGTGTGGTGTGGGATCAGCTCTCCCCTTATCTGTGGACAACACAACTGAAAACTTTCAGTGAACAGATCGTGACTGATACTGAGACCACTAAAGTAATCTTCATAAAAGTATGTGATGATTAATCCACGTAAATCTAGTGATTGATATATGATGTTATGAGGAAATGTGTTTCTTTCAATGCTCCTGATTTTTATAAAGCTCAAGTTTAAATGTTTCAAGCCAGGAAACATTAAAACAAAAGATTTATTGAGAAGTGACAGACTCGTGTGTGAGAGGTCGATTGTTTCTAACACAATTAATTGCATGTTTTTAATTTCAACAAACTCTTTGTTGTGTGACAGATTCAAGAGTCGGACATTATCCAGCGGAGAATCGTATATTTCATGAGCGTCCAGGGTCTGCAGGCGATTAGAGCTCATGTCTAATATCTGCAGGCCATTTTGTAAGAATTGTTTCAAGATACTTCTACTTGTGAGATTGTAGTGAGAGAAAATAACGATGACAACGTTGTTCATGTCATAGAAGCTTGCTCCACTGAGGTCAACGTGAGACAAGTCCAAGTAACGCGTTCTCTGGTCAAAACTGTCATCATTTAATGTTGGTATAGGCTTATTGTAACCTAACACCGTAACTGTGCCCGATATACATCGGAATCCTTCAACACACTTTACTTGACAGTCCACTTCGTCATCGCTATGTGGACAGTCAGGATGTCCGTCACAAACTAGGTCAGGATGGAGACACATTTTACTATTCCAACAAGCAAAGTTTCCAGTACACGAGCTAAGAGTGTAATTATTCTCGTCATCTCCTGTAGGACAGTCTAAATTTCCATCAAAGACATAATGTTGAGGGATGCAGTAAGTGTTCACACATTTAACGTATCCCTCTGGGCACTCAAAGTCCCTACAGTTATCCAGGTGGGACAAATCTCTACAACCCATTAGCACCGCGCCCATGTCCTTTAAGTAGACACACTTGGGAGACCACAACCGATGTCCCAGACTGTTGTAACAAGAATAAATCGTTTCTAGTCTCCCTATAGTCTCGTCTATATGTCCCTCAAAGGAACAGGAGCGGCTTCTAGGTTCATCCAGCCTTAAATAAGTACCTTATTTTTTTTATGGGAAAGTAAAACAGTACGGGTGTAATACTGACCATATTACCCCACAAATCATGTGCCGAAAGTCTTTATATATTATGGTCACTGATATCATATTCCCTATACGTCGCATGATGCGACGGGCTCTTTAATTTACTTTCTTTAAGAGAATGTCTTGGCAGGTCATCAAGAGAAAGGATAAATACATGTCGTGATCGAGAATTGTGGAGAAACATGATCACATAAACCAGCAGTCATGGACTTGATGATGATGATTCTCAAGGCTAAACTAGACTGACATTTAAAACAAAAACTATTAGCATTAAGAAGTTTTCCTGTATTTTAATTTTGTTGACATATAACATTGTATAACACTGGAGTTATTTTTTTTTAAAGTTTGCATTTAACCTAATTCTTTTCATGTTTCCTGCCTTTTAAGGTTTTCAAAAATTGTTATATCGCTAGTCTGTGTTGACTCATTTGATTTTCTAAAAAAAAAAAAACTGCGAAAGTCCATAGACAGTAGTAGATGTTGTAGTAGCTACAATTCTCCGAGAATGATGCGATGTGTAAAAATGTTAATATTACGGTATTAACAGCTGTTGTTTTACTGGGAGTGATAACTTTGAGACTCACTCTCTATAACAGCAATTAATGTTATTTGTTAGACAGTTTTAACTTTGAGACTAGCTTTCTATAACAGTAATTAATATTATTTGCTAGACAACTTTAACTTTGGAGCAACGCTCTACAGCCGTTTGCAATTCTAACTTGTAAACAAATGTTAACTGCTGTGAAAACATATTTAAAACTATTATTATTTTTAACAATTTGCAAGTTATAAGAGAACCCCACTGTCTTCTAATTGTTAACACAGTTCAATTTGAGAACAGCTAAAAGACAATAGTTCCTTTAGTTTAAGCTGTCTAACAAATAATATGAATTAGTTTTATATTGAGTTGGTCTCAAAGTTAACGTTCTCTAACAAATAACATTAATTACTGTTATAGAGAGTTGGTCTCAAAGTTAAAACTGTCTAACAAATAGCATTAATTACTATTATATAGAGTTAGTCTCAAAGTTAAAGCTGTCCAACAAATAACAGTAATTACTGTTATAGAGACTTGATCTCAAGGGTAAAGCGAACATTTTTAAATATCGCATAATAGTCAGCGAATTGTAGCTACTACAACATCTGCTACTGTCAATGGACTTTCGCTGTTTTTTTGGAACATCAAATAAGTAAACACAGACTAGCGATATAACAATTTTTGAAAACCTTAAAAGGCAGGAAACATATGAAAAGAAAGAGGTTAAATACAAACATATTTTTAAACAATAACTCCAAAGTTAAATCAGTCTTTTCTAATGGATGTGAAACATGAAGAACAACAAAATGACAATCGCGAAGATACAGATCTGTATGAATAGATGCTTGCAGAAAATAAAAGGATGGCAATGACAAGACAAATTCCCTAAGGTAGAATTATGGAAACGTGCCAGTAAAATACCAATGAATAAAGAGATAGAGCGAAGGCGATGGCGCTGGATAGGACACACATTGCAGCAGCCAATTGAACGTATTACACAGTAGGACCTTGTTTGAAATCCCCGGATAAAAATGACGAAAAGGAAGACCAAAATATTATCGGAGAAAACAGTTGAAATCAGAGATGAAGAGGATGGGAGAGAAATGGATTGATCTTAAAAGAATGGCAATAAACAGAACGGTCTGGTACGTATTTGTTGAAAAACGATGCTCCACAGGGAGCTGAAAGTGTTTGTTGAAGACCATTACTCCATATGAAGATGCAAGTGTTTGTTGAAGACCAATACTCCACATGGAGATACAAGTATTTGTTGAAGACCAATACTCCACATGGAGATACAAGTATTTGTTGAAGATCAATACTCCACATGGAGATACAAGTATTTGTTGAAGACCAATACTCCACATGGAGATACAAGTATTTGTTGAAGACCAATACTCCACATGGAGATACAAGTATTTGTTGAAGATCAATACTCCACATGGAGATACAAGTATTTGTTGAAGACCAATACTCCACATGGAGATACAAGTATTTGTTGAAGACCAATACTCCACATGGAGATACAAGTATTTGTTGAAGACCAATACTCCACATGGAGATACAAGTATTTGTTGAAGATCAATACTCCACATGGAGATACAAGTATTTGTTGAAGACCAATACTCCACATGAAGATGCAAGTGTTTGTTGAAGACCAATACTCCACATGGAGATACAAGTATTTGTTGAAGACCAATACTCCACATGGAGATGCAAGTATTTGTTGAAGACCAATACTCCACATGGAGATACAAGTATTTGTTGAAGACCAATACTCCACATGGAGATACAAGTATTTGTTGAAGACCAATACTCCACATGGAGATGCAAGTATTTGTTGAAGACCAATACTCCACATGGAGATACAAGTATTTGTTGAAGACCAATACTCCACATGAAGATGCAAGTATTTGTTGAAGACCAATACTCCACATGAAGATGCAAGTATTTGTTGAAGACCAATACTCCACATGGAGATACAAGTATTTGTTGAAGACCAATACTCCACATGAAGATGCAAGTATTTGTTGAAGACCAATACTCCACATGAAGATGCAAGTATTTGTTGAAGACCAATACTCCACAGACAGCTGAAATGAAGAAGGCAACAACTAAAGAGCGATATAACTTTTTGCGAAAAGGTATAAAGATATACACTTTTTTTTATTTCCTTCATAAAATAAATACAATTATGTCTACATTTGTTGTCATGTTTATGAAGTCATAGTGTCAGCAACATTTATTGGTTTCCGAACAGTTCATCAGATTCTGTTGTGTGAGTCATCGCTAAACTTTCATAGAAGTCTGACCAAAATAATGAGCAATAGAATTATAAGATTGTGGTGAAGAATGTCACGTGAGACACGAGCTAAATATAGACGGTGTCGTGTTAGCTCATTGGTCAGTGGTTTACCGAGGACATGACGTTGGTTCGATCCTGATTTGTGATTTCTAGATAACCCCTGGTTTAATTGGGTGCTGAGTTTTATCCTGTTTGACGTCGTCTAGGCCCACTCATAACTAAACGAGTGCTTTATTCTGATTGACTTCTCCTAGATTCATCCTGGCTTCAATGGATTGTTTATGCTGATTACTTTCTTCTCGCTCCACCCTGGCTTTAAGTGTGTGTTTCATCTTGATTGACTTCTCCTAGATTCATCCCGGCTTCAATGGATTGTTTATGCTGATTACTTTCTTCAAGCTCCACTCTGGCTTTAAGTGTATGTTTCATCTTGATTGACGTCTCCTAGATTCATCCAGGCTTAAATGGATGGTTTATGATGATTTCCTTCTTCTAGCTCCACTCTGGCTTTAAGTGTGTGTTTCATCTTGATTGACGTCTCCTAGATTCATCCAATCTTAAATGGATGGTTTATGCTGATTTCCTTCATCTAGCTCCACTCTGGCTTTAAGTGGGTGTTTCATCTTGATTGACGTCTCCTAGATTCATCCTGGCTTAAGTGGCGATTTTTTTCCTAATTGACGTCTCCTGTATCTGTCAAGGTCATCGGTGTCTTTTTCTTGGTTACGTCTCCTGGATCATTTAAGTCTTAAATGGGTGTTTTTTTTCTGAATGACATCTCCTGGATCCATCCAGGCTTAAATTGTAAATGGTGTTTTCCTGTGGAGGAAGGGCGGCTTGACGTGATGTAATTGTATCGGTTAATTTGTGACCTTGACTGAATGTGACACAGACTAACATAAACACCAGTTTATGTACTCGACAGTAGAAACCAGAAGTCGTGGGCCTTGTCCACCGTCATAGGAGATCACATTAACATCGATCTTTTTCATAATGACTTTCCCTTCTGTATTGCTCCATTCCTTCATCTAACAATTTTTTTTAAATATCTATTTTTGTTTATTGTAGTGCAGTCATGTTCAGATTTTGTTTGACTGAGAGTTACTATGTCCAGTTATATCGTATGCGTGTTATTTTTTTCTTTCTGTTTCTCTTTAATTTTATTTTTTTGTTATCATAACAGGAATGTGATCCGAGTTAACAGCAGCTCATGGGTATGTCTTGGCTTGTATAATATTGTTTCTAAATCTATCCTTTGGCAGTTTCTCTCGTATCTTGTTTTATCGTTAGGACTTGTCTGCGTACATAGTTTTTCTTTTTGTTGCTCAAAATAGGTGTTACATGTTACCAATTTATTTTCTTCATAAAATTGTATTAGTCTTTCTCTTCTTTCGTTTCGTTTTCTTAGACCATCCCTTTCTATAGTGTTCTTTAATCTATCTTTTGCTACTTTGACATTTATGTCACCCATTACAATTACAATGTCAACTGTTTTCACATGTTTCATAATTTTCTTTATCTCTTCTTAGTATGCTTCTATTTGTTCATTTATGGTGTCCTGGGTGGGTGCATATGTTTGTATTATTGATTTGTAAAAATGTGTTACTTTAATGTTAGTGGTATGATTCTATCATTGTATGACCAGTGAGACCTTACGCATTTGTGCAGCTATTTTCTTTACCAGAATTCATAAACCTCGTTCAAGTTCATTTTTGCCTCTGTATATAGATTTATTTCTATTTCCCTTTATGTAGCCATTTTATGTTTCCCTTGATGTAGCCATATTCTATTTCCCGTGATATATTATTCACTAGAACAAAGGAGTATGTGTTAGCACTCGGAAAAATTGACAGACAGTGACATGGCAGTGACCAGGGCATGCACCTGGTTGGAGTCATAAAATTAAACCCACGCCTGCATACTAAGTGATTCGATAAGGATGATAAGAAAAGCAGATTCAGGCTCTTTACGCAGGCAAATGGGTAGAGTCATTGCAGACGTCACATGCAGGGTTACATTTGCTTACGTTATTGGAATTATGGGAGTAGGGGTAAATACTCCCATAATTCCAATATGGGAGTATTTACCCCTACTCCCATAATTCCAATAACACTTCTTTGTTCTATTATTCACTCATGGAGAGTCGGACAAATTCGAACTTATGTCGGAGGAAAGATTTTAAAATAAGTACTTGGAATGTTAGGACTCTGTATCAACAAGGGAAATTGGAAAATCTAATTCAAGAAGCAGAACGAATAAATATAGATATTTAGGCATATCAGAGACTAGATGGAAGGAATGTGGGTACATTGAAGACGAAAAATATACATTTATATACTCAGGAAACACAACAGAACATCAAAAGGGGGGGGGGGGTAGGAATAGTGATAAAAAGAGAGCTACAAAAATATATAAGTACCCACTGGACATACAGTGATAGGATTATACTACTCAAGTTGAAAGCAAAACCATTCGACATAGCAATAATACAGACATATGCACCTACTCAAGACTACACAGATGAACAAATAGAGGCATACTATGAAGACCTAAATAAAGTTATGAAGCAAGTGAAATCTTCAGACATCTTGATTGTAATGGGTGACATGAACGCTAAAGTAGGAAAAGGTAGATATAAGACAATTATAGGAAATCATGGTTTAGGAAAAAGAAATGACAGAGGAGAAAGATTAATACAATTCTGTGAAGAAAACAGGCTGATAATATGTAACACCTACTTTGAGCAAGAGAAAAGGAAACTATACACATGGAAAAGCCCTGGAGATAGGAAGAGGAATCAAATAGATTACATAATGATAAAAGAAAGGTTCCGTAACAGCGTAAAGAAACCCAAAACCTACCCAGGAGCAGATATTAATTCTGATCACAATCCTGTAATGATTAAAATGAAAATCAAACTAAAGAGAAACAAGCAAAAATCTGATTCATCAACAAACCCACTCGACATAACAGCTTTAAATCAAAAAGATATTAAAGATACCTATACAATACAAGTAAAGAACACATACCAGAAGCTGCTAGAGGAAGGAATTGAACAATACAGAAGAGAAAATCCTGATGAAAAAGTAACAACCAAATGGCAATGCATAAAGAAAAGCATACAAAAAGCCTGCGACACCTTACCCAAAAGAGAAAAGAACAAAAAACAAAAATGGATAACTAACACCATCTTAGAAAAAAAATGGAAGAAAGGAGACAAGCGAAGAACACTGCCCAATACAATAAAATAGATAATGAGATACGCAAAATGTGCAAAAAGGCAAAAGAAGACCGGCTCAGCCAAAAATGTAGAGAAATAGAAACTATGGAAAGCAAACAAGACCTAAGAGGAATGCACACAGAAATAAAGAGAATGACTAATAAAAATAAAAAAGCCACAGAAGGTGGATGCATTGCAGACAAAAAAGGAAAAATGCTAACAGACAATAAGGATATCATAGATAGATGGCAGGAATATATAACAGAACTATTTCATGATCAAAGGGACAAGAAACCAGTTATAAAATGTACATCAGGCTATAAAATCGTAAAATCTGAGGTGGAAAAAGCTATAAAAACAATGAAAAGGGGAAAAGCAGCAGGACCTGAAAGCATACATATAGAGATGATACAGGCACTTGAAGATTTTGGCATTGAAGTGATTACAGACATATGCAACGACATATACCACACAGGATACATACCAAATGAACTAAAAACATCAACTTTCATTGCATTGCCTAAAAAGAATGGTGCAGTTGAATGCAGTGACTTTAGAACAATAAGCCTAATGAGCTATGTTACAAAAATCTTGCTAAAAGTCGTACAAGGAAGGATTCAGAATAAAATCAATACTGAATTAGATGAGCAGCAATTTGGATTTAGGAAAAATAGCGGGACAAAAGAAGCCATATTCTGCATGAGAACATTAATCGAAAAATACACAGAAGTAAACAAACCAATATATGCCTGCTTCATAGACTACACCAAAGCTTTTGATAGAGTACACCACAAACAACTTATAGAATGCCTAAAAGAGATACATCTAGATGACATGGATATACGACTAATATGCAATCTATACTGGGAGCAAACAGCAATAATAAAATATAACAAAGAGTTCTCTACACCCATTGATATAAAAAGAGGAGTAAGACAAGGATGCATCCTATCACCTAGCTTGTTCAATCTATACACTGAGCAAATCTTTAAAAACATCATAGAGATGCCAGGCCTACAAATTAATGGAAAGATAATCAATAGCCTAAGATATGCTAACGATACTGTACTACTAGCAGAAAATCCTAAAGACCTACAACAATTACTTAATGAAATAAACACGACAAGCAAAAAATATGGACTAGATATGAATATCAAAAAGAATAAAACTATGATCATAAACAAAGAAAATACTCAAAACCCACAAGTGGATATCAATTGAAGGAATAGACCTTGAGACAGTTCAGAACTATAACTACCTTGGAAATACTATAACCAGTGATGGAAAATGTACAACTGAAATAAGCAAAAGAATAGGAATGGCAAAAAGTAATTTTAATGCCATGAAGGACATACTAACATCAAAACAAATAACACCAGAGCTAAAACTAAGAATAGCAAAATGTTACATCTTCTCAATATTCCTATATGGTGCTGAAACATGGACATTAGACAAGAAAACAGAACAGAGAATTGAAGCCTTTGAAATGTGGATATATAGAAGAATAGGTAGAATTGGATGGAAGGAAAAGAAAACAAATGACAAAGTCTTAAAACAACTAAAAATGAAAAGAGAACTTCTGAACACAATTAGAACAAGACAAATGCGATTCTTAGGCCATGTTAAAAGACACAACAGCCTACTGAAAGTGATCCTGGAGGGGAAAATACAAGGTAAAAGAGGCAGAGGCAGACCAAGATTAACATGGACGAGTAACATCAAAAGATGGACAAATCAACCGATGACAACCTGCACCATCAAAGCAAGAGATAGAGCAAAATGGCGCTCCATGGTAGCCAACCTTCGTTGCGGAGACGGCACTAAATGATGCTTATTCACTGCCATAACCGTTATCGTCGCCCTGCTCGTGGTCATGAAGTACGCGCCCCTGTCGTCTTTGGCTATTCTGCATGCCGAGCGTGCTGTAAATAACCCGTACACTCCTTTGCTGTGGTATTACAGATCCGTCTTTATAGACGACTGCATCTTCCTTTTTGGTGTTGTCCCAGATGAGACCGTTGGCCTCCCCATCGTCTGGATTCCGCTCCCTCCATTTACTGTCCAATTTGACAACACACGAGAATGTACCCCTGAATAACATAGGTACCGCTATCCACTCCTTGTCAGGGTTGATATAGGTAAGCCCACATACATGTTTGATGACTTTTCTGCGAGGCTCAGCCACGATTTACCTTTTGCAGCCTGTTACTTTTCTGTGATAAGTTCTTGGTTTCCGACATTTTAGCTCGAAGTAAATTATTGCTGCTTTCTTTATTGTGTCTAGATTTGAATACAGAAACAATAGTGTTTGATTGTGTTGCCACGTTCAAAAGATGTAATCACCCTTGTTTAGGACACTATGTATAGAAATTAAGCAGAATATATGACGTCATTTACTTCTCTCTGCTAACAAATATTTCCTCTCTCGCCACCGTGATCACAAGTTGACAATTTTCGTAGTTAACTCGTGAAGTTGAGATCATCCTCTCTTACATCAGTCAAGACAAGCTACTCACTTTGGCGGATATAAACAATTGCACGAGATACTAAAGAAAGAGACGACAGTACAGCGAGGGTTTACTCAAGTTTTTATACTCAGTGATTAAGCTATTGATAAAAGAGAAGGAAGCATAGAAGTGGAACATGTACCCGTACCCAAAATGCAGATTTTTTAAATTCTAAAGACAACACACAGATACACGCTAATAACGTTCAGTGACTCATCTACCTAGAGACAACGACATTGAAAACCACACTATTAAATTTTCTGATAATTAATAAGGAGTAGAGGGGGTCACATTTTGTCGCATCTCTATTTTGGTAGATATCATTGGATAATCTTGAAACGAGTCGTCAATAAAGGTAATATCTCTTAATTGTAGCATAACAAGTGGCAGATGTTTTTGTAGTGAGAGATTAATTGTAGCACATAATTAGTCAGAGCTTATTGTAGTGAGAGATTAATTGTAGCATGTACTATCTGTTATTTATTATGTTAACTATCATTTATTGCTACTAAGCTGAACTTATCATAACAGAACTTATGACGTGGATAACCCCTCCCCCCCCCCCCAAACTGATCTGCTGTGAACGTAACACAAATTATCGATGATAGCATAAGAAGAGCATATCAATCTATAGTTTTATATATATACACGCGAGTGGAAAATTAATCCTGAAACCCTCCATATGACGTAACGTTGCCAGCGATAGACAACAAACGTTATTATATCCGCAGCAGCCACTTCTCACATATCTGAAAACGTCATCTTAATTGGAGGTTTTCCTGAAATATACTATCAGTCCGTGGGGCTTTGTAAACCTATAGATGGCTATGGAGAAAAGTGATACTTATTTTTAACGTGGTTATTTTGTATGGTGTTGTTATTGTGTTGGGAGAAGTAGTCAACTTTTTCAACCTGTTGATGTTTTATAAACAAGGGTACAGATAAAGAGCATCCATTGCACCACGTGCTCAACACAGAGAAAGGTGACAGGCTAAAAAGAAGCAAATAATGGGTGGGCCGAGCAGAAGATGTCATCAAACAGGTCTGTGGGCTTACCAATATCAGCGTTGGTGAGGAGTGGATACCGGTGCCTACGTCATTCAAGGGGAATTTCTCGTGTATTGTCACACTCGACAGGAAAAGTAGGGAACAGAACTCGGTCGTGGTTAATGCTGAGGTCAACGGTCTCATCTGCGATAACACCGATGAGAAAGATGCAGTCATTTATACAGACGGATCTGTAAGATAACACCAAAGAAGTGCATGGGCATTTACAGCACGCTCGACAGGCAGAATAGTCTACGAAGACAGTGGTGCATACCTCGTGACCACGAGTAGCATGACAATGGAGGTGATGGCAGTGACCAATGCATTCAAATGGTTAGAGTCACGAGACTACACCCACACATGTATACTGAGTGATTCGATGAGCATGATACAAAAACTGGAGGCGGGCCCTGTACGCATGCAATGGGTAGAGTCGTTGCAGGAATCCAAAATACGTAAGGTCACCTTTGTCTATGTCCCTGGACATGCGGGAGTACTGGGAAATGAAAGAGCGGACAGGTTGGCTAGCTGTGCTGTCGTTGAGGACGGTCAACCAATGAATCGGACGGACATCATCAATGCCCTCCGAGATGTGAGAAGAGCACATCACTTCGACAAACACAGATCCACGTCACTTCTTCGGATGATGGAAATGGGAGTTAACTTGGGCACAGCCAGAAATGAGACACTTAGTGGCCGTGTAAGAAGACTTATCAACCAAAATAGAACTGGAGTCGTCAGTCGCTGGACACTGCGGGACTTGCTGAGGATGGGATCTGAGCTCCTATGGACATGTTCGGAGTGCAATGATGTTGACCCGCAAATAACTCAAATAACCCAAACAAGGGTTTAAAGATACAAGTATCAACATTAGCTTCTTCCATCCCGCAATCCCAGTTTTGTGTTTTCTTTTGTTCCACAACATGTGTATACCTTCTTCACTAACGGTCAGTTTGTGAGTTTACATCTTCGACATTCTTACTCCAACTTTCACTTTTTGACATGTTCATTTGAAGCGAGAAATATTCGCACCAATTACCTGTCACTTACTCAGCCTTCCTCACCACCGAGAGATGCCAAACGATTTATCAGTCTCGTGATAACTATCCCAGTTATCGCTATTGATATTGTTAACGTGAGATATTCCACGCCATTATACATCACATCCTACATGACCTTGATGCCCTACCCAGGACAGAACATTTCTGGGTCACCTCCCCTCTACAAATAATGACGTCACGGTAGACTTCCTTTGTTTCTCTCGTGGAATCGGTTTGGTGGTTTGTTTACTATTCTGACCTTCACCTTAATTTTAATCCCTAAACTCGATTAGAGCCTGGAGACAAAAAACAGCCAGCACTGACCTGGATAAAGCGAAATCTATATTTAAACATGACAGAGTCACAACAATTAAAGTTATATTGATTGCTGGTAGTTTAGTTGGTGAATGGCAGTGTGTGTTGGCGAGTGTTTCTGTAGCAAAGCGGTAAATATAATATATCGTAGCATGTAAAGTTGTGAGGAATTATTGATGCACTATTTTACTAGTTATGCTTGCGTTTAAGGGCTGGCGTTTTCTTTAACATCTCGATATTTCGTTGTTTTTGTTTTTGTAATTCTTCGTTATTTAGTTGACATGGTTATCTTACACGAAGAATTGAAATCACATAGTCATCTTTCATGAAGAATTAAGATCACATAGTCCACTTACATGAAGAATTGAGATCACATTGTCATCTTACATGACGAATCGAGAAACATAGTCATCTTACAAGAAGAATTGAAATCACATAGTCATTTTACATGAAGAATTGAGATCACTTAGTCATCTTACATGAAGAATTGAGATTACATAGTCAACTTACATGAAATATTGAAATCACATAGTCAACATACAAAAAGATATGAGATGACACAGTTCTCTTTCATGAAGAATTGAGATCACATAGCTATCTTACATGTTATTTTGCAATCACATAGTTTTCTTACACGCAGAAATAGAGACCGCATGGTTATCATACATATACAATCGAGATCACATAGTTACTAACAATTAATTCCAGGACAAATAGTATCTTACATGTAAAATCGGGATCACATAGTTATCTTACATGTATAATCGAGATCATATAGTTATCTTACATGTAAATCAAGATCATATAGTTATCTTACACACAGAATGGAGGCAGTGGAAGCTTCATGGACCCACAGACAAGAACAAATCTCTTTAGCAGAGATGCTGCTATGGGATTCCTTAAAACTGTGACCAGCAATATTAGTGAACTAGAAAGAGTTGTCAGATTACAACATGATTCAACCTGCCATCTCGGGCAACACAGAAGACGCTTTATTTCAACAATGAATTACAGTGGGACCCTAGAGGGATGGGACCCTAGCTCAATGAGTTATGTCTAGAGCATAGTTTGACAAATATAATTATAATGCAAATCACAGACCACATTTCGCCAATTGTAAAGCATCCTGCTATCTCATTGGAAACAACGAATGGAGCAATGGAAGAAATTGATAAACTATATCTTTATTCCAACTCGTTGCTATCAAAGTCAAACATGGAATCTGACTAAAGATCGTCTTCTTCTTTCCTTCCTCATCTGCCTTTCAGCGTCGAGGGGAAATATAATTTGCGTTATTTTGCTCTTCTGTTCGCCTCTGCTGCTGTTATGTTTCCTAGTGCTTCTAATATTCCATAGACTCATCTTTTTCGTGGTCGACCCTTGGGTCTGGTGTTCTCACATCCTTTGTTAAAGGTTCGTTGTGATGTGTTTTGTTCTTTCTGCCTTGTCACGTGGCCAAACCATTTTATCTGTTGTTTCCTTATATATTCTATGGCGGGGCTATACCTAGCTTTGTTCTCAGTTCTTCATTTCTGATCTTGTCTCTCAGACTCTTTCCTGTCATTCGTCTAACACATTTCATCTCTGTAGAGGTTATTTTTCTTATTGTTCTTGCATCTAGGGTCCAGGTCTGGCATTGGTAGCACAACGTTGGGATGAAGATTGTATTGTATAGTGCTCGTTTTGCCTCCAGAGTTATTTCCTTGTTGGACAATAGTGGTGGTAACTGTCCGATGATTAGACAAGCTTTGTTGCATCTTGATTCTATCTCTGCTGTTTGGGAATTATTGTTTGTCATTAGACTTCCTAGGTATTTGAATTCCTCTACTTGTTTTAGTTGTCTGCCTTCTATAGTTATGTTGATGTTCTGTTTATTTTTGGCGACATTCATGACTTCTGTTTTGTTGAAGTTGATTTTCATGTTGTATGTGTTTTCATGTTTTTTTTTTTTGCCTGAGATGTTGAGTTTGTTTAAGTGTTCTTGTAGGTCTTCTATTGTTTCATGTATAAGTGCGGGATCGTCTGCAAATAAAAGCTCGTTTGTCTCCTCTTTCTCTGATGGGTTGGCTAGCTTGCATATATGGTCCATGTATGTAATATACAGTAGGGGGGATAGTACGCACCCCTGTCTTACACCTGATCTAACTTCGAAGTGGTCTGTGTAGCCTGCTGCTGTTATGACCCTGCAGCTGCTGTTGACGTAGAGGTTTTTAATAAGGTTAGTTAGATGTTGGCAGGTTGAATCATGTTGACTAAAGATAAAGAAATAAAACTGACAACATTAGAGATGATATGTCTCAGAGAAGCTATTTACAAAGCATGAAGAGATCATGTAACGAACGATGGAATGAAAACTATCATTTAAATTCTACCAGAATCGAATACATAGAGAGACAAAGATTAAAATGGTTTCAACATTTAATGCGCACTAACTCCTCAGTACCAATCAAGAGCGTATAACAACAAAATGGAACAACCAAAATATAGATGTAGACCGAGAAGAAGATGTATTAAGGGAATTTAAGACATAATAAAACAATACAATATCACTACGGGCCAAGCCTCATAAAGTGCCCTTCATAGAAAACACTACATTGACTTAAAGCTGGGACGCCAAAAAGCAGAACAGGATAAAAGAAACAAAAGCTGTAATGCTGCAAATTAAGGCTATATTATAGATTGAGATATATACATCTAGTATTTTAGCTTGCAGATATGACACTACACACGCCCTTTACCTGGGGCGCGCGCAACAAACTGTAATCTTGAACACAAATGGACGTGCTAACTTGACTGTATTTATGTTGAAACTTTAATCTTTAGAGTTTAAAACATGCCTGTTCCCCAAGCTCCACCAATACGTACCACTCCCTTGAGAGGCTTTCACCTATACCCTGCCTCACCAAAGAAAATGAGACTTTAAAACTTTGTCTTGTGTTTAGACTCCGAGTGACCAGGAAAATTGGTAGGAAGATTATATTAACTTGCTCCTCTAAAAACAGATCGTCGCTGCCAGATCGGCGAGGGGACCAAGAAAAGAACGTGGAAAACTTGCATGATTTGCAGATAATGATTATGCCTGGCGGTAGTTTTATAACGGACACAACTGTCCCTGTGGATCATCAGGAAATGCGGTGCCGGCCCCAAGAATAGATAAGCTGTAGACAAGTTCCCTGTAATGAACTGTAGAACACTGCAATTGAAGTAGACAAGTTCCCTGTCTAACAGTGATCTGTAGATCCCAGTTTGATGAATACAAGTTCCCTGTCTAACAATGATCTGCAGAAAACTACAATTGATGTAGAGGAGTTCTCTATCTAACAGTGATCTGCAGAATACTACAATTTGATGTAGACAGGTTCCCTGTCTAATAAGGGGTTAAGGCAAAGAAATGCAAGTGAATGCATACAAATGCGAAGCTGCAGCAAAGCTGAATGCGAGGAAAAATTGAAAAAAAAGAAAAAAAATGGTATGTTAGAAGCTTTACGTGATTAGTAGACGACACAGATTCGAACGACGATTCGACTCAATAGGCCTTCAGCAGGAACAAACAAACAACATACACACACAGATATGTGAATAAGTAAAACTAATCCTACATAGCTAACTAGTAATGAAACATCAAAAACAAAATAATCGAAATATATTGACTTCCCTGTGTGTCGTGGACTGTGGTCAGGCTATGAAAGGATTTTCTCACGGGTGTAGCTGTAATTTATACCCTGTGGTGAGAGGTGAAGGGTTCTAAAAATACACGAGTGGGGGGAACGCTATCTAGGTACGTCGACTACAAAGGCACAGGCAATATCTGAAAGTATCTAAGGGCCCATAAATACATGTATACACACACACAGATGCGTGTATACATATGTACACGTGCAAGAAGACGTGCACATACTAATACATATCAACATACACATACATACACACACCCATACATGTGTATGCATACAAGCAAGAGCACATATACATGCATGTATATGCGTATACATATATATACCAATACCCGTGCCTATGAACACATACATGCATGTGCACATCCATACGGGGACAATCATATGTGTGGAAGGGTTCACACCGGGGTCAGTGTGCAAACTCGAAGGAGAAAGAATAGAACAGTAGAATGACAGGTACTCAAAAGGCGGAAAGAGTGAGATGTATGAGAGTGGGTTGCAATAAAAACATATGAGGGGTAAGTAGCGCAGAAAAAAGGTATATAGGAGAACACCGAAGTGCCTCAACGGGGACTAGTGGAGAAGAACTAAGAATAGCGTGGCATAGTAGATAGACTAAAGAGCCACAACATGGGTGGTAGAGAGGGCTATGCAAGAGGGAAGGAGCAGCCGAAAGGAAACTATGTGTATGAGTGTGATACATTCATGCCCCGTGGGGTCAGCGAACCATACTGGAATATGAGGCGATTTTCCAAAGTATATCGGCTGCGATCGCCAGAGTGACAGAGGACAATACCAGTGACACGGATGTCGTCTTTGCCCTTGTGATCTGGGGAGTTGAAATGGGAAGACACTGGAGTGCCAGTATTCTGTTGGACATCTCGTAGATGTTCACAAAATCTTTCCGCTAATCTTCTACCAGACTCGCCAATATAGGTCATGTGGCATCGTTGGCATATAACCATAATCCATGCATTGAGTATCTTCTCTTCCATCTCTCTCTCCCGAGGTCGCTCATACCGACTTTTTACCCTTGATGTTTGCTCACTCTACACCTCTATTCCTCACTCCGACGGCCTCCTGGCTCTACGTTTCTTTCTTGACCAGAGACAACACCCCTCTGTTGATACTGCAACTCTTCTCCGCCTTATTGAGCTTGTACTCAACCTCAACACCTTTCAGTTTAATGGTAACTTATATGACCAAGTCAGTGGAGTAGCCATGGGCACCAAGATGGACCATAGCTATGCTTGCCTATTCATGGGTTACCTGTAGTACCAAATTCTCAATTCTTATCAAGGTCCTCTTCCCATCACATACCTTCGGTACATTGATGACTGCTCCGGACTCACCGATCTACCTGAGGATGACCTCTCCAGGTTTATCGACTATATTGGTAGCTATCACAAAGCTATCAATATCATCCTCACAACTTAGCTGCTGTGAGGATACTCAACCGCTACCGTTCCATTCTCCTCTCTGATCCCACTACCCGTCTACTTTTCAGTGATCCCCCGATGATCGCTTTCAAGCGCGACAGGAATTTGGGTGACATTCTGGTTAGGAGCCATCTCCCTCGCTCCTACCCTCAACACTTCGGTACGGCCCCTTGTGGTCGTAACTGTATCACCTGTGCCTATGTGCTCCCTACTGACTCCATCTTATTCCCCAATGGACGGTTCGTGATCAAGCATGGCTTCACATGTGTGTCCCGCAACAACATTTATGCCATTATATGTCAACGATGCCACATGACCTATATTGGCGAGTCTGGTAGAAGATTAGCGGAAATATTTTGTGAACATCTACGATATGTCCAACAGAATACTGGCACTCCAGTGTCTTCCCATTTCAACTCCCCAGATCACAAGGGCAAAGACGACATCCGTGTCACTGGTATTGTCCTCTGTCACTCTGACGACCGCAGCCGATATACTTTGGAAAATCGCCTCATAGTCCAGTATGGTTCGCTGACCCCACGGGGCATGAGTGTATCACACTCATACATATAGTTTCTTTTCGGCTGCTCCTTTCCTCTTGCATAGCCCTCTCTACCACCCATGTTGAGGCTCTTTGGTCTATCTACTATGCCACGCTATTCTTAGTTCTTCTCCACTAGTCCCCGTTGAGGCACTTCGGTGTTCTCATATATACCTTTTTTCTGCGCTACTTACCCCTCATATGTTTTTATTGCACCCCACTGTCAAACATCTCACTCTTTCCGCCTTTTGAGTACCTGTCATTCTACTGTTCTATTCTTTCTCCTTCGAGTTTGCACACTGACCCCGGTGTGAACCCTTCCACACATATGATTGTCCCCGTATGGATGTGCACATGCATGTATGTGTTCATAGGCACGGGTATTGGTATATATATGTATACGCATATACATGCATGTATATGTGCTCTTGCTTGTATGCATACACATGTATGGGTGTGTGTATGTATGTGTATGTTGATAGTTATTAGTATGTGCACGTCTTCTTGCACGTGTACATATGTATACACGCATCTGTGTGTGTGTATACATGTATTTATGGGTCCTTAGTTACTTTCAGATATTGCCTGTGCCTTTGTAGTCGACGTACCTAGATAGCGTTCCCCCCACTCGTGAAATTTTTAGAACCCTTCACCTCTGACCACAGGGTATAAATTACAGCTACACCCGTGAGAAATTCCTTTCATAGCCTGACCACAGTCCACGACACATAGGGAATTCAATATATTTCGATTATTTTGTTTTTGATGTTTCATTACTAGTTAGCTATGTAGGATTAGTTTTACTTATTCACATATCTGTGTGTGTATGTTGTTTGTTTGTTCCTGCTGAAAGCCTATTGAGCCGAAACGTAGTTCGAATCTGTGTTGTCTACTAATCACGTAAAGCTTCTAACATACCATTTTTTCTTTTTTTTTTCAAATTTTCCCTGTCTAACAGTGATCTGCAGAACACTACAACTTTATGTAAACATGTTCCTTGTCTAACAGTGACAGTAGAACACTACAACATGATGCAGAACAATGGTTCTTCAAACCAGCAATAAAAAGAAAAATGTTCGTCTGTCTTTCCCTCTGTTAAATGACAGAAGTTCTTGTGCCTATCCCTCTTTGTTAAATGACAGAAGTTAGTGTGTCTATCCCTCTTTGTTAAGTGACCGAATTTTGTGTATATATCTCTCTTTGTTAAATGACATAAGTTCTTGTGTCTATCCCTTTTTGTTAAATGACAGAGATTATTGTCTATGTTTGTGATGAAATCTTCCCTCTGGTAGATTCAAGATAAGTAACAAGCAAGTCACAATGCAACCCAGTTATATTGATGTTTGTTGAGAAATCATACATTAACTATTGTTTGTTTGCTGTCTGTTGATACATTATACATAAACTATAGCTTGCTTGTTGTCTGTTGAAAAATCATACATAAACTATTGCTTGCTTGATGTATGTTGACAAATCATACATAAACTATAGCTTGCATGATTTAGTTATTCAGTTATTTGCGGGTCATCATCATTGCACTCCGAACATGTCCATAGGTGCTCAGATCCCCTCCTCAGCAATTCCCTCAGTGTCCAGCGACTGACGACTCCAGTTCTATTTGGTTGATAAGTCTTCTTACACGGCCACTAAGTTTCTCATTTCTGGCTGTGCCCATCTTAACTCCCATTTCCATCATCCGAAGAAGTGACGTGAATCTGTGTTTGTCGAAGTGATGTGCTCTTCCAACATCTCGGAGGACATTCATAATGTCCGCCCGATCCATTGGTTGCCCGTCCTCAACGACAGCGCAGCTAGCCAACCTGTCCGCTCTTTCATTTCCCCGTTCTCCCGCATGTCCAGGGACATAGACAAAGGTGACCTTATGTATTTTGGATTTCTGCAACGACTCTACCCATTGCATGCGTACAGAGCCCGCCTCCACTTTTTGTATCATGCTCATCGAATCACTCAGTATACATTCGTGGATGTAGTCTTGTGACTCTAACCATTTGGATGCCTTGGTCACTGCCATCACCTCCATTGTCATGCTACTCGTGGTCACGACGTATGCACCACTGTCTTCGTAGACTATTCTGCCTGCCGAGTGTGCTGTAAATGCCCATGCACTTCTTTGGTGTCGTCTTACAGATCCGTCTGTATATATGCCTGCATCTTTCTCATCGGTGTTATCGCAGATGAGACCGTTGACCTCAGCATTAATCACGACCGGGTTCTGTTCCCTACTTTTCCTGTCAAGTGTGACAATACACAGAAAGTCCCCTTGAATGACGTAGGCACCGGTATCCACTCCTCACCAACATTGATATTGATAAGCCCACAGACCTGTTTGATGACATCTTCTGCTCGGCCCACCCATGATTTTGCCATGCTTGCATGATGTATGCTGGGAAAGTATACACAAACTATTCCTTGCTGCCTGTTGAGACATAACAAAATAAACCATTGCTAGCTTGATGTCTGTTGAGGCATCACACATAAAACTAAAGCTTCCTTGATATATATTGACACACCATATATAAACTATTGATTGCTTGCTGACTGTTGAGACATCATACATAAATTATTGCTTGCTGACTGTTGAGACATCATACATAAAACTATTGCTTGTTTGATGTATATTGACACATCACACATAAACTGCGTGATTGATATATGTTTGGACATCATAAATAAACTATTGATTGCTGTCTGTTGAGATATCACAAATAAACTATTCCTTGCTGACTGTTAACACATCATAAATAAACTTTTGCTTGCTGGATGCATATTAAAATATCATAAATAAACTATTGTTTGCTGTCTGCTGTGATATCACAAATAAACTATTCCTTGAGGAATGCTAACACATCATAAATAAACTTTGCTTGCTGGATGTATTTTGACACATATCATAAATAAACTATTCCTTGCTGACTGTTAATACATCGTAAATAAACTATTGCTTGTTTCTTTGTTTATTTTGTTATAGTATTTGCCTTTGGTTTGACCATTTATATTATTTTGTTGTGTAGATTTTGAAGGCTTTTGTCGAAATGTGTGCATGTCTCGTCTCTACTACTTTAGCTGCTAGATACAATTGCATGTTTATCTGAAATGAACATAACGATGTCGAGTTGCTACCCTCAAGAGGGCATAGACAACATTGAGATCTTGAAATATTAGGAATGAACAATCACAAGTTATTGTCTGAGTGGAGAAATAAAATGTGAATTTAAAATAGAATAGCCATCGACAGACCATCACGCAATAAACGTAACAAAGATACGAGTAGCATCTTGTCTTAGAGCGTAGGGAGAAGCAATGAAATAAATCAACACATTTATCACTGAAATGTTGATACAGAGCTATTTGTTTTCCCTGATCATGACACTGACGTCCATTCATTTCAATGAGAAATTGTATCTGTCTTTATCCATTTTGGAAATACGTCCAGTAATCCGCCATTAGCTTTCAGAATCAATGTCTCAGTGTCACTGTGACATATTAAAAATAATATTACAGCCACGTTGAAGTAATTCATAATTTAATACCAGAAATCTAGTCGTCTTTTTCATTAGATCATAATGTAGTAATATAATTGTTGAGAGAAATAATAACCGGTAATGGCATCAGCCATCTGCTCTTGGCTACAAGTAGTAATTTAGGAGAAATATAACTATGACTAAGCTATGACTTACGGGAAATCCTGAAAGATAAGAGTTCGATGAAAACGACAGACAGTTAATACGTAGGTTGGGCACTTCTTGACGTTATCGCATATTTCCTTCATCGTTGGTGAGTGCATTAATTCAATGGCCAATAGCCCCGTACTTGGAACCGACGTTGTCAAACTAACATGAACCCCACTGAGCTTCTCACCGTCAAATCTATATTCTGATAATTTAGTAATATCTACATCAGTATAATACGAGAACGTTAATGATGATGATGATGATGATGATGATGATGATGCGGTCGCCCGATGATTTGAGGTATTCTAGCGGATACGAACCGTAGACTTCCTCCACGTCATCCGCCCTTAAAAGGACGTTAAGTGGAGGTAGTTACGTTGTGTTGAAGTTTGCAGTGTAACACTGTGATATCTGCGCCTTTCGGCCCAACACATCCGACTTCAGCCGACATTTTTGAGTACCGGGTTTGTCTTCCCTCTTCGATCCCTGCTCGCTTGGCCAGACTAGACAGGTTAGTCTGTTTCTGGAGGCACCGCGGAGAGGTGTAGCAGGGTCTGGATGGTTCTGGTTCACCGATCCTGGCGCAAGCCATCAGTTATGAGTCACTGACGACTTCCAGCTCTGGTGCTGGGTGGGGCGCGCCTTCGCCTCCGAGAACGTTAATGATCAACAAGATAATGTACCAACATCACTGGTCAATTCGTTGACAATTATTACGCAAAGCTTCAACGGCAGATTACATTTTGATGCAACAAAATTTGTTGAAAATAGAAAAAAAGAAACTTAATTATTTCATTTAATCAGTAAGATCATAGCTTTGTAATATATATTAAAAGTATATAAAAATTATGGCCACTAACACCATATTCCCTATGAATATATGTGAGCTCTTTACTTACATATTTTAAATGTTTAATCAGGAAGAGAGTAACATTGTGATCTCTCTCTCTCTCTCTCTCTCTCTGCGATCAAGGCTCAACCAGAGTAGGATTCCAGACTCTCTCATGAAGTCAGCTGCCTGTTTAAGCGATTCGATTGCCCCATATATTTTCTCTTCCAGGGAGGTTGGTGTGGACCACATTGTTCTTCTCAAGTCTGTGTACTGAGGGCAATCCCGTAGAACATGCTTTGTAGTCATATTGTCGAGTGTACAGTAGCATAGGCTGGCTGTACCTCTTATCGAATTGGTGAACATGTGATTTCTCATTCTATTGTGTTATTTAGTTATGAAAATGTTTGAATGAAATAAATCTCTAAAGAGCTGAAAATGGTGATCAATACTTCTGATAGACACGTGGGCAAAGTTATCAGTGATAGTCAGAGTTACATGATAACCTTTATCCACTGTACCATTCTCGGTAATGTTATCAGCATGTTCGGATCGGTAGCTAACGTCATCAACATGGTCGTGTTTTACAGACAAGGTCTTGACGCAACCATCAACATTAGCTTCTTCTCTCTCGCCGTCTCTGATTTCTGTAGTTCAGTTTTTCAAATATTGTTTAATGTTTTCGTTAACCCTTTGTTTCTCGACTTGGACCTGCCGATTGTTTACGCAGATTTTCAACACATGATAGCAGGAGGAGCAAAGGGTATGTTCGCTAGAATCAGCTGCCTGATAACTGCATTTATCACCGCCGAGAGATGTCTGTGTGTTGTATTTCCTCTTCACATTAAACGAGTTATCACTCCTAGAAGAACCGCAACTGTTATCATTGTTATCTACATTTTTACCTTGTTATCTCCAGCCCCGTTCTACATCACATCTTACTACAACTGGATCTACTACCCGGAACTGAATCAAACCCTTCTTGGGATAGCTTTCACAGAACATCACTACATTTCTGTTGCCATTGTATATCCCATGCACTCGTTCTTTGCATTAGCTGGATTCATGTCTGTCCTGATACTCACATTCATTTTAGCATACAAACTAAAACAGAAAAATGAATGGCGACAAACGGCGAACGTTGATCTGGGGAAGGCGAACTCTATGTCTAGACGGGACAGAGCTACCATTACTATGGTTGCTTTTATTGCTGGTATATTAGTTGTGTGTTACACGCCGGCTTTTGTTGTGGCTATCGTCACATTAATTATCCCAGAGATGAGAATTGGAGGAAAACTGTTCAACCTTTACACCACCTGTTGGTCTATCATGATGTTCTGTGATAACATCAACTCCAGCGTCAACATCTTCTTGTACTATAAAATGAGCAGCAAGTACAGGTGCACTTTCAGAGAGATCGTCTCCCTATGTTTCGAGGACAGACACAGCGACATGAAGGAATGTGATCCTACAACGTCATAGATTAAATAAAATCTGAAGACATTATCTTGTCAAAGCCCGGAATGAGACACTGGATAACTACATCAACACTCGTTTATATAATGACATGATTCGACTTAACGAATTGATGCATCAAGAGAGATACACGTTGACTGGAGATAAACCAAAGACATCTAAGCTAAATCATCTAGTGTCCAGGCTGCATGAAACCGGAAATAGTCAAGACGTTTCCTATTACATTTAATGGCGTCATACTTCCAGTCATAAAAGTTGTATATGTCATCATGACTTTTCCTCATCTATAGTCTTGAATAGTTGGTTGTCAGGAGGTCGTCTTTGCAAATTGTCCTGGTGAGCATTTCAGAAAATGGCGATCACTTAAGACAATGACGATCACTTACGAAAATGATGAGCACTTCAGAAAATGGTGATCACTTAAGAAATTGGTGAACACTTGAAGAATAAAATAAAAACGGGATCCTTCTTTAAAATGCATGGATCCCGCTCATCTGATTTGTCGTGTCTGTAAACATGAAAACATTTGTAGAAGACACACTAAGTTGTGAGCGACAGCGTTGCGGAGAAAACTTCTGCAAACTCACTTCGAAAACAAGTACCACATGATAGTTCCAAAAAACATGAACATTAAATAAGAAAAACAGAAAAGGATGCTAGTGATGATGATGATGATGTTGATGATGTTGTTGATCATGATGGTGATGATGATGTTGATGACAATGAAGTATGTTAAATTATAATAAAGATTAACACATGTTTAACAATCAAATAAGATCTACTGTAATAATAATTTAAAGGAACAACTTTAAAACAAGTAATTTATTGTTTCATTATCTATTTCTCTAAATGAACATATTCTATATTGTTAATTGATACTCTAAAAAAACACTTGATATTATCACTCTTATTTAGCTATCACAATTAGAACATTTGTCAACAAATATACATTTCCGACTTCTTTAAAAAAAACAAATATTTGTATCACTTTTACAACGATGTTTTGTTTCTTTCTGGCTTCATGACATAGTCTTATTTCTTATTTCAGTGCATCCAACATTTCTTCATTCACACCCAATCGTCTGTTAAGAAATCAAGTGTCATATATTTGTAGCAGGGTTGATGACAGGTGTGGACCTTTCCTGGCTGTGTATGTCAGTCTTATATAGGTCTAGACCATGCCATATACATATATTAAAATGTATGACAGGTGTGGACCTTCCAGGGCATGTATGTCAGTCGTATATAGGTCCAGACTATGCCATATACATATATTAGAATTGATGTAATGTGTGGAACTTCCAGGGCGTGTATGTCTGTCTGATATAGGTCCAGACAATGTCATATACATATATTAGAAGTGATGACAGGTGTGGACCTTCCTTGACATATATGTTAGCCTTATACCGGCACATCCCATGCAGAATAGTTGATGATAACATCGCAGCAGGGATCAAGTGGGAATAAAATAGTCGGTCCAACAGTGGACTGGTAGTTACAATTAAATTAATTGTCACAGTTAGATTTGTATTTGTAGTTTATAATGTGTAGTTGCACAATAGCCTACTAAAAGTAATCTTGGAAGGGAAAATACAAGGTGAAAGAAACAAAGGCAGACCAATACTAACATCGACAAGTAACATCAAAAGATGGACAAGTCAGCCTATGACAGCCCGTACCATCAAAGCAAGAGGCAGAACTGAATGGCGCTCCATAGTAGTTAACCTTCGATGCGGAGAAGGCACTCAATCATAATGAGTTTCAAATGAGATGGGCGTTTGTTTTTCTTTTATAGGAGAAGCGATAGGTTCGTGTAGCAGTCGTGAAACAATGAGCTGTTTGCTCGTTACATGATTTTATCCATTGCTGTCCATCACAAAAGTGTTGTTAAGGGTTGGGTTATGATGAACTATCCATATTTAATGAACTCACTGGAGGTCGTTTCGTTGAGTAAATTGTTGTCACCGACCTAAATATGTTAAGCATTAGGAATAGCTGATGTAGAAGTATCTACACCTTCGACATGTCCAACATCGAGAACAGGCACAGACTTAACCTATGATGGGCTATCACGTTTCTATGAGTTTGATCACGGGTCGACATGTCCAACAACAAGAACAAATACAGACTTAACCTATGCTAGACTGTCAAGTCTCTACGAGTTTGATCATTCGGTCGACATGCCAACAATAAGAACAAATACAGACTTAACCTATGCTAGACTGTCAAGTCTCTACGAGTTTGATCATTCGGTCGACATGTCCAACAACAAGAACAAATACAGACTTAACTTATCCTAGACTGACAAGTCTATATGAGTTTAATCGTTCGGTCGACATGTCCAACAACAAGAATAAATAAAGACTTAGCCTATGCTAGACTGTCAAGTCTCTATGAGTTTGATCATTCGGTCGACATGTCCAACAACAAGAATAAATAAAGACTTAACCTAAGCTAGACTGTCAAGTCTATATGGGTTTAACATTCCAGTAACATAAGAGCAAAGGCTACTTTAGATCCTAGAGAAGAATAGATGGACCGTCTTCGTTACCAAGTTGAATTTGAGATAGAGACATGACTTTCTTTATGGTACAAGTCTAACAAAATGATTATTGAGAAACCTTTTAGCCAGTATGACTTATCTTGTCATTAACAATTAATGAATACCAGGTGTCCTTGGATGAAAGGCGATGCTATTTAGGAGAGTAAGGGGAGTGGTAAGTAATGACCTGTTACTATTCCAATACATCGAAAGCAAAACGTGAATATTCGACCACATTGTGAATGTTAACAACTATAAACGTGTTAATTTAAATGTATACAATGAAGATACTACATTGATACACTTTAGTACCAGGAATGTACAACGCAACCACAATTTGGTACCTTTAATATCGTACACTTTCACAATTTGGTACAAAGAAGATACTACATTCTCATAATTTATTACCTTGGATGCACTAAACTGTCACAATTTGGTACAAAGAAGATACTACATTCTCATAATTTATTACCTTGGATGCACTAAACTGTCACAATTTGGTACAAAGAAGATACTACATTCTCATAATTTATTACCTTGAATGCACTAAACTGTCACAATTTGGTACAAAGAAGATACTAAACTGTAAAAATCGGGAATCTTGGTTGTACTACACTGTCAACATTTGGTTACTTGAATGTTCTCATCCTCATCATCGAGTGCCTTCTCCGCAACGAAGGTTGGCTACCATGGGGCGCCATTCTACTCTGTCTCTTGCTTTGATGGTGCAGGTTGTCCTAGGCTGATTTGTCTATCCTTTGATGTTACTCGTCCATGTTAGTCTTGGTCTGCCTCTGCCTCTTTTAACTTGTATTTTCCCCTCCAAAATTACTTTTAGTAGGCTGTTGTGTCTTTTAATATGGCCCAAGAATCGCATTTGTCTTATTTGAATTGTGCTTAATATTTCTCTTTTCAGTTTTAGTTGTGTTAAGACTTCATCGTTTGTTTTCTTTTCCTTCCATCCAATTCTACCTATTCTTCTATATATCCACATTTCAAAGGCTTCAATTCTCTGTTGTTTTCTTGTCTAGTGTCCATGTTTCTTCACCATATAGGAATATTGAGAAGCTGTAACATTTTCCTATTCTTAGTTTTAGCCCCAGTGTTATTTGTCTTGATATTAGTATGTTTTTCGTGACATTAAAATTACTTTTTGCCATTCCAATTCTTTTGTTTATTTCAGTTGTACATTTTCCATCACTGGTTATAGTATGTCCAAGGTAGGTGTAGCTCTGAACTGTCTCCAGGTCTATTCCTTCTATTTTGATATCCACTTGTGGGTTTTGAATATATTCTTTGTTTATGATCATAGTTCTTGTCTTTTTGATATTCATATCTTGTCCATGTTTTTTGCTCGTCGTGTTTATTTCATTAAGTAATTATTGCAGATCTTTAGAATTTTCTGCTAGTAGTACAGTATCATGATTAGTCGTGATTTGTCATGATTAGTCCAGGCAATTTAAGAAGGTAGTTTGCCATTCCTTTCCTTCTTGGCAGTGACTGTACTAGTCGGAGATCGCAGCCATTGTCTCTATACATGAGATCCTCTGCCTGCCATCGCGGTATGGGGACCATAACCGGCTCTACTTGTCGACCTCTCCCACAACACCATTCACTACCTGATCCAATGGCTTCAAATAATCCTGATAGGGGGGCTAAACGGAAGCTCCACCTTGCCCAGGGGTGTCTCGAAGGCTAGCGGAGGAAAGGTGACGTGTTACTCCTGCTTTGGTTGGAATACTTGGTTACAACTGGCAAAATAAAAGGAAAGAGAGATCGCGGACGACAAAGAGAGAAAATAGTGGATAGCGTGGTGGCATGGCATGGAAAACAGTCAACAACAGAACTGATACGATGCACTGTAAATAGAAGATTGTGGAGGGACATGATCACATACGCCAACCGGTATGGCACATGATGATGAGTACAGTATCGTTTAGGTTATTGATTATCTTTCCATTAATTTGTAGGCCTGGCATCTCTATGATGTTTTTTTAAAATGTGCTCAGTATATAGATTGAATAAGCTGGTGATAGGATGCATCCCTGTCTTACTCCTCTTTTTATATCAATGTGTGTAGAGTTCTATTTGTTCTATTTTATTATTGCTGTTTGCTCGCAGTATAGATTACATATTAGTCGTATGTCCATGTCATCTAGATGTATCTCTTTCAGGCATTCTATAAGTTGTTTTTGGTGTACTCTATCAAAAGCTTTGGTGTAGTCTATGAAGCAGGCATATATTGGTTTGTTTACTTATGTGTATTTTTCGATTAATGTTTTCATGCAGTATATGGCTTCTTTTGTCCCACTATTTTCCTAAATCCAAATTGCTGCTCATCTATTTCAGTATTGATTTTATTCTGAAATCCTTGTACGACTTTTAGCAAGCTTTTTGTAACATGGCTCATTAGGATTATTGTTCTAAAGTCACTGCATTCAATTGCACCATTCTTTTTAGGCAATGCAATGAAAGTTGATGTTTTTAGTTCATTTGGTATGTATCCTGTGTGGTATATGTCGTTGCATATGTCTGTAAGCACTTCAATGCCAAATTTTTCTAGTGCCTGTATCATCTATATCTGTATGCTGTCAGGTCCTGCTGCTTATCCCTTTTTTATTTTTTTTATAGCTTTGTCCATCTCAGATTTTAAGATTTTATAGCCTGATGTACATTTTATAACTGGTTTCTTGTCACTTTGATCCTGAAATAGTTATGTTATATATTCCTGTCATCTATCTATAATATCCTTTTTGTCTGTTAGCATTTTTCCTTTTTTGTCTGCAAACCATCCATCTTCTGTGACTTTTTTATTGTTATTAGTCATTCTCTTTACTTCTGTGTGCATTCCTCTTAAGTCTTGTTTGCTTTCCATAGTTTCTATTTCTATACATTTTGGTTGAGCCAGTATTCTTTTGCCTTTTTGCATATTTTGCGTATCTCATTATCTATTTTATTGTATTGGGCAGTGTTCTTCGCTTGTCTCCTTTCTTCCATTTTTTCTAAGATTGTGTTAGTTATCCATTTTTGTTTTTTTGTTCTTTTCTCTCTTGGGTAAGGTGTTGCAGGTTTCTTGTATGCTTTTTTTTATGCATTACCATTTGGTTGTTACTTTTTCATCAGGATTTTCTCTTCTGTATTGTTCAATTCCTTCTTCTAGCTACCTCTGGTATGCGTTCTTTATTTGTATTGTATAGGTATCTTTAATATCTTTTTGATTTAAAGCTGTTATATCTAGTGGATTTGTTGATGAAATAGACTTTTGCTTGTTTCTCTTTAGTTTGATTTTCATTTTAATGATTACAGGATTGTGATCTGAATTAATATATGCTCCTGGGTAGGTTTTGGCTTTCTTTACGCTGTTACGGAACCTTTCTTTTATCATTATGTAATCTATTTGATTCCTTTTATTATCTCCAGGGCTTTTCCATGTGCATAGTTTCCTTTACTCTTGCTCAAAGTAGGTGTTACATATTAGCAGCCTGCATTCTTTAAAGAATTGTATTAATCTTTCTCCTCTGTCATTTCATTTTCCTAATGCATGCTTTAATATAATGGTCTTATATCTACCTTTTCCTTCTTTAGCGTTCATGTCACCCATTACAATCAAGATGTCTGAAGATTTCACTTGCTTCGTAACTTTATTTAGGTCTTCATAGTATGCCTCTATTTGTTCATCTGTGTAGTCTTGAGTAGGTGCATATGTCTGTATTATTGCTATATCGAATGGTTTTGCTTTCAGCTTGAGTAGTATACTCCTAGAGCTAATTTCCAATATTAGGGAGAAACAATCATCAGTTTTTTTGGCCATGTAATGAGAAGAGAACAACTGGAATATATTGTAACAACTGCAAAAATTGAGGGACGAAGAGATAGAGGGAAGCAAAGAGAAAAAATAACTGACAGCTTAAGAGAATGGCTTGGCAGAAGCTCAACAACAGAAATGATAAAGAGCTGCCGAGATCGAAACTTGTGGAGAGACATGATCATCTACGCCAGTAGGCCCGTTACTTGATGATGGTGAGTATAATCATATCACTGTATGTCCAGTGGTTACTTATATATTTTTGTAGCTCTCTTTTTATCAGTATTCCTAACCCCCTTTGATGTTCTGTTGTGTTTGCTGAGTATATAAATGTATATTTTTCGTCCTCTATGTACCCACATCTTTCCATCTTGTTTCTGATATGCCTAAAATATCTATATTTTTCGTTCTGCTTCTTGAATCATATTTTCCAATTTCCCTTTTTAATATAGAGTCCTAACATTCCAAGTACTTATTTTAAGATCTTTCCTCCGACATAAGTTTGAATTCTTCTCCATGGCTTCCTCTGAACTAGTACGTGATGAGGCTCCAATCTCTTTCACGGTGGTCTGCCATATACGTCTTTCGTGTTCTGAATATGCCTCATGTGTACCACAAACTTTGCTGTTTGCGCTTTCTGGGCCGTTGATCATTTTTGATTCATCCGCCCCATTCACCGTCACAGATTTTTCACATATGGGTTGAACATACCCGGTTTGCCGGCACCATTGTTGTCGAACCATGTGCTTGCCTATCGAACCGCGAGCACACGACACAAAGACGAATAAATCATATTTCACTTAAATATCGGTAAAGTTCACAGTACATCCACCCGTCAGAAGTAAAACATACACCAAACGGAGAATAGCAACACATAATTTCGCAACTAGACTGTCGCGTAAATCATTTAAATATATCAGCAATTGTCGAATTATAAAAAAAGTCATGTGTCATATCTTTGTGTGTGCATGTCTATGTCAGTCATATCTCATATCTTTGTGTGCATGTCTATGTTAGGCATGTGTCATATCTTTGTGTGTGCATTTCTATGTTAGTCATATCTCATATCTTATGTGCATGTCTATGTTAGTCATGTGTCATATCTTTGCGTGTATGTCTGTGTTAGTCATATCTCATATCTTGATGTGTGTCAGTGTTAGTCATGCCTCGTATTGCTGTGTGCATGTCTGTGTTAGTCACATCTCATATCTTGATGTGTGTCAGTGTTAGTCATGCCTCGTATTGCTGTGTGCATGTCTGTGTTAGTCACATCTCATATATTTGTGTGTGCATGCCTGTGTTAGCCACCTCTAGTGACTCGAGCAGACTTGGTGCTCTTAAACCAGGGAGGGCCGACCATCTAAGGGCAGAATCCCCCTACATAAAAGACAATCTGCTGCCTTGCAGGAAGATTGAGGACAATCAAAGGCTAAGGAAAGCAAACCTGAATAAAGTTCTGGCTGAAATCGGATTCACTGGGCCACTGGCGCAGAACACAGTGCAACGTTTTAACGGGTGTTCAATCAGAGTGGATCTGGCAGACTCTAATTGTGATGTTCTGAGTGTGGGGGCGATCAACACACTTAACCTGACAGCTGACTTCATGTGAGAGTCTGGAATCCTACTCTGATTGAGGCTGATCGCAGAGAGAATAAAAACGACTACACGCAGCCGCCATGAAACCGGAATCCGAATGTCATGAATGTTCTACAGTGTCATAATTTGGTACCTTGAATGTCCTACACTGTCAAAAATTGGTTACTTGAATGTCCTACACTGTCACAATTTGGTACCTTAAATGTCCAACATTGTCATAATTTGGTACCTTGAATGTCCTACACTGTCATAATTTCAAAATTTCAATGTCTTTCACAGTCCATTTCGTACCTTGAATACATTACACTGTTATAATTTGATACATTCAATGTCCTACATTGTCATAATTTGGTACCTTCAATGTCCTACATTCTCATAATTTGGGACCTTGAATGTCCTACACTGCCATAATTTGTATACTTGAATGTCCTACACTGTCATAATTTGTTATCTTGAATGTCCTTCACTGACATAAGTCGGTACCTTGAATATCCAACATTGTCATAATTGTGTACCTTGAATGTCCTACACAGTTATAATTTCATAACTTCATTGTCTTACACTATATTCCGTTTCGTACTTTGAATATATTACACAGTCATAATTTGATACATTCAATGTTCTACAATGTCATAATTTGGTGCATTCAATGTCCTACACTGTCATAATGTGATACCTTCATTGTCCTACACTGTCATAATTTGATACATTGAATGTCCTAACTGTCATAATTTTGTAATTTGGAACCAAGAATATACTACACTGTTACAATCTCGCCTCCCCTGTGCTTGGTATTGCTTTCATTTTGAATAGTATAATCCTATAATTGTATGTCCAGTGGGTAAATATATATTTTTGTAGCTCTCATTTTATTAGTATTGCCACACCTTAGATGTGCTGTTGTGTTGTCTGAATATATTAATGTATACATGATTTTATCCCGTATGTAACCACATTCATTAAATCTTGTCTCTGATACACCTAACATATCTATACTTAATTGTTCTGTTCTAAAATAACATTTTCCAGTTAACCTTTTTATTATAGAGTCCTAGCATTCCATATTCGTCGATCTTTCTTCTGACATATGTTTTATTTTATTTTATTTTTTTCTCTGGCATTCATCGGATTACTACGTGACGAGGCTCAAATCTCTGTCACTGTGACCAGCCATATTCCTCTTTCGTGACCTGTAAACTGCTCTTGTGTACCACATACTTTGTTGTTTTCACTTTCTGAGCCGTTGATCACTCACTTCTGATCTTCCTCGCCAAATACCGCCACAAACTTTATATATTCGGGATGAGCATTCCCGGTAGGCTCCATTGTTGTCAAAATAGATTGTACTACACTGTCACAATTTGTTATAAAAAACGGCGCTACACTGTCACAATTTGGTACTAAGAAGGCACTATACTGTCCAATTTGGTTTCTTAATTGTACTACACTGTCACTAGTTAGTACCAGGAAGGTATTACAATATTACAAATCGGTACCTGTAATCTACTACACTGTCACTAGTTGGTACCAGGAAGGAATTACAATATTACAAGTCGGTTCCTGTAATCTACTACACTGTCACTAGTTAGTACCAACAAGGTACTACACTGTCATAACTTGCTGCCAGGAAAGTACTATCTTACCACAAGGGGAGCAGTTCTACTGAGCCGACAACTAATTGAAGTCGTTCTAAAACAATTTGATGGACCCGACCACTAATTGAGGTCGTTCTAAAACAATTTGATGGCTCTCGACCACTAATTGAGGTCATTCTAATACAATTTGATGGTCCCCGACCACTATTTGAGGTCGTTCTAATACAAATTCATAGCCCCCGACCACTATTTGAGGTCATTCAAATACAATTTGATGGTCCCCGACCACTATTTGAGGTCGTTCTAATACATTGTCATGGCCCCCGACCACTATTTGAGGTCGTTCTAATACAATGTCATGGTCCCCGACCACTATTTGAGGTCGTTCTAATACAATTTGATGGCACCCGACCACTATTTTAGGTCGTTTTAATACAATGTCATGGTCCCCGACCATTATTTAAGGTCGTTCTAATACAGTGTCATGGTCCCCAGGAGCAAATCTTTTATTTCCTTCTCACAAAATGTTGTTTCCTTCAGATAAAGCCTGTTTGTGATTACCCAGTTTTTGTTGTTTTTTTTTTCAGAGGAATCGTGTTTCTCAGTATTATTGCGCGCCCAACTTGTCTGATCTAGGATGTGTGGAGAATAGCTCTTTGAAGGCATGTCTGTACTTGGAGCTCATCTTGTAGTAGAGTAAGATGTTGATGCTGGAGTTAATGACCTCTAGTAACATGGCCAGTGACCACAAACTGTGGTAGAGATTGTAATATGAACCTGCTACAGTGAAGCCTGGTAACAAGAAAGTTGTTAAAGATAGCAACACAGCCGGCGTGTAGCACACCACTAAAATACCAGCAATTAGCACAACCATAGTTATGGTAGCTCTGTCACGTTTAGACATAGATTTCGCCTTCTCAAGGTCAAGGTGAGCCGATTGACGCCATTCATTTTTCTGTCCTAATTTATAGATTAAGATCAAGGTGAAAGTTAGAGCGGACAGGAAACCTAAGAGTATTAGAAACGCGTGGATGAAATACGCTACAGCTTCCCACACCTCGTGATTGTCAGTAAAAGCAAACCCAAGAAGACTTGAGTTCGAGTCTGGGTAAAACAACCATGTATAGTAGGAGGTGAAGAAAAGTGGCGAGACTGTGATCAAAGTAGACATGTAGATAACGATGATAACTATCGCTGTTAATCTGGGGGTGATAATACTTTTAACGTGAAGAGGAAAGACCACACACAGACATCGCTCGGTGGTGATAAAAGCTGTTATCAGGCAAGTGTTTCGAGCGAACATCTCACCAGGAACGCCCATTGTTAGGAACTGCACGTCTGAGTACACAATCGGTAAACGTAGGTTCACAAACAACGGGTTCAAGAATAAATTATAAAACTGTTGGAAGATGAGACTACACAGATCAGAGACGGTGAGAGAGAAGAAGCTAATGTTGCTTGTTGTGTTCAGACCCTGTCTGTAATAGACCGCCATGTTGATGACGTTCGCTACCGACCCAAAAACACTGCCAATACCGCCCAGAATAACCAGGTTAACGACTAATGTGATCTCTCTCTGATCGTCGCTTATTAACTGCGCTGTGTACCTGAAAGAGTTGTTGGACGCCTCATTCAACATTATTGAGCAATATTGTCCCAGCTACAACTCGTTCAGAATTAAATAATTGTTCAGATTACAACTGTCCTCAAGATATGTCAGAAATAACTAGAGGACCATCAGGGCTGTCTTTCACATGTATGATCTCTATGTCGAACATATACGTCTGTATCATATGTGTTTTATGTGAGGTGAAATTTAAGATCTAACATATGTATGGTCTCCTCTTTGTCGAACATATATGGATGTGTTCTATGTGTTTTAAGTGAGGTGAGATTTAAGATCTAACATATGCATGATCTCCTCTATGTCGAACATATATGGATGTGTCCTATGTCGTTTATGCGAGATGAGATATAAGATCTAACATAAAATAGTTGATCTTGAGTACACGGAATGACTAAATGTCAATCGCGCCGTCAATTAAATCAGGAAATAAAATGTAATTCACGTAGCTCTCAGCACCAACATTAATTTATTGTGTTCACACGAGGTTACATTTGTGCATTTCCTGATTGGTTTATTTATGTCACGTGATAGATGTAGAAATTGTTCCACTGGAGTGGTGCGAACAGCCCACAGACAACGCTACGACACAAACATTTAGTTACAGGAAGTGTGGGCTGAAAGAGCTCGCTTCACTCTTCTAAAATAGAAGTAATTTAAACATAAAATGCAAAATATAAAGAACTCTACATTGCTCGAGAATTAACAGATAATCAGAATGTTGACACAAATTGAACGTCATTTGAGGACAGTTAATTTCTGCTTGGCTTGTTTATTGTTATTTCTGCCATTTCTCGTGTTGTTGCGACACAAGCCTATCAACTTGTATCTGTCGCTCAGTGGCGTTCGTAGCTCTCTCCTGCCATCTATTGGAAAATTAAGTCACGTGGTCAGTCAAACGAATCAATATAAGAAAATTGTTGACATTTCTTAAGCAATTTTCTGTGGCCGCTGAATACAACTTTTGCAGAGAAGTGTCATATTTATACGTTAGAAAGTTTCAAATTTATTGATGCGAATGAAGGACACTTTGAAATGCAAAATTGATGTTGATAAATTATTTGCATTTTATAAATGATTAGAGTGTGCGCCTATTGATAGCTCATCTTTGTCACACACAAAAATCAAATAATGTTTTAAAAAAGTAGCCATTTGAATGGTATTTTGTTGTCCCATTTTGTTACATTGAATCGTTTATCTGTAATATACGATACTTGAAAGAGATAACATAAACATTTTGCTTCCTCCCGTGGACAGATAAATGACGGCGTTTTGCGTGTGATGCCTGCATGAACATGTGAATATGTGTTTTAGGGACGATTATGGGTACATTTATTAATTACATCTAATGCAATTTGATTGGCTTATACTGCAGTTAACAATAATTGTCACGATGTCATTGGCTGAAACGTCAGGTCAAGGTGGATATTTCACTCACAGACAGGGCATCAATGCATCACGTGATCTGTTTGTTGCGTGATTCGATTTTTAAAAAAAAAGTATGAGTCTCTGGAGTGTCACGTGGGTTGTGCTAATGCAGTGTTGTAACCTGAGGTAGAATACGAGCAGATACAAGATAATCTCCACTCCTAGGTTTGTTAAGGTCATGAAATAATTTGTAGCGGCAACCAGGTAGATCGCATTCGTGTAGGTAGCACCCATTACACGTGAACAGATTTCAATTCCTTTAGACTTAGTGGTGAACAGATTTATAAACTGATAGCTCAACCTATTTATAGACAAATGGACAAGTCGCTTAGACGTGAACATAATTATTAAATAATGGAGCGAACTCTTAGAAGCGAAATAGAATTATAGACAAACTGTACGGCATCTTAGAAAATAACATGGTTATAGACATAATGGTAACTCCGCTTAGAGATGAGGAAGTCTAGAGAAAGCGAATTCTACAGGTATGTATGTGTATCTTTAGATTATCTAAAATAAACATAAAACTGCATATAACAGCTGAATTAGTTGAGAGACGAGGAGGTCTAGAGAAAGCGAATTCTACAGGTATGTATGTGTATCTTTAGATTATCTAAAATAAACATAAAACTGCATCTAGCAGCTGAATTAGTTGAGATACGAGGAAGTCTAGAGAAAGCGAATTCTACAGGTATGTATGTGTATCTTTAGATTATCTAAAATAAACATAAATTTGCATCTAACAGCTGAATTAGTTGAGAGACGAGACAGCAACGATGTTTTAGCAAAAGCCTTCTTCAAATAAAAACAAACAAATATACAAATATCATCGCTAAAGGCATACACGTTACTAAAAAAAAAAAGAAATATAAACACTATAGTCAAAAGCTTATCCGAAAGAAATTGCAGAAAGAAAATGTGGCTAGGATTTACGTAGCTGATGGTTACACACGATTAATAGACTTATGACAGATACGATTTAATTTGACCAAAAAGGGCCATATAGAGAAACATTGTAAAGTTTATCCTAAGATAACACTGATAAGGGAGCCGTGATAGCTCAGTGGTTAGTGAACTGGACTACAAAGGACAAGAGGTAGGGTTCGATCCCAACCGACGACTCCCGATTCACCCAGACTGAATACCGGATTTTTTTCTGAGAAAGTAAAGCGGCACAGGCGTAATACTGACCACAGTACCACAAAAATCATGTGCCGAAGGGCTGTAAAATATATGGTCACTAACACCATATTCCCTATACGCCACTTGGCGTGGCGGGGGTATTTTACTTGTTTTTTTAACACTGATATGTAATGACGATATACTGTAAAGATACAAAGAAAGTATTACTATAGTATGAACGCAAAGAAAATATTAATAGCGTATCAACGCAACAAAAATATTAATTGTGTATCAACACAATGAACATATTAATATAATATCATGACAAAGAAAATATTAATTGTGCATCAATGCAATGAATATATTAACATTGTATCAACGCAATAAACATATTAATATAGTATCAACGCAATGAAAATATTAAAATTGTATCAATGCAATGAACATATTAATAATGTAGCAACGCAGTGACAATATTAATATTGTATCGACGCAAAGACAATATTAATATTGCATTAAAGCAACGAAAAGAAAACATAATTGTGTATCAACGCAATGAAAATATTAATATTGTAAAAAAAACAATGAACATATTAATATAGTATCAACACAAAACAAATATTTATGTTGTATCAGTGCAAGAGTAGATAAAAAAAGGAATTGAATTCAACGGTCACAACATAAATAATTTGCGATATGCAGATGGCGCAGTCTTAATAACATAGTCAGAGAATGAACTACAAGAAATGTCGTTTGTCGTACGCGATCTCTCTTTCCTTGTATTTTGCCTGTTGTAACCAAGTATTCCAACTTCCCTCTTCTCATGATGTGCCCGAAAAAATGTTGATTGTTTCTTTCTGATGTTTTTAGGAGCTCCCTTTATAGTTCGCCTCTTTGAGAATTTCCTCATTGGTCTTTTCAGCTGTCCAGGAAACGTTCAACATTCTTCTGAGAAATCCCATCCCTGTTGTCTCTAATCGTATTTTCATATTTTGGTCCACACTCCATGATCGCTTCCATATGTCAGAACTGGTTCAACATAGCACCGATGAACTCTCTTTCTTACTTCTATTGATATAGATTTATCGCTTAAGATATTGTTCATTTTCTGAGATGCTATTTTGGCCTGAGTTTTCTGTTTTTTATTTATGTGGTGCATCTCCAATCTGGTGTTATTATTTATTGTGCCCAAGTATTTGACTCGTTGCACTTGTTTCATATTTGTCATGTAAGTTTTTATGATGCCTGATGGTGATGATTGTTTATTTGATATGACCATTACTTCTGTTTTCTTACTATTCAGACTTAGACCTTTTTCTGTTTCTTTCTTTTACTATTATGTCTATCATTTCTTGTAGTTGATTTTTTGTCTATGCCATTAAGACCGTGTCATTCGCATATCTCGCAAATTATTTATGTTGTGACCGTTGACGTTAACTCCTTCTTTTTTTTGCCTTCTATTGATCTCATTACATACATTAGACAAGAAAACAGAACAGAGAATTGAAGCCTTTGAAATGTGGATATATAGAAGAATAGGTAGAATTGGATGGAAGGAAAAGAAAACAAATGACAAAGTCTTAAAACAACTAAAAATGAAAAGAGAACTTCTGAACACAATTAGAACAAGACAAATGCGATTCTTAGGCCATGTTAAAAGACACAACAGCCTACTGAAAGTGATCCAGGAGGGGAAAATACAAGGTAAAAGAGGCAGAGGCAGACCAAGATTAACATGGACGAGTAACATCAAAAGATGGACAAATCAACCGATGACAACCTGCACCATCAAAGCAAGAGATAGAGCAAAATGGCGCTCCATGGTAGCCAACCTTCGTTGCGGAGACGGCACTCAATGATGATGATGATTGATCTCATAATATTAGAGTTGATCTCATAATAGTTTAGCTGTTAAGTGAAAATAAATCAGGCGACAGAACACAGCCTTATCTGACTGCATGTTTTATCTATTGGAATTGTCATGTTTGGTTGATAATTCGTATAGCTGCTGTTTTTTGCCAGTACATATTTTTTTTATGATTCGCAGTTCCTTGCCATCAATGTTTAATTTCTCTAGCAAATTTATTATTTCCACATGATTTACTTTGTCAAATGCTTTTGTGTAGTATATAAAGCGCATATATAGATCTTTCGTTACCTCTATAGCTTTCTTTCAATCAATTTTCTTAAGACGTATATATCATTGTTGGTGCTCTTTCCATTCACAAATCCACATTTTTTCTTCACTTATTTCTGGTTTTATTTTGTTCCTTACACGTCTCATGGTGATTCTTAGTAATATTTTAGTCATATGGCACATGAAACAAATAGTACCATGGTGCTCATAATCGGAGGCGCCTGACTTCTTTGGTATGGCTACACAGATAGATTTTAGTTTAGCAATATAGAGTTGATATAGTATTTTCTACAATGGCCACTGACACTTGTGTAATGAAGCTAGACATTTACCAGCATAGGTTTGTAAAGTGTAAATAGAGAACTGTATAAATACATCTTTGAATGCAATCAAGACTGCAACATCGAGGTTTGGAGGGCAACTGTTGTTGAAATTTTGAGTCTGTCATGTGAATTATACTGTGTAATTATTGTGTTATCGTCATTGGCACATATTTACAAACAGCTCAACAAACATACATATATATGTATATGTTGAATTAATTAAATTATTGTTCTGTTATTATAATTAACATTTACAATTACTGATTATGCATTTTATTCATTACACTGTGTAGAACTTCTCACATCAAAAACTCTATGTGTTAATGATTTATTCAAAGGCAAAGTGCGGTTTCTTTCTGAACTAAATACACGATAACAGTGAATATCATCTCACAGCACATGACACTCAGCTTCTTCTATCACGACCTCATCGTTATGGCTATAGTACTTTGTAGCCACGGACATCAAATTGTCATTACCAACTTTTCGAGTCATGTAATGGTCGTAGTAATCATCGGCCCATATAGTTATATTCCCACCATCTATTGTTCTTTGTTTTTGCTTTTGTTGTTTATTATTTGTGAATTTTTCCAAGTGCTATAAACATACCTCTTCCCCAGAAATAATTCGCTTTTCTATTGCTTCGGAAGTTTCCTTTAATAATAAAATATTTATTTATTATTATTAGTCTCCAGTCGTATATTTGTCGTGAACAGCATTTTGATTATTGATGAAGTAAGCTTCTTTATATGAAGTTCGTGCCGTGTGCCATCAGACATAACATTATAGGCCCTCGCCATAGATTGTGTATTCGTAGACTATTGAGAGACGTTATGTGTTTAGGGAAAAATGATTGTTGCTGTTGTCAGAGATTGACTGATATACTGGTAGTAGTTGTGTGCACAAGGACAACATTCACGTGAAAGTCGCTGTTAGGTAGGTGACATGAGATATTGGTAGTAGTGGCGTCCACAAGGACAACATTTACGTGAAAGTCGCTGTTAGGTAGGTGACCTGAGATAGTGGTAGTAGTGGCGTGCGCAAGGACACATTCACGTGAAAGTTGATGTTAGGTAGGTGACCTGAGATAGTGGTAGTAGTGGCGTACACAAGGACAACATTCACGTGAAAGTCGCTGTTAGGTAGATGACATGAGATATTGGTAGTAGTGGCGTGCACAAAGACAACATTCATTCGAGGAACCCTTTTTGGGTAGATGTACTGGGGCATTGGTAATAGATAAGTGTACATGGAGAACATTTATTTAAAGATCTCTTTTGTGTAGATGGTCACACCTTGGTCCGTGTGCATACACAAAGCGCAACGAATAGGAAAGAAGTATACAGGGTACCCCAAAGAAGGAAAAAGTGAGATGTTTCAGAGTGGAGTTCACTAAGAACATGCACAACGTAAAGTAACGTATTGTGCAGGTGGAAAGGGTATCGCCTTGCACAATAGTAAGCAGCTTAGATACGAGAGATATAGGGGACAACAGAAGTATCGCAGTGTGGTCAAGTAGAGGAGAGCTGTGAATAGCTTAGCATGTGCATATACTAACGTGCTCATACATGAGCAAAAGTGTAGAATATACAATAGGAAATGAGCAGCCCCAGGGAAACTATGTTCATGAGTGAGATACTTTCAAACCTCGTGGGGTCAGCGAACACAATTGGACTATACGGCGATTCTTCAATGCGAACTGGCTGGAATCGTCGGAGAGGCAAAGGGCAATACCAGTGGTACGGGTGTTGTTGTTGCCCTGGTGGTCTGAGGATTTTAAATGGGACGCTACTGGAGTGCCAGTATTCGCTTGAACATCCCGAAGGGGTTCACAAAATCATTCCGCTAAACGTTTTCCCAGACTCTCCAAAATGGGTCAAGTAACATCGTTAGCAAATGATGGCATAAATGATATTTCGGGACTCACATGAGAAACCATCCTTGGTCTCGAACCGTCCGTTAGAGAATCAGATTGTTTATGGCTATAACAATTGAATCGGCTTCTGACCAGAATATTTCTCTAATTCTTGTCGCAATTATATATATACATATATATATTGGGTGGGGGTAGTGTAGGTGGTGGAGGTAGTCTAGGTGTACGAAGATACTCTCGCTTGTGGGAGGTGGTGGAGGTAGTATGGGTGTACGACAATACTCTCGCTTGTGGGAGGTGGTGGAGGTAGTCTAGGTGTACGAAGATACTCTCGCTTGTGGGAGGTGGTGGAGCTAGTATGGGTGTACGAAGATACTCTCGCTGCTTGTGGGAGGTGGTGGAGGTAGTCTAGGTGTACGAAGATACTCTCGCTTGTGGGAGGTGGTGGAGGTAGTCTAGGTGTACGAAGATACTCTCGCTTGTGGGAGGTGGTGGAGGTAGTATGGGTGTACGAAGATACTCTCGCTTGTGGGAGGTGGTGGAGGTAGTCTAGGTGTACGAAGATACTATCGCTTGTGGGAGGTGGTGGAGGTAGTATGGGTGTACGAAAATACTCTCGCTTGTGGGAGGTGGTGGAGGTAGTCTAGGTGTACGAAGATACTATCGCTTGTGGGAGGTGGTGGGGGTAGTCTAGGAGTACGAATATACTCTCGCTTGTGGGAGGTGGTGGGGGTAGTCTAGGAGTACGAAAATGTTCTTGCTTGTGAGAGGTGGTGGGTGTAGTCTAGGTGTACGACAATACTCTCGCTTGTGGGAGGTGGTGGGTGTAGTCTAGGTGTACGACAATACTCTCGCTTGTGGGAGGTGGTGGGTGTAGTCTAGGTGTACGACAATACTCTCGCTTGTGGGAGGTGGTGGAGGTAGTCTAGGAGTACGAAAATACTCTTGCTTGTGGGAGGTGGTGGAGGTAGTCTAGGAGTACGAAAATACTCTTGCTTGTGGGAGGTGGTGGAGGTAGTCTAGGAGTACGACGCAGCTCTCAGGACATGAAGCTCCAGAATCAAAACCCACCAGGTGGTGATCGTTTCCCAAAATCGGATCAAATAATCTTTGGTTTATCTATAATTTTACCCTCATCCAATCTCTCTGGTAGTGAGATCTGATGACTAGCCCTCTCGGAAATCGGCAATAAACAAGAGGTTTCGCGTGCACACGCTACTTTAAAGAACTCTTAGCAGTTAAAATTGAAATGAGTAGGCCATAAATATGGCCCCTCTCTTGGTAACATTGTTAACAGAAACCTACCCACACCGTGAATTCCAGGCCGTGCTAAGGAGTTCGTGCACGTGGGTCAGGATTCTCCTCGGATTTTCTCAAAATGTTAAAGGGAAATATCGGAGCACCTATGGATTGGCCCGGTGTGCCGTGATGATGCTCCTTAACAATAAACAAACAAACATCAAGCTCGCTGTTGACGGCGACCACTAGGGTTTTTATAATCGCTCGTCCCTGCCAGTCGAGCCAGCTGGAAACAATAAGTGGGTACCTGGTCGTTGGTCAGGGAAGGTCAAGCATCCGGGGAGCGAGATCTCTGGTCTCCGCTCTCTCAAACAACGTGCCCACGTTTATTGGAGGCTCTACACTCCACTCCTCTAAGGGAGGAACATACTGCTATGGGAAACCTTTACTTTTAGCCTGCAGATGTTTGTTCTACAGCAGCAGAAGCAAACAGAAGGGCAATAGACCGCAAATTGTATCTTCCTTTGACGTTGAAAGGCAAATGAGGAAGGAAAGAAGAAGGAGATGTTTGTTATAATGTATCATCTTTAACTCGGAACCAATATTCTTTTATTTTCGATTATTTGAAATGTTGTAATTACATTACAAGGTACGACAATGACATGGCAAGGGATGTCAAATAATGAGATTAAATTAAAAGTATACCATTAACTTCATCATGAATGTTAAATAATGACATTAAATTAAAATATATAATATTAACATCGATAGGGATGTTAAATAATGAAATTATATTAACAGGTATGACAATGACATGGAATGGGATGTCAAATAATGAAATTAGATTAAAAGGTATGACATTATCATCGGTAGGGATGTCAAATAACGAAATGACATTAAAAGGTGTAACATTAACATCGGCAGGGATGTCAGCAAATGAAATTACATTAAAAGGTATGACATTAACATCGGTAGAGATGTCAAATAATGAACTTATATAAAAGGTATGACATTAACATCTGCAAAAATGTCAAATAATGACATTTCGTTTTAATAAAATGTATGAACATATCTATAATTCTAATTCTTAATACAATCTTCAATCATACACATCTTGTACAACGTCAGACCTCTAACTACAATCTTCAATCATACACATCTTGTACAACGTCAGACCTCTAACTACAATCTTCCATCATACACATCTTGTACAACGTCAGACCTCTAACTACAATATTCCATCATACACATCTTGTACAACGTCAGACCTCTAACTACAATCTTCCATCATATACATCTTGTACAACGTCAGACCTCTAACTACAATCTTCCATCATATACATCTTGTACAACGTCAGACCTCTAACTACAATCTTCCATCATACACATCTTGTACAACGTCAGACCTCTAACTACAATCTTCCATCATACACATCTTGTACAACGTCAGACCTCTAACTACAATCTTCCATCATACACATCTTGTACAACGTCAGACCTCTAACTACAATCTTCCATCATACACATCTTGTACAACGTCAGACCTCTAACTACAATCTTCCATCATACACATCTTGTACAACGTCAGACCTCTAACTACAATCTTCCATCATACACATCTTGTACAACGTCAGACCTCTAACTACAATCTTCCATCATACACATCTTGTACAACGTCAGACCTCTAACTACAATCTTCCATCATATACATCTTGTACAACGTCAGACCTCTAACTACAATCTTCCATCATACACATCTTGTACAACGTCAGACCTCTAACTACAATCTTCCATCATACACATCTTGTACAACGTCAGACCTCTAACTACAATCTTCCATCATACACATCTTGTACAACGTCAGACCTCTAACTACAATCTTCCATCATACACATCTTGTACAACGTCAGACCTCTAACTACAATCTTCCATCATACACATCTTGTACAACGTCAGACCTCTAACACAGAACAACATCTACATGTGTGGTAGACAAAACGTCAAAATGATCTTTCTTAATTAAGTGGAGTGAACAACACATTCGTCGTAAAAATGTCAAGAATTGTATTTACATCACTATAGTTCAACAATATATATATAGTCTGTGCATCATATCTCCATTCATGAAATGCTATCACTTCGTTACATCAACCATAACATTCGTGCAGCACTCCATGACTTCTATCACTTCAATCTCACTTAAAATTATTATAAAACTGCCGTAGCTTCAATTACATCAATATGACTCTAAACACTATAAAACTGCCATGGACTTCCCATTTGTCACTCTGGCTCTAAAATAATCTCTACTGGCATAGAACAGTTTGAATTCGCAAAGTCCGACATTTAACTAGATAACTGAGTACGCTGTTCTACCTGCCCTAGGGCGGGTTTCTAATAACCGTTATCAACCAGAGAGAGATATATATTTCTCTCTTCCTGGCTTCCTTATACCTCCTCCTACTTACTATCTCAAGCTCCTTCGTGTAACCAATCATCTACGCCCTTCTACACTCCTTTGTCTCCAAATTGTCAAATCAATACGTCACTGCCTTTTTCTTTCGATAACTTTATCGAGTCCCCTTGCTTGGACCTTCGCCCTTGAACCTATTTATGAGCCTATTTCTAATATCGCTAATCTTCGCCTATTGCTTTGCACGCTTTCCCTGACTCCCTTGAAAGGTCATCCTGATATACTATTAAACATGGTATCTCAGTGACACAAACAACAATTAAACACTCCAACATAGAACAGCATCAACATGGTATCTCAGTGACACCAACAACAATTAAACACTCCAACATAGAACAACATAAGCATTGGTATCTCAGTGACACCAGCAACAATTAAACACTACAACATAGAACAACATCAACATGGTATCTCAATGACACCTGCAACAATTAAAAACTCCAACATAGAACAACATAAACATTAGTATATCAGTGACACCAGCAACAATTAAACACTCCAACTTAGAACAACATAAACATTGGTATCTCATTGACACCATCAACAATTAAACACTCTAAAATAGAACAACATCAACATGGTATCTCAGTGACACCAGCAACAATTAAACACTTCAACATAGAACAACATCAATATGGTATCTCAGTGACCGACAAAAATTAAACACTCCAAGGTAGAAGAAAATCAACATGGTATCTCAGTGACACCAACAACAATTAAGAACTCTAACACAAAACAACATCGGCTTGCTGTCTCAGTGACACTAGCAATAATTAAGCACCCCAACACATACCAACATCAGCTTTGTTTATCAGTGATACCAACAACTATTACACACATCAACACATAACTACATTAGTTTGGTTTCTCAATGACACCAACAACAATTAAATACCCCAACGCATAACAAAATCAGCTTTGTTTATCAGTGATACCAACAACAATTACACACATTAACACATAACTACGTTAGTTTGGTTTCTCAATGACACCAACAACAATTAAACACCCCAACACATAACAAAATCAGCTTTGTTTATCAGTGATACCAACAACAATTACACACATCAACACATAACTACATTAGTTTGGTTTCTCAATGACACCAACAACAATTAAATACCCCAACGCATAACAAAATCAGCTTTGTTTATCAGTGATACCAACAACAATTACACACATTAACACATAACTACGTTAGTTTGGTTTCTCAATGACACCAACAACAATTAAACACCCCAACACATAACAAAATCAGCTTTGTTTATCAGTGATACCAACAACAATTACACACATTAACACATAACTACGTTAGTTTGGTTTCTCAATGACACCAACAACAATTAAACACCCCAACGCAAAACAATCAGTGGGTTCATAAACTGTTGCAGTGATCTTGTATCAGATGGTTACTTCAGTTCCTCTCCATTTTATACCTTATTTATGTTGTCTGCTAACTGGACAGTGTGTACGAAAGAAAACATAGTTTAACGAGAAGGACGGATATCCCCAAAACAGATGAGTGCCATCAACATACTCATTCTAATACCGATGACATAAACATAATCTCTCTTATAGAGATGTTATTAATATAGTATCTCTAATATAGATGTCATTAACATACTCTCTCTAATAGAGATGTCATTAACATATTCTCTCTAAAAGAGATGTCATTAGCATACGTTCTCTAATAGAGATGCTATTAGTATACTCTCTCTAATAGAGATGTCTTTAACATACACTTTCTAATAGAGTTGTCATTAACATACTCTCTCTAAGAGAGATGTCATTAACACACTCTCTCTAATAGAGATGACATTAACATACTTTCACAGAGCATCATTGAGGTGATAGAAACAAAAAGTGAGAGCAGGAACTTCACGTAGATCAGGCAGGTTTAATCCGTTGTGGAAATACACAAGATCTTACCTTGAACGTGAGCAGCTTCTCTGAGAAGTGAATGAATTTTAATGTAGAACTGCGTACATGCTACGTCTATTACAACACGGTTTGTGACTGAACAATACCAACGGTTATGGAACATTATGAAAGATATGGACAAACCAACACACATACAATACTTTATTTAATCACTATATTACGAGCAGTAAGGAGCTATCAGAACAGCGGGTGAAACAACAGATTGGTTCAAAGTACAAGACGTGGTGCATCCTCCTTCCATATCTGTGCAACAACTTGTCTGAGGACATCGTGAGAAATACCAAAAAAAGATTACACTTGTTTTACCGTTCGACCCTATCACAATAAATGGCAACAGCAGAACTTAGATAAGCCGATGATCTTCTCTCAAACAGCGCAGATGGACAAACATGTGTGCTAGAAAGCAGTGTAGAGCAAAAGTTCATTTAAATAGACACAGCATTCACATAATAACCACCGACATTGCAAAAAGCTAACATAAAATAATGAGGAACAAAGAGGAAATAGACACACCATTAAGATAATAACCATCGACATTGCAAAAAGCTAACCTAAAATCATCAAGAACAATGAGAAATAGACACATCATCATCATGTGCCATACTGGTTGGTGTAGGTGATCATGTCCCTCCACAATCTTCTATCTATTGTGCGTCGTATAATTTTTGTTGTTGACTGTTTTCCATGCCATGACACCAAGCTATCCAGTATTTTCTCTCTTTGTCGTCCGCGATCTCTCTTTCCTTTTATTTTGCCAGTTGTAACCAAGTATTCCAACTTTCCTCTTCTCATGATGTGCCCGAAAAATGTTGATTGCTTCATACTGATGTTTTTTAAGAGAGATGTTTTTGTGTTGGCCTCTTTGAGAACTTCCTCATTGGTCTTTTTAGCTGTCCAGGGAACTTTCAACATTCTTCTGAGAAATCCCATCTCTGTGGCCTCTAATCGTCTTTTCATTTATTTGTCTACTGTACATGATTCGCTTCCATAGGTCAGAATTGGTTCTATATAGCACCGATGAACTCTCTTTCTCATGTCTATTGACATAGATTTAAAAAGACACAACATTAAGATAATAACAAACCGACATTCCAAAAATATAGCCTATATCATTATGAACAAAGAAGTAAGAGAAAAGAAAAAAAATTGTAACAAACTGTGATTATATGAAACTGTGATAGCTAACCATGGAAACTACCAAAAGAAGATCAGAAGCATAAGCAATAGCAATACAAAAATATATACCATAAAGAACATATGGCAAAATACCAACAAGACAGGAACATTAAAAAAAATATACTGAGGACATGTGCCTTCCTGATAAGACTGTATTATAAATAATGGACAATATCGTTAAAATGGTTATGGTTATGGTTAGTCGAAGGCCCGGGTATCACTGCAAACGAATTAAAATCCATAATTGATAACAGCCCGTGCCAGTGGAATCATCCGAATTAACATCTTATCTCACTGAATGATAACAAATAGGAAATCACTTCGTTAATAATAAACATGGTTAGTTCAGTGTTTTGAGCAAGTTGCTAAATATAGATCATTAGGTTACCTGGAACAGACAAAAAATGAGCAATGAAGATTATTAAATGTCTTAAACGTTGACAATAACTAGCACGTAAACAACATCTTACAACATTCAAATACAACGGCTGTACCAAAAGACACTGCAAGTGTCGGTCGATTTCAAAATGGTGAATAGAGTTTGTGTTTCCACGATCGATGCGGGAATGCGTTTGGAGACTGACTAATTTCACTTCTTTAATGTAGGTCGTTAAGTCGGTCGGATGTTTCACTTTATAAATTTACGTATGTGTTACGGAATTCGTGCACCTAGCAACAGCCCGTTTTTGGTGAATCAGACGGTGTGAATACCATCTTTCTCCGTCGTGAAGATAATGCACAATTTACGTTATGAAATTCAGAGTTGTGATAAAAACCACTGCCGGTTTTATTCTGCTTCGATTATTTCCAGCTCCTTGATGTAGATTTGTGAGCCAAGTCAAATGAAGGTTCCTCTTCAAGGGTCATGCTCCGCGTTTCTGTGCTCGTGCATATGGCTCCGGTCCATATAGCGATTTTAAGCGTCGTGGGTGCATCAATTTTAAAAAAAATTGTGTGCGTGTACGACATAATAATGGAAGATTGTATAAACATAAACCTAACGTTCGAAAAGGAAAGTTCCAAAGGGTGCATAGGAAGACCTGTGAACCAGTTCATCATTTCACACTTCGGGATTTGCTGGTGATGAAATCTCAACGTTTATGGACAGTTGGTCTATAAGAAAAACAATCTGACGACTAACTGACTTTATGGGCGTCAAAGGTCTGTGATAAAGGCAACGTTTCCTTAAAGTTGAGACATGCGCAGAACTAAAAGGACATTAACATTCAATACAGAGGTTTTCCCATTGACGACAGCGGAATTGGTAGATCTGACTAGAGGTACGTCTGAAAGGCTATCTTCTTTTCTTCCTCATTTGGCTGCAAGTGTCGAGGAATTTGCGGTATTTTGCTATTTTGTTTGTCTCTGCTGCTATTTTGTTTCCTAGTGTTTCTAATAAATCCGTCTCAATCCATCGTTTTCGTGGCAGGCTCTTGGATCTAGTGTTCTCGTAATGTTTATTGAATGCTCATTGTGTTGTGTTTTGATCTTTCTACTTTATCACGTGGACACATGTCGTATTTGTTATTTCTTTCTATTCAATTTGGCAGGGGGTTATTCCTAGCGTGTTTCTCAGTTCTTCATCTCTTATCTTATTTGGAAGTATATGCTTAGAAAAAAGTGTTGCAAAGAACACACAAGCTGGTGAGAACTAGAAAAAGTGCTTTCACTTTGAACGATTTTAATAAATAATATCACATATACATAAAGCGAACATACGTTCTAAAATATTTTTAAAGAATACTTAAAACAGCAGCGTGGCAAATGATTGCGAAGACAATTATAATGATTGTCACAGCAATCATTTCTTGACGACGCAGGGTAATTTAAATTGACGTAACTTTGATTGCGACTATAGGAAGGCATACTTTATCGATCTCTTACACATCTCGTGGAAACGAAAATTAAGAGTTGTCTGTCCTCAGTCTCATTATTAACGTTAAATAAAACATGTATTATCTCCCATTACTGAAATACGGGAAATTTATTCTGCATTTAAGTGTCAAAAATGTTGACACATGAAAACTAGCTTTCATGTTATTACATTACCGCATTTATAGATCACAGTTTACAACACTTGTGAAAATACATTAATAGCTCTAAGTGACACGTACGGTTATGTCAACGATAATAACAAAACAAGATTTTAAGAAAAGTGTTTCGATATATTTATTTTATAATTTAAAAAAAATTAAAAAGTTATGTTTTAGTACGCTCATTTAAATTACCGAGTTTGTGAAAAGTTACAATTTACAGAAAATACACAATTATTGCGAAAATTGTCAACTTTTGTCTTGTAAATAAAGACCCTCATCGCTGTACCGCTTACGATTTGGACATTTAGTTCGGTGAGAATGTCAGACTCCCCGGTTTCTGACTCTGTGAAGACGAGGTAAACGTTAATGACGTCATAAATAAATCAAGGAATTTGATCGGAAGAAACGACAGAAGAAAGAGGGTTTAAACTTGCCTTTGTACTCGATGATGGAGGTATTAAGTGAAGACAACAATCAATGAAGTATACAAACCCTTATATTTGGAATACAATAATTCATAGAGAGGAACATCTCACATAGAGAACTAACTGTCACATTCAGAGAACGACCGGCTGAGAGAAGACAGCACATAAAGAAATGATTGTCGAATTCAGAGTACCATTGGATGAGATAATACAGCACATAGTGAACTAACTGTCACATTCAAAGAATGATTGGCTGAGAGAAGACATCGCATATAAAATGAAATGTAACATTCACATAATGATCGGATGAGAGAAGACAGCACATAGAGAAATAATTGATGAGAAAATATAACGCATATAAATAATTGATGAGAGAAGACAGCACGCAGTGAAATAATTGATAAGAGAAGATAGTGCATAGAAATAATTGAAGAGAGAAGACAGCACACAGTGAAATAATTGATAAGAGAAGATAGTACACAGAAATAATTGATGAGAGAAGACAGCACACAGTGAAATAATTGATAAGAGAAGATAGTGCATAGAAATAATTGCTTAGATAGATAGCACGAAAAAGTGGAAAACATGTAATAATGAAGAATAAAAGAGTAACGATATTATAATCCCAGAGACCTATACAATTACAATTGTTATCATCAAAATCTCTTGATCTTACCAACAAACCTACACCAAACAGGTTGTAGTCAGGACGGATAAGTATAGATGCAATATTAGGTCATCTAAGATATAATCTAGCACAGTTTGTTTGTGTTCTTGTTATAGGACAATTCATTAGACATGGATGCGCAGCCAAACCAATCTGATGTGAATGTAATACAAATTATCAGTGATAATCAGAGAGAGATGATAGTGGTAGCTAATATTGTTGTAATGTCTTGTGTTGTCAGTGTGTTCGGGGTAGTCGGAAACGTGTTCAACCTGTTGGTGTTTTATAAACAAGGTCTGAACACAACCATCAACATCAGCTTCTTCTCTCTCGCCATCTCAGATCTGTGCAGTCTTATTATACAACAGTTGTACAGTCTTTACAATAACCCTCTGTTGCTAAGCTTGGATCTACCAATTGTCTACTCTGATCTTCTGTTTTTGACAGCGGGAATGCCACGAGTTATGTTCGCAACAATCACGTGCCATATAACTGCCTTTATCACCGCCGAGAGATGTCTATGCGTTGTCTTTCCTCTACACATCAAACGAGTTATCACTTCCAAAGTAACATTAATTGTTATTATTTTTATTTATACTGTCAACATGGCATTAAAAGCACCGATCTACTTCACGTCCTACTACACCTGGAGGTTCTACCCAAAGTTGAACAGAACCATTCTGGGTCTAACTCACGCAAAATATAGTGACGTCACGGCCGCCTTTGTATATTTCTCACACGCTATCGTTTTGTTGCTAGGGTGTCTAATTGTTTTGACCTTCACCTTAATCTTAATATACAAACTAGGGCATAAAAATGAGTAGCGACATTCAGCGAACATTGATACAGAAAAGGCGAAATCTATGTCTAAACGTGAGCGAGCTACCATAACTTTGGTTGTGCTGATTGCTGGTATTTTAGTGCTCTGCTACACGCCGGCTGTTCTGTTGGGCATCACCACTTTTATTGTGCCCCAATTTTCCCGATTTGGCAGACACTCCAACCTCTACATAAGTTCATGGTCGTTTTCTTTCTTACTTGAGAACATCAACTCCAGCGTCAATATTTTATTTTATTTAAGATTCAGTTCTAAGTACAGGCGGTCATTCATGGAGATGTTATGTTGACATCGTTCGTTGGAACAAGAGAGATTGTGACACAACAAATTAATTTAATATTCACCCCAGCTACAGGCATTTACATGTAATTATTGTATTCTACGTTCTAATTTACTCTATGTATCAATGATGCAGTAGCAACAAAAATGATAGCAAAACAGCAACACTAATAATAGCTACAAGCTCATTGTCTAACTATAATAGCGCCCTTTATATTTCAAGAGAATGCGATTAAGTTGAGTGTAAACAAGACAAGAGCATGTGGATTACTGCCACTACGTTAAATGTATATTCACAGAAGCCTCCCCGCCCCCTTCCAGTGTGGAATATGACCCAATGTTACATTCCCCTGTGGAATACCAACAGTAAGTTAAATGTGTATTCACATGTGGTCCCCCGTGTGGAATGCCACCATTAAGTTAAATGTATCTTCACATGTGGGCCCACCGTGTGTTATTTAATTCTACACTCTCTCCATTACTCTACCGTTATGTCTATAAATTACCAGAAAAACAAGATAATGTCAACCGGTAAAGAAAATAGCGAACCCAAAATCATTATCAACAGTGAAGAACTTGAAATTGTAACAAATTATGTATGACTGAGATTCGTAGTAATCAACAATAGAGACTGACAGAAAGAGATCAACAGAATATTAGCAATAGCAAAATACACAAATTAACCCCCGAATAACATGTTGTATAATATCAACAAGGTAGTCACATTAAAGTTACTGAAGTCATGCATCTTTTCGATAGCAACATATGGTTGTGAATCATCGACAATCTCGCAATCAGCAAGTATGAAAGTCTATTAATTTGGAACTAAAAGCTACAGAAAAATCCTAAAAAATCCTACGTTGCGACGCCCCATGCGCCATGCAGATTTCGGTCATGTACGTTTAACCGCACAGTGCGTCACTCTCAATTTGATTAGTGTAAACTATCATCAAACTATATGCTTTGTATATGTATTGTATCCGGTTGGTATTGGTGAAAAATAATTCCATGTTGATATATATTTTTAAAAATGCATATAATGTGTAAAGGGTTAGATGAATATAAACATGTAGATTAATATTTAAAACATGAAAAACATTGTCTCTGAAATCTCTACCGATAAATTTATAATAACCTTCCGCGCTGAAAGAGTTACGATACTTTGGATTATAAAAAAGAGCAATGCCAACTTAACTTAATAATAAACTTAATAATTAAACAAGAACTGGCTTATAAACACCATTCTACAGAGGAAATTATAACAGCGTGGTCACGTCAAAAGACACAGCAGACTTGAAAGAACAATAATGGAAGTAATGTTTCCCCGGCAACGGAATCTGCGGCAGGGCAAGAAGAAGATGGTTTGCAGACATAAAGGAGACATTGAACATGGTAACATAGGAAGTGGGAGATCTGGTTACAGTCATAGGTTCGTTCAGACGGGTTGTGGTGAATGAAACTTTCTGTAAAGAACATATGACCTGATGATGACGGTTCATGTTTGCGTCATCGACAACTAACATTCGCCTTTGACCTCTTGATTCCCGTGTTCACTGTAAACGGTGTTTATATACTGAATTAACAAACAACAATAAAGGTTTCGATTTATAGCTCATAATTTGGGGGCCCTCTGGTTAGTCATTTTGGAATAGTTAATTTAGCTTCTGGTAATCAGAGTCGGGGCGGCTGCATGGACACAAGAAATCTTCTCTAGAGATGCGACTCTATAATACAAAACCACTTCTGTTACAGTGCCCTTGACATGTCAGATGTATCACCAGTTATTATTTAGTGAACGTGTCTATGTATACATATATGTATATATGGTCTCTTCTCATTTCTCCTGCACCGTCTGTCTTCTGAATTTGATATCAGCACTGCCTCGAAAGTTGCTGTGCCATTTTTCTTTCCCCATCTTCTATAAGCTGTAGCCAGATTGTCCCAGTTGCTTTCACTGATAGAGAATTCACTCAAAGAAGCACGGCCAACATCCTTATGTCTTAGCATTGGTCTATCCTTTGGTCTCATTCCTTAAGTTAGCCATATATTATTTGTTAGGGAATACGTGTGTCAATCTTCTCACATGACCCAGCCGCCTTAGTCTACGACTCCTAAGTGTTGCCATGAAGGCTCATTGTAAGACATGCTAGTTAATTTGTCCTGCCATATGATCTAAATGTACAAAAAAAAAACACTTCAGATTATTTAGTAAATGCCACATCACTGTGTTTGAATTAACCTCTATAACGACTATGTGGATATATTTCTTCTTTCCCTCTACATTTACCTTTCAGCGTCGAGGAGATAAATAATTGTCTGCCTTTTGCTCTTCTCCAGCAGTTATGTTTCCTAGTGTTTCTAACATTTCATCAATCCATCCTTTTCATGGTCGGCCTATATATATGGTTCTCTCCACTAACGTATATTGCAGGTTCGTTGTTTTGTAATGTGATCTACCTATCTTATCGTGTTGTCAAACCATTGTATCTATTGTTTCTTTATGTATTCGATCATCATCATCATCATCAACATGTGCCATACCAGTTGGCGTAGGCAATCATGTCCTAAAATATTCTATCTACAGTGCATCGTATAATTTCTATTATTGACTGTTTTCCATGCCATGACACCAAGCTATCTAGTATTTTCTCTCTTTGTAGCCCGCGATTTCTCTTTCCTTGTATTTTGCCTATTGTAACCAAGTATTTCAACTTTCCTCTTCTCATGATGTGTGCGAAAAATGTTGATTGTTTCGTTCTAATGCTTTTTATGAGCTCCCTTTTTATGTTAGCCTCTGTGATAATATTCTCATTGGTCTTATTAGCTGTCCAGGAAATTTACAACATTCTTCTGAGAAATCCCATCTATGTGACCCCTAACCATTTTTTTTTCTGTCCATGATTTGCTTCTATAGGTCAGAATTGGTTACATAAAGCAAGTCTATTTATCACGTCCATTAACATAGATGTGTTGCATAAATTAGGTATTCGATAGCGGAATTAATCTTATCCACGTCCTATCGGATCGCTGCAGAAAGTGCATTCGGGGTCTGATTAATTTATGTTCTCCGTTGCACTTTTCTGCGTAAAAGTCAAAATGATGATAAACATATTACATCTGCGCCGATAAAGCAAAGTCGAACGTCGACAACAGTCCATTTTTGGCAAATCAAATGTTGTGATTGCGACCTTCCACCGTCTAGACTTGTTCTGCGCTTTACGTCACAATGGTGCTGTTCATGATCGTTGTTGACATTCCTTGATGCAAGTTATTTACATGTTACTCATTAATGTGAAATGCTTCGTCAGTCGCAGTTTTATCTCTTTAGGGAATTTGCACTGTGTTTTGTTCGTCGTAGGCAACATTCACTAGAGTAATCAAGAATCTAAAGGGCGCTTCATTGCTGTGAGAGACACTGTTATGCGTGTACATCATCGTAATGGCTCATCGTAAATCCCTAGAGCGGTCTTACGCTAATCTTACGGTATGTTGTTTGATGTGCGACGGGGATAATCTGACGACTAACTGTGTGTTTATATGTTTGAAATTGGAGTAAAAAACGATGGCCTAACATCATCAAGCGCCATACATTTAAAAAAAAATATGACGATCATCATTTCAGGAGGACGTGAACTTCGGGGTATATGGTGGATAGGCGGCAGGAACAATTGAATGCTATGCATGAAAAGTGTTCCTTGTTGCAGTTTCCTCATATTCCCAGTTCATAGGGGACTTGTTGGTCTCGAGGCAAGACGCCGGCCACGAGACAGAGAAGTTATAGGTTCAAATCTCGGCTACACCGGTTGGGATTTTTATTTATGATTTCTCTCTGCGGCAACCACCCCTGGTCTCAGCAGCGAGCCCCGGCTTGAAACGTCAGTTACTCATCGACGGAAAAAAAAACATGAGTACCTCCGAAGTCAGAGTTATCTGCCTGTGCGGCGAGGGACCCCGTGTGCACACGACTGCCAGGGAAAAATAGATTAACACGCAAAATTCAGACCCTAGTCTCTATGGACTTCGTCAGAGATGAAAGGTGGCAAACGCAACAACAACAACAACAACAACAATCTTAACTTGTTTCTTAAGTTCTTTATTTATGATCATATATCTCAAATTGTTTCGTCTAAAACATTCATCTCTGTATTGAAGTATATGAAGATATACAAACGGGACATTACGTTTGTCATATTTGTCTTACAATTTGCATAAATAATTCCATATTTGTGAATAGTGAAAGATCTCAATGTTATCAGATGCAACATTTATAATTGACAGTTCGAAAAAAAACCGCGTAAAAATTACGTGAACAACATTTGTTTGTATATTAAGTTTATGTAAAAATAAATAATTAAAAAATTGCATCTTTTGTACATCTTTATTTCTTCTGCACTCACCTGATGTCTACTTGTTTTCATAGTCCACCCTAAAGATGACGTTAATTGGTGAGCATATGCGTTGTGTTGTTTTCTTCTAGGAGCAGAGCTCTAATTTGTTAATTTTTCGTCCAAAGACACCTGACTTCAGCACGACATTTTTGTTTGCTATTTTGCCTTCCCCTTTGATCTCAAATTATATGACCAGATTAGTGTGTCTGCTTTGTTAGGGCACTACTGGAAGATACGTATGATCAGCTTCGTTGTTTTTTCAAATCCTGACGCATGCAGTTAGCTTTGAGTCGTTGACCGCTTTCAGCTCATTCACTTGTGGACACTTTAGTCTCCAAAATAAATATTTTCTTTCTAAGAGAATATAATTGATAGCCAACTGTTCAACTCTTTACTTCAATATTTAATGAAGCTGCTCAAGAATCGTTTATATAAGATGCTCATGTTGGTAACATTGATGTTCGTGGCTTGCTTTAGAATGATGCATGGTTGGGCTGCTATCTCTTCCTCGGTGTTCAGCCATATTCTGATTTCGTGTCCTGAATACGCCTCATTAACATACACCATTTTGAAAGTCATTTTGGAAGGGAAAGTATGAACCGGAGGCAGACGAAGACTAATGTCGACTTATTGATGTGTCAATATTGTCGGTAGGTGTTGTTGTTTGGTCCGGCTCAACAAACCCATTGAAGTTGCTGGAACAATTTGAGCAAACAATAATGAAGTAAATAAGCCATACTCTCTACAGTATCCAATTTTGTTTACGTCGTGAAGGAAAAATTATCAATAGTGACACCTCTCTTTTTTCATTGTGAAAACAGTTCTTCGTGGTAGAAAAGTTCCGTATTATTTGTCTGTTTCGTTACACTTTTCTGTCGTGCGCGGAGACATTTCTTTAGTGGTTATCTTTAACTTTTGTTTTCTCGAGATCAGTCTGTGCCTGATAATTTAATAACAATGTTGATAAGCAAATAACAACTAAACTGATAATTACATTGTGGATGTTTTTCGCAAACTAATATTTTGTTTTCTTTTATAATAATTAAAAATAAAAAGATTTTACAAAGATTGTTAATATGACATGTATATATCATCATATGCCGTACCGGTTAGCGTAGACGATCATGTCCGTCCACAATCCTCTATCCACATTGTCTCGTATCAATTCCCGCTGTTGACTGTTTACCGTACCAAGACACCAAACTATCCAATATCTTCTCTTTTTGTCATTCATGATCTCTCTTGCCCTGTATTTTACCAGCTGTAATCAAGTACTCAAACTTTCCTCTTGTCATGATATGCCCTAAAAGCGGTGCATGTTTCTTTCTGTGTTTTTCAGGACCTCCGTTTTTGTGTTGGAATCTTTGATAATTTCTTCATTGGTGTTTTAAACTGCTCAGGGAACTTTCAAAACTCTTCTGAGAAATCACATCTCTGTGGCCTATCTCTTGTAATTTGTTTGTCTACCGCCCACTGATTACAAGTGTGATTACCATATTTTGACCCACCACATCTCTGGTTTCGTATCCAACAGGTAGGCTATCCCTCATGTAGATGACGTGACAGACGTACCTGACGTCAAAGACCACAACAAATATCTTGATGTCTGTATCTGGTTTCTGCTGTTCTAAAACAAATGGATACTTCTAGTCTCCTCAAGCGGTAAACCTTCACCATTGAGAGATATAACATCGACATGGGTCACGTTCTTTCTGAATCCAGACATCTCAGAAAACAAACGGTGAACAAATTGTATTTTCTGCTCAAGTTTGTTATTTATACTGTTATATTTTTTGTATGGGATCGTTAGAGTATAATACGATAGGTCGGTAAAAAACCCATACAATTTTTCATACGCATCTCTACAAATGTTTGTAAACTAGTAAACTGCAAAGCGCTGGTGTTTACTGTAACATTTTTCTGCCAGAGTACGAGTCATAAACTTCAGCGATGATCACGCTTGACTTTACCTTGTCAGTATCTAACATGCCATAACCAAAATCATAGGCCATTTTCTTTTGTAGACGAAGAATACTTTGATCCATGTTGTCGAAGTAAAGAAATAAAATGTCCATATCTTTTGTGTGGCATCCATCAACAGGAAAGCTTACTGACCCATCTTTTGGAAATTCTGAAAATATGAATTATTGGTTAATTAAAGTATAATTTCTAGAAGAGCTAAATATTGAGATGTTTATTTTTTTGTACAAGTGTGTTAATAGATAATATTAACAGAACGCACGATGTACCTTTTTTCTTATATTAATGTGTATGATAGAATTGAGTCGTGTGTAGAAAATATAGTTCTCAAAGATCTTCTTTAGAAACTAAAGTCCTAGACATACAGGAGATTGGTCATTGAGGCAAGGCTAAAAGAGAAAACTAAGATTGAATATGTAGAGGTCATCGATTCCGGAAAATAATCTACTTGAACTCATGGTTTTACTGATGTGATGAGAACATGCATTTAATGAAACTGAATGAAGATTTCGGATTAAAACGTGGCACAAGTAGAACAAACACTATATGTGCTCATGGCAGAAGCGGGTTTGCGTAACGAGGTAACATTTGTTGACAACTTGATCAATTATTTAAAGAAATAACATAAAAAAGAATATATATATACATATCATATCTATGCGGAGACGGCACTCAAATTCGATATATATATATATACATATATATGTAAACTGTTTCGGTTTATCTCTTGTCTAATTATTAGTTCCAGTTTTGCAAAACTGTATACCATGGCCTGGTGGTGATACAGAGGGTAAATTTCCGTTTCTATTTGGCTCTGTCTGCAAAGTTTACATATTGGTTTTGTCTGCTAGTGTAATGCTAAATGTGAGTCTATATGTCAATTCTCTAACTTTTGATGACACTCTCATTTTGTGTAAAGTCCGGCAGATTTCCGAGAAAACTATAATAGAAACATCACATTCCTTTTAAATTCGCCTCTAGTTTTTTTTACAACTTGCACGTGAATCGTTCTTTGGTTTGTAGAGTAGAGAATATGCAGTGAGAGAGAGAGAGAGAGAGAGAATGAAAGATAGAGAGTGTGTTAGGGAGAGAGAGGAAGATCAAACCAGCATAGTAAGGTAATCCATATACTGTGAGAGCAATAACAGCGCTACTAATGAAATAGATAACCTCCGAGTTGTTGGGTTCAACACGTTCGATATGCGAATCATGCCTTCATCTTCAAAATGTAATTAAAACCAAACAATTGTTTTACGTTGTGTGCATGTTGTCCGAGTTCACCTATGTCTATGCTGCATTTATTAAAACACACTTTGTGTGGCCTTTATTTTTATAAGATTTATTAACATTTGTACTTGCCATCATTTATAAACTTGAACACGTTTCGCAACGACCTATTTTTTTATGAGGGAAGTAAAGAATAGTGACACTGTGACCTTCCAGACATGTCGTAAGAGGCGACTAAGGAGGTTGATCGATGGCTTGACGAGCTGTCATTGTAAAAAGTGTTGTTATGGAAACAGCGCCATATATTTTAGAAGCAGTAATCTCTGTAATATGTGCCACTTTGGCACGCAAGGTTTCTGTTTTTGAGATTGTGGTTCTGCCCTATGTGCCGTCTTCGGCTCGAAAGGACAATAGATAGATATATATTTTTATATGAAGAAACATCGCATTAAAGCATTCGTTATTTTTTTCATTCCCTTTTTAATCAACCCTGTGCAATAATTAATATTCACTTATTTCTGTTTCGCTCTCCGTCTGGGGGGATTCGGTTCGGCACCTTCTTCTTTAGCTCTTATTAACATCATTTGTAACGCACTTTGTTAACAACAAAAATGGGTATACACCAGACGAAGTTTAGATGCAACTTTTGAAATCGTTGTGGCACACCCAATGTAATCTTACAGGATAGAGAGATGATAGTTTACATCAGAAGAAATGGGAAATAAACCCAGAATGATGGAGATTTTATGTTAAAGAATGTAGGCACTTTAATCCTTCAGACTGTAATTATACTTATTTCCACTTCAATGAAAAGATAAAATAATAACACTACTTGATGATGCATACATACAACGTAATATAGATAAGAGTTAATAGACGAATTTTAAACATTTTTGTTCTTACCTAAATGGATGAGAAGATTTTGTAGAGGCCATTAATGTTGAAATGTTGTGTACTGTGAGGGTTACCGTCGGTGGCATCCGTCTACGTGAAGGCATGTCATACAAACCATGTACTCAGTGTGTGTCCGTTGAATGAGTTTACTAAAATGTCATTAATTGCGACAGTGTTGAGTAAGAAATGATAGCTCAAATATCCAACCCAGATCTTTCACAAGTTTCGATCATAAAACATCACGACACCATAGCTACCATCTTCAGCCTAAAAGTGTAGACCATAATGGTGCTCTTGAGACTACTTCTCCACTTATCTCTCTTTGAGACTTTTTTTTTAAACGGCACCAATAAAATTATTTTTATGAAAAAAAAAAATCTGTTATCTTTACGATCATTGAAATGAACTATTGTCTACATCATCATCATCATCATCATCATCATCATCATCATTATCAGCAGCATCATCAACATCATGGGCCATACCAGTTGGTGTAGGTAATCAAAACATATATATATTTTTTAATACATGGCCTTTATGAAAGTAAATATTGGGAGCACTGAAACATATAAGAAATATTGTTAGTAGCTGTCAAGATGTGAGATAAACACATCAGTTTCAATTGTCACAACAACTGGATTGAGGGAAAAAAAGAGAGTATTATTATACAAGAACAAAATCACAGACGTTTAACGTAAATTTAACAACCTTATTTCAACTAAGGTAAATCCAACAACCTACAATAGAGGTCATCATCACACATTTCTATTCGCTAGGATTGGAATTTCGAAAAAAAAAAAACTGTCCCCTTTTTTCCCTTTTCATGTTTGGCCTTCGACATTGACATATCGAAATTAACATATTTTCATTGTTGTAGGTTTTTTTGTCTTAGGCCCGACGGTGATAAGTCAGATGAAACATTATTTATGATGATAGAATGCGGTAGCTAAGTAAGCAACACATAATTAGGGTAGTAACCATAGTTTTAAAGCACAACACGAATACAATTGTAATCTCAATGAATGGTTTAGTTCGGGATGATGAGATACTACCTGATAGAATGGGTTAGACTTAATTAAGGGATAAGGTGTTACATGATATAAAGAGAAACATTTACGATTGAGATTAAATAATATATGATTATAATAGAAAGACATACATTTGGGATGAAACAATATATGATATTAAGGAAATATTTACGGTTGGGATAAGTTAATATATGATATTAATGGAAATATTTATGTTTGGGATAAGTTAATATATGATATTACTGGAAATATTTACGGTTGGGATAAGTTAATATATGATATTAATGGAAATATTTACGTTTGGGATAAGTTAATATATGATATTAATGGAAATATTTACGGTTGGGATAAGTTAATATATTATATTAATGGAAATATTTACGGTTGAGATAAGTTAATATATGATATTAATGGAAATACTTGCGGTTGGGATAAGTTAATATATGATATTAATGGAAATATTTACGGTTGGGATAAGTTAATATATGATATTAATGGAAATATTTACCGTTGGCATAAGTTAATATATGCTATTAATGGAAATATTTACCGTTGGGATAAGTTAATATATGATATAAATGGAAATATTTACGGTTGGGATAAGTTAATATATGATATTAATGTAAATATTTACGGTTGGGATACGTTAATATACGATATTAATGGAAATATTTACGGTTGGGGTAAGTTAATATATGATATTAATGGAAATATTTACGGTTGGGATAAGTTAATATATGATATTAATGGGCATATTTACGTTTGGGATACGTTAGTATATGATATTAATGGGAATATTTACGGTTGGGGTAAGTTAATATATGATATTAATGGAAATATTTTTCAGGTGGAAATAAAAATAGTATATGATGTTAAGTGAAAGATCAATACATCATTACATCTATCCATCAACAATTCCATCCATCCATCCATGCAGCTATCTATCAATCTATCAATCTATCCATCTATCCATCCATCCATCAATTAATTAATCCATCCATCCATTGATCCACCCATCACATATCGTCGTCTGTTCACCCCCCCCCCCCTCTTCCCCCCATGAGCTTTTTGTTTATCTTTTGTTATGTATCTGTCTCTCTACCAGTCGATCTGTTTTTCTGTCTACCTCTCGTGATACCAATTTTCAAATTTCTGAAAACGTTGATCAACCCGTCTTTCCATGTATTAAAATGACTGTTTCGGAATCTGCACGATCTAATTCTTTACCTAGGCGTTCCTCATGCTCTCAACTTCCACATATCCGTGCCGCTTGTTGAAAGCTTTAGTTTGTCCCTTAAATTTGCCGCTGCCTTGGTTGTCCTAGCGTCTCAAGTTTCACAATTTGTTATGCCTTTTGTTATGCCATTTTCCTGACGTGTCAATGCCACGTAAAGAATAGTATCTCAGGCCGTTTTCCCTAATTGGTGATCAATAAATGAAAACACTTATCGTTGTTACGCAGCCATAGGATATGCGTGGCATTTTATGTTTAATGCGGCGTGGCTTTTTATGTTTAATGCGGCGTGTAACCGTTACAAATTTAATGAGACAATGTCTAATTTTCTGTGTGTGTGTATGAATGATTTCCGTATTGCGATTTCGATAGATTAATATATATATATATATATATATATATATATATATATATATATATATAGATATACTAAATATGTCTATCTGAGATTTGAAAGATTTGGAATGAAGACAATTGGTCTGACTAAAATTGACTGCCAGAGATAGTATCTTGGGGAACGGTCCCAAGGTTAGTTTTTTTACTTACATTTTGCCATGCGAATGCTGGTATGGTTACTTTCATTTTGTCTCGTTATAGTAAATACTACACAATTTAAGCCACATCCGCAAGGGATACAACTATAGAATTGCCTGTCTTTGGGCACGCATCGAACGTTCAACGTGGGTTTAATTTGTTCACAAATTTGTGTTGTTTTCTAAAGTCTTCAATAAGTCGATTCTTGTATAGAAGTGAAACATGACTAGCAGCAGTAAAGTATCGATCGCTCAAAATGCAAATGTTTATTAACATCAGTAAAATAAAGCAAATTATGTTATCATAACTTTGAATGTGATAGTGACGTTAGTTTTAGTAGCTCTGACGAAGTCGAAGAAGCAAATATGCTTAGCAGTTCCCGCAGTTGTGAATGGGGGCAGCAGAAGCCTGGACCCAGTACCAAGCGTAGACAAATATTGCCTAAAGTGTCTTCTAGTGGTACTAGGAGCAGCTCTTGTGAGTGGAATATAGTACCTAACAGTAACACTTCCAACAGTAGCAATGATGTAACTGTTACTGTCAACAATTTTATATTTCATCCTAGAGAAGCGTGAAGTCCTGTAGTCAATGAAAAGTCTGGACTCAGTGAACAGTCAACACCCTTTGACTATTACAAGACATTGCTTACTGACAATACTGTTGATTTTATTGTAAATTCTATAAATGTATAGGCTAAACATAAAATAAGTATAAATACACCTGTTAAAAATGCACTAACCACCACTTCAAAGCTAAAGCCAATTATCATTCATGATTACAACCAAAACATGGATGGTTGTGACCACGTCCACCAAGTGATTGGCTACTACGGAATTCATAAGCAAGAAGTGGTGGAAGAAAGTATTTCATTGGGTGATGGAGATAGCTTGCACCAATGCCTTTATTTTATATAAATTAGTAAATGAACCTCAAGCGGTTCAAGTTATCGCTGATTTGAGATTGATTCCCTGCTTTGGCTGGCTTCTGATATCATGCCTGAACCTGAAAGAGCCATCAAAGTGTCAGCAGGCAGACCAAGGACATAAAACATACAGCAGTTAGAGAGGCACAAAACATATGATTTCATACAGCGACAACGATCGCATATGCAAGGTTTGCAGCAAACATAGTGCCCCAAGATGGACTAATATTATTTTTGAATGGAGTGATGATAGGCCGCATCTACATCCAAAATTCTGTTTCAAACTGTGGCACACAAAGGCCACATTTGGTTCAGACTTGTCATTACATTAATTAAACTGCTGCAGCAATGTAAATTGCATACATAAACTGTACATTTAATCTATTTAACCGTGTACTATTTTTAGTTTATTACCACCCATCCCTATTTAAGGTGCATAAAAATCGTCACACGAAAATGACATACCATGAAGACGTGTGTGTGTAGTGCAAACTAGTTTGCATAGGATAGTGAAAATTGCCTAATTTGTTCACAGGTGGATATATTTACATGGAAACACATTTATTATGAGTGAATACATACAACTGCCAGAGATTTAAAAGCTACATGATAAAGGCTACATAGATATGTGTGAGAGATTGGTTAGTGCCTACCAAACGATTAAATAAAAACCATATGGATCAGGAATAGGTTGCCGAAATTAGGAACCTGATAGATACACGAGAGTCATGACACTAATTATGTTTCATGAACATTAACTTAAGAATTCTGGAAACTTGCAATTATAGATGGGACCGGAACTGAAGCAGAAAAGAAGGGATGCGTTGGTATCTTTATTACGTTTCCTTCAACTGAATCAAATCAGAAGGTATGCATTGGTATCTGCATAAATTGCCTTCAACTAAAGCAGAAAAAAAGCATGCATTGGTATCTGCATAATGTACCTAAATGAAACAATAGAAAAGCTCTTTATTCCAGTAGAAAGGTGTTCTAATTAAAGGGTAGAGCCAGTGACATTTCACACTGGCACACAAATATGCAGCAACCGAATGGTCAAGTGACCACAGAATAAAAACACTCCTATAGCAACCTGCATGCAGCTGACTCTCCGTTTGGTGGCCTGCGTCAGAGTTTCCATTCACACGAACCATTAGAATGTAGAAAACACTAAACGCGTTTTCCAAAAAAATCATCAACTGGGGAGTCCAAATAAATACATCCAAAACATATGCCCTAATTTTCTCATCAAGACATCATCAAGTCTCATGCCTGCTGGCGCGGGTGATCGTGTATCTCCACAACTTTCGATCTCGACAGTTATTTATCATTTCTGTTGTTGATATTCTGCCAAGCCATTCTCTTGATCTGTCTGGTATCTTTTCTCTTTGCTTCCCTCCATCTCTTCGTCCCTCGATTTTCCCATTTGTCACAATATATTCCAGCTGTTCCCTTTTCATTGCATGGCCAACTAATGATTATTATTTTTTGCTATTTTTGGAAATTAGCTCTCTCTTTTATTTGGCCTCTTTCTGAACGTTCTCTTTACTCTTCTTAGCTGTCCATGGTTTTCTCAACATTCTTCAGCAAAACCTCATTTCTACAGCATATATGTGAATCATGGACAATAGGACAACAAACATGAAAATCACTGGAGTCGGTAGAAATGTGGTTTTACAGAAGAATGTTGAGAATACAATTGGCAGCTAAGAAGAGTAATGGAAATGTTCTCAAAGAGGTCACAGCAAAAATGGAGCTAATTTCACATATTAGGAAGAGACAATCATAATTTTTTAGCCATGCAATGAGAAGAGAACAGCTGGAATATATTGTAACAACTGGGACAATTGAGGAGCGAAGAGATATAGGGAAGCAACGAGAAAGGATACCAGACAGGTTAAGAGAATGGCTTGGTAGAAGGTCAATAATAGAAATGATAAATAACTGTCGTGATCGATAGTTTTGGAGATACATGATCACCTACGTCAGCAAGCCCCATACTTGATGATGATGATGGCATACATTATGGCGTGTGATGAGTTATTGAGTTATTTGTGGACTAATATAACTGCACTCTAAACATGCCCATATGTGTTCTGATCGCCTCCCCAGCATGCCACGCTGCTTCCAGCTACTGACGATTCCAGCTCTCTGTTGTTTGATAAGTCGTCATATGTTTCAACTAAGTCTCTCGTTCCTGGATATGTCCATCCTTACTGATATATTGCACCTGAAATAGTGATGGGAACTAAAAGCTGCCCAAGTCCTCTGTCCTTCCCGCATCTCGGAGGGCAGTAATGACATCTTCCTGAAACATCGGGTCACCGTCTTCGACGACAGCAAAACCGTCCAGGCCGCCCACCTCCCCATTTATTATAATATTCATCGAATCACTTAGAATACAGGCATCGGTGTATTATTGTGACTTCAACCACATTAATTCCTTGGTATATGTCAACAGACCCATCGTCATGCCATGGATAGTCATAACGGACGCACCGTGTCTTTTCTTTAGTGTTATGACTGCAGTGCGTTCTGTAAATGACTGTACACTCCTTTGATTCTGTATTACAGATCGGTCTATATAGATGACTTCATCTTTCTGGTCGGTGTTGTCCCAGATGATCCGCACCGACCACGGCTTTATTCTGCTCAATGACGTAGACGACAAATTGTAGAAATTAACAATATCTGGTATCAAAAATTGGCACGTTAAAGTGATATTGTTGGGAACATTGCGTGCGAAACAGGAAAACACAAGGAATACATAGAGGCAGGTGAATAGAGAAATGTTGCTGAGCAAATATATCAGCATGGGCCCATAAAAGTAAAAAAAAGTAAAGTGTACCCGTCACGCCAAGTGGCGTATAGGGAATATGATGTTAGTAACTATACATTTTACAGACCTTCAGCACATGATTTGTGGGGTAATGTGGTCGGTATTACGCCCGTGCCGCTTTACTTTCCCAGAAAAAATCCGGTACCCATTTAAGGCTGGGTGAACCCGGAAGCCGTCGATTGGGATTTAACTCTACAACTCTACCTCATGTCCTGTGTAGTCCATTTCACTAACCACTGAGCTATCGCGGCTCCCCATGATTTCATAGTATAAAGAAAAGTCAGAGACACCAAAAACAAATATAGAGGGAGAGAGAGAGAGAGAGAGAGAGAGAGAGAGAGTGGGGGGAGGGGTTGTGAGACAGCGGATACAGAGTTACAACAATATAGTCAAGATCTTACAAAATCAGTTCAAAATGAACACAATGTCATAGATAACTTTTTTCATCGTCACATTTATAAAAAAAAAGCCAAGATATTGTTTCTTTCCTTTATTGAGAATAATGTGTATGTGTGAACACCAAACAATTGATATATTAAGAGAATTGCACGTTTACAATGTACATTCAAAGTACATCAGACACTACAAGAAATACAATATACAATTATTATCTTAAATAAAACGAACTGGTTGACGCTATCACTGAAACGTTCCACACCGTCTACGTTACCAAACCGCCAAATTTATAACTTACTTCCCTTTAGGTTTGAATCGCCGGCAATAACTAACTGTTATGTTACTGTGAAGCTACAAAACATTGTTCCACTGTTTTGCTTTATTATTTCATCACTCTTGCATTTCGATCCCTCATTGATTCTATGTTCGGTAATCAGACCCACGGCACCTGTGATAACATCACTAACTATATAACAGATACCCTTGCAGTATCGTACATTCATTCACTCGTTTGATATTAAATACTTTAAATATATTGGTCTCTCTATAAAATAAAACCAACTTTGTTACAGTGTCTTGGACTTGTCAGATTTTTAAGTTAATGGATGTGTATATATCAATGTGGCTTTGGCAGTCATGTCTGCATCAACGAATATAAAACAGTTCAGACCATTTATTTAATATGTCATGTATATCACATTTTGTCTTAACCACTGTCACACAAATAAATGTATCAAAGGGACAACTTATGTAAATAAATGTGATACATCTTTCAAAAATGTATATATAATAATAAAATAAAATATCATAAAAATAATTTAAAAATTAATTATTACAACGTTACTGTTGCAAAAAAAAATAATTGAAAGTTTTAAAAAAGATGATAAGCATTAAACATCAATACTTTTATTTACATTGACATTATCTTATTAAAAACGCATAATTGTTTTCTAAATGTAAAATATAGATGTGGTAAACAATTGTAAAATATAAACAGTATGCTTCAAAGCGCATTGAAAATGTTCATGAATCAACGTCTACTAAAGATGTTCATTATGATGAACTACAAACGGGTCGATGACCAAATGGTAGACAGCTAAATGTACCTATCAACACTGCACAATAGACACTAAATCATGTATATTTCAAACACAATTGATGTTGAGTTCTACTGCTGAACGGCTTGTTTGCGTCATCGATAACAATGACATAGAATTGTGGGAAGGCGCTAGACAAAAGCTATTGGATTATTGGACGACATAGAGGAGATGTTAGACTCGTTCAACTGAGAATAGGACCATTTTTTTTTTAAATCATCAGAAGAGAAGACAATGGATTGACCAAATATAGCTGGAGACAAGATTTGGACGCAGGGATAAAGAGAATAGGGAAGATTTGAAACCACTGAAAGAAAAAATGTCTTTGAACATTGGACAATAATAATCATTAAAATCATACTCCGTTTACGTCTATATGGATGCACACTGTATTGTCATCTTACTTTTTAAACAAGTTCTTCCAATATGTTAGAGCACTTGAAATTGGCCCTGGGTAATAGACAACTATAATGCATTTGTGAAGGTCACAATGACATGCTCTATAAAAAGGGACATGAAAAGAGCACTTAAATCCAGCAACGAGGACATTCTAGATGTAAAAAAAGTATAGTTATAGCTATAGTTAAAATTCATAATTGACAACCGCCCGTGCCAGTGGAATCGTCATAATTAACATTTCATTGAGTTCCAAAGAAAGAAAGGGAGCTGCAGTTGTCATTGTAGCAACAATAGCACATGTCAAAGGACAACGGCATAGTAACATCGACAGTGAAAGCAACTAAATGGTCCTTCGTCATAAGATACCAACATTCATCATAAAGAATATGGATGTAGAAACACCATACTATGAAATACACAGTTCACGGTGTGCAAAGAGCACGAATCTTAGCAGATCCTGTAGCAAGCCGGACTTGGAAAGTGAGGAAACTGCAACAATGAAGCTTTTCAGACAGTGTCTCAACTGTTCATTGTCGCCTATCCGCCATATTGACTGGAAGTTGAAAATAAAGTAAAAAGCCCCGTCACGACAAGTGGCGTTTAGGTAATATGGTGTTAGTTAATTTGTACAGACCTTCGGCACATGACTTCAGGGGAAGTGTGTTGAGTGTTATGCCCGTGCCGCATTATTTTCCCAGGGAAAAAAATCCTGCAAAAGTCCTGCCAACATCAGAAGAAAAAAATATATCACGTTTTGGTTATGCAGTGAGAAGTGAATAAGTATAATACGTTGCAGGACAAAAAAATAATACGAAAAGAAAAGATAGTAAGAGATGCAAGTGTACAGCATTTCGAATAGAGTAGTGGAGATTTTGATGAGGATTGTTTCATTTTTTTTTTTTTTCAAATTGATGAATTTCGAAATCAGTTTTGTTTTTTGAACTTCAAAAACACTACACCTGGAAAATAAGGTCTACTGAGGACATGCATGGATCAGCAGGCATCATCTTCTAGTACCATGCCTGCTGGCGTAGGTGTTCATGTTTCTCCACAACTTTCGATTCATTTATCATTTGTGTTGTTGACCTTCTGAAAGCCATTCTCTTAAGCTGTCTGCAATTTTTTTTTCTCTTTTGTTCCATATATCTCTCTATCCCTCAAGTTTCCCAGTTGTTAAATATATTTTCCAGCTGCTCCGTTCTCATTACACGTCCAAAAAAGATTGTTTTTTTCCTAATATTGGGTATTACGTTTTCATTACTCTTTTTAGCTGTCTATGGTATTCTCAACATTCTTCTGTAAAACCACATTTCTACAGCCTCCAGTGATTTTCTTGTGCGTAGTCATATTGTTCATGATTCATATCCATATGTTATGATTACATAATATATAAAAATGGTTAAATCAGTACATTATACGGCTTTGGAATATGGAGTACAACAAAAATAAAAATCATGAAGACACATACTTTTATTAATGGATTTTTACACCGAAGAAAAGGATGGGTAAAATGGAACAAAACAGCAACTTAGAATTATGAAAATGACCAGTCAAATAGCAGTTTATCAAGAGATACTACACAGACGATCGCACTGGATAGGCCACACTAAGAGTATTGCATAACACACCTTTCTTGGTGTACCCAGTGGAGGAGACAAAGAAGAACACCAACACTTACTTGGATACAACAGGTGGAAGCAGAGATATAGAGTACAGGGAAGACATGGAGCAATCTTAAAAGAATGCCACAAAACAGTATGGCTAGGGAAGTGTTTGTTGAAGACGTAATGCTCTACATGGAGCTGAAGGAAGAGAAGAATAAAAATAAAAAAAGAAAGAAAAGGATTAAAAAAAACGTCTGCATTAAGGAAAAACTGCCGATGAAATAGAGAAGATAATAATAAAAATAACTTTCACTAAAAAAGAAAACAATCTTCAAAGACACATGTTAGAATAACAATGATCCAATGTAGAAGGAAATGCCATGTGAATCAGATTGACTATACTAGTCAATATATTTCAGTACAGCATAAGTAAATTATCGAAATTGGCGACTTATATTAACTCATTAAAAATCATTAGAAATTATTAATAATTGCTTATTTTGTATAGGGTGAACTAAGTAGATTTGTCTATGTTTCTTCTTTCACCATGTTTAAACCGTTCCCATTTAACCATAATGGCAGGGATCGTGTACAAAAGTGGGTTTGCTGCAGAATTGACTGGAAGGACGAGAATTGTTGTCCATGCAAAAACATCATTGCTGATTACGTGTCCTCCAAGGGACAATAATCCCATAATTCCTACAGGAAACCAACAGAGAAAGTTGGACAAAGCTACTAAAAGCAATTGCTTGGCTACAGTTAAATCGCTAGCTCTTCTAGACGCTGTGTGATTTATTCTGTTCTCAGACATGGCTCGAAAGATGGCTCTTTGACCGTAAACAATGAGAAGAACAAGCGACAAATTGAGAGCAATGAACACGGCAAACGAGAACTCCCATCCATTGAGTCGTTTAGTTGTCAAAGGTAAGCCAAGACACATTGCGTTAGAAGAATATATTTCAAACCTGAACACAATGGGAGCAAGTGCAAGAAGGAAACCAATGATCCAAAACAAAGACAGAACGATAATTTTACTCATTTTGGAAAACTTTACTTGACCAAAGGGAAACTTTAGAATCATAAACCTGTCCAGAGTGATAAGGAAAACACAAAATGTTGACGTTTCACTAGAGAGTGTAGCCAAGAAGCCAGCAAGTTTACATACACCACTTACTCTCCAGCTCTTGTCATACAAAACATAAACATCACGATAGTAATAATCCGCTCCTGCAATAATGAACAGATAGACTCCCATAATAAAGTCAGATATACCCAAATTTGTCACAAACAGACCATAACCTGTTATGAGAATTGACTTGTCCCAGATTATACGATAACCAATAACTGTCATGTTCCCCAGAACAGCAAGAACCGCGACCACCCAGAGGAGAACACGCTGAACATAAATACCTATCAGATCAAAACAAGAGGAGATAGCGTCATCAGGAGCGTGACAAGTGTGGTACGTGATCAGCTTTCCCCTTATCTGTGGACAACACAACTGAAAACTGTCAGTGAACAGATCGTTACTGATACTGGGACCACTAAAGTAATCTTTACAAAAGTCTGCGATTAATAATCCACGTAAATCTAGTGATTGATATATAACGTAATGATGAAACGTGTTTCTGTGAATGCCACTTATTTGTGTGAAGCTCAAGTTTAAATGTTTCAAGACAGAGAACATCGCAATGAAAGATTTATCGAGGAGTGACAGACTCGTGTGCGAGAGGTCGAGTTTTTCTAGGAAATTAAAGTTAAAGTTTTTCATGTCAACAATTGCTTTGTTGTGCGATAGATTCAAGAGACGGACATTATCCAGCGGACTATCAAACATTTTAATACCATTCAGGGACTGCAGCCGATTGTAGCTTAGGTCCAGTATCTGCAAACCGTTAGGCAAGAATTCATCATAAATTATCTCATTAGTGAGATTGCAGTGAGAGAAAATAATGATTACTACACTGTTTAGTTTATAGAAGCGTGCGCGACTCAGTTCTACTCCGGACAAGTCCAGGTAACGCGTTCTCCGGTCAAATTCATATCTAGAGGGGACAATTAATAGAGACCTATTGTAATCCGATACGGTAACTGTTCCCGATATACAGCGGAATCCTTGGACACACGTCATGTGACAATCCACTTCATCGTCTTCATGTGGGCAGTCAGGTTTTCCGTCACAAACTAGGTCAGGATGGACGCACATTTTACTATTCCAACAAGCAAAGTTTCCTGTACACGACCTAGGAGTATAGTTATACTAGTCAGCTCCTTTAGGACAGTCTAAAGTTCCATCAAAGACATAATGTTGAGGGATGCAGTAATTGTCTGGACATTTCACGTAAACTTCTGGACATTCAAAGTCTTTGCAATTATCAAGATGGGACATATCTCTATAACCAATCAAAGCCCCGTACATATCTTTCAAATAAACACACTCGGGAGCCCACAAACGATGTCCCAATATGTTATAACAAGTATCGATCGCTTTAAGTTTCCCTATAGTCTCGTCTATCTCTCCCTCAAAACCATGGCAGTCTGTTTTGTTATTATTAAGATCTTTGAAGCGGACACACTCATTACTGCAATAAAAAGCACAAATCTGGCCTCCCTTTCGCGACCTCAAAACATCTTCATTTTCATCGTTGACTTCATTCCCGTAAGAGCTGTACCCGCACACATTACAGTCAACCTCACCATCCCCAACCCACCTAATAGGCAAGAGCGAATCGTCACAACAGTAAACACCATCACCGGCAAGCCTGCTTGTGGTCCCTGATTTATAAAAACAAAACACTTCATCGCGTCTATTGCTGCAGTGATCAAAACGGTCACAGACATAAAAGTAGGAAATATATCGCGGATCTAGTGCTTCCTCTCCACAGTCAAAGATTGGAAATAACTCTGTTTGTGATTTTCTCATAAAATCAAAGAAATCTCCGTCGGCAATGTTTGCCGATATAGACACGATGTTATCTTTAAATATCATAAAGTAACCTTTAGTTAGCGCTTGGCTGAAACTTTCGTTACTGGCAGGTTTTATTGTTATCATGTTCTTGTCCTCATTTCTACGTGGAAACGTCGCCTCACAAAGACCTAAATAAGAAACTTTATCCCGACACCTCACATCAGCCCATCCATCAACAACTAGATTATCTTCACTGGAAGTGTTGATAACGTCATTACTGATATTGTAAGCAAACAGCCACACCCCACACCCATTGGTAAATCCACCAGACGGTTTCCCAGGCAACCAATGATTAACCACCAATGGACTGGTTGTTTTACTCTTATCAATTGACCAATGAAAACGCTTTGAAATTGTTGTTGTGCCCCTTTTGAGAACAATATAAATGTGTGCAGTTAATCGAGATGGATCGCTATTGTTCATTCGTAGATAATTATTATCTTTAAGATAAGCTAACATGTTTGTTACCATGACCTAGTAAGTTCCCAGTTGACACGAGATTTAGAGCCCAACACAAAATAGCAGGACATACGATCAGATTCATCAAACTGGAACCATCCATCGCTACACTGGTTGCAAAGTGCCATTACGAGAACTTGACCCATCAATTCTTTTCTGTCGTATCCAACAAGTAGGGTATCCCTCAAGTAGACTATGTGACTGACATACCTGACATGAAAGACTACAACAAGTATCTTGATGTCTGTACCTTGTTTCTGTTGGTCCAAAATATGAGGAATGTCTCTAGTTTCCTCAAATGATAAATCTCCACCATTGAGAACTATAACAGCGACATGGGTCACGTTCTTTCTTGATCCACGCATCTCAGCAAACAAACGTTGAACAAATCGTATTTTTTGTGTGAGGTTATTATTGACGGTGCTGTGATATTTTTTGTACGGGTCTGTTGTATGCATGAAAGAAAGATCGGAGAAGTAAATGTCATACAATTCTTCATCTAACATCGTTACAAATGTATCTGCATCACAAAACTCCCAATAGCTGACGTTTACTGTATATTTGCTGACAGAATACGAGTCATACACTCCAGCAAAGAGGACTCTTGACTCTACCTCACTAAAATCTAACATATTGACAGCAAATTCAAAGGCCATTGTCTTTTGATCACGAATAGCATTTTGGTCGACGTTGTCAAAATAAAGGAATAAAACATCCATTTGTTCTGTAGAACATCCATCTATTGGAAAGTTTCCTGACTCATTTCTTTGGATGTCTGAAAACATAACGGGTCTAGTTATTAAAGTAGACTTTATTATCAAGAGCAAAATATCGAGTTGCTATACAAGTGATGTATTGCTAATATTAACACACATAATGTGATGCACATATTTGTTATATTTAAAATTAAATGCTTGAATCGTTAGATAATAGCGTTTCAAAGGCTTCTCAACTGAATGTACAGGAGATACGTCAGTGAGACTGAACTTACGGTCGAGTTTAAAGCTTCATACTTTGCGATCATCGGTTGTTTCTGGAGAAAATATGTATCAGATTAGAGTTTTACTATTATTGTAAGAACACCCACTATTATGATAGTAAAGGCAGAATTGAAAGTAAAGCATTTAACGAATAGAACGGATAATGGTAATGTTGTTAGTGAGCGTATGTGTGTAGGCATGCAACTTCTGTAACCAACCTCATGAATAGGCTGTGCCGCTTTCTTTTAAAATGTATTTCAGCTCAGTAATTCAGTATTTACTGGACAAAATAATATCTCTACCGTCGAGACTGTCTCATTAGCAGGATTTGTTCTTTTCATTCCTCACTCTTAATTTAAATTATCCAATGTTTTGATTCTTATGATTTTTCTAATCAAATATTCTCTTTAAGTAGCGTTGTCATTTGCTGTCCCGAATGGCACGAAATGAGTTGCATTTAAAAAAAAATTAATTTCTACCGCCATACTATGTGCATATAATTACCTAGTCCTTAAAATCATTTAATACACGATATGCAGGTGAAAGTTATGTATCCTTTGATGCATAAATTTGATGCTAATTTTTGTTGTTGTTTTCATCTATGGCGAAGTGCCTGGAGACTAGGAACTAAATTTTGCGTGTTAATCCATTTTTCCCTGGCAGACATATGCACATATGTTCCTCACCGCACAGGCAGATAACTCCTTCTGTGGAGGTACTTATATATATATTTTTTTTTTCCGCCGATGAGTAAATGAGTAATTTCCACGTTTCAAGCCGTGCATTGTTACTGATATTATGGGTGGTTACCCCAGAGAGAAAACAAATAATAATTCTAACTGTGCAGCCGAGATTTGAACCCACATCCTCTCTGTCTCGAGACGAGCGTCTTCACTCGAGACAAACCAGTCTCCAATGATTCTCAAATAATGTAAATCAATAAGTGTATTTGTCAAAACGATAAACATGTATTTGATGGCCTCTGACATTCTTCAAATGTGGACGTCTACTGTTATTGTTCCATAGAATTATGTAAAATGTACAACTGCCTATAGAATCCTAACAGCGAAAGTGGAGTAACCTATAAAAACCACAAACGTGACAATAAAAGAGATATTTCCCAAATAGTTTATTATGTATTGACAATGCAATTGGAATGGAAAACACAAGAACAATTGTGTGGAGGGAGCCCAAGACAAAAGTTGAGTGACAACAAAATGAGACGGATAACGCGAAGTGGCGCTCCAAGATAGCCATGACAAGTATATTTACTCAATATCCGAATGATAATGTGTGTTTACATTGGCATATTTCGTTGTATAGTGATTGAGCCAGTGGCGTATCCTGGGGTCTGAAAGAGAGCATGCAACTTTTAAAAAATGATAATTTTCTACTCACCCAGTTATTTGAAGTTCAGTTCTATTCTGCGGCTCTTTCTGCTAAAGTCCTCTGTTACTTTGTTATAAAAGTCATCATTGCCTTTCATCTCTACAAGAAGGTCTTTTTCAATTGACATCATTGATAGAGCAGAAAGACGACATTGCCCCTGCGAGTTCCTTATGAAATTTTTAATGCGTTTTAATGCAGAAAACGAACGTTCCACTGAAGACGACGATGCAGGAATTGTCAATATTAATTCACAAAGTTTATGAAGTTCTGGAAGACCACTGTGAAGTCCTTTGTTCAAAAGAAATCTATGAATGTCGGACACATACATTTCTTTAAAGTGTTGGGATACAAACATTGCCTTTAATTCAGATCTCAGTCTTACTATATCAAAATATTTCCCATATATTCCGTTCAGTTTGGAAAACTGCTCTTCTGGAAACTCTTTTGAAAATGTTAAACATTTCTTACAGTCAAAAATTTCAAGAAATGACAAATCTGACAGAGAATCAAACCGGCTTTGTAACTGGCAGTTTACCGTATCATGAATTTCACAATACATCCTTCTGTACTCATCCTTTGGGATAACTGAGGATTCTCGCTTTCTTCTCTTTGTTGGAGGACCACACTTGAACTCTATTTTGGCCCAAATTGAATCAAAGCCAGTATTGCGCATTGTGAACAATTTTTCTTTTAACTCAACTATCTCTCTAGAGCAATATGTGATGTCCAGTGAATTTGACTGAAGGATATTAAATACAACATCTGTCATCGAAAAAATATCGGTGAACACAGCCAAAAGGAAATTGAATTCAAAATCTCCTAGGTTTGACATAAATCCAACTGCTTCATTAATTGTTGCGTGATCCCAATCACCAGGTCGTTCCAAAATGCATTCAAATAAATCTATTAATTTATTATGATATTCAGAAACAGTCTGTACTAAACGACTGGAATAATTCCATCTGGTTGCCGCCAGCTTGGGAAACCGTTTTTTCACTATGGTGTCCAACAAATGTGTTCTCTTTGCTGAATGAGTAAAAATATGAAGCAAAACTGCTAAGTGACGAAAAGAATATTCTACACGCACTTATGCATGAGACAGCTTGAGACAGTACTAAATTAAGTTTGTGTGCATAGCAATGGATGAATAATGCCTGAGAAACAACTTCCCTAACTCTCGTCTGCACACCATTCAATTGGCCTGCCATTACTGCTGCACCATCATAAGTTTGTGCTACTAGTTTTTCTCTACAGTCAAATTGATCAAGACTGTCTAAAGCCAGTTTTGACAATGCTTGTGCAGATCTGTCAGAGCTAACGTCATGAAAGCCAATAAATCTTTCGTAAATATTACCATTATAAATATATCTAAAAACAACTGACAGCTGAGACAAGTTTGTTACATCAGAGGTCTCGTCAATTAGGATGGCGACAAATCTGGACGATTGAATCTGAAATTTCACTTCTGCAGTTATTACATTGTTCACACTTTGGATAAGATCGTTCTGTATTAATGGGGAAAGACCCGTGAATATATTTGACGTCATGAGATGCTGATGCAATTTTTCATCAAACTCTGCTAATAAATTTAAAGCTTCAATGTAGTTCCCACGATTAGTGGAATCACTCCCCTCGCTGTGACCACGAAAAGCTAATTCTTGTTTTCCTAAAAAACAAGTAACAGCAATTAACCTCTTTAGGATTTCTCGATTTTCTTTAACTGTTTCATTGTGTTTCATAATACTTTCTTTTTTCTGAAAATCCAATTGAACATCAATTCTGCTGGAGCCAAACACTTGTAACGCTATCCAAGCGTGAATATGACTTTCAGACTTTTCGTGTCTTGAAATAGCGTTATGTAAATTATTTAAATCAGAATACCCGCGTTGTCAAGGCGAAGTGTCATTTACAAACAATATACATGGCCAGCAAAATAACTTACATAATGATTCCGAACCACAAAGCCAAACGACTTTCTTATATAAATCATTGTTAAATGAACGGACACATTTTGTTCCTTCTCGTTTCAAACTGCTTAACGCAGGAATCGGTCTGCCCTTTTTTACTAAGTCCAATTTTTCATTAAATGTTCGCGATTGAAACGGTCGCTCAAATAAATCTACAACATCATTAATAGAATCAGCCATAATAACCACAGTAAACAAATATACTAAGTTTAGTAATTAACAAAAGCAATACAACATGTTTCTGTACAAACACAAAATATTAAATATCAGCTGATTAAAATCACGTTTGAAGTTTTGAATTCTGAAAGTTTGAAATCGAAACCACATCGCTGTGTAAATGTGCGTGTGTGTTGAGTAAAATCACGTGACGTGTACCAACAATTACCAGAAATGGTTTACTAAACAAGTGTGTGTGTAGGCATTCAAGATTATAATTGCTTGCATTGTTATCATTAGTTTAACATTCAAATAAAAGTACTAGAACATAGAAATTGCACTGTTTCACACCAGTAAATAAATGTTCATCAATCAATTTATTATTTGCCAGTGCTAAATTGTTATAATAGTGATTGAATCATAAAATGTATTTATTTTTTTTTCATCGCAAGCTTACTGTGGAGACACGGATTTAATAAAACACACACAGTATATCACTGCGCTTATATGTAAAGGGACTATTTTAACGAAAGCAACTTCAAAATTGCTTCAGAGCGGGCTAGTTCAACTATCATAAAAAACGATTGGACATATACAATTTTCTTTTAACGTCAGTGTTGCCAGCACTAATTTTTGGAAAAATTCAGATTTGTGAGAAAAACATTTTAAAATATATTTTTGAGCAATGCTGCAAGGGCTAAGTTTGGATGGGGGATAGATCACTGACTGGTTTATCATTTTCGCAACTCTTGAAGGCATGCAATGCTTGCCTTGCTTATATTAAGTATACGCCACTGGATTGAGCAGTCTGTGATTAACATTTTCAATTGTTATTTTCCTTTCTCTTCACAGTTCAAATACTAAGCCCAATGCCCCTAACCCTCTACTGCATAGTGTGCCAGATATGGCACATACCGAATAACGTTACACATTTAAATAATAATGAATGCAACAATGTACTACAAACACAGAAGAGGTAGCTAGGATATATAGCTAAATGATTTGAGTGTTCTCCCTTTCTAGAAATCTTCAGTGAAGAAGTTAGAGTTCGTTATTGGTGACTCATCGGAACATCCGCTTCGTCTGTGGCTTGGTCAATGTGTTGAACTGTTTCTATTCATATTCTCAGTGCTAGAGTTTTATAAAAATTATTTAATAGAACTATCACATTATTTATCAAAATTAACACTTCATTAGAGCAAAACAATTAACTAGTATTGATTAATTCGCGTTTCTAGCTTTGTGCCAGATGTGGAACATTGTGCAGTAAAACTACACACGCTTCCGGGGATTCCCCTTCGTCAGGCCGGCTCAGTGACACAACAAAAGTGTCAGTCTATCGTTTTCATTTTCAAGTGCTTTCTGAACGAGTGTGATTATAATCATCTATAATGAATACAGCTACATTTTATGGCAGCTCTGCACCAAAGAGATCAAGATTTTTGCCGTCCAGTAGTGAAGATAGCAATTTATCTGCTGATTCTGATTGTGATGAATTAGACCTACTACAGAAAGTAGGTACACATATTTCTAACGCTTCTCAACTTGAGGGGTCTGATACAGATTCAGATGACACTGATCAAAATGATGTTGATCAGCTAACTGACATCATCTCTGTTCAGCCTGGCCCAAGCAGCCAGAATAAAAAAAAGAATGTTGGTCAAACAACTGCTACAAAAAAAAAGATTGACATCAGCTGGAGACATGAACCTCAGAGCTTTGTGCCTGATGAGGGCATGTTTTTGGGAGATAGTCTGCTGTCTGAGGACATATTGAACCTGTTGAAGAAAGTCTCTCTGTAGATGAGCAAATGTGTGCTTTCAAAGGTCAACACAGTCTGAAACAGTACATTCCAAAGAAACCTCACAGATGGGGTTATAAACTATTTGTTTATCAGGAGTATCTGGCTTTCCTTACAACATAGAAGTTTACACCGGTGAGGAGAAAGGATGCCCTGACCAAAACATGAACTGTGGTGCAAGCGGAAATGTGGTTTTGCGGTTATGTGATGTTGTGCCAGAAAAAAAGAACCACAAAGTTTATTTTGATAACTTTTTCAACAGCCCAGAGCTTCAGCTTTGCCTTGCAAAAAAAGGTATTCTCTCACTTGGAACTGTTCGAATGAATAGAGTACCCAAGTGTAACATAATATCAGATGGTGACTTGAAGAAGAAAGGAAGGGGCGCATTTGATGAGGCATCTGCAGTACACGACTCAGTTAGAATTTCTTGTGTTAGGTGGTTTGATAACCAACCTGTCAATTTTCTGTCAACATTTGTGGGCAGCCAACCAGTCGGCAAAGCAAGGAGGTGGTCAAAAGCACAGAAGCAGTTTCTAGAAATTGACTGTCCCAGTGTTGTTGCTGTTTACAATAAACACATGGGAGGTGTTGATTTATTAAATTCCCTTTTGGGACTTTATAGAATACAGCTACGGTCCAAGAAATGGTATTTTCGTTTGTTTACACATTTACTGGATGTGTCAATCATATCAGCATGGCTGCTATATAGGCGCGCGCAACTGCAGCTTCGTAGTCGTCCAAAAGATGTCATCAGCCTCAACGACTTCAAGCAGCAAGTTGCTGAATGTTTGTGCAAGTGTGGCAAATCTTCAATACCTCCTACAAGTTGCTGAATGTTTGTGCAAGTCTGGCAAATCTTCAATACCTCCTACAAGTTGCTGAATGTTGTGCAAGTCTGGCAAATCTTCAATACCTCCTACAAGTTGCTGAATGTTTGTGCAAGTCTGGCAAATCTTCAATACCTCCTACTGTAAAAAAAGCGAGGCCGCCCAAGTAGTGAAGTGGAATACCAACTTCAGATGAAGAGAACTAAAGGTCCAACAGCCGCAGTTCCCCTTCAGGCAGTCAGAAAGGACGAAATAGGTCATTTTCCTGTTGTATCTGATACACGACAAAGGTGCAAAAGACCCAATTGTACAAGCAAATCCTTTATCCAGTGCATCAAATGTGCAGTGCATTTGTGCTTGAACAAAAATAACAGCTGCTTTGTTGAATTTCATGTTATGTAAAAAATCCTTTTTTTGTGTAAATTGTTCATTGTGTGCGCAATGTGCCATATTTGGCACAAAGCTGCAAATGTATTACAAAATAAAATATTTTTAAAATAAACACATATTTAGTATACTGTATGTATTTTAATGTAAGAAAATTAGAAAAAAAATTTGGGAGGCAAATTTAAAATAATTCATGCAATAGAGGGCTAATTGCAGTAGTTATAGCCGACACCGACTTTGTTCTTGTGCCAGATAATAGTATTTGTGTCTAGCATGCCATTAGAGTCCTTTCTCCACAAGCGATATTTCTGGAGACTGATGTCAACATGATTTACCACCTTTTACATATCGTAGGTGGAATGCTATCATTTCCATGAGCTTCCCCACTGGCAAGTGAGGCCCAACATTACTGATGTTTGGTTCATTGTTCATGCAGGTCATAAATAGCGGACAAAGATGTTTTCTTGTTATGTGCTGTACTGGTAACGACATTAATTGTGAAATAAAACTTCGAACATTTTCATCTCAGCGCTACATTTATCTCATTTTAATTGTGCAAAGCATGCTTCATTTGTGGTGTTAATTTTCTTCATTACGATTACACAATCTGTCTTAACACCTTTCGACTTTCCTCATATTTGTATAGTTGATTACAGTAGAATATTGTTGAACAGTTTTTGACAATTACTGTCTAGCTGTCTTATTTTTTATTATCTGGGTTTCTTACTTTTTTTAATGCGTATGGAGCTATTGTATTTTATATTGTCGTTTTATTTCAGTAATGATGCCCTTTAGGTCCATAATAACAGGTTTCATTTTGTTAAGTTATGTTTAATCGAGACTTCCTTGACGTGTTTACCACATTTCTTTTAAGTTGAATTATGTAGAGTGTCTTTGATGCGAGTCCACTCTTGGTCACCTACATGTGTAATTATTTGTTTACCTTGCCAGCGTTGTTGGTAACTAGGACGTAACGGACATCTATGTACCATCAACGACACAGTCCATACTCTCATTGTTTATCAAATGCCCTGTTTTAATAATTGTATCAAAACGACTCTGTAGTACTTACCTCCACAAACATAAACTGTTGCCAAGGTCAGGAAAGATATAATCAGGAAAGCCATAGTTTGACAATCAAACCCGACAGTAGAAGTCACAAGCCACCCTGATCAACTGATCGTCTGTCTTTTAGAGAGCGCAATGAAAATAAATTATCGGGTACATAATAAGAGAGGCAATTTATTATGGTTGGAACAAGCTTTTTTGTTCATTGGACAACGCAAAATATGAGAAACTAATATCAAGGACACGCATAATTATCATTAAAGTGTAATGATGTCAAAGGCGTTGACAAAGTACGGGGAACTAAGAGAATATGTTTTTTCATGAGGTAAAATCGAACACTGAATATAATCTATTAAAAGAGTTAGCATATCACATAGTAAAATAAAAAAGAGTATTTCCACGTCACGCCCAGTGGTTTTTAGGATAATGTGTAAGGTTTAAAATTACGGAATAAAACTGCGGAGGGCACATAAATCACCAAGAAATATAAAATTAGAACTAGATATGCTAAGAGTAGATAAACAGATGAGTGATAAGTATAGCACGATAGTACAAAATATATATAATGCTATTGAGAAAATACAGGACATCAAGGAGCAGTGGGAAATGCTCAAACAATCGATTCAACAAACATCAAAAGAAGTAATACCAGTGACTAAAAGAATCAACAAAAAGAAATGAATGACAGAAGAAATATCACAACTAATGGACGAAAGAAGGAAACATAAGAAAGAAGAACGGACATACAAAATATTGCACAAAGAGATCCAAAACAAGTGCAGAGAAGCAAAGGAAGGAGGGTTAAAACATAAATGTGAAGAAATGGAAAGACAACAAAAGAAAGACTAACAATTTATGCACAATCAGTTAAATGAATTAACAGGAAGAAAATAAGTCAAAGTTTCAGGATGTGTGAAATCAAAGGAAGGAAATATAATAATGGGACAGGCGAAGACAATAGAAAGATGGACAGAATATATAATTTAACTCACTGATGATGAAAGACCAGAATTAAACAATTCAAATGAAGACACAGGACCACCAATAATGCAGAGTGAAGTGGAGGACGCAATTCAACACATGAAAAGAGGCAAAGCTCCAGGTCCTGACAAAATAACAATCGAAGAGATAAATGCATTAGGAGAGATGGGAGTACAATTAATAACAAAATTACTCAATGACATATATAACACTTGACACATACCCGAAGTTCTACTAAAATCTATCTTTGTAGCCATACCGAAGAAGTCAGGCGCCACTGATTGTGAAGACCATCGCACTATTAGTCTCATGAGCCATATGACTAAAATATTACTAAAAAAATCATGAGACGTGTAAGGAACAAAATAAAACCAGAAATTAGTAAGGAACAATGTGGATTTGTGGAAGGAAAGGGCACCAATAATGCAATATACATCTTAAGAACATTGATAGAAAGATTTATATAGGTAAAGAAAGATCTAAATATGTGCTTTATAGACTACATGAAAGCATTTGACAAAGTAAAGCATGTGGAAATAATCAATATGCTGAAGAAATTAAACATTGATGGCAAGGGTCATGCGAATCATAAAAAAACATGTACTGGTAACAAACAGAAGCTATACGAATTAATAACCAAAGAGGACAATTCCAATATATAAAACAAGGAGTCAGACAAGGCTGTGTTCTGTCACCGGATTTGTTTTTGCTTTACAACGAATATATTATGAGATCAATAGTAGACAAAAAAGGAATTGAAGTCAACGGTCGCAACATAAATAATTTGCGATATGCGGATGGCACAGTCTTAATATTTCATTCTCCTTTACTTTTAATTTCCTTTTCTAATTATTTATATATTTTTAAAATTTTAAATACAAATTTATGCGTGTGTTGTATGCTTGTCCCTGTTGAAGGCCTTTGCGCTGACACGTCGTTCTGATTTGTGGTGTCAACTTGTTCCATGAAACTCTCTATATATTTATATATACATATATTGCATATATATAATTTATTGCATTTTTCCTCTCCTACATTCAACATCCGCCAAACGGCCAAGTCCGTCAACATGCTCATTACTACTTACCCTATCACACAAATAATTCAGACCTTTGTCAGACTAGACCTGATCAGAGACTCTAACCTCTTCCGCTGAAACTTTACAGTTGCACGCTAATTAAGTTACTGAGGACAAACGCATGTTTTTCTTTTTATCTGACTCAAGTCATGTCAATGTTTTAGTGATATCCGTAACTTCCACAGTGAAATTACTTGCAGGCAACACGAAACCGCCACTGTCTTTCTTCCAGCAGTGGACGATGAATTTAAAACTTGAGGGGCCAGACATGAGAACGAACTTTTAGGTCGACATTTAACCTGATATTAAATTGCAACATAAACATTTCTTCAAATTCATTTATGTAAAATAGTATTTTTAAATGATTGCCCTAAATTAATAGAATTGTAATTACATCATACTATGTCTTAGTTATTTGCATAAGTTATGAAGAAAGCATGGCTATGCTGTTATTTAACATCTCTTGCAGTCTTGCTCATGTTTTTCTTTTGTATATACCAATACAGCGCAGAGATTCTTAGAGTTGAACTTGATAAATTTGCCTACCCATCGGCACTACTTCTATATGTTTAAATAAAACGATGTAACGTCATCTGATTTGACGTTCTTTTGTTGCCATGGAAACGGGCAAGTAATTGTTGAAATAGCCTGCTTAATTCTAATACATATCCAAGTACGATAGATGTCGTTGTACGGTTATAGTAGGTTTGGCTTATATCAACTTTGAAGAGTGTTTATTAGTAACATGTTGAATTATTTGAACTATATCGAGGCTATACTAGGGCATACGATGATTGGTTGTAAACTGACATTTAACTCATTGAGGTGGAATGTGATTGTGTTATGCATTCTGATAAAATATTAGAGGAGTCGTTGCTTCCGTTGCCTTCTCTGAATATCTGCCGCTACAGATTTCACAGCTCTAGTCCCAACAAAAGCAGTGAATGTCAAAGATTTCCGAAAGTGCCGAACAAAAGAACCAATATATATATAAATGTGTCACACTCAGAGAGTTCTCAGATATTGAAGCCTATACCTTTACCTCAGCGACCAAATGGATTTGTTGTCTGCATTCTCCGTCCACGGCGATGACTGCGAAAAAATTCCGTACTGTACTCTGACGTCACTGGTACCCATTCGTCCACGGCTACTATGGCCTAACACACCTGTTGAATAATGACCATAGCCTGGACCATTCATGATTTTCCTCCTTTTAACCTGATGCCTCTTTTACTTATTAATTCTTAGTATAGCGGAAGATTTGAATCTGCACTGATTCAAAGGTAGGCATGTGCTCGTCAGTCTTTTTCTGTCTGCCATGTTGAGAAATTCGATGATATAATGCATCTTCTTGCACTCTACATTCTTTGTTGCGCACTCAAGTATGATGCGCATTGTCTCGTTTTGTATAATTTTTAGTCGTTCTATGTCCGTATATTACTAAGAGTCAGGATCGGTAGTGCATACTCAATCACAGACATGATCTGGACAGCTAACCTGGTATAAGCGAATAAGAAAACGTAACCTAAATTGTGCCGGTTCCAAGATTATCGTTTCAGGTATGTTCTTTCAAGCTTTGATTACCAACTGGTCAACATGTTTATATAAGTAAAAGTAAGTCTCTGATCAAATCACAATTATAGGTATCTCGTTGACTGAGTTCTCTCCCGAACACAATCTCACATTAGGCGTTGAGTTGTTGGCTCGGCCATTATTCAAAGAGAACTATGGCCATATTGTCTTCATCTACCACTTCCTCTTCCTCCTCTTCTTCCTCTTGCCTACCTCAATAAGCTTTCAGTGTCGAAGGGAGATATATTTTGCTCTTATCTTCGCATCTGCTGCTGCTATGTTTTTTAGTTCCCCTAATATGTCCCCTCAATGTTTTTCGTGGTCGATAATTGGGTCTGGTAATCTCATAACGTATAATGAGGGCTCGGTGTGTTGTGTTTTAATCACTTTGTCTTGTCACGTGGCCAAACCATTGTATCTGTTGTTCCTTTATATATTCTATGGCGGGGGCTATTCCTAGCTTTTTTCCCACTTCTTAATGTCTGATCGTGTATCTCAGGCTGTTTCATATCATTCATCTAACACATTTAATCTCAGTAGAGGTTATTTTCTTATTATTCTTGCATCTATGGTCCAGGACTGACATTGGTAGCACAATGTTGGGATGAAGAATGTAGTGTACAGTTAAGGTGACCCTATTTTTGAAATCCCATTCCGGGACGGAATAATTTTACTTCAATTTTCCACCAATAAAATTACATTTCTTCTTGCTGTCATTTTCAAGTGAATAATACATACATTTTAAAACATCTAATAATATAGACCTACAATACGCTATCAGGATAATCAGGAGATAAAAAAAAAACAGTGATACTCACTTAAATTGAAGGTTAAACAGAGATGCTGTACTTTTCAGATGAGTGAATTTTCTGTAAAATGTCCTTCTTTGTATGCAGCATATTATAAAATTCGACACATGTTCCCTCATAGTCCACTTTGGTGATCAACATGGCTTTTACAGTTTCAACACCTAGTTGTGTTTTATCATTTGTCCACAAACTGTTCATCAGAGAAAACACTCGTTCTGTTGCAGCATTTGTTCCAGGTAGACACAAAAAGAACTCTGCCAACTTCAGAATATGTGAAACGGGCACATGATTGTTTCTGAAGTGGGAAGCTAGTTCAACCCAACGCTGCCCTGGTAATGTTTTATTAAGACTCCACTCACTAATTTTTTGTGAAGTAACGAACTGTTTCATGTAGACATATTCGTCATACATTTCATTTTCTGGTAAGTCGACTGAAGGCACTGTTTGACTCACTAATGATGAAGACTTCTCAATATCTTCCCAATTTGGTGTTCTGTTCAGCATTACCCAGCTGTAAGACTCTAGGTTTTGAAAATTATTTGCAGCCCATTTCTTCAAATAATTTAAAGCTGTTTCATACAATGAAGAAACACTGGCGTTAAACTTTTTCACATCATCACGTGGAAATCCTTCCATTTCCAGCTTTTTTAGGATTATCTCAACTCTTGATGGCATGAAGCCGTCTTCCAGCTTGGACTCCAAGATAGCTTTCAACCTATTGATGTTGTCAATGACTTCAAATACATTGACCATCTGTCCCTCTACTTTCTGCACTGCTTCGTGGAAAGAGGATGCCTGACTGTGAACCAAAGCCTCAGACAGTGGGTTTTCAAAGAATTCCTGTATAAAAACTGGGCATCTGTCTTGAGATTGAAAATATGATTTTAGAGGCAGGAACATGTAAATAACCCTTTCAACAGCAGGCAAGAGCGCAAGCCACCTAGTTTGTGCATAACCTAAAATCATCTGGAAGTCTGTGTCGACAAACTGACAAAACTCCTTGAGACTTTCAACTCTAACTGTGTATGATTTGAAGTACAGATACATTTTTGCAATAGCCATTTCAACATCAACAGGCAATACGTCTGCAGCTGCTCGAACAGTGTTGTGGAAAATATGGCAAGCACACCCAACACCTATTAAACTATGTCCAAGGTTTTCTTTCAGTTTTGTGAAAACATTGTTCTGTCCTTTTCTTTCAGCGCCCCCAAAATTAGAATTTGTGTTGTCTGCACATAATCCAACTACTTTCAGTTCTAAACCATTTTCAGTTAGACAGTCAATAAGAAAACTACTTACTATATCAGATGTTTCAACCGGCAATGACTTCAACTCTAATATTTTAACTTTCAGTCCCTTATTGCGATCAAAGTATCTGACAAGCAAAGGAAAAATCTTGATTTCTTTGTGGTTGGAGGCATCTGTCAGTATGGAGATAAATGTTACGTTTTCTAGGTCACATCTCAACTCGTTTAGAGCATGGGGTGTGAACACATTCCGAATAATAGCTTCTGTTTTCGTACGTGCACAAGCAAATGTTGGTTCTAAAATTACCCGAAGCAATTTTGATGTGCAGTCCATAGATCTAAACGTGTGATTGTGCATCACTGTATGATATGCAAAGGCACCTTCTGTAGCAGCTAACTGTTCTTCTTTGTCACCAACCTGTTCAGCTCGAAAAAAATTTGTCAACGACGAGATTGATGCAGCAGTAGCGACGGCTCTCTTATGTTTATCACTATTTATGTGGCTCTTAATATTACCACGTCCACTATGGTTAATAGTAAACCCGGATGAACATATATTACATCTTACAGTGAAGTCTGATGACGATGTAGACTTTTTTATAAAAGGGTATTCCTTTTGTAAATCTTGATTAAAACTACAATTACGCTTCGGTGCCATTTTTTACGAAAGTGAAAGTGAAAGTTAGTAACGCAACGAATATATACGAGATTTAAAACTAGGAGCGCATTCTATATTTTTTTTAATTGAAGAAATGTACGCCGTATACCAAAATGGCAAAATTGGTAAACGTTTGTGTCCCAAATTATTTTTTATCAAATCCGGGACAAAAGCTAAAAAATATGCCAAAATCGGGACAAAACCGGTACGGCAGCTAATCCGGGACAAAGGTTAAAAAAATGTCAAATTCCGGGACTGTCCCGGACAATCCGGGACGAATGGTCACCTTAGTACAGTGCACGTTTTGCCTCTAGTTATTTCTTAGTTGGACAATAGTGGTGTTAGCTGTCCAATCATTTGACAAGCTTTGATGCATCTTGAGTCTATATCTGATGTTTGTGAATTGTCGTTTATCACTAAACTTACTAGGTATTTGAATTCCTCTACTTGTTTTAGTTGCCTGCCTTCTTTAGTTATGTTAATATTCTGATTATCTTTGCCGACATTCATGTCTTCTGTTTTGTTGATGTTAATTTCATGTTGTATTTTGTGTCTGTGCTGTTGAGTCTTTTAAGTGTTCGTGTGTGTCTTCTATTTTGCCATGTTTTAGTGCCTGGTCGTCTGCAAATAAAAGCTCGTTGATCTGCTGTCTCTAATGAGTTCGCATATATAGTCCATGTATGTAAGAAACAGTAGGGAGATAGCACGCACCCCTGTCTTACACCTGATCTAACTTTGAAGTGGTCCATGTAGCCTACTGCTGTTCTGACTGTGCAGCTTCTGTTGATGTTGAAGCATTTAATAAGGTTGGTTAGATGTTGGCTTACTCCGTATATTGTTAGTATCTCCCACAATTGTTCTCTATTTACTCTGTCGAATGCTTTTTCCTGGTCAATGAAAGTTATGTACAAGTTGTGCTTGTGTTATGTCGTTTTTACTGCAATATGTTTTAAGGTGAATAGAGTGTCAGTACATCCTATGTTTTTTTTCGGAACCCCGTTTGAGAATCGTTTGACTGTAGTTCTATAATTGGTCTTAGCCTTTCTCTCTTGGTGTATAGCTTTCCTACATGGCTGAGAATTGATATACCGCTTTATTGACTGCATTCTCTTTTGATATCTTTCTTTTTCCATATTCGTATGATGATTGTCTTTTGCCAGTCTTCTGGGGCTTTTTGTTGGTGCCATGCTGCATTGAATATTCTGTGCAGCCATTTCACTCCTGTTTCTTCTGCTGCTGCCGTTATTTCTATTGTTATGTTATCTATCGACGTTGCTTTATTCCATGGTATATATTTGATTACTTCTTCGATTACCTCTTTCATTATGGTGGGTTCAGTATTTGTGCGGTCTTGCATGGTTTGTATTGTCTTATTGGTAGTTGTCTTATTAATAGGTTTTCAAAGTATGCTTTCCTCTCTATCGCTTACGTTAATTTGTTTATACTGGCTGTTCGTCTTTGTCATTTATGAGCGCAGTAGGTTCAGGATTTTATTTTCTCCTTCTTGTTGCTTTTACTGCTTTGTAGAAATCTCGTGTGGCTGCCTTGAAGTCCCTGCTCATACTTTGTCCAAATTATGTCCAATTGTTCTTCTTTTGTTCGTTTTCGTTTTTTATCTTTGTTTTGGCTGTCTGAGTGTAATCATAACTATTTTGTGTCATCTGCGATATTAGGCATAGCTCTGATGTTGGCTACTCTTTTCTTGTTCAGTTTTCTTGTTAGTATAAAATATATCTGGCTTCTGCATGCTGTTTCATTATGTTTGTGCCAGGTGTATAATTGCGACTCTCTGTGTTGGAAGAATGTGTTTGTGATAAATACATTATTTTAATTACATACCTCCAGCAGTCTGCTACCATTTTCGTTTATTACAGATGTCTTATCGCAAAAGGGTTCCAAGATGTAGTGTCATATAATTCCTCGCTGTTTTTCCTTGTTGTAGCATGATGCATAGATTTGTATGCAAGTTGTTTTTCGATCGTCTTCTAATAGTATGATTGTGATAATTCTTCCAGAGTAGTATTTTATTTCTAGAATATTCTTAGCTTGTTATGGGTCAATGATAACGCCCACTCTGTATGTTGCTCTTTCTATGTTGTCGACTGTCTGTTGAGAATATTATAGTGTAGTTCATGCGTGTTTTCTTGATATGTTGTCCTTTTACTCTGGTGTCCGCTAATCTTAGTGTTTTAATTTTCCTTTTTTGACATTTCTTCTAAAAGTTCAACTTCTTTATTTTTTTTTATTCCGCATATGTTGATGGTTTCACATTTATATTTGTAGTCTATCTCCATTTTCTGTGATTTCTCTGAGCATAAAACATTTAACACTTATCGACTTGCTGAGTAAGTCGTAAGTTAAGGGCTTAACTTAAAATCACACGTTGGGGGTTTAGCCCAGCTGATGCCCCCCCCCCCTCCCCACGTGGTTGATCGCTAAGGTCTTACAAACGATCTTTTACGGTCTACTGCACGTTAATCACATAAACTACACTCCGAAATTAAAACATCCGCCATTTTGGTCAGCCGGAAATGTTGTGTCCGTGGGATTGACAAATCAGGGAGAAGTAAATCATTCTGCTTCCCCACATCGCACGCTTGTGTAACCAAGCTCAAACTGAAGTTGTCACGCATCATTGTCTCTGCCCTGGCGATGCATCAAAAGATCATCAGGGTTCGATCATGTCCTGCCTCCCCACATCGCACGCTTGTGTAACCAAGCTCAAACTGAAGTTGTCACGCAACATTGTCTCTGCCCTGGCGATGCATCAAAAGATCATCAGGGTTCGATCATGTCCTGCCCCATCCTAAGACTTGCTGGCCTGTGACCCTTAACTGTGTAGACATTGAACAACACTGGAGATCATGGTCAACCTTGTGGAAGGCCGGCGTGTATTTTTGGTTCATAAGGTTAAGCTCCGCACTTACATACACCATATTTGGTAGGGAAAGGGCCGCATAAATCCATTGTAAGAGGAAACAGTTGGTCATGAGTTCAAGTATCTGAATCAAATATCAGAACTCTTGATGTGCTCCGTCGTATACATCATTCGCATCTGTATGTCAGTGTCAATGTGTTACTATGAAAGTCATCATATACACCATGGACAAATATGACAGAATTTGCCCACGTCTCTCTGTTCGGGAGGTTATTGAGTTATTGAGATATTTGCGGGTCATCATCATTGAACTTCGAACAAGTCCATAGGTGCTCAGATCCCTTCCTCAGCAAGTCCCGCAGTGTTCAGCGACTGACGACTCCAGTTCTGTGTTGGTTGATTAGTCTTCTTACACGCCCTCTAAGTTTCTCAGTTCTGGCTGTGCCCATCTTAACTCCCATCTCTTCATCCGAAAGAGTGACGTAGATTTGTTGTTGTCGAAGGCCTGTGCTCATCCAACATCTCGGATGGCATTGATGATGTCCGGACGATCCATTGGTTGCCCGTCCTCAAGGACAGCGCAGCTAACCAACCTGCCCGCTCTTCATTTCCACGTACACTAGCATGTCCAAGGACATAGATAAAGGTGACCTTAAGTATTTTTAACTTCTGCAATGACTCTAGACATTGCATGCGTACACTTTGCATGAGTCCGCCTCCACATATTTTATCATGCTCATCTGATCACTCAGTATACAGGCATGGGTGTAGTCTTGTGACTCTAACCAGATGGATGCCCTGGTCACTGCCATGACCTCCATCGTCGTGCTACTCGTGATCATGACGTATGCACATTGTCCTGTTTGCTTTGACTATTCTGCCTATCGAGCGAGCTGTAAATGCTCATGCACTTCTTTGGTGTCGTATTACAGATCCGTCTGTATAGATGACTGCATCTTTCTCATCGGTGTTATCGCAGATGAGACCGTTGACCTTCACATTGACCACGACTGAGTTATGTTCCCTACGTTTTTTGTCGAGTGTGACAATACACGAGAATATCCCCTTGAATGACGTAGGCACAGGTATCAACTCCTCGCCAACGGTGAAATTGGTAAGCCTACAGACCTGTTTGATGGCATCTTCTGCACCCAAGGTTTGTCTCTTTTTAGCCTGGCACCTTTCTCATTGTTGAGCACGTGGTCAATTGATGCTCTTTATCTGCACTAATCGTCAGGTATGCCCGTGCTCTCCAGATCTTGATTGTCATCCATGTTTGGAAAGTCAAGACGATACATCATTGCTACACAGGGAGTGTCCCTCGTACACCTCAAGATAATGCGCATGACCTCATTCTGTATTTTCTCCAGCCTGTCAAGTTGAATCGTACTGACAGTAAGAATTGCCAGGGCATACTCGATTGGTGCGAGGGAATATCCCAGGAAATATCCATGCCCTTGAAGGTGGATAATCCGGGATTTTGTTATCACGTGGTCAACGTGTTCACAAAAACACAGGTTTCGATCAAACATAACTCTGAGGTATGTAATCACTATGTCCCTGGTCACCTCATCAGTTGCCATTCGTACTACCGGTGTGTCCGCATTAACGTTTGTTTTCGCCGGTCTGTTGTTCGAGAGGTACCCTCCGCGAATAGGTGAAAGATGACTGAACTAGTAATGATAGGTTACTTGCATGTCAATTAGTTATTTTAACAACGTACTCACGTAGGGTGATTATACCATAGCCTTGTAGCTATATCTGATCATTACCAGGCTTCGACATAGGTATCAACTATTTGTGTAGCCAGTCTTCATTGACACCAGCGATCAGGATACTACTATTATAGAAACGTGATCGATCTTATAAACACTCATCAGGCAACTCGCCAATGTCCATCTGGTGAATGTTTTCTGGACTTGGTGCACAGTCTTTTGCAGGATGTAACGGGTCTTTGATCTCACCCTTTATAATATAATCATGCTCCTCTATTCTCCCAACTCTATATGTAATAGAAATAGCCTCTTTACAACGTCATGATTTAGCATATCATTTTGTCGCACTGCCCAGAATAGTTCTATAGCTCGTTTCAAATCACTTGCCCAACTTCAAAACGCTATTGCTCAGAAACCGTTTGTTAAATACTGTTGAAATGTTCCAAATGTTATTAGAATGCAAAAGACCCTTTAAATGTATATTTAACAAATATCTTGCAGCTGCAGTTTTCTTAAAGCGGCGAATATATTTGATGTTTGTCAAAATTGTAAATTGTGAACCCCTAAATAATAGAAATTAGCGTAGTTGCTGGTCTATGATTAATTTTCACTAGGTAAAGGCGTGGCCGTAATGGGGAAATAACTGAAAAAGGAAAAACACCAGGAGAATTATTGTCTTCTCAGTTCGAGGACGGACGATAATATCAAGGTATACCTGTATGTCCAATTTTCATAGTTGTGTGGTCCTGAAAAGGACCGTTTGTTGAACTAATTTAAGGTAATATAGGGGCCAACATTGTGGGGGCTATATACTTTCATTATGAATCAGACGAGTCTAAAAGATTAATAACTGTTTGGGGTTGAATATTCCACAAACCATCATTTTTCCAATATTCCTCTTCCTGTTTTAAGACGTGGTCTTCACATTTAGCTCAATAATCTTTGTCTATATTTAATAAAGCGAGATTCGCTAGAGTCTTTACATCGCATATTTTGAATGTTGTATTTTCATCTGCCACTTGTCCTTTTAATTTTGCCCATATTAGTTCTATTGGATTTAAATGAGCATGGTAAGGTGGCAGCCTCAAACTTATATGACCGTGCTCTTGGATAATCTTATCTATTTGAAAAATCTTTGTCCTTTGTTTTTGCTTTACTAGAGATAGTAATTCAGGTTTTAAGTACATGTTATTAAATTGTATGTGCTCCTTTGTGAGCCATATCTTAATAGCATCTTTTGTACTGGATGACGTCTGGACTTTATCTTCAAGTGCAACAATGTTGTGGTACGCTGCACTGTCCATTATTAGGCAAGATGGTAAGTGATGGGAGAACATAATTTTCAATCCAATGTCTAAATATGTGACCATTCATCTCAGAGTGATAATCCCGATTGTCTATGGATTTTGAAAGAAAAATGAGCTCTGAATTCTGTATTAGTCCATGCTGTCGACTACCTGCATGAGCAATTATCAAGCGCTGTCCTTTGCTGCTAGGTATTAATCTCTTAATCTTTCCATCTGATGACTGCCATTCCCTTTGGTTAGTGTGGTGAGCATTGATCCATGTTTCATCCAAGTACACAATATCATAACCTTGCTTGCGCACCTCTTTTACTTCACGTAAGTACTTGCTTCTCATGACTACTATGTGTGGCTTCTCACAGATGATGTTTCGTCCATTGGAATACTTTCTGAATGTAAAACCTGCAGCTCTCACATTCCTCCATAATGTAGACTTTGATATTTCAATACTGTTGTTCTTTTTCAGCGAAATTTTTAATTTTCTTATTGTAACAGTTTCATTCATACCCAACATTTTGCGAATTTCACTTCTAATAAGTTCACTGTCGAAATTATCCAACATTTTTTCTCTTCCTTGTGATTTTGCATATTTTGAACATTGACGGTCACGTGCTTGAATCCAGCGATTAAATGACCGTTTAGATAAATCCAAAATGTGGCTTGTCCTATTCTCAGGGTTTTCTAAAGAATGAAATAATCTTCCTCGTTTAGCCTCTTTGCAAAAATAGTCATACATTTTTATTGCGATGTTTTGTAAACTGCAGAATTTCATTTTAAGACGCATGATAAATGCTATTGTTCCACGTCTACACCTATGAATGAACGGAAATGGAACACACAATTTCTCAAGTGTCTAATTGTGTCAAAAAAAAACCACGGGGAAAGCGTGCAAATACGTCAATTCTACCGTGTGTGGATTGTACTCGCTATTTTTAGTTTAAAATACTGTAAACATTAAGTTTTGACTACATCAATGGGTCGTTATAAATGCATATAAATCAAATAAGCAACAATAATAACCAAATGTTTTTTTTTAATGAAATTAATTCCCTGTCGGGTTCTAATCATTATAACTTTACATGCAAATTTTGAATATCTTACAACAAGTGGTTAAAAAGCTATCGATTTTTTAAGTTGGGCACGAGTTATGAAACAAGCTATAGAATAGCGCTCTATCCAAGCTATCGTCAGTTCTCTACCAGTTGCGATCTAAGCTCTGGGAGTCGCGAACTCTACCATTCATGCTCCTTTGAAGGTGCCATAATAACTTCAATGATTTGTCTTTGCTCACGCTATGACAGATCTCTGATATTTTCTCACTTTTGACTTGCTGTGTTAATGTTTTTCTTTCTAGAGTTCACTTCATGTCCATGACTTTTTAAATCAACAGGATTTGATTAGGCCAGGCCAGATTATGCTGCCTCTGTTTTTTTCTCTTTATAACTACCCAACTGCTCGTCGCTTATCCAGCCAGGCGATCGGTGGTTTAACATGGGGGGGGGGCGGCTGCACTCCACCTTTCATTCTGCAGCTGTGAATGCCGCGCTATCGATGGTTACACTGAGGTGTCGTACAGGAGTGTGTTCTTGACCTGTAGTTTCTGGATCTAACCTTGTCCAAGCGTTTGTTGCATAGACGATGATCACTTTCATGTTTTCCTATGACACTTCATGCTCATATTCTATTAGAGGAACGGGCTATAAATGCTGGGTCACTGATATTCTCTTCACGTCCAGGTTGGCTCTTCGTTCTGGTGTCACAACCACGGCCATGCAGACCAGGTTTGTATGCTCGATTCCGTAATCAAGCTTTGTGCCTTGTTTGTCGGAGAACATGTTACCTAATTATTTCCCTTGTGCACTTAAGTCACCACAGAGAATCATCTATTGAGATACAAATTCACCCAGACAGGACCTTCTCTGTGAGTCAATTCTCACATTGCATTCTTAGACATTGACTCACTCAAATTATGCATTTATCGTATCGTTATAATAGTCTTGTTTTCATTCAGTTATCCAACAATGTATTCTTCAAAAGCGTTTACATTTCTCTCAATCCATATTGTTATTCTCCTGCTTTCACATACTTAGTTTTGGGAATGCACGAGTATAGTCAGTCCTAAGTATCGCATGTTTTAAAAACGGGTGTATCCGGTCACAAGTAGTAAGTTCATATGTCTTGAAAACGTTTCTTGAAAACTACTAACATATGTCCTGTTTGCTAAATATTGGATTACAGATTCCTCTAACATTTGCACAGTTCCAAGATAATTCAAATGTGTTTAGGTCGAGACCCATGTCCTGGATCTTTATTTGCTCGTCCTGCCCCTCTTAAAATGATTGACGCGCCGACTGCACTTACCCCAGACGGACTTCTTGGACTTGTTACACGGACAAACGCAGTTACATAGAGGAAGTTCTCCCATCGCTCAATATTCATCGCCATCATTGAGTTCCGTCTCCGCATCGATGGTTGGCTACCACTGAACGCCATTCCTTGTTTTGTTGGTGCAGCTTGTCATAGCCTGACTTGTCCATGTTTTGATGTTACTCGTCCATGTTAGTCTTCGTCTCCCTCTTTTACCTTGTATTTCCCCTTTCAATGTTACTTTTAGTAGGCTGTTGTGTCGTTTAATGTCCAACAAATGTAATGTGTCTTGTTCTAATTGTGTTTAGTAGTTCTCTTTTCATTTTTAGACTTCATCGTTTGCTTTATTTTCTTTCCATCCAATTCTACCTATTCGTCTATAAATCCACATTTCAAAGCCTACAATTTCCTATTCTGTTTTCTTGTCTAATGTCCATTTTTATGCACCATACATGATTATTGATGAGATGTACCGTTTTGCTATTCTTAGTTTAAGACCTGGTGTTATTTGTTGTGATGTTAGAATATTTTTCATGACTTTAACATTACTTTTTGGAATATTTTTCATGACTTTAAAATTACTTTTTGTCAATCCTATTCTTGTGTGTATTTTAGTTTTACATTTTCCATCACTGATTATAATATGACCAAGGTAGTTGTTGTTCTGAACTGATTTAGGTTTATTCCATCAATTTTGATATCCATTTGTAGGTTTTGAATATGTTCTTTTATATGATCATATTTTTAGTCTTGTTGATATTCATATGCAATCCACATCTTTTGCTTGTCATGTTTATTTCATTACGTAGTTGTAGATCTTTCTGATTTTCTGCTAGTAGTGCAGTATCATCAGCATATCTTAGGTTATTGATTATCTTTCCATTAACGTTTAGGCCTTGAATCTCTGTGATGTTTTTTTAAAGATTTGCTCAGTGTATACATTGAATAAGCTTTGTGATAGGGTGCATTTCTGTGTTACTCCTCTTTTTATATCAACGGGTAAATAATGTATAGCCTGATGTAAATTTTATATTTGGTTTCTTGCCTCTTTGATCATGAAACATTTATGTTATATACCCATGCCATCTATCTACTATATCGTCTTGGTTTGTTAGCTCTTTTTTTTCATTTTGTGTTTGTACTACATCTGCTTTGAGTGATTTCTGTAATTATATGTTAGCGATTTTGTCGTGTCATTTCCATTTATTTATTCTGCATACGCATTTATTGATTTTATTATTATTGAATATAATTTATTTATTATTATTATTAGAGATAAAGGAACAAGCAATACCATTTATATCATAAGATCGTTAGTAGAAAGAGCCAGCGGTGAAAACAGAACTATACCTATGTTTCATAGATTATACCAAGACAGTTGACAAAGTAATGCACCAAGAATTAATTAACATTTTAGAAAGCATAAATGTAGACAGCAAAGATCTTAAAGAACATGTACTGGCAACAACCAGCGGCCATAAGAACTGGAAACCAAATGGGAATGTTTCAACAAATAAAACAGGGTGTTAGACAAGGTTGTGTGCTGTCACCAGATTTGTTTAATATATATAGTGAGATTATTTTTAGATCCATAAGGGGCATGCCTGGAATAACAATTGGAGGTCATAATATAAATAATCTTAGTATGCTGATGATACAGTCTTAATTGCTAAGAGTGAAAATGAGTTACAAGTAATGTTGGACATTATAGTGAAAGAAAGCGAAAATAAAGGACGCAGCCTTAAGGGCAAAAAGACAGAGGTAATGGTAACAACAAAGAAAAAGACATCACCTCAGTGCAAAATAAAGACAAGTGGAACAATATCAAAACAGGTAAATGAATTTAAATATTTGGGAACTTTGTTAACCTCAGACGGAAGATGTACAAAAGAGGTGAGATGCAGAATGGCTCATGCAAAAGTAGCTTCCAAAAAATGAGGAAGATACAATGCAATCCATTTTTGACAATAGAAACAAGAAAAATAGTTCTTAAATGTTACGTAGAGCCAGTTTTAACATTTGGATGCGAACAAGGACAATATGACAACAGACAAGAACATCACTGAAGTCTGTAGAAATGTGGTTTTACAGAAGAATGTTGAGAGTACCATGGGCAGCTAAGAAGAGTAATGAAGATGTTCTGAGAGAGGTCAAAGCAAAATGAGAGCTAATTTCCAATATTAGGAAGGAACAATCATCATTTTTTGGCCATGTAATGAGAAGAGAACAACTGGAATATATAGTAACAACTGGAACAATTGAGGAACGAAGAGATAGAATGAAGAAAAGAAAAAAAAATAACATACAGATTAAGAGAATGGCTTGGCAGAAGGTTAACAACACAAATGATAAATAGTTGCCGAGATCGAAAGTTGTGGAGAAACATGAACACCTACGCCAGCAGGCCCGGTACTTGATGACGATGATGAAGCATTTATTAATGAAGGTCTGTATATTCATGATTGTCATTTTTGTTGTTCTCCATGTTTCACAGCCATATAATAAGATTGACTTACCATTTGAGTTATTGCACATATATATGTAAGTCTCTACTTCTAGTAGAGATAATTCACATACTTTTATTTGGTTATTGCCAGATGCATTAATTCTCGAAATCTTGGTCTTATCTCTATTTATTGTAAGTCCATGCTGTTGTGAGCTCTCATCAAGTATGCTCATTTTATTTTACATATGTTGATGGTTGTGTGATAGGAGAGCTATGTCATCAGCAAATTCTAAATCATCAAGGTGCTTGGTCAGTGTCCACTGGATTCCATGTATGTTGTTTTGAGTTATTTTCATAATCCAGTCTACGGCCAGTAGTAAGAGAAATGGAGATAGAAGGCATCCTTGCCTTACTCCTTGTTCTTTTCTCAAAGGCTTGTATAAGCTGCCCTTCATGCTCCACACTGCATTTCATTCGTTCATCAAGTGTTCCTATCAGGTTAATGAACCTTGTTGTGATTCCGTAATGACTCAGCAACTTCCAAAGCCTTCTTATTCCTGAACTATCAAATGCATTTCGTAATCTATGAATCCAGTATATAAAGTGGGGACTGTAGTTCTCAAATGTGTTCAACTAGTATACGTGGGGTAGTTATTTGATAGTTCACCTCTGTGCAAGCTTCCTGTGTCTTGGCTTTATTACTTATAGTTTTTCTTTTTTTTATGTCTGCTTTCTTATTATTTCTTTCTTTAATTTTATCCTGGGGCTCTGCTGTTATTCATGCATTATTCTGGCGTTTTCTTTTCCTCAGCGTTTCTTCGCATGTCTCTTCCCATATATTCTTTATCTGTTTCCGATGATCTTTTATATGTATTGTATTTCCTAATTGTTTTAGGACTTGGCATTTTTTTCATACTGTGACCGCAAAGTTATATTTAATTCCTTATTTTTTTAAGAAACGCTGCATTGAAATGCTTTCTACCCATATACGCTGTACTATATCTTTTTAGTTTTAGTTAAAGTTTGGCTAACACAAGATGATGATGTGAAACCACATCTGCTCCTCTATATAAGTTTTCATCATGTAAGGATGACTTATTATTAATAAATATGTGGTCAATTTGGTTCTCCGTTCTATGATCTAATGACACCCATGTAGTTTTATGTATTCTTTAATGTTGGAATGATTTTTTTCATCCTAGGCTCATTTGATTACAAACACAGACGTTCACAGATAAATTTAATTCTCATATCAAGATAATAATATCCATGACTCGTCTTTCATCTATCTGACTTTGCACCTGTTTATATAATTCATCTTTAACTAAAGCATCCTTATCATTGGTTGGTGCGTAGCATTGGATAATGTGCATTTTAAAAATGTTTTTTGTTCGTTTAAATGTTGCTCTCATAGTCTTGGCCTTACTGCTTCCCATTCTATCAGTGTCTTTTGTGCTTTCCTTGATAACATTATAGCTACCCCTTCATTGTGTTGTGCTCCAGGTTGATGGTGCCCTGATGATAAAACCATTTCTTCTGTGTTTAGTTTAATCCTTTGCGTTCTTAGCCATCGTGTCTAGAACATTCCCATAATATGTATTTTGCAATTCCTTATTTCTGCTGCTACTTGTGTAGCTTTGTCCATGTTCATTTCGAGTACATACATTCTAGGTGCCAATTCTGGAGGATTTCCTGGTAGACAAAAAGTGAGTGAGCGATGCGGACTCCTTACGACTTTCTCCGGATTGCGACATACATCTCTTAGAAAGAGAGTCTTTATCTTTTCTGGATGATGGATTTACTTTTATTTTCTTCTTTGATTTGATCTTGTTTGTGAAGTTTTTGAGCTTATATTTATTTTTTTTTAAGTACGGGATAGATAGCCCTATGTTCAACCCTACTTAGTCGCCTCTTACGAACATGCCTCAAACGGATCAGAGCCATTATTCTTTACTCTCCTTTCGGGCCCCTGCAGCGGGCGCGTGCATAATAGAGTTTAAGCAGCTAAAATGTGAAAAGAAAGAAGATAATTTGGACAGCTAAAATGTGAAATGTAAGAAGTCAGCTGACTATTTTATTTAAAATGATAGTAAGAAACGAATGTATACTTATATAATGTGAAAAATAGTTGGACACTGAGACAAAAATAAGGTGAGAGACAGAAGCAAGTAGAGGGTGCTAGTAAGTGATAGGGAAAGTGTTGAGACTGCTATAAGGTGACATAGAGAAGCAAGTAGAGGCCGTTAGTAGGCGACAGACAAAGTGTTGAGACTGTTATAAGGTGACAGAGAGAAGCGAGTAGAGGCCGTTAGTAGGCGACAGGCAATGTGTTGAGACTGATATAAAGTGACAGGGAGAAGCGAGTAGAGGCCGCTAGTAGGCGACAGGCAAAGTGTTGAGACTGCTATAAGGTGAAAGGGAGACGCGAGTAGGGGCCGTTAGTAGGCTACATGCAAAGTGTTGAGACTGATATAAGGTGACAGGGAGAAGCAAGTAGAGGTCGCTAGGACGCGATAGACAAAGTGTTGAGACTGATATAAGGTGACAGAGAGAAGCGAGTAGAGGCCGCGATAGGCAAAGTGTTGAGACTGATATAAGGTGACAATAATCCGACGACTAACTGTGTGTTTATATGTTCGGTTGGAGTCAAAAACGATGTCCTAACATCATCAAGCGCTATACATTTTACAAATATGACGATCATCATTTTCGGGACCACGTGAACTTTCTGTATATGGTGGATAGGCGGAAGGAATCATTGAAGGCTATGTCTGAAAAGTGTTCCTTGTTGCAGTTTCCTCATATTCCAAGTCGGGCTTGTTGCAGGAGCTACTGAATTAAGTGCTCTGTGCACACCGTGAGATGTGTGTCTCATCCGTTTTGATCATGATTCGATAGTCCAATTGTTTCTCGACGAATGATGCTAACATATGACAGGGAACAGTTGACTGTGTTCACTTTCTGCGCGGTTTCGCCTAATGTCTTTTGGCGTGTGCTGAGACTGCTACGATAGGGACTGTAGTTACATTTCTTTGTTTGGGAGATGAGTTAGTAATTCGGATGATTCCGCTGGCACAGGCTGTTGAGCAATTATGGATTCTGATTCGTTTGCAGTGACACATTTCATAACCAATAACAAAATAAGGTTACAGGGAGAAAAGAGTATAGGCCGTTAGTAGGCGATAGGCAAAGTGTTGAGACTGATATAAGGTGACAGGGGGAAGCAAGTAGAGACCACTAGTAGGCGACAGACCAAGTGTCGACACTGATATAAGGTGACATAGAAAAGCGAGTAGAGGCCGCTAGTAGGCGACAGACAAAGTGTTGACACTGATATAAGGTGACATAGAGAAGCGAGTAGAGACCACTAGTAGGCGACAGACCAAGTGTCGACACTGATATAAGGTGACATAGAGAAGCGAGTAGAGGCCGCTAGTAGGCGACAGACAAAGTGTTGACACTGATATAAGGTGACATAGAGAAGCGAGTAGAGACCACTAGTAGGCGACAGACCAAGTGTCGACACTGATATAAGGTGACATAGAAAAGCGAGTAGAGGCCGCTAGTAGGCGACAGACAAAGTGTTGACACTGATATAAGGTGACATAGAGAAGCGAGTAGAGACCACTAGTAGGCGACAGACCAAGTGTCGACACTGATATAAGGTGACATAGAAAAGCGAGTAGAGGCCGCTAGTAGGCGACAGACAAAGTGTTGAGACTGATATAAGGTGACAGGGAGAAGCGAGTAGAGACCTTTAGTGGGCGGCAAGCAAAGCGTTGAGAATGATATAAGGTGACATGGAGAAGCGAGTAGAGGTCGCTAGTAGGTGACAGACAAAGTGTTGAGACTGATATAAGGTGACAGGGAGAAGCGAGTAGAGACCTTTAGTAGGCGGCAAGCAAAGCGTTGAGAATGATATAAGGTGACATGGAGAAGCGAGTAGAGGTCGCTAGTAGGTGACAGACAAAGTGTTGAGACTGATATAAGGTGACAGGGAGAAGCGAGTAGAGGCCGCTAGTAGGCTACAGGCAAAGTGTTGATACTGATATAAGGTGACATAGAGAAGCGAGTAGAGACCACTAGTAGGCGACAGACCAAGTATCGACACTGATATAAGGTGACATAGAAAAGCGAGTAGAGGCCGCTAGTAGGCGACAGACAAAGTGTTGAGACTGATATAAGGTGACAGGGAGAAGCGAGTAGAGACCTTTAGTAGGCGGCAAGCAAAGTGTTGAGAATGACATAAGGTGACATGGAGAAGCGATTAGAGGCCGCCAGTAGGCGACAGGCTTAATGTGTTGCGACTGATATAAGGTGACATAGAGAAGCGAGTAGAGACCGCTAGTTGGCGCCAGACAACGTTTTGAGACTGATATAAGGTGAAAGGAGGAGCGAGTAAAGGCCGCTAGTAGGCGATAGGCAAAGTGTTGAGACTGATATAAGGTGATAGAGAGAAGCGAGTAGAGGGTGCCAGTAGGTGACAGGCAAAAAGTTGTCGCATGTAAGCGAGGATAACTAGATGGAGCGTAGCAGTGGAAAGTAAGTGGGGGTAGATGTGAAGTGGCTGGAAAAAGAGAGTTGATGAAGGTAAATTATTACACATACAAGAGAGACGAGGCAGCAAGTCGTTAACGAGATGATGGTACAATTTGGCAGATATAATGTGGTAAATTGTAGAGAGGTGAGTCAGATATAATAGACTAGACGAGGGGAGGTGTAATAAATATCCGTAACAATATACGGGAATTGAGGGATATATAAACGATGACAGGAAGAAGAGAAATGGGACAGATACAAAATAATATCAAGAAAATAATTGGTGACTCGGACATTAGCAATAAAATACTGAAAGAAAACATAACCTAAAAGTTACTTTAAACATCAATGATGATGATAATAATAATAATGATGATTATGATGATGATGTTATTGAGGTTAGTAATGATGCTGATAATTAACATATTAATTGTATTGACGGTGATGATTGATGGCGATGCATGCGATAATGTAATTGTAGTGAAGGTAATTGTGATGGCGATGATGATGTTGATTTTGGTAATGATGTTATTAATGATAATGCTAATAATGATGATACTATTTCAGTGGCGATTTTAGCGAAAGCGACGATAGTAATAGACTACGCATGTAACTCGTGTGATGTTCTTGTCTAAAAATTGAAAAAAAAATGCATCAATTATTGTCTCACATCACCCCTTAAATATAACGCTGGCTACGCCCTTGAATTATGCAGACTCGTTCCTGTCCTTGACCTATATAATCTTGCTGACGAAACAATGAGCAGTTGACAAACATATCGCAATATGTCTGATTAATACCATTTTGATGATAAATATTTGATAACACCATTTCGCTGCTAAGAGACGCGTGCATTGATCTTGTCAAATGGGGCGTGTTATGTTTGCAAAATTAATGGAAGAGAATGCATTGTGGGAATATATCTCTGGACTTGGCTCATCACTGTGTGTATGTACGCGTGTGCATGGTAACATTGTTCTTCATGTTATGAGTTCGTTAGATTAGTATACATAAAATAATATACAAGATACAGTATAGGTTAAGAGTTACATCCAATATAAACATTTGAGAATTCCCTGCCACTAATACAAAAATAAAATATATGCTGAGTTTGTTGTCAATAAAATTGATAAACTCAATTCCTTGAGTTATGTGAGTTTACACATCAAAGATTATTTAATTGAGCCTTTTCTCTTAATTGAATTCGTACTCTCGTAATGTCCGTGAGGACATATGAAACCGTTGAAGTCGAGACCCAACCCAAGCGGAGATGTTGTCCATTAGCTTGTCATGTGTGCTTGGAAGGGAGATAATTCAAGAGCAAGTGATCTGGGAATGATCTTTATTTATCTTCGGCACTAACTGAAGGTCGGTTGGCTTACCACGGCAACAGCCGGGGTTCGTAATCCTGGCGAGGACACCTGGGTTTTACTAATTCCCTAAAAATTAGTAGGAGCCGCGATAGCTCAGTGGTTAGTGAACTGGATTACTACGGACAAGGGGTAGGGTTCGATCCCAACCGACGGCTCCGGGTTCACCCAGCCTTAAAATGGGTACCGGATTTTTTCTGGGAAAGTAAAAGCAGCACGGGCGTAATACCGACCACATTACCCCAAAAATCATGTGCTGAAGGTCTGTAAAATATAGGGTCACTAACACCATATTTCCCTATACGCCACTTGGCGTGACGGGGGGTACTTTACTTTTTTTTTTTACTAACTGAAGGTAAATGTGAAACTATTCATCTCTGATCAGGCAGATCTAAATATGATTCTTTTATCAGCTCCCTGTAGTAGAGCATATGTCTTTAGCAAACGCTTTGTAAGTCGTCCTGTTTGTTGTCATTATCTTGATCGATGATGATCATTATAATATGCTCGGTAGTGATGATGATAAAGCGAATCGTTTTGATGATGATGATGCTGATGATGAAAATGCGAATCGGTTTGATGATGGTGGTGAAGATGATGTTGATAATGCGAATCGGTTTGATGATGATGCTGATGATGAAAATGCGAATCGGTTTGATGATGGTGGTGATGATGATGTTGATAATGCGAATCGGTTTGATGATGGTGGTGATGATGATGATGATAATGCGAATCAGTTTGATAATGGTGATGATGATGATGATAATGCGAATCGGTTTGATGATGATGATGAAGGCAATGCGAATCAATTTGATGATGGTGATGATGATGATGATAATGCGAATCGGTTTGATGATGGTGGTGATGATGATGTTAATGCAAATCGTTTTGATGATGGCGGTGATGATGATGATAAAGTAAATACTGTTGATGATGGTGGCGATGAAAATGATAATGATGATAATACGAATCAAACTGAGTATGATGATAGTGCGAATCATTTTGATGACGGTCGTGATGATAATGATGCGAATCATTTTGATGATAATGGTGGTGCGTGTTGTAGCCCTGCATATTATTTAACAAACTAGTGTATGTATATGTCACTGACTCCTTGGAATCATTGAGCACATGATATGTAGATAGTCGGCTGTTATAGACTTTCTGCTTTGTGAAATACCGTTTGTCACTAGACCTATGAGACATTGGAAATGCCCCCCACTTAATTTAGTTTTCTGGCTTGTTAGATAATAATTTGTCTTCTTTGGGCTATAAAAACCTACTTTATGACGTGCACTGCATTTCTAAGTTTTAAAAATTAAATGTGGGCTAATATCGCTGCATTATGACCATGTCCATAAATGCTCATAGCCCCTCCTCAGCTTGTCCCGCAGCTTTCGACGACTGACAAATCCAGCTCTGTGTCGTTTGATGCGTCGTCATATGCGTGCACTCTTGACACTGGATGTGTCCATCTTTACTGCCGTATCATTCATGCAAATGAGTGATTGGAACTCATGGTTGTCCAAGTACCCTGCCAGCATCACGGAGGACATTAATGACATCAGCCTGATTAATCGATTCACCGTCTTCGACGACAGCACAACCAGCCAACCTGTCCAATTTTTCATTTCCCAGGACACCTGCATGTACATGGACGTGGACAAAGTTGACTCCACGTATTGTTCCCTTCTGCAATGACTCGACCGATGCCTACGTATTGGGCCTGCCTCCACTTCTCTTATCGTGCTCATCCAATCACTTAGAATGCAGTCGTTGTTGTAACATTCTTACTTAAACCACATGAATGCTCTAGTCAATGGCATCAGTTCCATCGCCATTCCGCTTGTGGTCATAACGTACGCACCGTATCTATTTTTACTGTTCTGCCTGCAGTGCGTGCTGTAAATGCCAATACACTCCATTGGTGTCGTATTGCGGATCCGTCTATATTGATGTCTTCATCTTTCTCGTCCGTGCTGTCTCAGATGATGGCGGTGAGCTCAACATTGACCACGACTTGATTCTGCTCCATGATGTAGATGATATATTGTAGAAATTAACAATATACGCAGTACACAATTGGCACTTTTAAGTGATATTGTTGCGAAAATAGTGTGCGGAGCAGGAAAACAGAAGGAAGTCCAAGTGACAGTTGGATAGAGACATATTGCTGATTATATATGTTCTCATAGTGAAAAGAAGAGTTAGAGACAACAAAACAAAGATAGAGGTAAAGAGAGAGAGAGAGTGTGAGACACAACGAGAGAGAGAGAGAGAGAGAGAGAGAGAGAGAGAGAGAGAGAGAGAGAGAGCGTGGTAAAACAGCGGATACAGATGGACATCAATATAGAAAAGTTCTAACAAACGCAGGAGTTCATAACATACAAAATAACACTGATGACTACTTTCATCGTCGCATTTATCAAAACAAAGCCACGATATTGTTTCTATCCTTTATTGAGAATAATGTAAATGTGGACACCAACCAATAAAAATATTCAGAGAACAACACATTTACAATGCACACCCAAAGGACATCAGACATTACAAGTAATACAACATTTAAAACTGTTATTTTAAATAAAACGAATTGGTTGACGCTATCATTGACTGGAGCGTTAGGACTAGTCAGTGGTGTGGCTATGGGAACCAAGATAGCTACTAGTTACGCTTGCCCGTTCATGGGTCACCTTGAACATCAAAGACTGAACTCGTACGGTGGTCACTTCACCTTAAATGCCTCTGTTACATATCGATGACGATTTTGGACTGACTGACTTGTCTGAAGATTTCATCTCTAGTTTCATCGACTACATTTGGCAACTTTCATAAATGCATCAATATTACATAACCTATCTCTACCTCATCCGCCACCTTCCTTGATCTGATCGTCTCCCTGTGTACCTCCAGCCGCCACACTTCCGTCTTCTATAAACCTCCAGTCGCCACACTTCCGTCTTCTATAAACCTCCATTCGCCACACTTCCGTCTTCTATAAACCTCCACTCGCCACACTTCGGCTTTCTATAAACCCACAGACGCCCATTTATATCTTCCCAACACCCTCACTCCATCCATCTCACTACATAAATTAGATTCCATTTTCTCAGTTATTACGACTTCGTCGTTTCTGCCAGGATGATCAAGCTTTTCTCCAACAGGCCCACCTCATATTAAGTTTCGTCTCTATCCTGACTCGGTTCTCCAATAAGCTTTCCTCCAACAGGCCCACCTCATGTTAAGTTTCGTCTCTATCCTGACTCGGTTCTCCAATAAGCTTTCCTCCAACAGGCCCACCTCATGTTAAGTTTCGTCTCTATCCTGACTCGGTTCTCCAATCTGTTTTTCAACTAGCTCTCGGCATTTCCCGGTCAGCGACACTCATCCCAATCACATGTCGTTGCTCCAATAGGACCATATTTACCCTCACCTACCACTCTCACAACTTGGCTGCGTTGAGGATCCCTAACCAGTACCGCTCCATTCTCCACTCTGAACCAACTACCCGTCTACTTTTCAGTGATCCTCCTCCGGCAGCCTTCAAAACGATAGGAGTTTGAGAGACATTCTTGTCACTAGCCACATCCCCCGCTCAAACCACAAACACTTTGGTGCTGTTCATAGTGGACGTCGAGTTTGCAGAACTTGTAACTACGAGCTTTGCACCGATTCGGACGTGTTCTCTAATACGCGAATCGCTATTAAGGTGGGGTTTATATGTGTGTCACGGAATATCATCTATGCCCTAATATGTACGCATTGCCAGATAACTTTTGGGGGTGAGTATGGTCGACGCCTGAGTAGCAGATTTTGTTAGCATCATGGTGATGTTGAACCAAAGACGCAGCCCGGTGCCTGCCCATATCAACTCACCTGTCCATAGTGGTAAACCTAACATGCACGTTACTGGCATTGTCTCATATCATTCCAGAAATCGCATCCGGTTCACCATTGAGAATCGTCTCATTGCCCAGTTATGTTCGCTGCCACTCCCCCCCCACCCCCAGGCATGTACATACCGCTTTCATACACATCCGACACCTACCACACATTTCTTACCCCAATGCGCTACCGAACCTATGCCTGTATGTATATTTGTCTCCATATATATTGGCACATTTGGACACACTCAGGTTTTCTTTCGTGTTATTTGTGGTAATATATAGCCACTTATGTTTATACGGATAAATGGTTTTGTACACATGCTTTTTTTGCACATCTTTTCTGTGTGCACACACCCACAGTTAGATATACACAGTTTATACGTAACTTGTACCCACCTCCCCATATTTTTAGAAACCTTCAATTTCATCTATCACCTGACTGCCTGGTAATTTATATATATATATATATATATATATATATATATATATATATATATATATATATATATATATAAATGGTCAGCCCGCCCACTTATTTTAGTTCAGTTAGAAGCTGACCAAGCTCTGGTCCACAGTGAAGTGACCTTTTTATTTCATTTTTTGAGTATCTATCATATTATATTTGTGTGTTGTTGTTTGTTGTTCAGCTGAAGGCCTGCTTGTCCGAATTGTCGACTTTTATTTTGTTCCTCACCAACGTAAATGTGCTACCATACCACTTTTTTCTTCGTTAAAAAAAACAATGTCACTCTTGCAGTATCTTATATTCATACACTCGTTTGATATAAAATACATTAGATAGATTGGCCTCTCTACAGAACAAAACCAATTTTGTCACAGTGCCTTTTGACCTGTCACATTTATCAATTAATGAATGTGCGTATATCAATGTGGCTTCGGCAGTCAATGTCTACATCCACGAATATAAAACAGTTCAGACCAATTATGTAATATTTGCTATATGGCACTGTCTGTCTTAACTACTGTCACGACACCGATAAACATATCAAAGAGGACAACATATTTAAATCAATGTACTACATCTTTCTAAAATGTATATAATAATAAATACTATCATCATCATCATGTGCCTTACAGGTTCGCGTAGGCGATCATGTCCATCCACAATCGTCTATGTACAGGTCAAAAATAATACAATAAAGTTATAAATAGTTAAAGATTACAACGCAACCCATGTAAACAAAGCGTAATTAAAAGTTTTAAAGAAAGAACATACGCATTAAATATCAATAATGTCATTTATGTTGACATTATCTTATTTTAAAAAAACACACAATTTGTTTCTAAACTAATAAAACAGATCTGAAAAATAATTGTAAAAGAAACATGATACTTCAAAGTGCATTGAAAATGTTCATGATTCAACGTCTACTAAAGATGTTCATTATGATGAACTACGAACGGGTCATGATCAAATGGTGGACAGCTAAATTTGCCCATCAAGACTGCACAACATACACTAAATCGTGGATATTTCAGGCACAATTGATGGGAGAATTGTACTGCTGAACGTTTTGTTTGTGTCATCGGTAACGTTGACATAGAATTATGAGAACTATATATAACTATAGAATTATGTGTTTCTGTCCTAGCCATGGCTCATATCTTAGCTTGTGTGTGCTGGCCATGGCTCATATCTTGGTGTGTGTCATGTTAGTCATATCTCATATCTCGGTGTGTCCGTGTTAATCATGTCTCATATCTTTATGTGTGTGTGTGTTTAGTCATATCTCATATCTTAGTGTGTACCAGTGTTAGTCATATGTCATATCTTTGTGTGTGCATGTCTGGGTTAGTGATATCTCATATCTTTGTGTGCATGTTTATGTTAGTCATATTTCATATCTTTGTGTGTGCATGTCTGTGTTTGTCACATTTCATATCCTTGTGTGTGCATGGTTATGTTAGTCCCATTTCATATCTTTGTGTGTGCATATCTATGTTAGTCATATCTCTTATCTTTGTGTGAATGTCTATGTTAGGCATGTGTCATATCTTTGTGTGTGCATGTCAATGTCAGCTATATCTCATATTTTATGTGCATGTTTATGTTAGTCATGTGTCATATATCTTGATGTGTGTCAGTGTTAGTCATGCCTCGTATCGCTGTGTGCATGTCTGCATTAGTCACATCTCATATCTGTGTGTGTCCATGTCTGTGTTAGTCACAAATCACATCTTTGTGTGTGTATGTCTGTGTTAGTCACATCTCACATCTTTGTGTGTCCGTGTCTGTGTTAGTCACCTCTAGTGACTCGGGCAGATGGTGCTCGTAAACCTGGGAGGGCCTACCATCTAAGGGCAGAATCCCCCTACATAAAAGATCATCTGCTGCCTTGCAGGAAGATTGGGGACAATCAAAGGCTAGGGAAAGCAAACCCGAATAAAATGCTGGCTGAAATCGGATGCACTGGGCCACTGGCGCAGAACACAGTGCAACGTATTAACGGGTGTTCAGTCAGAGTGGATCTGACATACTCTAATTGTGATGTTCTGTCTGTGGGGCGATCAACACACTTAGTCTGACAGCTGACTTCATATGAGAGTCTGGAATCATTACTCTGATTGAGTCCTGAACGCAGAGAGAGAGAGAGAGAGAGAGAGAGAGAGAGAGAGAGAGAGAGAGAGAACGCACTAGACAAAACTATTGGATTATGGATCGACAGAGAAAAGATGGTACAGACTCGATCACCTGAGAATGTGACCACATTTTTTTAAACAATCAGAAGAAATGAGAAAACAAGGGAATGCTTACATATATTTCATGAAAAGAATTGGAAACATAGATTAAAAAGGTACTGAAGATTTGAAGCCACTGAAAGTAAAAAAATGTCTTTGGACATTGGACAAATATAATCACTAAAACCATACTCCTCTCATGCAAGATGTAGAGAAAATATGTATTTGTATCTAACTTTTTAAACAGCAAATTCTTCCAATATGTTAGAACACTTGAAGTTAGCCTTGAGAAACAGACACATAATCTACCATTTCTGAAGGTCACAAAACACGGTTTAAAAATGGAGGTATAGATCAAGCACCCTGTATTTTACAACGAGGACGTTCTAGAAGTAAAACAAATATAGGAAATAGTCTAGCCATGCCAAGTAGCCGATAGGGAATATCGTGTTAGTGACCATAATTTTTACAGACCTTCGGCACATGACTTTTTGGGGTATTCAGGTCAGTATTACTCCCGTGCCGCTCTACTCTCTCAGAAAACAGTATCATGTACACATTTAAGGTGGGGTGAACATGGAAGCCGTCAATGAGGATCAAACCTGACCTCTTATCTTTATTAGTCCAGGTCACTAACCACCGAGAAGTAACGGCTTGCACGTTCTTAAAGAGACCACAATGACAATGACATTTCTTGCCAACATTGGAAGGAAACATATATTACTTTTTGGATATGGACTGAGCAATGAAAAGCGGTAATACGTTGTCGTTGCAAAGAAAATAATATAAGAAGAACCGATAGTAGGAGATGCAAGTATACACCATCTCGAATGGAGTAGGGTAGATTTCGATGTGCATTTTTGTTTTCCCAAATTGACGAATATCGAAATCAAGTTACTTTTTTTTAACTTCAAAGAACACTACACCTGGAAAATCAGGTCTACTGATGACATGGGTGGATCAGTAAGATACATCATCAAGTACATTCCTGCTGGCGTAGGTTTTCATGTCTCTCCACAACTTTCGACCTCGACAGTTATTTATCATATCTAGTCTTTAGTTTCTGTCAAGTCATTCTCTGATATCATTTCTCTTTGCTTCTCTCTATCTCTTTGTCCCTCAATTTTTCCAGTTGTCACAATATATTCCAACTATTCCCTTTTCATTACATGGCCAAAAATGATGACTGCTTCTTCTCAATATTGGATATTAGCTCTGTTTTTGTTTTTGCCTCTTTCATAATGTTTTCATTGCGCTTATTAGCTGTTCATGGTATTCTCTACATTCTTCTGTAAAACCACATTTCTACAGCCTCCAGTGATTTTCATGTCCTGTTGTGCATGATTCACAGCCATATGTTAAGATTGGCTCTACATAATAATTAAGAACTATTTTCTTGTTTATATTGTCAAAAGTGGATTGCACCGTATCTTCCTTATTTTTTTGGAAAGCTGCTTTTGTCTGAGACATTCTGCATCTTCACTCGTTTTCACTCTTAGCTTTTAAGACTGTATCATCAGCATAACGTATATTATTTATATTATGCCTCCGATTATATTTCAGGCATGCTCATTATGGATCTAAACATAATCTCACCATGCATATTAAATCAATCTTGTGACAGCACACAACCTTGCATAACACCTTGTTTTACCCGTTGAAACATTACCAATTGATTTCCAGTTCTTATGGCGGCTTTTATCTGTGCATGTTCTTTATTGTTCTTAGATCACTGCTGTCTACGTTTATGCCTTATAAAATTGATGTTTTCCTGGTGCTTTACTTTGTCAAATCATCATCAAAGAGTGCCGTCTCCGTATCAATGGTTACCTACTTTGGAGCGCCATTTCGCTCTGTCTCTTGCTTTGATGGTGCAGTTTGTTATAATCTGACTTGTCCATCTTTTAATGTTACTTGTTGACAGTAGTATTCGTCTGCCTCTTTTACCTTATATTTTTTATCTTCCAAAATTACGTTTATCAGGCTGTTGCGTCTATTAACATGCTCCAAAATTCTTAATTGTCTTGTTTGACTTGTATTGGTAGTCTTTTTTCATTATTTTTTTATGACTTCATTGTTTGTTTTCTTGTTGTATGTTGACCATTATTATTTTCGTGTTTGACCTAATTTCTTTGAATTTCCGTACAATTATTGTTCGCTTTTGTTTTAACTGTTTTTAGCTGTTGTTTTTTGTTGCTTTACGGTGAGCTGTAAGAAGAGAAGAAAAAACTGGAAAATTAATAAATGAATAAAAACTGGTCTTCGGCAAGTAAGAAATGCCGATGAAAAAGAGAATATAATAATCATACTCATCACTAAATAACTAAACAAACAACCTACCGGATCATGTTTTAGAGCACCGATGATCCATCACAGAAGGAATTGCCATGGGAATCAGAATGACTGTTTAGTCAATATATTTAAGATGAACAAAAGTAAATTATCGAAAAAAACAACATTCACAAATATTAATAACTTTGTGTTTGTTATAGATTGAACTAAGTAGATTTTTCAAACGTTCTGCTTTCACCGTGTTTAAACCGTTCCCATTTAACCATAATGGCAGGGATCGTGTACAAAAGTGGGTTTGCTGCAGAATTGATTGGAAGGACGAGAATTGTTGTCCACGAAAAAACATCATTGCTAATTACATGTCCACCGAGGGACAATAATCCCATAATTCCTACAGGAAACCAACAAAGAAAGTTGGACAAAGCTACTAAAAGCAATTGCTTGGCCACAGTTAAATCGCTAGCTCTTCTAGACGCTGTGTGATTTATTCTGCTGTCAGACATGGCACGAAAGATGGCTCTTTGACCGTAAACAATGAGGAGAACAAGAGACAAATTGAGAGCAATGAACACGGCAAACGAGAACTCCCAGCCATTGAATCGTTTAGTTGTCAAAGGTAAGCCAAGACACATTGCGTTAGAAGAATATATTTTTAGCCTGAACACAATGGGAGTCAGTGCAAGAAGGAAACCAATAATCCAAGACAAAGACAGAACGATAATTTTACTCATTTTGGAAAACTTTACTTCACCAAAGGGAAACTTCAGAATCAGAAACCTATCAAGAGTGATAAGGAAAACAAACAATGTTGACGTTTCACTAGAGAGTGTAGCCAGGAAGCCAACAAGTTTACATACAACACTTTCTCTCCAGCTCTTGTCATACAAAACATAAACGTCACGATAGTAATAATCCGCTCCAGCAATAATGAACAGATAGACTCCCATAATAAAGTCAGATATACCCAAGTTTGTCACAAACAGACCATAACCTGTTCTGAAAACTGACCTGTCCCAGATTACACGATAACCAATAACTGTCATGTTTCCAAGAACAGCAAGAACCGCTACTACCCAGAGAAGAACACGCTGAACATCGATACCTATCAGATCAAAGCAAGAGGAGATAGCGTCATCAGGAGCGTGACAAGTGTGGTATGGGATCAGCTTTCCCCTTATCTGTGGACAACACAACCTAAAACTGTCAGTGAACAGATCGTGACTGATACTGAGACCATTAAAGTAATCTTCATAAAAGTCTGCGATCAATAATCCACGTAAATCTAGAGACTGATATATAACGTAATGATGAAACGTGTTTCTGTGAATGCCACTTATTTGTGTGAAGCTCAAGTTTAAATGTTTCAAGACAGAGAACATCGCAATGAAAGATTTATCGAGGAGTGACAGACTCGTGTGCGAGAGGTCGAGTGTTTCTAGGAATTTAAAGTTAAAGTTTTTCATGTCAACAATTGCTTTGTTGTGCGATAAATTCAAGAGACGGACATTATCCAGCGGACTATCGAACATTTTAATACCATTCAGGGACTGCAGCCGATTGTAGCTTAGGTCCAATATCTGTAACCCGTTTGGCAAGAATTCGTCATAAATCATCCAATTTGTGAGATTGCAGTGAGAGAAAATCATGATTACTACACTGTTTAGTTCATAGAATCCTGCGTCACTCAGTTCTACTCCGGATAAGTCCAGGTATCGCGTTCTCCGGTCAAATGTATATCCAGAGGGGAGAATTAATAGAGACCTGTTGTAATCCAATACGGTAACTGTCCCCGATATACAGCGGAATCCTTGGACACATTTCATGTGACAATCCACTTCATCGTCTTCATGTGGACAGTCAGGTTTTCCGTCACAAACTAGGTCAGGATGGAGGCACATTTTACTATTCCAACAAGCAAAGTTTCCTGTACACGAGCTAGGAGTGTAGTTATACTCGTCATCTCCTGTAGGACAGTCTAAAGTTCCATCAAAGACATAATGTTGAGGGATACAGTAAGTGTTTGGACATTTCACGTAACCTTCTGGACATTTAAAGTCTTTGCAATTATCAAGATGGGACATATCTCTACAACCAATCAAAGCCCCGTACATATCCTTCAAATAAATACACCTGGGAGCCCACACACGATGTCCCAATCTGTTGTAACAAGAATCTGCTGCTTCAAGTTTCCCTATAGTCTCGTCTATCTCTCCTTCAAATCCATGGCAGTCTGTTTTGTTATTATTAATATCTTTCAAGTGCACACACAGATTGTCACAATAAAAAGCACAAATCGTGACTCCCTTTACCGACCTCACAACATCTTCACTTTCATCGTTGACTTCATTCCCGTAAGAGCTGTACCCGCACACATTACAGTCAACCTCACCATCACCAACCCACCGTATAGGCAAGAACGAATCGTCACAACAGTAAACACCATCACCGACAGGTCTGCTTGTGCCCCTCGATTTATAAAAACAAAATACTTCATCGCGTCTATTGCTGCAGTGATCAAAACGGTCACAGACATAAACGTAGGAAATGTATCTCGGATCTAGGGCTTCCTCTCCACAGTCAAAGATGGGAAATAATTGTTTTTCTGATTTTCTCAGGAAATCAAAGAAATCTCCGTTGGCGATGTTTGCCGATATAGACACGATGTTATCTTTAAATATCATAAAGTAACCTTTAGTTAGCGCTTGGCTGAAACTTTCGTTACTGGCAGGTTTTATTGTTATCATGTTCTTGTCCTCATTTCTACGTGGAAACGTCGCCTCACAAAGACCTAAATAAGAAACTTTATCCCGACACCTCACATCAGCCCATCCATCAACAACTAGATTATCATTACTGGAAGTGTTTATGATGTCATTAGTGATATTGTAAGCAAACAACCATACCCCACACCCATTGGTAAATCCACCAGACGGTTTCCCAGGCAACCAATGATTAACCGCCAATGGATTGGTTATTTTAGTCTCATCGACTGACCAATGGAAACGCTTTGAAATTGTCGTTGTGTCCCTTTTGAGCCCAATATAAATGTATGCAGTTAATCGAGATTGATCGGTAGTGTTTATTCTAAGATATTTTTTATATTTAAGATAAGCTAACATTTTAGTCTGCAAAAACTGCAGCTCTTCTTTCGTCTCTATTGCCGCCACAGAAGTGAAAACATCTTCACCACACCAGGACTTAGTATATTCCCAGTTGACACGAGATTTAGAGACCAACACGAAATAGCAGGACATATGATCAGATTCATCAAACTGGAACCATCCATCGCTACACTGGTTACAAATTGCCATTACGAGAACTTGACCCATCAATTCTTTTCTGTCGTATCCAACAAGTAGGGTATCTCTCAGGTAGACAATGTGACTGACATACCTGACATAAAAGACTACAACAAGTATCTTGATGTATGTACCTTGTTTCTGTTGGTCCAAAATATGAGGAATGTCTCTAGTTTCCTCAAATGATAAATCTCCACCATTGAAAACTATAACAGCCACATGGGTCACGTTCTTTCTGGATCCACGCATCTCAGCAAACAAACGTTGAACAAACCGTATTTTTTGTGTGAGGTTATTATTGACGCTGCTGTGATATTTTTTGTACGGATCTGTTATATACATGAAAGAAAGATCGGAGTCGAACATGTCATACAATTCTTCCTCTAACATCGTTGCATATGAATCTGCATCATAAAACTCCCAAGAGCTGATGTTTACTGTAGGTTTGATGACAGAATACGAGTCATACACTTCAGCAAAGAGGACTCTTGACTCTACCTCACTAAAATCTAACATACTGAAAGCAAAGTCATAGGCTATTGTCTTTTGATCACGAATAGCATGTTGGTCGACGTTGTCGAAAAAAAGGAATAAAACATCCATTTGTTCTGTAGAACATCCATCTATTGGAAAGTTTCCTGACTCACTTCTTTGGATCCCTGAAAACACAAAACGTTTAGTTCTTAAAGTAGCCTTTAGCAAGAGCAGAATTTTGTTTTGTTATACACATGATTTATTGCTAATATTAACACATACTGTTCGATTTACATATTCGTTATATCTAACATTAAATGCTTGAATCTTTAGAAAAAAAATTTTCCAAGGTTTCCCAACTGAATCTACAGGAGATAAGTCAGTGAGACATAACTCACGGTCGAGATTAAAGCTTCATATATTGCGATCATCGGTTGTTTCTGGAGAAAATATAAAGCAGATTAGAGTTTTACTATTGTGGTAAGAACACCCAATTTGATGAAACTAAAGACATAATTGGAAGTAAATCATTTCACGAATAGAACAAATAATGGTAATGTTGAGACTAAGCGTATGTGTGTAATATTCTTGCAGTGTAGTAACTTTTGTAAGCAACCCCATGAATAGGCTTTGCTACTCATCTTCTTTGAGTGCCGTCTCCGCATCAAATGTTGGCCACCATTGAGCACCATACGTCTCTGTCTCTTGCTTTGACAGTGCAGGTTAAGGCTTTGCAACCTTTTATTAATGACATTGATCTCAATAATTCGTTGTTTATTGGACAAAATGATGTCACATCTGTCGATACTGTCTCATTAGTACGGTTTGTTCTGTTCAATCCTCACTCTCAATTATAATTATAACTTGCAATGGTTTGATTCTTATGATTTTCTAATCAAATGTTCACTTTAAGTAGCATCGACATTTGCTGTCTATTTCTTATGGCAAGAAATGAGTTAATATCTTAAGTAAAAAAAAAAAAGCGTAAAGAGCCCCGTCACGCCAAGTGGCGTTTAGGGAATATGGTGTTAGTGACCATACATTTTACAGACCTTCAGCACATGATTTATGGGGTAATGTGATCGGTATTACGCCCGTGGCACTTTACTTTCCCATACAAAAATCCGGTACCGGTTTAAGGCTGGGTGAACCCTACCTCTTGTCCTTTGTAGTTGAGTTCACTAACCCCTGAGTTATCGCGGCTACCTGATTTACTATCTTGAAGAAATAAATTCTACTGCCATACTATATACATATAATTACTTAGTCACTGACATCAATCAATTCAGGATGTGCAAGTAGAAGTTATTGTGCATCCTTTGATGCACACTTTTGATGCTCAAAATTTATGTTTTTGTTTGTATTTGCCAGCCTTCAACTCCTGGTAAGTGTTTAAATATTAGGCACTCAATTATGCATGTAAGTCTGTTTTTCTCTGGCAGCCGGTATACTCAGGGGTCCCGCGTCGCACACGCATATAACTGCGTCTTCGGTGGTACTTATATTTTTTTCTGCTGAAGAATAACTTACGTTTTAAGCCGGCTCTCGCTGCTGAGACCAGGGGTGGTTGCCAGAGAAATATATCACAAATAGAAATCTTAAATGGTGCAGCCGAGATTTGAACTCATAATTCCTCTGTCTCCAGACCGGCGTCTTGCCTCAAGACCAACCAGTTCTCCATGATGCTCAAATAGGTTTTATCAATAAGTGTGTTCGTCAAAATTAGAAACATGTATTTAATGTCCTCCGACATTTATTAAATTGGGACATCTGCTGTTATTATTGCATTTAATTATGTACATTGTACGACTGGCTATAGAATCCTAACATCGAAAGCGGAGTAGGTTATAAAATCCACAAAATCGAGAATTAAAGTAATATCACAAGATATTGAAAATAGTATTGTAATGGAAAACACAAGTACAATTGTGTAGAGGCAGGCAAAAGTGGAGTGGCAACAAAAGGAGAGGGATAAAGTGAAATGACGCTGCAAGATAGCCAGCCATCGAGCTGGTGAGTTACAATAAATAACATGACAACTGGGTCGTCATCAACAACACTGACAATTAGCCTCATGTTTGGAAAATATTGGATTTCTGAAGTGTACCTCGGATTGTGCTTTTAATGTGTGTGTGTTTTATGTTCTCATGGCTTCCAATGGGAAACTGGTGAAACTCTAGTTCTCTATGGGTTATTGACAAGACTACAGCAGTCATGACAAGTAAGGTTACTAAATTTCCGAATGATAATGTGTGTTTACATTAATATATTTCGCTGTATAGTGATTGAGCAGTTTGTGATTAACATTTTCAACTTCTCAACTTTCGTACTCCTTTCTCTTCACATTTCAAATGCTTATCCCAATGTCTCTAATTGCAATAATTATTGTTAGCATCGATTTTGTTCTTGTGGCAGATAATAGTATTTGCGTTTCACATCCCACATGACACAGAGTTCTTGCTCAAATATCGATATATCATTTTGTGGAGATCGATGCCATCAGGATTTAGCACATTTTAAATACCGTTCTTAAAATAATATCATCTCCATGAGCTTTCCCACTCTCAAGTCCCATCATTACTGTTTCTTTTATTGTTCGTGCAGGTCATAAATAACTGGCAAAGATGCGTCCTTGTTAAGTGCTGAACTGGTAACTTTTGAAATAAATTTCGAGCATTTCCATCTCAGCGGTCCATTAATCTCATTTAAAATGTGCAATGTAATCTGTATGTGTGGTTTTCTTGATAGACAAGATGTCTTACCATCTTTCGACATTCAATATATTATATATATATATATAGCTGATTTATTATAGTTTATTTCAGTATAGTTGATTTCAGTTCAATATGCTTACATATGAGTTTTTGACAATTGTTGCCAGGATAGTCTTTTTATTGTTACTATTTTTTTTTCCTAAATGAGGATGGAACTTCTGAATTTGAGACTGTCATTTGATTTCATTAATGATGCCCTTTAGATCGATCATAACAGGTTTTATTTTGTTAAGTTATGTTCACACTAGACTGCCTTCACTTGGTTGCTACACTCCTTTTAAGTTAAATTATGTAGAGTATCTTTGATGTGAGTCCACTCTTGGTCACCTTCAGGTGTTATTACCGTGTATTCTTGCAGCGTTGTTGGTAGCTAGGACTTAACACACATCTCTGCGCCAACAAACCATTTCCCGTGATGTTCAAATAGGTTATAACAATACGTGTATTAGTCAAAATTAGAAACATGTATTTGATGGCGTCTAACATTTCTACAACGTGGACGTCTACTGTTATTATTACATGTAATTATATACATTGAACGACAGGCTACAGAATCATATCATCGAAAGAGGAGTAGGCTATAAAAACTACAAAAGTAACAATACAATATCGCAATGTATTGATAATGTTATTTGAATGGAAAACACAAGGACAATCATGTTGAGACAGGCAACAGTGGAGTGACAACAAAAGGAGAGGGATACAGTTATTCTTTATCTAATTGTTGTAAAATGACATGTTATACAAATGTTACCAAAACAACTTAGTAGTGCTTACCTCCACAAACATAAACTGTTGCGAAGGTCAGAAAAGATATAATCAGGAAAGACATAGTTTGGTAAGTATTTATTCCTGACAGTAGAAGTCACAGCAATCCACCCTTATTCAAATGATCGTCTGTATTTTAGAGAGTTCAATGAAAATACAATATCGTGTACACAATGCGTGAGACAATTAATTATGGTTGGAAATACAATTTTATTTCATTATAGAACGTTAACTATGAAAAAAACTACTATTAATGACATGCATAATTATCGCTGAAGTGTAATGATTGTAAGTAACTAAGTGTAATCTATTAAAAAAGGTTAGTATATTTAATTCACGGTAAGGATATTGAAGTGGCAGAAGAAAGAGGTTTGAAACAAATATAAGATGGTAAAAAGAAAACTGTTGCAGATGTGATGTGATAATGAGAGGAGATTTGAGGTAAATACAAGGTGAGCGAATAACGAGTCTTCATGCAGATACAATACAGACTGCCGTGCAAATCATTTAAACAAGTCACAAGAGCCGAGCCAGAAGAACAAAATATACTATTCACACGCAGCCATCAAGCCACGTTTCTGCCACATACATTCATAATATATTTATTTGTTGTCTTTTCTGATGTCTATTCTACCTGCGTTTATGTATGTTCTGTATTCGTCGCTGTTTTGCTTTGCTTCTATTTGGTTTAATTTTCTTCTTTATTCTATGATGGTAAACGTTTTTTCTCAGACATGTAGTTTTGTTTCTTGTTCACTTTTCTAGGAATGATGTTTTGCGTTGACGAAATTTGCTTGTGTAACTACCTCGTCTGGTGACATATCTTCTTGTATTGCCATCAATAAATCACATTTTTAAAACTTATGTGCTACATTATCATGTTATCGCATCCGTATCATGATTTCTTGGCAGTCTACAATCAGTAAATTGTGTTGTTTTATAATTGGCTCTGGTAATTCAACACCGCTTTCACCATTGCTAAGACATCCAAACATTTCTATGCTAGCTAAACAACAAATGATAAATAGCATTTTCATACCAACTTTGTGCTATGAAAGTCAAACAAACATAGACCCTTTCTAAATCGCAATTAAGAAAGGTTAATACATGAGAGATGCGATGCTTGAGAAAAGTAACAAATAACACAAGAATAGATAGAATACCAAATGAAACCATAAGAAAAATGGTAGGAACAAAACCCTGCCAAGAATATATAGACCAACTTAACAACTTAAATGGTTTGGCCACCTGGTCAGAATATATATGGCCCTTTTCGTCTTGTCAGACGGTCTAGTGGAGGCTATTGCGTATTTTTTTGAGGTATTGTTTTTGCCGAACAGCTTCTCTCGTGGCTAATTCTACCAATGTTTGACAAACACACGCGGTCACATAATGAACAGCTCAGGCTCACTGGTCCACAGGGTTTACCATCCTTTTTCATGAGTCTCTTCTCTTCTAAGTCCTGTCTTAGAACAGTCTCAAATGTTGTTATACCGTTCCTTATACGTGCTCTCCATGATGTGCGATCACTTGCCAGATGTTGCCAGTCGTTTTCACAGATGGAGAAGTCTTTCAGAGATGATTTGCAGATATCTCTATATCGTAGTTTAGGTCTGCCGATTTGTCGTTTTCCGTGTTTTAGCTCGCCATATAGTATTTGCCTAGGAATGCGTTTTTCTTCCATCCGTTGGACATGCCCCAGCCATCTTAGCCTTCGACTTCTGAGCATCGACATGATTGTTAGGGTCTTAGCACGTTGCAGGACAGTTAAGTTGGTTATTTTGTCCTGCCATTTGATGTGCATTATTTTGCGGAGACATCGCATGTGGAAGACATTTAGTCTTTTTTCCTGGTTTGAGTATGTTGTCCAGGTTTCGGATCCATATAGTAGTGTGCTAAGCACACAAGTTTGATATATTAAGAGTTTAGTCTTTTGAGTTAGTTTCGTGTTGTTCCATGCCCTTTTTGTGAGTTTGCCGAAGGTCGTAGCTGCCTTACCAATTCGACAGTTTATTTCTTCATCAAGAGAGATGGTTTGCGTAACTGTGGATCCAAGATATGTAAATTTCTGTACTGATTCTAGTGGGCAGTCTTTTAGAGTAATAGATATAGGTTTGAAGTCACCTTGATTTAGTATTACTGTCTTCTGAACATTAATTGACAGTGAAAAAAGGTCGCATGCTTTATCCAGGTTGTTGATCAGCGACTGTAGGGTGGCCTCACTATGAGCGACTAGGGCTGCATCGTCAGCAAATAAAAATTCTTTAAGTAGGGCAACATTTGTTTTGGTTTTTGCTCTTAGTCGTGCTAGGTTGAACAGTGAGCCATCTGGTCTAGTGCGAATGTAAATATCTCCTGAGCTGTTTTCGAAGGTGTAATTTAGGAGGGCAGCAAAAAATATACCAAAAAGGGTGGGGGCGAGGACACATCCCTGTTTCACTCCTTTGTTGACTTTGAAATTCTCTGATGGACTCCCATCAAAATGGACTTTGCCATTCATGTCTTCATGGAAGGAAATTATCAGCCTAAGTAATTTAGGAGGGCAGCCTATGCCTTCTAACACCTTGTAGAGACCATCTCTGTTTACTGTGTCGAATGCCTTTGTGAGATCCACAAAGGCAATACAGAGCGGCATATTTTGTTCCCGACATTTTTCCTGCAGTTGTCTAAGAGTGAAGATCATATCCATGGTTGATCTCCCGGGTCTGAAACCGCATTGGGACTCGGGAAGCACCCGTTCTGCAAGTCTATGCAGGCGATTAAGTACGACTCTAGCAAAAGCTTTGCCTGTTGGGCTAAGGAGAGAAATGCCTCTGTAGTTGTTGCAGTCGCCCCTGTCTCCTTTATTCTTGTACAGCGTTATAATCTTGGCATTTCTCATATCATGAGGTATTTCTCCGTTTCTCCAGCATTTAATTAGCAGTTTGTATAGGTGTGGAAGTAGTACGCTTAGGTTGTCCTTTAGTACATCTGTGGGAATGTTGTCATTTCCTGCAGCTTTTCCTCTTGAGAGGGCATTTATAGCGTCAGCAAGTTCGTTCATAGTAGGCTCAACATCCAGTTCAAACATTATAGGATATTTGGGTATTGATTGTGCTAGAGCTGTGTTTGCTGGTCTGTCGTCACTGTATAGATTAGAGTAGTGTTCAACCCATCTTTGCATTTGTTGTCCCTTGTCAGTAATAGGTTCTCCAAACTTGGATTTTAGGGGGGCTAATTTTGTTATTTTTGGTCCAAGGGCCTTTTTTATATTGTCATGCATGGTTTTTGAGTCGCCCCTGTCTGAGGCTTTCTGTATTTCAGAGCATAGATTGTTCCAGTATTCGTTTGCGCATCTTCTTGCTTCGCGTTGTAGGGTGGCTTGCGCATGTTTGAGCTGATCCTTGGTGATTTGATTGGGATTATTATTGAAGTTCAGTAGAGCCTTTTTCTTATTAGCTATTAGTGGGTCTAGTCTTGCTGCATTTTCTTCGACCCAGTCGTTCTTTGAGAACCGTTTCTGGCCGTAGGTAGATAGAGCGCAGTTATAGATGTGTGTTCTCAGGGAGCACCAGTTGTCATCCACACTTGATGCATCTTCTACTTCTTCTACCAGTTCATCAAACTTGGATCTAAAAATGTCTTCGGTTGGTGTGGTTTTTGTCGCTGTGATGTTGATCTTGGCTGCTGCAGGCTCTCTTGATTTGTAGATACGACTACTTCTGGCTTTGATCTTACTAATGACTAGAGCGTGGTCTGTGTTGCAGTCTGCACTGTGATATGTTCGTGTTATTCTGATGTTATTTAAAGACTGCCTACGTGTAAGAACTAGGTCTAGTTGGTGCCAGTGACCACTTCTAGCATGACGCCATGTTACTTTATGCTTGTGTTTCACATTAAAGTATGTATTTGTTACACATAGGTGATTATTTGAGCAGAATTCTAGGAGTCGCTGGCCATTTCCGTTGGTTTTTCCAATGCCGTGGTGACCTAGACATGTTGGCCAATATTGCTGATCAGATCCTGTGCGTGCATTGAAATCACCGAGTAAGTATAATAGTTCCTCTTTTGGAAGTGAGTCAATGGTCATTTGCAGTTGTTGGTAGAAGTTGTCTTTCTCTTCGTCTGATGCAGCCAACGTTGGTGCATAGGCACTAATGATATTTATTGATCCACTCTTCGTATGTAGCTGGAGTATCATCAAGAATGAATCTTCACCAATCACCATCAAGGGCGTTCTTCTCAAGAATGCAAGGGAAAAGACCAAGAGGAAGTCTCAGAATAAGACGGATAGATTCAGTGACAGAGACATGTGACAACAAAGGAAAATCACTAATTCAAACAGTTCGAGCAGCTTGAGAACGACAAATTATATAACCACGACACCTTTTAGGTATCAGTGAAATGAGAAAAGAAGAAGATAAGAAGAAAGAAGAATGTAACACATTAGTCCTCTTTCGTGTCCTGAGCGCAACACCAGGCCGTACCAGATCCTGCCTTCAAGATAGTTGTTGATTGAGTCCATCCTATGTAGTTTATATTATATTTAGCACATTGATTCCATTACAGTTATAGCAATTGCTACGATCACTTTCGCATATGTGTAAGGTAACGATGTTTCAATGATCGCGTACCGCTTATGTCCTAGAGTCTTTAGTCCAACAGCGATACAGGCGTTTGTTAAAACTCATACATACTGATGATTTAACACTTTTCAATATATTTGGGAAACTATTACGATCATTTCCTGGATTCTTCCCATAGGCAAGTTAGTTTATGATATTAATTAGTTTGGTTTCTCTTGGTAGCAAGTTATTTTATGACGTAACCTAGTTAGTTTCTCTTAGTAACAAGTTATTTTATGACATTACCTAATTTAGTCTCTCTTGGTAGCAAGTTAGCTTATGACATTACCTAGTTTAGATTATATTTTTAACAAGTTAGTTTATGGAAATACCAAATTTCGTTTTCGTTGTTATCACGTTAGATTATATCATTACCTAGTTTACTTTATGTTATTAGCAAATTAGTTTATGACATTACCTGGTTTAGTTTCTGTTCGTACGAAATTTGTTCATAATGTTACATAGTTTAGTTTCTGTGGATAACAGGTTAGTTATTTGCATTACCTAGTTTGGTATCAGTTGTTAGCAATTGCTTTTAAATAACCCAGTTTCGTTTCTATTTTATCATGTTAGTTTTGGTCTTTGCCTTGATAACTTTGTGATGTTAATACGTTAGTTTATAACATTGCCTAATTTAGTTTATATTGGTAGCAGCTTAGTTTATGACATTTCGCATTTAGTTTCATATGTGAGCAATTTAATTTATGTCCTTACCCGTTTAGTTTATATTTGTAGCAAGCTAATTTATAACAATGCCAGAAGTTTGGTTTCTGTTGGTAGTAAGTTAATTTATAACATTACATGAATTAGTTTATACTGTTAGCATGTTATGTTATGGCATTACCTGGTTTAGTTTGTGTTTGTAGGAAGTTAGTCTATGTCATTGCCAAGTTTAATTTATGTTGATAGTAGGTCGCTTATGGCATGTCTCATTTGGTTTAATTTGATAGCAGGCTAGTTTATGACATTTCTTAGTTTGTTTCCATCTTGTAGCAAGCTAATTTATGACATTACCCAATGTATTTTCTATTGGTAGCAAGTTAGTTTATGGCATTACTTATTTTACTTTAAGATAGTAGCAAGTTAGTTTATGGCATTACCTATTTTATTTGTCGATAGTAGCAAGTTAGTTTATGACATTACTTATATCAGTTTCTCTTTGTACCAAGTTATTTACGACATACTTAGTTTGATTTCAGTTGTTAGCAAGCTACTTTAAAAATTACCTAGTTTAGTTTCTGTCGCTAGCAAATTAATTTATGGCAATACCTATTTTTGCTTATGATGGTAGCGAGCTACTTTATGACATTACCTAGTTAAGTTTATGTTGGTAGGAGGTTAGTTTATAGCATTGACTAGTTTAGTTTTTGTTGGCAAACAGGTTAGTTTATTACATTACCTAATTTAGTATATGTCGGTAGCAAGTTAGTTTATTACATTACCTAGTTTAATTTATTTTGGTAGCAAGTTAGTTTATCACATTGCCTAATTTAGTATCTGTTGGTAGCAATTTAGTTTATTACATTACCTAGTTTAGTATCTATTGGTAGCAAGCTAGTTTAAGGCATTACCTATGTAAGTTTCTGTCGGTAGCAGGTTAGTTTATGATATTACCTAGTTTAGCATGTGTCGGTAGCAAGTTAGGTTATGACATTACCTAGTTTAGTTTGTGTTGATAGCAGGTTAGTTTATGTCATTCCCTAGGACGTTTATGTCGGTAGCAAGTTAGTTTATGATTTTACCTAATTTAACATCTGTTGGTAGCTCCTACACTCCGGACATGACTGACACAAATGCTTTCTTGCTTATTACTATTGTCCTGATGAGAACTGTAAATGTAAAACGAACTCACGAACAAATTTTAACTTAGCGGCCCATTACTCTATTTTCACCAGTGACTTTTATTCACAAATTTGAATTTCTTGAGGAAACGTTACGTATGTGTGGTCCAAGATCTGATTTTAAATGTTTGTCGTTGTTCATTCATCTATATTTCTGGTGTAGTACTAAGTTTGAATAAATGTTTACAAAGTGTTTGAGAATCATTGTTTACACAAGAATGGTTAATTGTTTCAGTTGTGCTTCTGTTATCTTCCCAAGTGCGGAAGGAGTTATCGTACTTGAGACTGGATTTTTTTTCATTTTTTTTTTCTTTTTAGATGTTGATCCCTTGTTCAGTTTTATCCTGATTAATCATACTAGTCTACATGAGCTGTTTACATAACTTATTAAATTTGAATTGTAATGGTTCTGTGCGTCAATCTGGATTGTTGGTCAACCTTAGATGTAATTACTACATAACCTTAACTGATATGTGTTGTGAACTTCAATAACTGACTTCTTTATAAGCAGGACAGTATGCCCTATTGCAGCATTAGGCCAAACAGATCAGCGTTCGTAGAATGCCACCGCTTTACTAATAAACACGTAGACTCTTCCATTAATCGCTTATTTATATTGCCACTTATTTTGGAAAAAAAAACAAAATTCGGTAATTTCCTAGTTTGATCAGATATATTATTTCAGTTTGGAAGAGTGATGTCCCCTAAAATATGTCTGCCAAAACACAGTGGTTCTACGCATTCTTGGCGTTGGGGTCATTACGCTGGCATGTGTCACCCACACTGGCGTTTGGGTCAGCGTGGCGTTCGGGTCAGCGTCTGCGTCCAAATCGAGATGTTAATTAATAATTGAAAATGAAATCAGACAAGGAAACGTCCTAGGGACGCTAATTACAGGAATTGCAGAGAGTTATCATGTGTAAAATCATCACATCCCTGCAAACTACTGTCCTTTTCAGGACAACATAAGATTGCTCCAAACCTGCCCACTTCACAACTGTCCTTTTCAGGACAACATAAGATTGCTCCAAACCTGCCCACTTCACAACTGTCCTTTTCAGGACAACATAAGATTGCTCCAAACCTGCCCACTTCACAACTGTCCTTTTCAGGACAACCAAACATTCACAATTAACTATTTTAGATTGCCTAGAGTTTTCACTATGGTCCTTTTGAGGACTTTCATCACACTCGTTGTTATTCTCAAGCTCCGCACCAGATTGCTAATCGCTGACAGGTAATTTGAGGTAATACAGACGTTGCATTGTGTTTCGTAAAGCTATTTCTATATATTTTTTGTATTTATGTGTGTGTATGTGCATTTTAATTAATAGCCAAAGTTTGACAATCTTCCAACATTTGGCAGTAAATTACGGCGATTGGTAATCAACCGCACAATTCCCTTCGATCAGAAGATCTTAATTAGGCCGAGTGGCGTCGTTTTTGTCACGCGTTATAATATATTTATAAATATTTAACACTAAAGCTAAACCTAACCCCTGGACCCAACGCCCAATCAACAGATACTCCGAAATGATTACATGCCAGCGTAATGACCCCAACGCCAAGAATGCGTAGAACCACTGTATTTTGGCAGACATATTTTAGGGGACATCACTCTTCCAAACTGAAATAATATATCTGATCAAACTAGGAAATTACCCAAAATTCATCTATAAATATGTTGTTATAACTTGAGCTGATGACGTAATTGTTTCATGTTTTCATTTGTCCTTTTCTGGCTATGATATGTTACCTTTGATATGCCATTTCGCTTGATCTCAAGGCGAATTTTAAAACGTTAATTGCAAAGAAGCACACCAATGATATGTTTTTAAAGACGAATATATTTTTGAAATGACATTGAGGAGGTTAGTGACTTTGTCTCTTACAGGTATGTCTTTCTTTTCTAAAAAAAAATATGTATTTCATATCAGTTTAAACAACTGAAGAGCGGGACATTTGTACTCATCGAACATATCTGTAGAGTGAAATTGCGTCTATTTACAAAACACTACACCTTCAGTGAAATGTCCGTTCATTTCAAACAAAAACAACCAATTTTAACAGAACAACATTTGCTCTACTTACCTCCACAAACATAAACTGTTACCAAGGTCAGGAAAGATAACATTAGAATAGCCATAGTTGGGCAACAGAACCCAAGAGTGGAAGTCACTACAAGCGAAATTGTTTAACAGACTGCCTTTCATTGAGAGAGCTGAATGAACATTAACTATCGGTCACAGAATAAACCTGGCACTCTGTTATGTTCAGAAGAAAGCTGTGATTTCATTGGACAATGCAATATATTTAAAAGCTATATGTGCATACATCATTATCATTAAAGTATAATGATGGCAAAGGCGTTGACAAAGTACTGGGTATTGAGAGATTCACGTTTTATAAACGACGAATTCAAACACTGATCATCATCGAGTGCCGTCTCCGCAACGAAGGTTGCACAATGGAGCGCCATAATGATCTGTCTCTTGCTTTGATAGTACAGGTTGCCATAGGTTGATTTGTCCATCTTTTAATGTTACTCGCCCATGTTAGTCTTGGTCTGCCTCTTTTACCTTGTGTTTTCCCCTCCAGGATTACATTTAGTAGGCTGTTGTGTCTTTTAACATGGCCCAAAAATCACATTTGTCTTTCTTTGAATTGTGCTTAGTAGTTCGCTTTTCATTTTTAGTTGTTTTAAGACTTCTTCGTTTGTTTTCTTTTCCTTCCATCCGATTCTACAAATTCTTCTATATAACCACATTTCAAAGGCTTCAATTGTCTGTTCTGTTTTCTTGTCTAATGTCATTGTTACTGCACCATATAGGAATATTGAAAAGATGTAAAATGTTGCTGTTCTTTTCAAACACTAGATACACTCATTTATAAAGGATAACATATGCTGTTACATTTGCAGTGACAGAAGAAACAAGAGGTGAAACAGATGGCAGGAAGAAGAGAGATCACCATGTGCCATATTGGGTAGCTTAGGCGATCATGTCATTCCACAATTTTCAACCCACAGTGCATCACATCAATTCTGTTCATAACTTTTTTTTCCGTGTCATGACACCAATCTAACTAGTATCTTCTCTTTTTGTCGTCAACGATCAATCGTTGTTTCTATGTTGCCAGTCGTAGCCAAACATTCAAATTGTCCTCTTTTCATGGCATGGCAGAAAAGAAATGCCGATTGTTTCTTTCTGATGTTTGTAAGGGTTCCTTTTCGTATTGTCCTCACTGAGAATTTCGTCGTTGGTCCTTTTAGCTGTCCAGTGACCTTTCAATATTATTCTGAGAAATCCCACCTCTGTGGCCTCTAATTGTCTTTTCATTTGTTTGTCAGAGATACCAGGCAGATTAAATTAGCAAAAGGGGAAAGTTGAATCAAATATAAACAATCGACTCGGAGACAAGAGTTTAGTTATAATATACAGGGAGAAGAAAGTTGAGTTAGACATTATTGAGAGGGAGAAAAGAGTTGAAACTAATATAAGATGACATGAGGGTAGAGTTAAGGCGATTAAATTATTGAAAGGGAGAAAAAGTTTAGTAGTCCCCCGTCAGTCGTAGTTGACTATGAGTTTTGCTGTGCCCCTAGACACGTTGTATTTATATCTTTCGCAGTGTATTCTTCTGGTATATAAATCTTTCTGCTTCTTGCTTGAGTTGTAGCGTTAAAGTGTTTGCAAAGATTACGGTCTGCAGATATTTCTTCCAAAGGCTGTAGGGTTTATGTTCATATTCTTTATGTCACGTTTACACGCTCTGTAAATAAGAGATTTGAGCGCCTCATAGTTCTTTAACAATATAATTGTTGTCCATACCTTTTATCTTTTGGTATGTGGCCATCTTTAATACGGTATAAAGCTTCAAGCCAGCGTAACCTACATTGTATGAGCAGCGTGTAGATGTTCTTGAGTCTTGTGCGAGTGAGGACCTCCACTTGTATCATTTTGTCCTTCCAGGTGATGTCAAGAAAACGGCGCTGGCATCGCATTTGGAATACATGTATCCTTCTCTCTTGCTTTGCACAAGTTGTCCATGGTTCGCTGGCATACAGAAGCAAGCTTATGATGGAGGCGTTGTAAACTGCGATCTTTGTTTAGACTTTGAAAGGAGTTTTATCATCGTTATTGAGTGCCGTCTCTGCATTGAAGGTTGGCTACCATGGAGCGTCCTACCACTCTATCTCTTATTTTGATGGTGCAGGTTTTTATCCATCGTATTATTTCACTCGTCATTGTTATTCTTTGTCTGTCTCTGTCTCTTTTACTTTGTATTTTCCTTTCCAAGATTACTTTTAGTAGGCTATTGTGTCATTTAACATGTCCTCAAAATCAATTTTGTCTTGTTTGAATTGAATTTAGTAGATCTCTTTTCATTTTTAGTTGTTTTAAGACTTCATCGTTTGTTTTCCTTTCTTCCCATCTAATTCTATCTATTTTCTATATATCCATATTTTAGTCTTCAATTTTATGTTTTATTTTCTTGTTTAATGTTCAAGATTATGCACATTATTGTAATGTTTTGAATATATATCATTGTGATATACTTAGCTTTAGTCCTGGTGTTATTTGTTTTGATGTTAGTATTTTATACAGAAAGGAGTTTAGTCATTTATAAAATGGCAGGTTGAAAAAATCGAGGCAGATACACGATGAAAAGGAAAAGAAATTTGGGTTCATGCAGGTTTAAGGAAAGAGTAAGTGTAAATGTGAGGCATAAATAAGGTGACAGGGAGCCAAGAGTTGTGACAAATATAAGTAACAGGTAGAACATAATTGAGGCAGAGAAGAGGTGACATAGAGCCAAGAGTTGTGACAAATATAAGTAACAGTTAGACCAGAATTGAGGCAGAGATGAGGTTACAGAGCAAACAGGTGTGACAAATATAAGTAACACTAGACCAGAATTGAGGCAGAGATGAAGTGACATAGAGCCAAGAGTTCTGACAAATATAAGTAACAGGTAGAAAATAATGATAATGATGGTGAAGTTGATCTGATATAGATGATACTATTTATGTGGTAACGATGACAAAGATAATAATGATAGTACCTGAGTTATGATTTAATGTTGACGATGTACTCGTATCATTATCATTATCTAATACCATGCTTGCTTGCTTTGTTATTCGGTTATTATCTCTTCTCATCGAATATTCATCATATGACCATCGTCTTTTCTTGATTTCTGAAAATATTAGTTGTTGATTGGTGATTTCTTTAATTTCTTTGTTTGTTTTGAATTCGTTGAATTTGAACCAAGTATTTTCGTTAGACCTTTATTTTCGAATGCGTTAGTAGTAAAATGTCATTTAATGCTAGCCGGTTCTGTGTTTTTCTGCGTTAAATGCTGCATTTTTCTCTATATAAAAAGTATACACGCAGTTAAACATACCAAAAATGGTGCATTTTTTCCTATATAAAAACTATACACGCAGCAAGACGGATCGACAAATACAGCGATATCTCGGTGACCATAGGTGACCCCGTGATGCGCACATCCTCACGATATGTGTGTGCTTGTAAATAAATAGTTGTGATGATTTGAAAAAGGGAGGGAAGTGGGGGCTATCTCTCGCGTTTTCATCAGTATTAGTGATTCGCTCTCTCTCTCTCTATCACTGTCTCTCTCTCTCGGTCACTCTATCTCTGTCTCTCTCTCTCTCTGACAAGTGAATTAACCACGACAAGTAAAATAAACAAATATGATGCTTTCTATATAATTTACACAATAAAGATTTTATTACTTCATCAGAGAACTTATATTTTATACTTGTACAGTAAAAAATAACGTCTCTCTCTTTTTTTCTCTCTCTCTCTCTCTCTCTCCCTTTCTCCTAACTCCCTCATAGTCTTCTCTCCTACCATGTCACCCTCCCACCTCACTTTCCGCTTTGACCACACAAACTCGAACTAATCGACTAATCAGCCGGTCGGGAAGCCATGAATGTGAAATACATACAAACTAGTGGCGGGAATGCTCTCCACCATCCGCTTAGTATCGGGTCTGTTGAGTAGACGTATGTCTACGGGATCGTGTTCGTTTAAGTCTACAAAACTTGTCAAATCTTCAAGATTACTGATTAAACGGGGGAATTCGAGAACAGCCGAATTATTGAGGGATAAGTGGAAGAAGCGTAAATCTCCACTCTCTCTGTGACGGAGGATAATGTGGTGGCCATAGTTAATTTTAAAACGGGTTGTCTTACAATAAAACACATTCTGCAGTGAATGGGCGATCAGGAGAGTGGAAGAAAGTATATGTGGAAACTGTTTTATTAATACTAGTGCGAGTGTTCATAACTGACCAGTTTTGTTGATATACACCACGCACATCTACAGGTAGTGTTGCTAAAGGGTCATCGGGCTTGTGCTTTTTACCCTCAGGTGAATGTTCCTCATCTAATTCTCTCTTGTTCGATGGTGAGGTGGGCCAACTGTAATGATGTAGAAGGAGCCACTGGTAAAGTGGGTGTTGTAGCAGGTACCGAAGGTATAGTAGAAGCTGTCACCGGAGAAGCGGGTATGGTAGATGGTACCGATGATGGAGGAGCTGTTGTAGAAACTGAATGTTTTAGTCTCATATGTCGAGTTAAAGAACCAGGAGTCGTATACGTGCGATGACAGGTGGTGCAAGCATGACGGATAAGAGTAGCTGGTATGGTAGACGGTACCGAGGGTGAAACTAGCGATGTAGACGATACCAATGGTGAAGCAGCTGTTGTAGAAACTAAATGTTTTACTCTCCTATAGCTGGTTAAAGATCGCCGACTCGTATATGAACGTTGACAAATGGGACAAGCATGACGGATAAGAGAAGATGGTATGGTAGACGGTACCAAATGTGATACTGGTGATGAAGATGGTACCAACGGTGAAACTAGTGATGTAGACTGTACCAATGGCGAAGCTGATTCCTTTGCTGAATGTTTTAGTCTCCTATGGCTGGCTAAAGAACGTCGACTCGTATATGAACGTTGACAAACGGCACAAGCATGACGTATAAGACGATGTGCGGCCCGTATATGCTGAACCATAGCTTGGCACCGTTTAAACTGCTTCGAACATAATGAACACTGATGTTCACCAGAAGATGTTTCGTTATGAGAAATCATCTGTAGAAGATCAAATAGCACTTTGTCAACAATACTTATCATTCCTAGTTTAATTACCTTAATAATATTGAATACCAATCATACCAGGACTAAAAATATCTACTTTTTAACCAATCAATAAGATAATCATATGAAAAACTAGGAATAATACACTCAACAAGACTTAAAATACCTACTTTATACACATTGCCATTAATACAATTGAACAGCGTTTTATTGGATAACCTACCGCATCGTTACGAGAAAACCAGAAAAAAATATACAACTTACACCGTGAAATATACCGACGACACAGGCCGCTAGACTTAACAGTACTATGCAAATAAGCGTCCGTGAATCAATCGCTCTTATATCACGAAGTCTCACATGCGACTAGTTTAAATATAATCTTGTAAATAAAAGTTGGACGACACTACTCCACCCTCAATAACTGCTAGGTTAACCAATGAGAGAAGCGGATTTCTATCGGACACCCGCCAAGGAAATGACTGACCTTTGGATTAACCAATCAGAAAAGAGGATTACTGTTATCGTGATAACTGACCCCATTTCCAATTCGTAGTAGTGTCGAACTTGACTCATTAGTGGGTTACTTTAACTCGATTCGGTCCCTGATACAATCCGCCCTTCGGGTCATCGATGGGGGAGATAACTGTGTTGTGAGTTTCTTGAACGTGATTTGACCCTGATGCAATACTAGAGGAGTTCCATGAATTCGGTTTAACCTATGAAGGTTACAATACCATGTTTACAACCTTAACGAATGACAGGTAACATTAAAAGTGATTATTACAGATAAGAAAACTTACTCCCAATCCCCAAAATTTCACATCATAGTCACACACCTTGACTCAAAACCCTAACAAATCTAATCCGTAGTCCTTATATTTAGACACAACATGCAGAAAGTAATACACGAACCCCAAAAATTTAGGCCAAATCACACAAATGTTACCCCTAAAGCACAATAATTTAGGTTCATATGCAAAAAATCGATCTAAAAACCCTAAAAATCTACTCATATAATCATAATAGTTAGACACACAAAGCAGAAAGTTATATTTGAGCTCAAAAAGTTAAGCCAAATCGCAACAATTTTAGCACCAAAACACAAATATTTAGGATTATAATAAAAGAAAATTGAACTCGAATCCTAATAATCTACACCCATATTCACAATAGTTAAACATAAAAAGTTCAAAAAGCATCCACACATAAACACAACCGCTCACACATCTTTTTATCCCCACCCATTTTTATGGATAAGAGTATGAAATCACTAAAAATAGTAACATTTCACGATAGGCCTACCTCAAACTTTATTTTAGACACCCCCGTTCAAAAAACTAACTTAAAAATAACTTTTATGAATTTTACCTCCTGACCATTTTTGATGGATACGCCTATGAAACTGTGAAAAAATATAATTTAACAATCAGGCTTAACTCAAATCTTATTTTAAACATCCCCATAGCAAACATTTGTTTAAAAATCAATTTTATGAATTTTACCCCCTGACAAATTATTTTTTATGGACACGACTATGAAAAATAAAAAAAAATAAAATTTAACCTCTAGGCTTGCCTAAAACTTCATTTTAGACATCTCCATATATAAGATTCACATTAAAAAAAAACAACAAAAAGCTACTAGCGAGAAAAGCGTAGAACGCTGGCCGACCGCCGAACAAAAAAAATGAGCAGCCGAACACTATAAAATGTGCACCCACAATATAAGCATGTACATATACTTAATATATAGACATGTGTCTGCCCTAATGGCAATTTGATATATAGAGATGTCTAAAATGAAGTTTTAGGTAAGCCTAGAGGTTAAATTCTATTTTTTTTAACAGTTTCATAGACGTATCTCACAAAAAATGGTCAGGTGGTAAATTCATAAAAGTTATTTTTGAACAATTTTTTGCAATGGCGATGTTTAAATTAAAGTTTGAGGTATGCCTTGAGTTTACATTTTATTTTTGTAACAGTTTCATAGGCGTATCCCTCAAAAATGTTCAGTGGGGTAAACAACATAACAAATTATTTTTAAGTAATTTTTTGCTAAAGGGGTGTCTAAAATAAAGTTTGAGGTAAACCTAGAGGTGAAATTTTAATTTTTTAACACTTTCATAAGCGTATCCCGCAAAAAAAGGTCTGGGGGTAAAATTCATTTCTTTGCTTTTTATTCAAAATCTTGCTATGAGGATGTGTAATATGAAGTTTGAGGTAGGCCTAGAGTGTAAATTTACTATTTTTAGTGTTTTCATATTCGTATCCATGAAAATTGGCTGTGGGTGAAATTCATAAAGTGATTTTTATTCAAAATCTTGTTATGGGGATGTTTAAAATAAAGTTTGAGGTATGCCTAGAGTGAAAATTTACTATTTCTATGATTTCATAGTCGTACAAAATAGTCGGCGGGTAAAATTCATAAAAGTGATTTTTTATTTAAAATCTTGCTATGCGGATGTCTAATATGAGATTTGATGTTGGCCTAGTGTGAACATTTACTATTTTTGGTGAATTGATAGTCGTATCCATAAAAAAATGCCTGCTGGTAAAATTCATAAAGTGATTTTTTTTCGAAATCTTTATATGAGGATGTCTAAAATAAAGTTTTAGGTACGATTAGAGTGAAAATTCACTATTTTTAGTGATTTCATAGTCATATTTATAAAAAAAAATTATCAGTGGGTAAAATTCATAAAAGTGGTTTTTAGATACATTTTTGCAATGAGGATGTCTATTATTTAGTTTGAGTTAGGCCTAGCGTGAACAATTGCTATTTTTAAGTGATTTCATCCAAAAAAATGGTTGGGGGTAAAAATATGTGTGACCGGTTGTGTTTATATGTGGGTGCTTTTTGATCTTTTTGTTTAACTATTATGAATATGGGTGTAGATTTTTAGGGTTGTATTTCAACTTTTTGATTATAAGCCTAACTATTTGTGTTTTGGTACTAACATTTTGCGATTTGGCTTAACTTTTTGGAGCTTGAATATAACTTTCTGCTCGTTGTGTTTAACTAGTATGATTATGTGAGTAGATTTTTACGATTTTGAGATCGATTTTTTGGCTTATGAACCTAAATGTTTGTGTTTTGGGGTAAAATTTGTGTGATTTGAAATAACTTTTTGGGTTTTGAGTATAACTTTCTGCATGATGTGTCTAAATATAAAGACTATGGAGTCACTTTTTTTAGGGTTTTGAGTCACGGTTTGTGACTATGATGTGAAATTTTGGGGATTGGGAGTAATTTTTCTGACCTGTGATAATCGCTTTTAATGTTACATGTCAATCGTTGAGGTTGTAAGCATTGGTATTGTAACATTCATATGTTAAATCGAAATCATGGAACTCCTCTGGTATTGCATCAGGGGTCAAATCACCTTCAAGTAAAACAACACACGAATATCTCCTCCACCGTTGACCCGAATGGCGGATTGTATCAGGGACCGCGTCAAATTAAAGTAACCCACTAATGAGTCAGTTTCGACACTACTTCAAGTGGGAAATGAGGTCAGTTATCAAGATAACAGTAATCCGCTTCTCTGATAGGTTAATCCAGAGATAAGTCATTTCGTTGGCGGGTGTCCGAGAAAAAGCCGCTTCTCTGATTGGTTAACCTAACAGTTAGTCGAGGGTGGAGTAGTGTCGTCCAACTTTTATTTACCAGATTATATTTAAACTAGTCACATGTGAGACTTCGTTATATAAGAGCGATTGATTCACGGAAGCTTATTTTCATAGTACTGTTCAGTCTAGCGGCCTGTGTAAGTTGACTTTTTTTCTATTTTTCTCTTATCTTGTAACTATGCGATAGGTTTATCAATTAAAGGATATTCACTTGTATTAATAGTAATGTGTATAAAGTATGCATGTTAAGTCTTGATGAGTGTATTATTCCTTCGCTTTTCATATGATTATCTTATTGATTTGTTAGAAAGTAGACATTTTTAGTCCTGGTGTGAATGTTATTCAATATTATTAACGTATTGAAACTAGGAATGTTAAGTATTGTTGACAAAGGGTTATTTGATCTTCTACAGAGGATTTCTAATAATGAAACATCTTCTGGCGAACATCAGTGTGCATAATGTTCAAAGCAGTTTAAACAGCGCCAATCTATGGTTCAGCATATACGGGCAGCACATCGTCTTATACGCCATGCTCGTGCCGTTTGTCACCGTTCATATACGCGTCGAAATTCTTTAGCCAGTTATAGGAGACTAAACATTCAGCAAAGGAATCTGCTTCACCATTGGTACCGTCTACATCGATAGTTTCACCATCGGTACCGTCTATCATACCAGCTACTCTTATCCGTCATGCATGCACCACCTGTCAGGCACGTATACGACTCCTGGTTCCTTAACCCGACATATATAAAACATTCAGTTTCTATAAATTCTCCTTCATCATCGGTACCATTTACCATACCCGCTATCCGGTGACCGCTTCTACAACACCATCGTTACCTGCTACAACACCCACTTCACCAGTGACACTTTCTACATCTTTACAGTTGGCACCCTCACCATCGAACAAGAGAGAGTTAGACGAGGACATTCAATCACCTGAGGGTAAAAAGCTCAAGCCCTATGACCCATTAGCAACACTACCTGAAGATGTCCGAGATGTATATCAACAAAACTAGTCAGTTATAAACACTCGCACTAGTATTAATAAAACAGTTTCCACATATACTTTCTTCCACTCGCCTGATCGCCCATTCACCACAGACTGGTCTGCTGTTCTTAAAATTAACTATGGCCACCACCTTATCCTCCGTCACAGAGAGAGTTGAGATTTACGTATCTTCCACGCATCCCTCAATAATTCAGCTGTTCTCGAATTCCCCCGTTTAATCAGTAATCTTGGAGATTTGACAACTGAGTTTTGTAGACTCTTTAAACGAACACGATCCCGTAGACATAGGTCTGCTCAACAGACCCGATACTAAGCGGATGGTGGAGAGCATTCCCGCCACTAGTTTTTATTTATTTCACATTCATGGCTTCCCGATCAGCTGATTAGTCGATTAGTTCGAGTTTGTGTGGTCAAAGCGGAAAGTGAGGTGGGAGGGTGACATGGTAGGAGAGAAGACTAGGAGGGGGTTAGGAGAAAGAGAGAGAGAGAGAGAGAGAGAGAGAGAGGTTAAATTTTACTGTACAAGTATAAAATATATGTTATCTGATGAAGTAATAACATCTTTTTTGTGAAAATTATATCTATCTATCTATTGACCTTTCGAGCCGTAACCGGCCCATAGGGCGTAGACCAAGATACACCTTCTCCTATATGAATTTTTGTTCTAGCAGTTTTCTTTTAAAGATATTTTATCAAATCTCGCCATCTGTCTCTGTTCTGTGCAAACAGTTCTATCTCATTGAGGGAGCCGATTCCTGCTGCTCTTGCCTCTCTCATCAATGTTCTTCTCAGTGTCTCCCTGGGTCTTCCTCTTTTTCTTTTACCTGTTGTTTCCCATATGAGGGCTTGCTTTGCTATTCGATTATTATCTCTTCTCATCACATGTCCAACGTATGACCATCGTCTTTTCTTTATTACTGAAGATATTAGTGGTTGATTGGCGATTTCTCTAATTTCCTCGTTTGTTTTGAATTCGTTCCATTCTATACCAAGTATTTTCCTTAGACATTTATTTTCGAATGCGTTCAACTTTGTTTCTATATCTCTTGTTGTTTTCCAGCTTTCACACGCATACGTAAGGGTTGATAGTACATTTGATTTGAATAGCCTAAGTTTTGTGTTTGTGCTAATGAGTTTTGATTTCCACAACTTTTCAAGGCTTCTGAAAGACATTGCTGCCTTAGCCAGTCTGATTCTAATTTCTTTGCTCGTATCCCCTTCTCGATCAATGTGACTTCCAAGATAGATGAAGTGATCGATCTCTTCTACTGGTTTGTTTTCCATGTATATTTTGTCACTTGTTGGAATTAAACTTTTCATGACTTTAGTCTTTTCATGATTGACCTCAAGCCCAATTTTGCTGGCTATTGATGATAGTTCATTTGTGTTTTCCTGCATCGTTTTTATCTGATTGCTGATGAGAACTATGTCATCAGCAAAGTCCAGGTCCTCCAAATGGTCTCCTTGTATCCATTCGATGCCTTTATTACCAGTGCAGCATTTCTTCATTATGAAGTCCATAACAATTCCAAATAACAAGGGCGATAAAATACATCCTTGTTTAACCCCAGTTTCTATTGGGAAACATTCGCTCAGTCCTTCCTCTGTTCGAACTGCACATGTGTAACCATCATACATGTCTTTGATAATATTTATGATTTTTGATGGTAAGCCATATTGCTTCAGAATTTTCCACAAAGAATCTCTATGAATACTATCAAATGCTTTTTTGAAGTCGATGAAGTTAAGTACAAAAGGTTTTTGCTTTTCAATGTGTTCCTCCAATATAAGTCGTAGAGTGAAAATGTGGTCAAGACAGCTTCTCCCTTTTCTAAACCCAGCCTGTTCTTCACGCATTACTGTATCTATTGAATCCTTTATTCTATTTAGGATGATTTTACAGAATAATTTTGAGGCAACTGACAAAAGTGTCACGCCTCTCCAATTGTTACAATCTCTAAGATTGCCCTTTTTTGAGATCTTAACAATGATTCCTTTTTTCCATTTATGAGGCGTCTTCTCTGTTTTCCAAATGATGTTGAACATTTTTTGGAGATGTATTAAATTATGGCTATCAATTGCCTTGAGGATCTCAGCTGTTAACTTATCCTCTCCAGCAGCCTTGTTATTGGTCATTAGCTTTAAGGTGGTTTCTATTTCACTCAAGGTGAAGTCATCTAAATTTACATCTAATTCTGCTGCTGGTGTTTCAGCTTCAAAATCTATTAAACTGTGAGGTAGTGGACGGTTAAGAATTTCTTTGAAGTGTTCCGCCCAACGGGCTTTTATGTCTGCGCTTGTTGTTAGCATTAATCCAGATTTGTCTAGAATTGGTGTTCCACTGGATGTATAGGTGTTTGTCAGCATCTTTTGTACAGTATAAAGAGTTCTGCTGTCTCCTGTAATTGCAGCTGTCTCTGCTTTCTCTGCCAAGTTGTCTATATAAGCTCTTGTATCTCTTCTTGCCGAACTTTTCACTTTGTTGTCTAATTCTTTGTATGTTGCTTTTGCCAGAACCTTTCCAAGATCTGTCTTTACATTAGTCATGGCTCTCTTCGCTTCTCTTCTTTCTTTGATGTATTTCCATGTGGTGTCTGAGATCCAAGCTCGTTTTTCCATTTTCTTCAGTCCAGCACTTGCTTCTGCTGCTGTCATTAGTATTTTGCTCTGTGAGTCCCACATTTCATTGATATCTAAGTCTATTTCACCAAGTGCTGAATAACAATTACTTAGCTCTATGTTAAACTTTTCCTTTATTGCTTCATCTTTCAGTTTATGACTATCAATTTTATGTGTAATTGACCTCTTCTGTTGGTTTCTAAATTTTAATCTTATTTTCCCAATGCACAGGTTGTGGTCACTATTAACATCAGCACCTCTGTATGCTCTTACATCTATTAATGATGATCTGAATTGTTGTTTAATACATAGGTGGTCAATTTGATTTGATGTTCTATCATCAGGAGATATCCATGTGAAAATTATATAGAGAGCATCATATTTGTTTATTTTACTTGTCTTGGTTAATTCACTTGTCAGAGAGAGAGACAGAAAGACAGAGAGAGAGATATATAGATAGAGTGACCGAGAGAGAGTGAAAGGATAGAGAGAGAGAGAAAGAGTGAACCACTAATACTGATGAACAAGCAAGAGATAGCACCAACTTTACTCCCTTTTTCAGATCATCACAACACAATATTTATTAACAAGCACACCCATATCGTGAGGAATTGCGTATCCCGGTGTCACCTATGGTCACCGAGATCTCGCTGTGTTGGTCTTGCTACGTGTATACTTTTATATAGACAAAAAAAAATACACCATTTTGGTGTGTTTATCTGCGTGTATACTTTTTAAATAGACAAAAAATGCAGCATTCAAAGCAGAAAAACGCAGAAATGGCTATAATTAAAAGGCACTCTTACTACTTGCGTTCAACATTTTTTCTATGTCTCTTGTTGTTTTCCAGCTCTCAGGTGCAAACGTAAGGGTAGATAGTATGTTTGACTTGCATAGTCTATGTTTTGTGCTTGTGTTGATGAGTTTTTATTTCCACAATTTTTCAACACTTCTGAATGACATTGCTGCTTTAACTATTCTGATTATAATTTCTTTACTTGTATCTCTTTCCCGATCAATGTATCGGAAATCACATAGAATATATAAAACATTGGCCAGCGAGTATCTCTTTCCTTTCCTGAAATGTAACACCAGCTACGCCATTGGATTGTGCTGACGTGTTTCTGCCATTAGCAGATAACATTGTGTTGGTGTTGCAATGCCTCAGGCAATACTATTACGAGCTGCCTTACCAATACCATTTTGATGATGAATAATTGAGAACATTATTTTCTGCTAAGAGAAGTGTGGATTGATCTTGGCAAAAGGGACGCGTTATGTTTGCAAAATTTATGAAAACATTCACGGATGGCTACTGCCTTGCCCATTGTCATCTGCTGTGTCTGTGCGTGTTCACTTTTGTGTATGATTTAATTATTTCTAATGCTACAGGTTCGCCGGATTAATAGAGATAGCTTTTTATGTAAGAGATGATGAATATTTGTGATGGAGATGTTAAAAGACATGCGTTGAAGATTGAATAGACAGAGATGAAAAAATTTAGTAGATCGGATATATCAAAAAGAAAATTGCTATAAATGAAATTGCTGTCAGAGCGTATAAAAGAAAATGCGAATGAATAAATGTAGCTAGAAGCTGAATAAATCTGGTTTTTCCAATGGAACTATAAAAAAACAAGGTTACTATGAGTTATACAGAACCAGTTTTAAGATATGTAATTGAGTCCTAGCCAGGGGGATAACTGATAGGAAAATCGATGAAAACCACAAGCCTAATCGATTCTATTCATGGAATAAGTTTCATTGCGAACTGGACCTATTTTAGACACTCCTTGCCAAGTTCAACCTTGGTAACAATCATATGGTTACACATATAAATTGCGAAAACATCTTTAGAAACTTAAAGAAATGGCAAAATGGTTTCTTACAGTCTAAGGCAAAGTGCAAAATTGCTACCAGCATCAAGAGAAAACATAATTATATAAAATGTTGTTGTGATATAGCAAGAAGGGATAATATGAAATAGAAAATGAGAGATGTAAGCCTTAAGGGAGCACCTGATGAGAGAGAAATATATATTTCAACAGAAAACTATTAGAATTACTGAATAGAATGCCTCGATATAAAGTCAACAACATTTAATGACACACTGTTCAACAGTTTTTGTTGAGAGGGAAAGTTGTGGAGAGACCGTATCGACAATGCTATATAACAGTGTGTATGTTCGTATTGATAGCGATTAAGGACATACAGAAATTCCTAACAACGAACAAGCTCAGACGTTGGTCAACAGCTAATTACTGGTATCATTTCTGTAGTTCACATTTCGTGACATGCTGAATGTTATCTATTCCCGCATGGGCTTGCTTGGTGTGTTGCCATGTGAACATTAACAAAAGTTAATATGTTGAATGATTCACTATTGCTGTATTTGCAAACTCACCTTATTTTGGTAATAAGAACTTTTCAAGTACTAATGTGAAAACCTGTTGTAATATGGTCACCAGACGTCTCGATTTTTCCGGCACAGTCCCGATATTTTACTGTTTTTTTCAACAATTGTCCCGGATTTCTTACTATCCCGAATTTGTCCCGATTTAGACCGATTATTTTAGCTTTTGTCCCCGATTTTAAAAAAAAGGAACACAAACGTTTACTAATTTTGCCAATATGGTAAACGTCTTTTCGACATAAAAATATGCATTATTCCTTTGTTGTGTAGACAATGTTTACAAATTTGAACTTGCTGTTCATTTGGCGAAACAGTAATAGTAAAATGTGCTCCAAGTTTTAAAAATGGTATACTGAAATGAAACTCAACAAGTAGCATCTTTGCAGCCACGACATTTCATATTATTTTATATCATTGTGTATCATTGTGTTACATTTGTTTAATGAACAAACTAATTATTTTTATAGTATTGTTTAGAGATAGATTTTATTGCTTTCATTAGATTTTGATTACATTGTGCTATTATTCAATTACTTGACATTTTAATGTTTAAGAGCTTGTGCTATTCATATTGTATAGTCGTATAAAAATATTATTTAAGCTATAGCTACTTTATAAAGTTTGTAATTGTTACAACAAATGGCATCATAACGTAAACGTAATTGCAGTTTCAATCAAGATTTACATATGGAATACCCATTTATAACATATTCTACTTCAGACCTCACTGTAAGATGCAGTATATCTACCTCTGCGTTTTTGATTAACCATAGTGGACGTGGTTATATTAAGAATCACATAAATAGTGCGAAACATAAGAGAACCGTCGCTACAGCTACATCAAGCTCATCGTTTAACTTTTTTTTTCGAGCTGAACAGACTGTCGACAAAGAATAACAATTATCTTTACATAAGGTGCATTTGCATAACATACAGTGATACACAATTATACATTTAGATCTACGGACTGCACCTCAAAATTACTTCAGGTTACTTTAGAACCAACAATTTGCTCGTGCACGTACGAAAACAGAAGCCATTATTCGAAATGTGTTCACACCCCATGTTCAAAACGAGTTGAGATGTGGCCTAGAATACTCAACATTTATTTCCATACTGACAGATGCCTCCAACCACAAGGAAATCAAGATTTTTCCTTTGCTTGTCAGATACTTTGATCACAATAAGGAGCTGAAAGTTAAAATATTAGAATTGAAGTCATTGTCAGAAGAAACATATGATATTGTTAGTAGTTTTATTACTGATTGTCTGATGGAAAAAGATTTAGAAAGAAAAGTAGTTGCATTATGTCCAGAAAAAAATAAAATTAGAATGTTAGGGGCGCTGAAAGGAAAGGAAAGAACCATGTTTTCACAAGTCTAATAGAAAACCTTGGATATGGTTTAATAGGTTTTGGATGTGCATGCCATATTTTCCACAACACTGTTCGAGCAGCTGCAGATGTATTACCTATTGATGTTGAGATGATTATTCTTAAAATTTATCTGCACTTTAAACATACACAGTTAGAGCAGAAAGTCTCAAGGAATTTTGCCATTTTGTGGACACAGACTTGCAGATGATTTTAGGTTATGCAAGGACTTGTGGTTTGCACTACTGTCTGCTGTTAAAAGGGTTCTTCACAAGTTCCTACCTTTAAAATCATATTTTCAGTCTCAAGACAAATGCCCAGTCTTTATACATAAATTCTTTGGAAACCTCCTGTCTGAAGCATGGCTTATTTGTGTTCACAATCACGCAACCTCTTTCCACGAAGCAGTGCAGAAAGTAGAGGGACAGGTGGTCACTGTTTTTGAAGTAATTGGCAACATCAATGGGTTGAGAACTATCTTGGAGTCCGAACTGGAAGATGGTTTCTTGCCATCAAGAGTTAAGCTAATTCTTGACAAGCTGGAAATGGAAGGAATTCCACAGGATGATGTGAACAAGCTTAAAGCCAGTGTTTCTTCATTATATGACATAACGTTAAGTTATTTGAAGAAATGGGCTGCAAATAATTTTCAACACCGTGAGGCCTACAGCTGGATAATGTTGAACAGAACACCAACTTGGGAAGATATTCAGAAATCTTCATCATTAGTGAGTTAAACAGTACCTTCAGTCGACTTTCCAGAAAATGCAATGTATGACGAATATGTTTACATGAAGCAGTTTGTTACTTCTCAGAAAATTAATGAGTGGTGTATTAATACAATATTACCAGGGCAGCGTTCGATTGAATTGGCTTCCTACTTCAAAAAAAGTCGTGTGCCAATTTCAAATAATCTGAAGTTGGCAGAGTTCTTGTTGTATCTACCGGGAACAAATGCTGCAACGGAAAGATTGTTTTCACTGAAGAACAGCTAGTGGACAAATGTTAAAACACATATATGTGTGGACACTTTAAAGGCCACGTTGATCACCAAAGTGAACAATGAGCAAACATGTGTTGAATTTGTTAAGATGTTCCAAACAATGAAAGATCTGTAAACAAAACATCCACTCATTGGAAAATCGCAGATCCTTCCCATCAATGTTTAATTTCTCCAGCATATTGATTATTTCCACATGCTTTACATTGTCAAATGATTTTATTTTAGTTTATAAAGAACATTTATAGATATTCCTTTACATCTATAGCTCTTTCTATCAATATTCGTAAGATGTATATTGCAGTTGCGTATTCTCTATATATTATTCCGCAGCTACTGTCGGTAGCCTTGAACACATTAACGAATTACAAAAAAAAATGATAATTTATTATTTTAAAAAATTATTTTACAACTTTTCTAATATTCTATTACACATCTCGTAGGCCAATATGCTTTATTTGCTTTGATTTGCATTTAATAAAGCAGGGTTTTTATCTGGCCACTATAACGTTTGTGAATGAAACTGAAACTACTCTACCATGAAACCTCTAGTACCTAGCGGTATATTTTTCCTCTATCCGGACCTAGTATTAATGACCGTGACATAAAAAAATGGGAGTCAAAATAATAAAGCGGGAGCTACCGCTAGAGTAATACGGTTTTATGGGTTACTTTTAGCTCTAGACAATTAGAAGCGTTAAAATTGAAAGTGAAACTATGTCTGATTGCCGGAACTTCCTTAGATATTTATAACTACGTTATGCGAATCACCATCTGCAGAAAGAACTTGTTCTGATCTCAAGAGAATTAAATCTTATTGTCGCTGAACTCATACACACGAATGCTTATCTGGTTTGTCAATAATATCCATTGAGAAATCATTCCCTCAGAAACCAACCCAACCGTACTTTCAATGACAGAGTCATCAAGACATTTTCGTCCCAAACAGTACGGATATAATTAACATATAAATAAGTAAGTCATTTAAAATGTAGTGTATTCATTATAAAATATTATTTTATGTTTAATCTACTGAATATAATATAAGTTTTTATTTATTATGTGTGCAGTAGCCCAGACCCCAAAACCAGTATACGCCACTGGTATATTGCATTATTGGTGCCCTATCCTTCCACAAATCCAGTGTTCCTCATTTATTTCTGGCCTTATTTTTTTCCTTATACGTCTCATGGTGATTTTTAGTAATATTTTATATGAGACTAATTGTGGGATGGTCTTCACAATCAGTAGCGCCTGATTTCTTCGGTGTATCTACAACGATATATTTTAGTAGATATTCGGGTATGTGCCCAGTGTTATTTATGTTACTGAGTAGTTTTGTTATGACTTGTACTCCCAGCTCTCCTAAGGCATTTGTCTATTCGATTGTTACACTGTCGGGAACCTGGAGATTTGCCTCTTCTTATGCGTTGATGAATAGCGTCCTCCACTTTACTCTGCATTATTGGTGGTCCTGTGTCTTTGAATTGTTTAGCTCTGGTCTTTCATAATCATAGAGCTGACTGATATATTCTGTCCATTTTTCCATTGTCTTCTCCTGCCCCTTATTATTATATTTCCTTCCATTGATTTCACACAGCTTGGAACTTTGACTTATTTTCTTCCTGTTAATTCATTTAATTGTTTGTGCATACATTTTGAGTCTTTCTTTTGTTGTTTTTTTTTCCATTCTCTCAAATTTATGTTTTAACCATCCTTCCTTCGCTTCGCTGCATTTGTTTTTGATCTCTTTGTGAAATATGTTGTATGTCTGTTCTTCTTTCTTATGTTTTCTTCTTTCGCCCATTAGTTGTAACAATTTTAGTCACTGGTATTATTTCTTTTGATGTTTGTTGAATAGATTGTTTGAGCATTTCCCACTGTTCCTCTGTGTCCTGTATTTTCTCAAAAGCATTACATATATTTAGTATTATGGTGCTGTACTTATCACTCATCTGTATATCTACTCTAAGCATATCTATTTATAATTTTATATTTCTTGGGGATTTCTGTGCCTTCTGCAGTTTTATTCTTATCACTCCAACTAATGGTACATTGTCACTATTGCAATTTGATCCTGACCTTGTTTTAACAGATGTTAGCCCATTCCTGAATCTTCTATGTACCAGTATAACATAATTTTGATTGTGTACTTTTTTATCTGGACTTTGCCATGTCCATAGTCTCCAAGAGGGCTGTTTGAACCAGGTATTACCTATGATCATTTCATGCGTCTTTGCGCAATCTATCATTCTATCCCCTCTGTCATTCGTCTCTCCAAGAATATGTGCTCCAGTCTAATTTTGCTCTTTAGCTGCTCCTATCTTTGCATTGAAATCCCCTAATATAAGAGTTATTTCTTGGGATTACTGTTCCATGATCATCTCTAGCTCATTGTAAAAGCGTCAATGTCTTCTTCTTAGCTATTACTTGTTGGTGCATAGACTTCAATTATGTTGATATATATTGGTCTACCGCTCAAATTTACTAGCAGAATTCTAACTGGCCACAATCATTTCACTGGTTTGTTTCTTTCTCTATCTAACATGATGCCTACTCCTCTTTCGTTTGTGGTTCCCCCAGAGTAAATTACATTTCCGCTGTCGCATTGTAATAATCCTGCTCCTTTCTATCTCATTTCATAGTCCCAAGATGTTCAATTTCATTATCTTCATTACTTGACTGATATTTTCTAGTTTGTCAACCTGGAATGCTGATCTAATGTTCCAAGTTCAAATTGCTAGTATCTCTTTAGTTGTGATCTTGCGCAGAGTAGCTTGATGACGATCGCGTTTCACCTGTAGCACATGACGCCCTACCTGGCGGGGTGGCTGTGAAGTCCCTATTAACGCTGTTAGCTGTTGATATTAAGTTGTGTTTGGTCATGCTTAATCTAGGCATTTGGTAGTTTGCCATTCCTTTCCTTCTTGGCAGTGACTGTACTAGTCGGAGATCGCAGCCATTGTCTATATACATAAGATCCTCTTCCTGCCATCGCAGTGTGGGGACCATAATCGTCACTACTTGTCGGCTGCACCCACAACACCATCCATCACCTGCACCAATGGCTTCACATAACCCTGATTGGGGGGGGGGAGGGCTAAACGGAAGCTCCACCTTGCCCAAGGGGGTCCCGAAGACTAGCAGATGAAAGGGACGTCTTATTTCTCCTTTGGTAGGGCAGAACTACTAGCATGTTAATTTCCTCCGTAGAATAGTGTTTATAAGCCAGTTATGTTTTAATGTTTTAAAATCTTTAATTATTATTTTATCATTATCGGAGATGTCTTAAGGAATTTTCTATAACAATTTGTTTTGAATGAGTTGATATTCTTCTTTGTTGTTTGCGAGATTTATAAACAATACAGAAAAATATAACGTAGACTCACACAACGAAAGTACAACGACAGCTATCAATTATGCATCTTAACAGCGTTATTAAGCTATATCGTGATTACATTGTGCACAAATCAATAAAAGCCATTCTCCGAGCAATTTTCAACAAAATCTATGCGTTACATACATGAAAGAATAAAAAAAACGAATTATCAGTTCTTCAGATGGCACAGGACTTAGCAACACACAAACGTTTCGACATTGAAATGCCAGCAGTTGTCAAATGGGAAGTTGCCATAATATGACGTGAATAAGTGGGCATTCTATTGAAGGGTATTTATAACCATTAATATATGTGCACAAAGGGTGGATGAGAGGATAGTTTGTTTACTTCTGGACCAGAAGGATCCGTACTCAAAACTAAAGGAATGTTTTGTGACCTACAAAGCCCCGAGATTCATCTAGCATCTAACAATTGGTACTAGCTAAAATAATGAAAAGTAAAGTCTCCCTTGAGTGACATCTACCACATTAGAGATCACCTAACAATAACTAATTAGTCGTAAACAAAATATGGTCACTAATAACGTACATTATACGAGTAGCAAGGCGTCAAGGAACATTTTCTCTTGGCTTGCTATTCATGGTTTCAAACACTTCATGCAAGTATTGTATTGCAATAAGATCATTATTTCAACAGAATTTTATGATAAACAAACCACGATATACAATTGTTTATCAGTTTTTCTATAACCTGTTCAAATGCATCTATTTAAGTCTGCACCTGTATCATTTATATTTATGTGCTTTATATGTAACTTTTCTCAAAAATTAATACGTGTTAATTGTTATAGCCATCACCATCAGAATAGCTAACAAGGGCTAAATAACGAAATACGTACCACATTTTCACATGTGGACATGTATACCGAAATAGAGATGGATAAATACATACAGTGCATACATGTAAACACAAACCCACACATGTACGTACACACACATACTTATGCGGGCCTGCTGGCGTAGGTGATCATGTCTCTCCACAACTTTCGATCTTGTCAGTTATTTATCATTTCTGTTATTGACCTTCTGGCAAGCCATTCTCTTAAGCTGTCTGGTATTTTTTTTCTTTGCTCCCTCTATCTCTTCGTTCCTCAATTTTTCCAGTTGTTACAATGTATTCCAGTTGTTCTCTTCTCATATCATGGTCAAAAATGATGATTGTTTCTTCTTAATATTGGAAATTAGCTCTCCTTTTCTTTGACCTCTCTAAGAACATCTTCATTATTCTTCGTAGCTGTCCATGGTACTCTCAATATTATTCTGTAAAACCACATCTCTACAGACTCCAGTGATTTTATTGGCTGTCGTCCTATTGTCCATGATTCGCATCCATATGTTAAGACTGGCTCTACGTACCATTTAAGAACTCTTTTTCTTGTTTCTATTGTCAGTAATGTATTGCACAGTATCTTCCTCATTTTTTTTAAAAATCTGCTTTTGCCTGAGGCATTCTGCATCTCACCTCTTTTGTACATCTTCCGTTTGAGGTTAACAAAGTTCCCAAATATTTAAATTCATTTACCTGTTTTAATATTGTTCCACTTGTCTTTATTTTGCACTGAGGTGATGTCTATTTCTTTGTTGTTACCATTACCTCTGTCTTTTTGCTATTAAGGCTGAGTCCTTTATTTTTGCTTTCTTTCACTATAATGACCACCATTTGTTATAACTCATTTTCACTCTTAGCGATTAATACTGTATCATCAGCATACCTTAGATCAGGGGTGGCCAAATGGCGGCCCGCGGGCCGGATTCGGCCCGCCAGCCTAGTTTTCTTGGCCCGCGAAGCTCCACGGACTTACTTCATTATTTACCCCTAATAGCGGATTTCTCCTGGTTTTAATCCGTGTCGGAGTTAACTCTTCTATCGTTCAAGAATACACAATTTGAAAATCTCTGTCAATTTCTCGCAACAGCTAGATTGGCAACATAATTTCAAATAACACACACACACACACACCACACTGCACAACTAATGGTGCCGACAATATTCAAAGTCTTTGCTTCGAGTTGGTACCGCAAAGTTGCTTTATTGTCAGTGCGGTGATAGCGTCAGATCTTTGGCTCAACATTGTCGTCTGGACTTGTGGTGGCTCTTTCATTTCGCGGTAAGGGGTTAATGAGGTTGGGAGGGACAGGGGTGAGGGGACTTCGTAGCTCTAATTCTGTCTTTGAAGTTACATTCAAAATGTTTGGATGACGTCATGGGACGCACCAAGATGGAAGTTCGTCCGGGTTCTAGCCGTGGTGTATACAATGCTGATCTTGAACATCGCGCTGTCTGTTGTCACAGCGAGTTGGCGGATTGTTAGAATTGTAACCACGGGTTTGAAATAATTGTTTGTGCACATTTCGTTAACCACCGCTGTAGATCAAGTCTTTATTCTGCTGGCTTTGTTTGCGACATTGGAAGCTAATGACCTAACTGCCTAACTTGTGTAGACGGTTGGTTTGGGGCAAATTGTGCGTTGCAGTGTCACTGCTAAAATCGCTCAGTTTGTGACAGGGCTACAGGGACATGCACAAACGGTGACAGTTGTCGGCGAGAGCGTTTCGGACCCCAGTGTCAGTACTTTGATCTAGTTTGCAAATACGCCTAGGGATCTGGACCTACAGATCCAGACAGTTTCATGGTCTAATCAACATGTTACGGATTGAAGGGGCGATAGTTGCAAATATCTGCTCCATCTACATTGGCGGGGGTCGGAATGTGGCTCTCAAACAGAACACAAACCAGACCGACACATTTAATGCTTGATATACAGGGGACGGATATGGACCAGAGGCCGCAGTTAATGGCAAAACAAAGACCAATCTTTATGACAATGACTGCACACACACACAATTGAGAAGTGGAACCAATTCTGTTCTCGTGAACTTTGACACGTCCCAGAAGACTCACACCATTCGAATTTATCATTGAGCTAGCACTATGATTCGGGTAAAGATTGACACTCCGGAGGCTTTCTCTGACAGTAGTGGTGTAGTGTTCCAGTATAATGATATATCATACCCAAACATTTCTGTGAACACTATTGTAGTCACCATACAAGCGACAAGGGCACACAGTAAGTTTGAGTTCTCACCGACCTTTTCGCAGGATGAGAGTGCACTGACGGTGTGTGAGGTGCAAACATTTACAGACACCTATTGTCTGGACGGTCATTCTTGGTCGTTTTGTGCAGTGTGTGGTGGGAGTAGCAAAGGCTGCACCGTCATCATCGGTACGTGGCACGGCAACTGTTCACATGGGATCTATGGACACCACTGCTCCGGGTCTTGTCTTAGTGTCAGTTCTTTATGTGAGGAAAATCCGGAAAATGCCAACATTGCAAACATCCTGGCTATACCTGTGATGACACTTGTCCTGATGGTAATTTTGGGCTACAGTGCGAACAGACGTGTTCTGATGGCTGTGACATCATATGTGAAACAGAAAGAGCAGAATGTACGCGCAAGGGAACGTTCTACGGGCCAGACTGCACTCTCAAATGTCCTGACCACTCTCAAATGTTTCAACGACACCTGTGAACAGTCAACCGGGATCTGTTCATGCAAGGGAACGTTCTACGGGTCAGACTGCACTCTCAAATATCCGTACAACTGTTTGGACGATATCTGTTAACAGTTCATGGGGGCCGGCGTCTCGTATGTCGATGATTCCCACGTTAAGAAGAGTCTGCCGACTACAACAAACCCAAGCATATGGATACCTTAATGTGTACTGGATATTTTCTTTCTGTGCAATTCATTTCTTGGTGTGTTTCTTTGCTAGCCAAGGCTCATATCTTGGGGCTTGTGTGTGTGTGTGTGTGTGTGCGTGTGTGCGTGTGCGCGTGTGTGCGTGCGTGCGTGTGTGCGTGCGTGCGTGCGTGCGTGTGTGTGTGTGTGTGTGTGTGCGTGTGCGTGCGTGCGTGCTGGCCATGGCTCATATCTTGCTGTGTGTCATGTTAGTCATATCTCATATCTTGGAGTGTCCGTGTTAATCATGTCTCATATCTTTAAGTGTGTATGTGTTTAGTCATATCTCATATCTTAGTGTATATCTTTGTGTGTGCATGTTTGGGCTAGTGATATCTCATATCTCTGTGTGTATGTTTATGTTAGTCATATCTCATATCTTTGTGTGTGCATGTCTGTGTATGTCACATCTCATATCTTTGTGTGCATGTCCATGTTAGACATGTGTAATTTCTTTGTGGTTGCATGTATATGTCAGTCATATCTCATATCTTTATGTGCATGTTTATGTTAGTCATGTGTCATATATCTTGATGTATGTCAGTGTTAGTCATGCCTCGTATCGCTATCTGCATGTCTGTGTTTGTCACATCTCATATCTTTGTGTGTGTATGTCTGTGTTAGTCACCTCTAGTGACTCGGGCAGATGGTGCTCGTAAACCTGGGAGGGCCGACCATCTAAGGGCAGAATCCCCCTACAGAAAAGATCACCTGCTGCCTGGCAGGAAGATTGGGGACAATCAAAGGCTAGGGAAAGCAAACCTGAATAAAATGCTGGCTGAAATCGGATGCACTGGGCCACTGGCGCAGAACACAGTGCAACGTATTAACGGGTGTTCAATCAGAGTGGATCTGGTAGACTCTAATCGTGATGTTCTGTTTGTAACACACCTAACCTGACAGCTGAGTTCATGTGATGAGCTGGAATCCTACTCTGATTGGGTCCTGATCGCAGAGAGAGAGAGAGAGACATTCAACATGTTTCACTGTTCGCCTTCATTCCCTTTGATCCCATCGTCTTGTCTTGTCCATAAAATGACTGCAACGTGTTTATTTGGTCACACTCTTTTGATTTCATTGTCAAACACAAGTCTGTGTATAACTGTCAAATCTGGACTTATTTTCGATAGTGGACCAACATTCTGTGACTTTTAACTTTGATGTGAGATTTTGTATTAAATCATGTTAAAACGTAGAAAAGTTGATTGTGAAAATCGCATATTTAAACCTGAATGGGAATTAGATTATTTGTTCATCTTCAATAAGGATAGTAAACCTCAGTGCTTAATTTGCGTTCAAGTGTTAGCCGTTTTGAAGGAATATAATTTAAAACGGCACTATGCCACACATCATCAAAACATGTATGAGAAACATAGCATTGAAGCTAGGAAGCTTTTGGTTGAACATCTGAAGACAAAGTTGAATCAACAGCAAAGTATGTATACAAAGGGCAATAAAATTAAAGAGTCATCGATCATTGCATCATATACAGTTACCTATGAGCTTGCAAAATCTAAAAAACCCTTTACTGACGGAAATTTTGTGAAGAAATGTGCGATTCAAATGGCAAAGGCATTCGGTCAAGAAAAAATAGCCAAAGAATTTGAATCTGTGCCTCTTTCAAAACAAACTGTAGCCAGAAGAACAGAAGACATCAGTCTGCAACTGTCTCAAAGTTTAAAATCTTGTATTGAAAACTGCTCATATTTTTCGCTCGCGATTGATGAAAGTACTGACATCACTGACACTTGCCAGCTTCTTATTTTTGTTAAAGTTATCCAGGAGGATTTTACTGTTATTGAAGAATTGTTGAAAGTTTGCTCTTTGCATGACACTTGTAGAGGGACAGACATATTTTCTGCAGTTCATAGTGCCGTAGATGAAGTAGGTGGTTTTGGAAAGTTGTCTGCAGTGTGTACTGATGGTTGCAAAGCTTTTATTGGTTCAAATACTGGTTTTGTTGGACTTCTAAAGCAAAACAAAATTAACGTACCTACATTGCATTGCATAATTCATCAAGAGGCCCTTTGTGCAAAGTCCATAAATCTAAAAGACACCATGGCTACTGTTGTGAAAATAACAAATTTGATAAGAGGAGGACACCAGTCTTTAAATCACAGGAAGTTTTTATCATTTTTAGAGGAAGTAGATTCTAGCTACGGTGATCTCCTGCTTTATACAGAAGTAAGATGGCTTAGTCGAGGGAAATGTTTAATAATATTTTTTGAACTGAAGAATGACATTTATGACTTCCTGCGAGAGAACTTACCATGCTCCATTGATCTTCAACATGCACTCAAAGACATTAATTTCCTTCATAATCTGGCATATCTCACAGACATCACACAACATTTGAACATATTGAATTTGCAGCTACAAGGGGAAAAGCAAACCATTTTTCAATTGATGGGATATGTTGATGGTTTTAAAAAGAAGCTGAATCTATTTAGACTTTCTTTGCAAAAAAATGATCTGTTCCATTTTTCAAGTTGTAAGCAGTTGTTGTCAGAGATAGAAAGTGCAAACTTCAGTAAGTACGCAGCTGACATTGAACATTTGATTTGTGAATTTGATCGACGATTTCAAGATTTTGAAATGTTTCGTCCGCAAACGGAACTTTTTAATAACCCAATTAAGTGCACAGTGGAGTGCCAGCCATCAGATCTTCAACTAGAGTTGTGTGACCTTCAGTGTGACCCCTTCCTCAGTACTGTAAAGGCATTAGGAGCTGACTTCTGGAAATTGCTACCAAATGAACGTTACCCGTGTCTGAGAAAATGGGCACTAAAGATGTGCTCTATATTCGGCAGCTCATATCTCTGCGAGACAACATTCTCTTCCATGAAGTTAATTAAATCTAAGACCAGGAACAGAATGACCGATTCGACATTGTCCCATACTCTCCGAATCACCACGTCAAAAATGGAAGTGGACTTCAAATCTCTGGTGGAAAGCTGTGACAAGTCACAATCGTCGCACTGAGACATTAAAGGTAATTTTAAAATGAATAATTAATGGATTTGTTACAAATCAAATATGTAGTCAAAGTGCAAGCATTATTTATATATTACTACATGTATATCGCATAGGTCCCTACTGTCATTTTTGACGATATTCTTAAGTGTGGCCCGCGGGTCTTGGCCTTGGCTTTAATCCGGCCCTCGGGCAACCTCAAGTTGGCCACCACTGCCTTAGATCATTTATTTTATGACCTCCAATTGTTATTCTAGGCTTGCCCTTTATGGATCTTAAAATAATCTCACTATAAATATTAAACAAATCTGGTGACAGCACACTACATTGTCTAACACCCTGTTTTGTTTATTGAAACATTCCCAATTGGTTTCCAGTTCTTATGGCCACTGTTTGTTGCCAGTACATGTTCATTATTATTCTTAGATCTTTGCTGTCTACGTTTATGCTTTCTAAAATTTGGTTTCTTGCTTTACTTTGTCAAATGCCTTGGTGTAATCTATGAAACATAGGTATAGATCTGTTGTCACCTCTATGTATCTTTCTACTAAAGATCTTATGATATATATGGCTTTGTTCGTTCCTTTACCTCCAACAAAACCACACTGTTCATCGCTAATTTCTGGACTGATTTTGTTTCGCACTCTACGCATGATGATTCTTAGTAATATCTTAGTCATATGACTCATCAGGCGTATTGTGCGATGATCATCGCATTCAATCGCACCCGATTTCTTTGGTAGGGCTATGAATATTGATTTGAGCAGGTCTTCTGGTATATATCCGCTGTTGTAGATATCACTCAATATTTTTGTTATTATTTATATTCCAAAAATCACCCATGGCTTCAATCTCTTCTTTAGTTATATTATCTGGTCCATGAGCTTTTCCTGCTTTCATATTGCACAATGCGTCTTCCACTTCTTCTCTGAATATTTCTGGTCCTTCTCCATTATCCTTAATATTTTCTTCTGTTCGTTCATCATTATAAAGATATTTATTGTATTCTGTCCATCGATCCCTTATGCTTTCTTGATCAATCAACAGTTCTCCTCCCTTTGATCTTAAACATCCAGTTTTTAGCAGCACTGTTTCTCATTCAATGTCTCTAGTTCCAGTTTCTACTTCTCCTTTTAGACCTGTTATCTATCTACCGCTCATTTTGTTTAAGTGCAAAATGTACTATCTACCAGACCTTCATTCAAGTACGACTTTAGTCGTCGTACCTCAACCATTCCCCCTGATCGCTCCCTTATACTAACAACTTTCTATTTTTTCTCTTTTAACCTACTTTCTTTCATTCCCACTACCCTTCAGTAAATCATCATTATCATCATGTGTCATGCGTGCTGACGTAGGTGATCATGTGTCTCCACAACTTTCGATATCTCGACAGCCATTCTCTTAAGCTGCCTAGTATCTTTTCTCTTTGCTTCCCTCTATCTCTTCGTATCTCAATTTTCCGTTACCACAATATATTTAGGCTGTTGTCTTCTCATTTCGGGGTCAAAGAAAGATGACAGTCTCTTTCTAATGTTGGAAAATAGTTATCTTTTTGCTTGATCCTCTTTCACAAAGTTGTCATTACTTTTCTTAGCTGTTTATGTTATTCTCAACATTCTTCTGTAAAACCACATTTCTACAGTCTCCAGTGATTTTATTGTCTGTTTTCCTATTGCCCATAATTCACATCCATTTTTTGTATAGCTGCTTATGCATGAGCTATATGTATATTTGTGCACTGTGTCTGTGTGATGTTTGTGTGTAATGTGTATATTACTGCAATGTGCATGTTTATGTGATGTTTGTATGTGATGTCAGTGTGTAATGTTTATATGTGTACAATGTGTCTTATTTGTGTGTATGTGTGATGTTTATGTATTTATCACGGTTATCCAGGAAAAACAAGAAGATATAATACAAATAAAACTGATGCGGCTTGAGGTATTGAGAATATACAATATGTGAGAGACCCTTTGTCAGGCATGGACTCACCTTCTATAATGACATCAGAGACACTTGGCAGCTGACTCTACAAGTCCTATGTACAGTCTAATGGTACTGGAAGGGACAAGATCAAGCTTCAAGATCCTCCAATATGTGAGTCACATCATTGACTCACCTTCTATAATGACATCAGAGACATTTGGCAGGTGACTCTACAAGTCCTATGTACAGTCTAACGTTACTGGAAAGGACAAGATCAAGCTACAAGATCCTCCAATATGTGAGTCACATCATTGACTTACCTCCTTCTATAATGACGTACATAATAGAGACAATTGGCGGGTGACTCTACAATCACTATGGGCAGTGTAGCGGCACTGGAAGGGACAAGATCAAGCTACAAGACTCTCCAATATGTGAGCATCATTATTGACTCACCTTCTATAATGACGTACAGAATAGAGACAACTGGCGGGTGACTCTACGAGCCCTATGTGTCATCTAACGGCACTGGAAGGGACAAGATCCAGCTACAAGACTCTCCAATATGTGAGCCTCATCATTGACTCACCTTCTATAATGACGTACAGAATAGAGACAATTGGCGGGCGCTTCTCTACAAGCCTTATGGGCAGTGTAGCGGCACTGGAAGGGACAAGATCAAGCTACAAGACGCTCCAATATGTGAGACTACGGTTCTTTCTGCTTGACCTTTTAAAAATTGCCTTTGTAATTGTTATCACAGCATGTAGATTACACTTATTGTTGCACATTAATAATAACACGAAATTAAAAATGAGAATAATAACACATAACAAAATAGTTTATTTATTGTGGGGAAAAAGAGGAAAGGAAGGGGGGGGGGGGGGGGGTTAAATATGAACACATTAACTTTACATTCAATGAATTAAGGGGATGTCATTCTTGGAAAATGTGTTGATGTTCGAGTAAATAATTACTTCCCTTTCTGTATGGTAATAAATGATAATAACTTTCGCAGTTATTATATAGTTCTTACAGGGCAGCCACATTGTATGTGTATGATACACCAGTTTCTTGTCCTTTACTTCTTCTCATTGTCTCCCTCTTGTCCTTCTTTGTTTCCTTTTCTTCCTCTGCTTCTTTTCCTCCTTTTTCTCTTTGTTATTATTCTGTTTCTTCTTACTTTTCTTTTAACAACTTCTTGTAGACGACAGGTCTTGAACACATTTTGCCGATGCTGTACTTTATTTGACGTGTACATGTCTAATGAAATTGTTTAATGAGATGAGACGGTTATTTTCGGCGAGTTAGAAAAGAGTTCATTGAATTATAAATATTTCCCTGAATAGAAAGCATTCTAGTGAATCAGAAATGTGTGGCTTATTGTTGGGCATTTGAAAGGAACAGTAAATGTATCTAACATTTGCGGCTGTGTTTTCATAAATTCATCCAATAGAAAAACTGTTACAGAAATAGCTCTCACCTCAAAATAAGACCTCGTCTGTTACGGTGCTGTTGATTTGCCTGATTTATACCTATTTATCAATTAGTTTTACTCTTTCCGTACGTTTCGACGCACCTTGCTCCATACCGATTTCAGTCATGTACGTTTAGCCGCACAGTGCGTCACTCATTTTGATTAGTGTAAACCGTATTCTTTTTACATGGTTTCTATCAGCGTATTAATTTGAACTCTAATTCCTAGTTTAATTATCTAAATATGCATACATAATATGTTTAAGGTGACGATTCGTCCCGGAATTTGATATTTTTTAACCTTTGTCCCGAATTAGCTGCCGTACCGGTTTTGTCCCGATTTTGGCATATTTTTTAGCTTTTGTCCCGGATTTGATAAAAAATAATTTGGGACACAAAAGTTTACCAATTTTGCCATTTTGGTATACAGCGTACATTTCTTCAATTAAAAAAAAATATTATTCCGTTGCTGTGTAGACAATTTTGTTTAATATCAAAACAGTAGAATGCGCTCCTATAGCTCGTTTCAAATCACTTGCCCAACTTCAAAACGCTATTGCTCAGAAACCGTTTGTTAAATACTGTTGAAATTTTCCAAATGTTATTAGAATGCAAAAGACCCTTTAAATGTATATTTAACAAATATCTTGCAGCTGCAGTTTTCTTAAAGCGGCGAATTTCTTTGATGTTTGTCAAAATTATAAATTGTGAAGCTCTAAATAATAGAAATTACCGTAGTTGCTGGTCTATGATTAATTTTCACTAGGTAAAGGCGTGGCCGTAATGGGGAAACAACTGAATGAGGCAAAACACCAGGAGAATTATTGTCTTCTCAGTTCGAGGACGGACGATAATATCAAGGTATACCTGTATGTCCAATTTTCATAGTTAGGTGGTCCTGAAAAGGACCGTTTGTTGAACTAATTTAAGGTAATATAGGGGCCAACATTGTGGGGTGCTATATACTTTCATTCTGAATCAGACGAGTCTAAAATATTAATAACTGTTTGGGGTTGAATATTCCACAAACCATCATTTTTCCAATATTCCTCTTCCTGTTTTAAGACGTGGTCTTCACATTTAGCTCAATAATCTTTGTCTATATTTAATAAAGCGAGATTAGCAAGCGTCTTTACATCGCATATTTTGAATGTTTTATTATCATCTGCCACTTGTCCTTTTAATTTTGCCCAGATTGGTTATATTGGATTTAAATGAGCACTGTAAGGTGGCAGCCTCAAACTTATATGACCGTGCTCTTGGATAATCTTATCTATTTGAAAAAATCTTTGTCCTTTGTTTTTGCTTTACTAGAGATAGTAATTCAGGTTTTAAGTACATGTTATTAAATTGTATGTGCTCGCTTTGTGAGCCATATCTTAATAGCATCTTTTGTACTGGATGACGTCTGGACTTTATCTTCAAGTGCAGCAATGTTGTGGTACGCTGCATTGTCCATTATTAGGCAAGATGGTCGATCTAGTGATGGGAGAACAGAATTTCCAATCCAATGTCTAAATATGTGACCATTCATCTCAGAGTGATAATCCCGATTGTCTATGGATTTTGAAAGAAAAATGAGCTCTGCATTCTGTATTAGTCCATGTTGTGACCATCAGATGACTGCCATTCCCTTTGGTTAGTGTGGTGAGCATTGATCCATGTTTCATCCAAGTACACAATATCATAACCTTGCTTGCGCACCTCTTTTACTTCACGTAAGTACTTGCTTCTCATGACTACTATATGTGGCTTCTCACATATGATGTTTCGTCCATTGGAATACTTTCTGAATGTAAAGCCTGCAACTCTCACATTCCTCCATAATGTAGACTTTGATATTTCAATACTGTTGTTCTTTTTCAGCGAAATATTTAATTTTCTTATTGTAACAGTTTCATTCATACCCAACATTTTGCGAATTTCACTTCTAATAAGTTCACTGTCGAAATTATCCAACATTTTTGCTCTTCCTTGTGATTTTGTATATTTTGAACATTGACGGTCACGTGCTTGAATCCAGCGATTAAATAACCGTTTAGATAAATCCAAAATGTGTCTTGTCCTATTCTCAGGGTTTTCTAAAGAATGAAATAATCTTCCTCGTTTAGCCTCTTTGCAAAAATAGTCATACATTTTTATTGCGATGTTTTGTAAATTGCAGAATTTCATTTTAAGACTCATGATAAATGTTATTGTTCCACGTCTACACCTATGAATGAACGGAAATCGAACACACAATTTCTCAAGTGTCTAATTGTGTCAAAAAAAAACCACGAGGAAAGCGTGCAAATACGTCAATTCTACCGTGTATGGATTTGTACTCGCTATTTTTAGTTTAAAATACTGTAAACATTACGTTTTGACTACATCAATGGGTCGTTATAAATTTATGTAAATCAAATAAGCAACAATAATAACCAAATGTTTTTTTTATGAAATTAATTCCCTGTTGGGTTCTAATCATTATAACTTTACATGCAAATTTGGAATATCTTACAACAAGCGGTTAAAAAGCTATCGATTTTTAAAGTTGGGCACAAGTTATGAAACAAGCTATAGTTTTAAATCTCGTATATATTCGTTGTGTTACTAACTTTCACTTTCACTTTCGCAAAAAATGGCACCGAAGCGTAATTGTAGTTTTAATCAAGATTTACAAAAGGAATACCCTTTTATAAAAGTCTACATCGTCATCAGACTTCACTGTAAGATGTAATATATGTTCATCCGGGTTTACTATTAACCATAGTGGACGTGGTGATTTTAAGAGCCACATAAATAGTGATAAACATAAGAGAGCCTTCGCTACTGATGCATCAAGCTCGTCGTTGACAAATTTTTTTCGAGCTGAACAGGTTGGTGACAAAAAAGAACAGTTAGCTGCTACAGAAGGTGCCTTTTCATATCATACATTGATGCACAATCACACGTTTAGATCTATGGACTGCGCATCAAAATTGCTTCAGGTAACTTTAGAACCAAAATTTGCTTGTGCACGTATGAAAACAGAAGCTATTATTCGGAATGTGTTCACACCCCATGCTCTAAACGAGTTGAGATGTGACCTAGAAAACTTAACATTTATCTCCATACTGACAGATGCCTCCAACCACAAAGAAATCAAGATTTCTCCTTTGCTTGTCAGATACTTTGATCGCAATAAGGGACTGAAAGTTAAAATATTAGAGTTGAAGTCATTGCCGGGTGAAACATCTGATGTAGTAAGTAGTTTTCTTATTGACTTTCCAACTGAAAATGGTTTAGAACTGAAAGTAGTTGGATTATGTGCAGACAACACAAATTCTAAATTTGGGGGCGCTGAAAGAAAAGGACAGAACAATGTTTTCACAAAACTGAAAGAAAACCTTGGACATAGTTTGATAGGTGTTGGGTGTGCTTGCCATATTTTCCACAACACTGTTCGAGCAGCTGCATACGTATTGCCTGTTGATGTTGAAATGACTATTGCAAAAATGTATCTGTACTTCAAATCATACACAGTTAGAGTTGAAAGTCTCAAGGAGTTTTGTCAGTTTGTCGACACAGACTTCCACATGATTTTAGGTTATGCACAAACTAGGTGGCTTGCGCTCTTGCCTGCTGTTGAAAAGGTTCTTTACATGTTCCTGCCTCTAAAATCATATTTTCAATCTCAAGACAGATGCCCAGTTTTTATACAGGAATTCTTTGAAAACCCACTGTCTGAGGCATGACTTATTTTGTTATTTTGTTCACAGTCAGGCATCCTCTTTCCACGAAGCAGTGCAGAAAGTAGAGGGATAGATGGTCACTGTATTTGAAGTCATTGACAACATCAATAGGTTGAAAGCTATCCTGGAGTCCAAGCTGGAAGACGGCTTCTTGCCATCAAGAGTTCAGATAATCCTTAAAAAGCTGGAAATGGAAGGATTTCCACGTGATGATGTGAACAAGTTTAACGCCAGTGTTTCTTCATTTTATGAAACAGCTTTAAGTTATTTGAAGAAATGGGCTGCAAATAATTGTCAAAACCTAGAGTCTTACAGCTGGGTAATGCTGAACAGAACACCAAATTGGGAAGATATTGAGAAGTCTTCATCATTAGTGAGTCAAACAGTGCCTTCAGTCGACTTTCCAGAAAATGAAATGTATGACGAATATGTCTACATGAAACAGTTCGTTACTTCACAAAAAATTAGTGAGTGGAGTCTTAATAAAACATTACCAGGGCAGCGTTGGGTTGAACTAGCTTCCCACTTCAGAAACAATCATGTGCCCGTTTCACATATTCTGAAGTTGGCAGAGTTCTTTTTGTGTCTACCTGGAACAAATGCTGCAACAGAACGAGTGTTTTCTCTGATGAACAGTTTGTGGACAAATGATAAAACACAACTAGGTGTTGAAACTTTAAAAGCCATGTTAATCACCAAAGTGACCTTTGAGGGAACATGTGTCGAATTTTATAAGATGCTGCATACAAAGAAGGACATTTTCCAGAAAATTAACTCATCTGAAAAGTACAGCATCTCTGTTTCACCTTCAATTTAAGTGAGTATCACTGTTTTTTTTAATCTCCTGATTATCCTGATAGCATAGTGTAGGTCTATATTATTAGATGTTTTAAAATGTGTGTATTATTCACTTGAAAATGACAGCAAGAAGAAATGTAATTTTATTGGTGAAAAATTTAAGTAAAATTATTCCGTCCCGGAATGGGATTTCAAAAAAATGGTCACCTTAAATATGTTAGATAAATATAAACATGTAGATTAATATTTAAAACGATGCACAAAATATGCCTTTGAAATATCTATCGCAAATTTGATTTTAAAAATAAAAAAACTGTCAGTACTGAAAGATTTAAATGTTGCCTAATCCACTGTCACGACATATACAGATTTAACAACCAAATCAACATTCGTGCATTTGCATATGCATGTTACAACTTTAATTCCTCTTCTACTTTTCAACTCCATGTTTGGCATCGTCTTCAACAAACACTTTCCATGTCGTTCTGTTTCTTGCCAATGTGTTCAGATCATTGCATTCTTCACCATCATCTTCATCTCTGCGTCTATCATTCTTCTCCAAGAATATGTAGATTTTTTTGTCTTTATCTTCCTCCTTGGATATTTAAAAAAAATGGTCTGTTGTGTAATGGTCTCAGTTGGCTTCCTTAGTGTGTATCCTATCCAGCGCCATTGTCATCGCTGTATCTATTTATCCACTAGTAATTGACGGGTACTTTCTCATAATTCTATGTTAGTGATTTTGTCCTGCCATGTCAATCCTTTTTTTCCTAGGGAACAGGCAAATAATTGCAATGCTGCGGTAAAGCTGGTAGCAAGGAGCCAATGGTGGGGTGTGCTAAACACTCCAAGGTATGGTGACAGCTTTACAAATAAAGAACACAACACAATACTGACGTTTCGGCCTGTGGCCTTCTTCAGAATACAGGGACAACGACAACAAGCGGTGAAGCACAATTACTACATGTTAGATGATCAAGTGGAAGGCGAGGAAAGTAGGATGCAGAAATAAGAAAAGAGAGAAATGAATTTTACATGATGAGAGGTATGATGGGCGTCAAAATATATAAAATAGAAAAAGAGAGAGAAACATGTATAATAAATGTACTTAGCTGAGCTCAGAGCAGGAAAACTGTAATCCGTGCTGAAACCAGTCGGAATGACTAAAAGCGCAGAGAACGTGTATAGAAAGCAACACGTGACAAAGACAGGTCAGTAAAGAGGGCAAAAAGGATCTAATATCGGGAAAACCAAAAAGGGGGGGGGGGAAGGGGGGATAGACGAGGACACTCCTGGGACACAACAAGCAATACATATAAATCACTCAACAATGGAAGTGAGAGATCACGCGAGAGGTTAAGAGAAAGAAATAGAATGACACGACAAAGTAGTAAACTAGGCAGTGGGTGAGAGAGATGGACTCTACAGAATGGATGGCCTCGAACTGAAAGAGTTGAGAGGTAGGTCAACGAAAGGAAGGATTGGATACTGGAGGAAGAGATACGGTGAGGAAGAATAATAAAGCCGGTATAATGAGAAGGGCGATAGAGGGGTGGTCCGGAGGAAGTTAGTCAATCGGGAGGTAGGGAAGTATTGGAGGAGGAGGTATGGAGAGGAGGGATAAGAAGCAGATATGTGAAAACTGGATAGGGGGAGAGGCGGTAGGTCAGAAGTGAATGGAAAAAGAGAAAGTCTGGAAGAAGTGGAGCAGTAGGGGATGGTGTAGAAGAGGTATGAACCATAGGAGGTAAAGAAGTAGGGAAATGATAGAACAAAGGGGGGAATGAAAGTGGGCATCAGGATAAGGGGGATACTGGAATAGTAGGTATAGATGAGTAGTGACTACAAGTTAATAGAGAGGAGAGGGGTGAGCTAGGAGTAGATCAGCAGAGGGGTGGTAGGAAGGACGAGGGACAATAGAGGTGGGCAGAGAGATCGTACGTACAGTCCAGGTGGAGAGGTGATATAGTGATAAAGAGGTAAAGGACATGAAGGTAGTCAGAAGAGAAAAAGGTGTAGGGAGAGGGGGGGTTTAGGAGGAAGAAGGCAAGATGGGGGTTACTCAAAGAGGATATGAAAAGCAGGGATGGACGAGGAGTAGAGGACCCAAGAAGAGAAATAGGAAGAGAGGTCCATAGGTGGGAGGGTGGAGTCGGAGGCCGGAGGGTCCTCAGAGGGACAGGGATACATTGATGCCACGAGGGGTGAGGCAGCCCCAACGAGCGATCAGACGGTGCTCAAGAGTGAGCCGACTGTGGTGATCAGAGGAGCATGATACTAGGCCAGTTACCAAGACATCAGTCTTACCTCGATGGCCCCTCGAGTTAAAGTGGGCTGCTACAGGAGTGTCCGCTTCTTGGGTGATGTCATTCAAGTGTTCACGGCACCTATCGCCGATTCTGCGACCAGACTGACCGATGTAGGTCAACTTGCATCGCTTACAGATGATGGCATAAATGATGTTCCGCGATGTGCAAGTGAATCCCTCTCTGATCTCGAAAGGACCATTAGGGAAGAGGACAGTGTCGGTCTGGAGAACGTGGTCACAAGTTTTACATACTCTCCGGTTGCAGCGGATAGTGCCTCGATGGCTGAAGTGGTCAGCAGGAAGACGGCCCCTGACAAGAAAGTCTCGGAGGTTCCGGTCACGTCTAAAGGCCACTAGTGGTGGGTCAGGGAAGAGCAGACGAGTAGTAGGGTTTTTTTCCTACACACGCATTCATCAATAAAGGCATGTATGGTCATTTTTGTTGTTCTCCATATTTCACAACCACATAATAAGACTGACTTAACATTGAAGTTTAACATTAGTCATCATCATCATTGAGTGCCGTCTCCGCAACGAAGGTTGGCTACCATGGAGCGCCATTTTGCTCTATCTCTTGCTTTGATGGTGCAGGTTGTCATCGGTTGATTTGTCCATCTTTTGATGTTACTCGTCCATGTTAATCTTGGTCTGCCTCTGCCTCTTTTACCTTGTATTTTCCCCTCCAGGATCACTTTCAGTAGGCTGTTGTGTCTTTTAACATGGCCTAAGAATCGCATTTGTCTTGTTCTAATTGTGTTCAGAAGTTCTCTTTTCATTTTTAGTTGTTTTAAGACTTTGTCATTTGTTTTCTTTTCCTTCCATCCAATTCTACCTATTCTTCTATATATCCACATTTCAAAGGCTTCGATTCTCTGTTCTGTTTTCTTGTCTAATGTCCATGTTTCAGCACCAAATAGGAATATTGAGAAGATGTAACATTTTGCTATTCTTAGTTTTAGCTCTAGTGTTATTTGTTTTGATGTTAGTATGTCCTTCATGACATTAAAATTACTTTTTGCCATTCCTATTCTTTTGTTTATTTCAGTACATTTTCCATCACTGGTTATAGTATGTCCAAGGTAGTTGTAGTTCTGAACTGTCTCCAGGTCTATTCCTTCAACTTTGATATCCACTTGTGGGTTTTGAGTATTTTCTTTGTTTATGATCATAGTTTTAGTCTTTTTGATATTCATATCTAGTCCATATTTTTTGCTTGTCGTGTTTATTTCATTAAGTAATTGTTGTAGGTCTTTAGGATTTTCTGCTAGTAGTACAGTATCGTCAGCATATCTTAGGTTATTGATTATCTTTCCATTAATTTGTAGGCCTGGCATCTCTATGATGTTTTTAAAGATTTGCTCAGTGTATAGATTGAACAAGCTTGGTGATAGGATGCATCCTTGTCTTACTCCTCTTTTTATATCAATGGGTGTAGAGAACTCTTTGTTATATTTTATTATTGCTGTTTGCTCCCAGTATAGATTGCATATTAGTCGTATATCCATGTCATCTAGATGTATCTCTTTTAGGCATTCTATAAGTTGTTTGTGGTGTACTCTATCAAAAGCTTTGGTGCAGTCTATGAAGCAGGCATATATTGGTTTGTTTACTTCTGTGTATTTTTCGATTAATGTTCTCATGCAGAATATGGCTTCTTTTGTCCCGCTATTTTTCCTAAATCCAAATTGCTGCTCACCTAATTCAGTATTGATTTTATTCTGAATCCTTCCTTGTATAACTTTTAGCAAGATTTTTGTAACATGGCTCATTAGGCTTATTGTTCTAAAGTCACTGCATTCAACTGCACCATTCTTTTTAGGCAATGCAATGAAAGTTGATGTTTTTAGTTCATTTGGTATGTATCCTGTGTGGTATATGTCGTTGCATATGTCTTCAATGCCAAAATCTTCAAGTGCCTGTATCATCTCTATCTGTATGCTTTCAGGTCCTGCAGCTTTTCCCCTTTTCATTGTTTTTATAGCTTTTTCCACCTCAGATTTTAAGATTTTATAGCCTGATGTACATTTTATAACTGGTTTCTTGTCCCTTTGATCATGAAATAGTTCTGTTATATATTCCTGCCATCTATCTATGATATCCTTATTGTCTGTTAGCATTTTTCCTTTTTTGTCTGCAATGCATCCACCTTCTGTGGCTTTTTTATTTTTATTAGTCATTCTCTTTATTTCTGTGTGCATTCCTCTTAGGTCTTGTTTGCTTTCCATAGTTTCTATTTCTCTACATTTTTGGCTGAGCCAGTCTTCTTTTGCCTTTTTGCACATTTTGCGTATCTCATTATCTATTTTATTGTATTGGGCAGTGTTCTTCGCTTGTCTCCTTTCTTCCATTTTTTCTAAGATGGTGTTAGTTATCCATTTTTGTTTTTTGTTCTTTTCTCTTTTGGGTAAGGTGTCGCAGGCTTTTTGTATGCTTTTCTGTATGCATTGCCATTTGGTTGTTACTTTTTCATCAGGATTTTCTCTTCTGTATTGTTCAATTCCTTCCTCTAGCAGCTTCTGGTATGTGTTCTTTACTTGTATTGTATAGGTATCTTTAATATCTTTTTGATTTAAAGCTGTTATGTCGAGTGGGTTTGTTGATGAATCAGATTTTTGCTTGTTTCTCTTTAGTTTGATTTTCATTTTAATCATTACAGGATTGTGATCAGAATTAATATCTGCTCCTGGGTAGGTTTTGGCTTTCTTTACGCTGTTACGGAACCTTTCTTTTATCATTATGAAATCTATTTGATTCCTCTTCCTATCTCCAGGGCTTTTCCATGTGTATAGTTTCCTTTTCTCTTGCTCAAAGTAGGTGTTACATATTATCAGCCTGTTTTCTTCACAGAATTGTATTAATCTTTCTCCTCTGTCATTTCTTTTTCCTAAACCATGATTTCCTATAATTGTCTTATATCTACCTTTTCCTACTTTAGCATTCATGTCACCCATTACAATCAAGATGTCTGAAGATTTCACTTGCTTCATAACTTTATTTAGGTCTTCATAGTATGCCTATATTTGTTCATCTGTGTAGTCTTGAGTAGGTGCTTATGTCTGTATTATTGCTATGTCGAATGGTTTTGCTTTCAACTTGAGTAGTATAATCCTATCACTGTATGTCCAGTGGGTACTTATATATTTTTGTAGCTCTCTTTTTATCAGTATTCCTACCCCCCTTTGATGTTCTGTTGTGTTTCCTGAGTATATAAATGTATATTTTTCGTCTTCAATGTACCCACATTCCTTCCATCTAGTCTCTGATATGCCTAAAATATCTATATTTATTCGTTCTGCTTCTTGAATTAGATTTTCCAATTTCCCTTGTTGATATAGAGTCCTAACATTCCAAGTACTTATTTTAAGATCTTTCCTCCGACATAAGTTCGAATTTCTCCGACTCTCCATGGCTTCCTCTGGACTGGTACGTGATGAGGCTCCAATCTCTTTCACGGTGGTCAGCCATGTTCGTCTTTCGTGTTCTGAACATGCCTCTTGTGTACCACACACTTTGCTGTTTTCGCTTTCTGGGCCGTTGATCATTCTTGATTCCTCCGCCTCCATCCACCGTCACAGACTTTTCACATAAGGGTTGAACATACCCGTTTTTCCGTTGACATTTTTGTCAAACCATGTGCTTGCCTATCGAACCGCGAACACACAACACAAAGAAGAATAAATCATATTCCACTTAAATATCGGCAATCACAGTCCATCCCCACGTTAGAAGTAAAACATACACCAAACGGGAGAATAGCAACACATAGTTTCACAACTAGACTGTCGCGTAAATCATTTAAATATATCAGCAAGAGCCGAATTATAAAAATCGACTACACGAAGCCGCCATGACACCGGAAAAAAAAATTAACATTAGTACTTTTGCATTTAACCTATTTTCATTGGTTTTTTTGCATTTGTCCCTTAATGCAACGAATGATTGATCTTGCTTTTGATATCATTATTTTGGTATCATTCTCTGTTTCTCCGACGTTGTCTATATTATTTTCCATATATATATATATATATATATATATATATATATATATATATATATATATATATATATGTGAGATTGTACATCTAGTAGAGGTATTTCTCCTATTATTTGGTTATTGCCAACTGCTTTAATTCTCAGAATTGTGGTCTTATCTCTCTATTCATTTACAATTCCAGCTTTTGTGATCTATCATCACGTATGCTACTAGACTAGGACTACTAGATTCCGCTTCTATTTTTATGAGTTATTTTCATAATAAAAAATATGGCCAGTAGAAAGGGAAATAGAGATAGAAGGCATCACTGCCTTACACCTGTTTTTTTTTTTTTCAAATGCTTCTGTAAGCTACCCTTCGTCCACAACACTACATTTCATTCCTTCATACATTGTTTTTAATCAGGTTAATAAACTTTATGGGGATCCCGTTTTCCGTTTTTGTTCCGTATTTACAATGTTCATTAATGGCGCAATATTAACATTTTTTTAATAAAGAAAAATCGCAATTTTAACAGATATACAATTTTAAAAAGTTACACAGGTTTTACAAAAAGTAAAAATTAAAAGTAAACATTGCATATGGTTATGTGAACGTTATGCTATGCACCAACCAACGATAAGGATAATTCAGTTAAAGATGAATTCTATAAACAGCTACAATGCCAGATGGATGCAAGACGAGCCAAGGATTTTATAATCTTGATGGGAGACCTAAATGCTAAGGTAGGATCAGACAACAGAGGATTTCCATATGGGAAAACATGGACTTGGAGATATAAACGAGAATGGAGAGATATTTGTGAATTGCTGCGCCCTTAATCAATTGAGCATAGGAGAAACAATATTCCAACATAAAAGAATACACAAAGCTACATGGGTGTCACCAGATCATAGAACTGAAAATCTAATTGATCACATATGTATTAATAATAAGTTTAAGTCATCCTTACAGGATATAAAAGTATATAGAGGGGCAGATGTAGCTTTTGATCATCATCTTCTGATAGCCAAACTTAAAATTAAACTTAAAAGGTATACTACAACGAATAAGGGCAGAAAGTATTTCAATGTAGGGTTTCTTAAAGAACAAGGAATTAATGATAAATTCGCAGTCACAATATCAAAACAAATACCAAGTCCTCCAACAAGTAGAAAATACAATAAATATAGAAGATCATTGGAAACAGGTAAAAAATATATGGAAAGAGACATGCGAGGAAACACTGGGGAAAAGAGAACGCCGAAATAAGGCATGGATGACAGCATAGACCCTGGATAAAATTAAAGAAAGAAAGAACAAGAAAGCAGACATAAATAAAAGCAAAACAAGAAGTAATAAAGCCAAGACACAGGAAGCTTACACAGAGGTGAACAAAGAAGTGAGAAGATGCATTAAAAGGGATCTCTCTCTCTCTCTCTCTCTCTCTCTCTCTCTCTCTCTCTCTCTCTGCGATCAGGACTCAATCAGAGTAAGGATTCCAGACTCTCACATGAAGTCAGCTGTCAGGCTAAGTGTGTTGATCGCCCCCACAGACAGAACATCACAAGTAGAGTTCGCCAGATCCACTCTGATTGAAAACCCGTTAAAACGTTGCACTGTGTTCTGCGCCAGTGGCCCAGTGCATCCGATTTCAGCCAGCATTTTATTCGGGTTTGCTTTCCCTAGCCTTTGATTGTCCCCAATCTTCCTGCAAGGCAGCAGATTGTCTTTACTGTAGGGGGATTCTGCCCTTAGATGGTCGGCCCTCCCAGGTTTACGAGCACCATCTGCCCGAGTCACTAGCGGTGACTAACACAGACATGCACGCACAAAGATGTGAGATGTGACTAACACAGACATGCACACACAAAGATGTGAGATGTGACTAACACAGACATGCACACACAAAGATATGAGATGTGACTAACACAGACATGCACACAGCGATACGAAGCATGACTAACACTGACACACATCAAGATATATGACACATGACGAACATAAACATGCACATAAAGATATAAGATATAACTTACATAGACATGCACACACACAGATATGACACATGCCTAACATAGACATGCACACAAAGATAAGAGATATGACTAACATAGATATGCACACACATCGATATGAGATGGGACTAGCATAGCCATGCACACACAAGGATATGAGATGTGACAAACACAGACATGCACACACAAAGATATGAGATATGACTAACATAAACATGCACACAAAGATATGAAATATCACTAACCCAGACATGCACACACAAAGATATGACTAACACTGGTACACACAAAGATATGAGATATGACTAAACACAGACACACATAAAGATATAAGACATGATTAACACGGACACACCAAGATATGAGATATGACTAACATGACACACACCAAGATATGAGCCATGGCCAGCACACACAAGCTAAGATATGAGCCATGGCTAGGGCAGAAACACAACACAATATTATTACATTATTTTCATTAGCTATGGCTTCATGAAAAAACACCAAGAAATGAACCATGTCTAGCTCAGTAACATATTTAAGTGCCCATAGGCTTGGGCTTGTTGTAGTCGGCAGACTCTTCTGAACGTTGCAATCACAGGTTTCGTTAAACAGTTGTCCGGAGGTTTGAGAGTGCAGTCTGACCCATAGAACGCATATACAGATTCCCGATTGACTGTTCACAGGTGTCTGTGAAACAGTTGTCCGGACATTTGAGAGTACATATGATGTCACAGCCATCAGAACACATCTGTTCGCATTGTATCCCAAAATTACCATCAGGACAAGTGTCATTACAGATATAGCCAAATTGATTACATTGTAGGCATTTTTCGGATTTTTCCTCAAATAAAGGACAGAAACAGAGACAAGACCCAGGAATTAAAAAGGGATAAGAGGAAATATATAGATGAACTAGCTACAGAGGCAGAGAAGAGCAGCAAATAAAGGGAATATGAAAGAAATGTACAACAACACAAAGAAATTAGGTGGAAAATACAAACAGATCAACGTCTTTATCAAAGATAAGAAAGGAAATCTGCTTAGTAATATAAGGAAACACATTGAGAGATGGAAAGAGCACTTTGAAGAACTTTTGAACAGACCCAGCTCAAATAATCCTCCAGATATACTACCTGCAGAAGAAGAGTTACACGTTAACTGAGGAAAACCAAGCAAAGAAGAAATAATGAAAGCCATCAAACTATTAACAAATGGTAAAGCCATAGGACCAGATGAAGTTCCTTCGGAAGCCATCAAAGCAGATATTAACACCTCTACCAAGATGTTACATGATCTATTGGATAAAACTTGGGAGAGGGAAGAAATACCTAAAAACTGGAGAGAAGGTTATATGATCAACTACCACAGAAAGGAAGTTTACAGGAGTGCACAAATTATAGGGGAATTATGCTACTATCAGTGTTAGGAAAAATATTCGGCAGAATAATTCTGGAGAGACTAAAGGAGGCTATAGAGAAAGACTTGAGAGATGAACAAGCAGGTTTTAGGAAGAACAGATCATGTGCTGATCAAATAACTACTCTACGTATAATAGTTGAACAAAGTTTAGATCTAAAATCCCCACTTTATATTGGATTCATGGATTGCGAAAAAGCATTTGATAGTTTAGACAGAAGAATGCTTTGGAAGTTGCTGAGTCCTTACGGAATCCCCATAAAGTTTATTAACCTGATAAAAACAATGTATGAAGGAACAACATGTTGAGTGGTGCATGAAGGACAGCATACAAAAGCATTTGAAATAAGAACACGAGTAAGGCAAAGATCCCTTCTGTCCCCATTTCTCTTTCTACTGGCCATAGAATGGATTACGAAAATAACTAAAAACGACGTAAATGGGATCCAGTGGTCACTGACCAAACAACTTGATGATTTAGACTTTGCTGATGACATAGCTCTCCTATCACACAGCCATCAACAGATGCAGGATAAAATGAGTATATTAGATGAGAGATCACAACAGCTAGGACAAAAGATTAATAGAAATAAGACCAACATTATGAGAATTAATACAGTTGGCAATAACCAAATAAAACTAGGAGAAATGCCTCTACTAGACGTACAATCTTACATATATCTGGGCAGTAATATAGATAAAGAGGGAGGAACAGAAAATGATACCAAAATAAGGATATCAAAAGCAAGAGGAGCTTTCATTGCACTGGTAAACATATGGAAATCCAAAGAAATTAGGTTAAATACAAAAATACAAATTTTCAACTCAAATGTTAAGTCGGTCCTATTATATGGCCGTGAAACATGGATAATAACAAAATTGACAATCACGAAGGTACAGACTTTTATTAATGGATGCTTACGCAGAATAAAGGGATGGAAATGGCAGGACAAAGTCACTAACGTGGAATTATGGAAATGTACCAGTCAAATACCAGTGGATAAAGAGATACAGCGTTGACGATGGCGCTGAATAGGACACACACTACGGAAGCCAACTGAGAGTATTACACAACAGGTCCTTTTTGGAATCCCCAGGGGAAAAGACAAAGAGGAAGACCAAGGAATTCTTGGAGAAGACAGGTCGAAGCAGAGATGAAGATGATTGGGAAGACATGGAATTATCTTAAAAGAATTGCAAAAAACAGAACGACTTGGAAAGCGTTTGTTGAAGACCTATGCTCCACTGGGAGCTAAAAAGTAGAAGATGTGAACATAACTTGTATTTTTTTTTAGTTTAAAATGTGGTTTTTAATCAAAACTGTACAAACATCGTACACTGTTAATTTCTAAATGTATTGAAGGTATCGAGAAATGAAGGTCTGCTGAAGATCTTGGCTTTGGTCAACTCTAAATTGGTAGACAGCCAAATAGCATATTGTTTTTTTTTTTAATGTTATTTAATCATTCACATAAAAAACATCGATAATTCAATCGTAATAGGAGGGAGAATGTTGCCTCTGATTCTGTCTGATTTTCAATGACCGATGACGTTGATGTAGGAATTGCCAAATTCAAGATCAAATTAACATTTTCACATTGTTATGTTGTTAACAAATCTATACTTCCTTTTATGCCAAGCCTGTTTATGGATTTTAACAACAGCTGTTCATTAAAGAAAGGTCTCGATATAATGTCATTTGAATATCGTCACATTATTTTTTTCTGCTTATTAATGGTAACCTTCTGTTTTGACTTGAAGTTTGTAATCGTATACGTTTGAATTTCGTATATTAGTTATGTTGGTTTTTTTCGTCTGCTTGTAACCGTTGAAAACATGGAGTCGAAACGTTGGTTTGGCTTTTTTTTTTTTTTTTTTTTTTTTTTTTTTTGGTTTGCAGTATTCTGTAAAACAATCCTTGAAAACAGAAGATGAAGAAACAAATAAAATGAAAAATGCTGACAAGAACACCACAATATCTACATGCTGAAAAAAAAATAAAGAGATCTGACGGCTTAGAACGTAGGACCTTGGCAGCAGAGCATATTTTCACAAAATTGATTTCCGAGAGTCTAATTGCTTCAAATTTGAAGAAACAAAGAAATGATTAAAACTTCAGTAAATCCTGACCCTCTTTCAACAACCAAAGTGCTAAATTTTGACAAATCATAAGCAAATGTGCACTACCAACTAATAGGAAATATAGCGAAGTTTAACTTCATTGTCCTACATGCTCTCCCCGTCAATCTCAAAGGAATCTACTTCTGTGGACTTCTGTCTGCAATCAGTCAGTCATTTAAAACATTGAATAATTGGCAGTAGTACAAGGCAGAGACTGAAAGATGAACCAATACATTTTGTGTATAACAATATTGGGTGGCTAGTGCCGCTGATTAAACCAAGACAAATGTCATTATTCAATTGAACTAGAAAATGTATACAAGACAATGACAAGTTCACATCGAACATAACAAACTTACCCTCAATGTCACATCTTGCTGGCCTGTTGAAATAATACACCAGTCATTATAAATATCTGCTAAATCTACTCTTTCACTAAGTATTTATGCCCTTTGCATAACGTTCCATTTTTCATAATCTGACTGAAATGTATGTCTCTAGTCAGATCCTAAACTTCTTCTTTTGCCATGTTCAAGGTCACCTTGATTTCTCGAAAACACCTTCTTCTTCGTCTTCCCATAACAATGCTGATATTTCTGTCCAGTTGTCTTTCGATCTGGCGATTGTAATTTAATTTTCTCTGAAATACCTCTTGCCTATTTGTCTATTTGCTTATGTAAGACACCGGTATCACTGCAAACGAATTAAAATCCATAATTGCTCAACCGCCCGTGCCAGCGTAATCATCCGAATATCATCTCCCAAAAAAATAAAGGTAACTGTAGTACACATCGTAGCAGTCTCAGCACACGCTAATAGACACAGGCGAAACCGCGCAGAAAGTGAACACAGCCAACTTTTCCCTGTCATACGATATCATCATTCATTGTAATCAATTCGAATAACGAAACATGATCAAAACGGATGAGACACACAGCTCAATGTATGCACAGAGCACTTAACTCAGTAGCTCCTGCAACATGCCGGACTTGGAATATGAGGAACCTGCAACAAGAAACACTTTTCATGCATAGCCTTCAATTGTTCCCGCCGCCTATCCACCATATACCGTAAGTTCAAGTCCTCTCAAAAATGATGATCGTCGTATTTAAAAAAAAAATGCATAGCGCTTGATGATGTTAGGCCATCGTTGTTGACTCTAATTCCGAACTTATAGGCGCACAGTTAGTCGTCAGATTATCCCGTCGCACATAAACAACAGACAGTAAGATTAGCGTACGGTCGGTCTAGGGATGTAAGATAAGCCATGTTAATACAAGCAAATAAACATAATCGTTAACGAAGTTGTTTTCTGATATATAACGGACTTCGTAACATCTACTTATTATGATTGGAAACTCTTCGATCATATTACCACACTCGGGAATTTTGTGTACGTAATATCGTTTAAATCCAGCTTTCTCAAAGGATTGCAATGCTTGTAGTTTTTGTAACGGATACTGTAGCGAAACATCACTCAAGTGATACTCAACCATCAGCTGCTTAACTCCATTCAGTTGGCCAGATTTGCACATCTCTAAGATTGACGACCATTCTGCTCTTTCAATATCCATTTTAAGTACGTCGATTGTCTTGTTCTGGTGTCTCAACATTGCTCGTACAACCACCCAGAGTGTTTAGCTTCCAACCGTCGATTGTCTTGTTCTGGTGTCTCAACATTGCTCGTACAACCACCCAGAGTGTTTAGCTTCCAACCGTCGATTGTCTTGTTCTGGTGTCTCAACATTGCTCGTACAACCACCCAGAGTGTTTAGCTTCCAACCGTCGATTGTCTTGTTCTGGTGTCTCAACATTGCTCGTACAGCCACCCAGAGTGTTTAGCTTCCAACCGTCGATTGTCTTGTTCTGGTGTCTCAACATTGCTCGTACAACCACCCAGAGTGTTTAGCTTCCAACCGTCGATTGTCTTGTTCTGGTGTCTCAACATTGCTCGTATACCACCCAGAGTGTTTAGCTTCCAACCGTCGATTGTCTTGTTCTGGTGTCCCAACATTGCTCGTATACCACCCAGAGTGTTTAGCTTCCAACCGTCGATTGTCTTGTTCTGGTGTCCCAACATTGCTCGTATACCACCCAGAGTGTTTAGCTTCCAACCGTTTTTACTTCCTGCTGTATCTGAAAGTCCAATTTTGTAGAAGCCAGCCTTGATCTTTCAACTTTGTCCTCGAACTCGCTCATGCTGGGGTCAAAGGAGTACACGTGACAAACATACACTTGTGCAGCATCATCGTCGAACGAGAAGTCGTAGTTGATACCGAAAGAATAAATGATACATGGTTGTCTTGGGCGCACATCAGGATCGTCACATATCTCTCGGCCGCCATCTCCAATTTTCCCCATACGTATTTTCCTGCGGCAGACAACGTCTGTGTTGTCTTTGTACGAGTGGATAATTAACCGAAGATCATCCACCCTGAGTTTGGACTAATCAGAGTTTTTCAGGTTTACAACTTTCCCTTTCTGACGAAGAACTGAAAGATCTTTGTTGTAAGCCACTTCATTATCAACAGCTTCATCGCCCACAGACATTATCTGAGGCGTGATTACTTTCTTGGAAGTCCAGGCCGAGGCATTTATAATCGAAGACACAGAACCGTACCTCAGATTTACCAACATAATGGCCACAATTAACACCAAGCACACAACCACAGCAAATCTGGACTGACCTTGGCTCAATATTCTAAACTTAACACGCTAACAAATAATTTGACACGTTCTTGGATTATCATAGTCATACTTGCTCTCCTGAAATACCTCTTTTGAACGTCAGCTCTTTTTTAATGTTATGTTTTTTTTTACTATGTCTAGATTGCTAATGTTTATTATCCGAAGTATTCAATTAGTTTTTCTGTAACATTTCGTTTCAAGTGAGTCAATTTTCACTTATGTTGTTTTCGAGATTATCCATAATGCACAACCATATCTCTATCGGGAAAATACATGCTCAAGGTAATTTCATGTTATTGTCTGTGTGGTATTGTACTAGATGTTCTTCATGACATTTAACTTTAGGGTCGCTTTTGCTAATCTCTTTTTATTTCCTACTAGCAGTCTCTATTGTTGGTTAATACAGATCCCAACTATAGATAGTTTACTATAAATTTAAGTTCTTCTATTCTGCTTATGATATGGGTTTGGCTTTTTACTTTTTTAACGAGTATTATATTGGTGCTTAGTATATTTTTATAAAGAATTTGCTATTCTTTCTGATGTTTAGCACATTTATTTGTCTGTTGTTTGGGAGAAAGGCATTCTACTCTACCATTTAGAAAATAGTTCACCGTTTATGGCTGGACCTGCATTAAATCTGACCGTAATAAATCTACACTAAATCTGATCTACTCAAAAATAACGTATCACTATGTCTAACTATTTATATAGGCCATCTTTCTACTTTGCTTCCCATTCTGGCTGATAACACATACGGATCCATTCATTATGGCTGTTACCACACACCGATCCATTACTTCTAGCTGCACAACACACTGATCCATTCATTCTGTCTGAAACACACATTGACACATTCGTTCTGCCGGATTCCACACACTAATCCATTCGTTCTCGTATATATTACAGTGTGATGGTATCCACTGTATGACTACTCTCTGGAAGTTATTGCATAGGGGATCATAGAAGGAAGAGGTATGTACTACAGCACTAAGAAAAAATAACAAATAAACAACAACAGAAAAAAAGAAACAAAGAACGATATATGGTACGAAGCAGGATCGAAGCCGTACTCCATGGCACTGCGCCTTGCCACAAGAAGCTTTAGTTAGCTGAGTGGTAGAATACCAAGCGTTCGAATTCTCGTGGCAAGGCGCAGTGCCATGGAGTACGGATCCGATCCTCCTTCGGACCATATATTGTTCTTTGTTTTTTTCTGTTGTTGTTTATTTGACATTTTTTTCTGAGTGCTGTAATACATACATCTTCCTTCTGTGATTTATTGAATTATCGCCTCGGAAGTTTCCCTCTATAATAATATTTATTTATTATTATTTGTCTCCAAGTTATTGCATAATTGGTTCAGTGTTGTTCTCAAGTCATCTAGTTCATTGTTTTTTGGGCTTTTTAGAGCTGATAGTACTGACAGTGCATCAGTCAGAATCACCAATTCATTGTGCATGTTATTTTTGTGTTGAGTATGCAGAGTTGCAGCATCTCTGAGAGCCTCTGTTTCTGCTTTCAAGTTGTTTTATAATTTCTCAGTAGTTATTGACGTGGTGATCTCGTCCTGGTTATTCAGCGTCAAGAACATACCTCATCCTCCATTTCTGGTGGCATTTGTAGCAGAACCATCTATGTATATGTGGACCAACAGTGATACCACACACTGTTCCATTCATTCTTACTGATACCACACACTGACTCATTCATTCTGGCTGTTAGCACACACTGTTTCATTCATTCTTACTGATACAACACACTGATCCATTCATTCTTTCTGATACCACACACTGATTCATTCATTATTACTGATACCACACACTGATTCATTCATTCTGGCTGTTAGCACACACTGATTCATTCATTCTTACTGATAACCACACACTGATTCATTCATTCTTACTGATACCACACACTGATCCATTAATTATTACTGATACCACACACTGATCCATTCATTCTTACTGATACCACACACTGATCCATTCATTCTGGCAGATACCACTCACTGATTCATTCATTCTGGCTGATACCACACACTGATTCATGCACTCTTACTGATACCACACACTGATCCATTCATTCTGGCTGTTAGCACACGCTGACCCATTCATTCTTACTGATACCACCCACTGTTCCTTTCATTCTGGCAGATACCACTCACAGATCTTTTCATTCTGACTGATACCACGCACTGATCCATTCATTCTGGCTGATACCACACACTGATTCATTCATTCTGTCTGACACCACACACTTATCCATTCATTCTGGCTGATGCCACACACTGATCCATTAATTTTGGCTGTTACCATACACTGATCCATTCATTCTGCGTGATACCACTCACTGATCCATTTATTCTGGCTGTTACCACTCACTCATCTATTCATTCTGTCTGATACCACTTACCGATCTATTCATTCTGGATGTTACCACATACTGATCCATTCATTCTATATGTTACTGCATACCAATCTATTCATTCTGGCTGTTACCACACACTGATCCATTCATTCTGCGTGGTACCACACACAGATCCATTCATTCTGGCTGTTCCCACTCACTGATCCATTCATTCTGTCTGATACCACTTACCGATCTATTCATTCTGGATGTTACCACATACTGATCCATTCATTCTATATGTTACTACATACCAATCTATTCATTCTGGCTGTTACCACACACTGATCCATTCATTCTGCGTGGTACCACACACTGATCCATTCATTCTGCGTGGTACCACACACAGATCCATTCATTCTGGCTGTTCCCACTCACTGATCCATTCATTCTGTCTGATACCACATACCAATCTATTCATTCTGGCTGATACCATCCACTTATCAAATTCGTTCTGAGATCAGGAGCTCAAACAAACCACTCAAAACCCTCGTCTTTCGTTCATTTCGCTCTCTGATGAAATCAACAAAAAAAACCAACAAAAACCACAACTCTTTATGTGAAGTTTCAAATGAAAGCCTTGACCTTCGTCCCAGCGTCTGTTTAGATAACCGTTGTTCCGTCCAAGCGAACTCACTCGCATCAACTATCTTATTTCTAAAATATTTCTTTAATTTCGTCCCTTAGACCAAATGTTTATCGTCCAGTGTTAACATTTAACAGCAATTGTTGGATAGGAAATGAAATACGGAAAATCAACTGAAAAGTTACAATGAGATTTGTTACACACTTTGTCTTGTCCTGAAAACGGGAATGTAAACAGATTGATTAAAGAGAATGCCAGAACTGCATGTCATGTGTCATCATTCTGACTTGACGGAGAATAGTTTTTAGACTACACTATCAATACATAACATTATGTAGATGACATAAAGATTATTGTTGAAACTAACAAGATCAACAGATCCAATCGATCACAACAAAAGTGTCCCATAAATAAGCTCATGAAGCTGGAAACGACAATGGCGACCAAGATACAGTTGAAGAAACAAAACAATAGCAATTATATTGCAATATTGTAATTATAGATTTATAGATTGTAAAAGATTTTTCTGGCGATCATATAACATTCACATTTCATCTACTTGATTATTCCACTGTTGGAGTTTGGAGCATAGAAGTGCTGTTCTTGAGTGAATCAGATCTTTGGCAGGGTCATTCAGTTCACGTTGGGTTATTAAGTGTTGATTAGTGGAGAAAGATTACACAAAACCTGGGTCATGTGGACTTGCTGGTTCAGTACCAGAAACGTCCTGCCCTTTCTCAGTACAATTAGCGAACAATGGCCGTGACACCCATCACCCACAGTAGACACTTATTAGCTGCTCTTAAGAAACCGTTACAAGAACAATAATGTATATTTTTACTTGGACTGTTTAACTATATTAATAACATATTGTTTACCAACAGTGAAGCCTCCATTGATAAAACATTTGATACTGATTTAGGTATGGACAGAAGGCAACTGAAAACCGTTGTTGTATTCCTCAAGAACAGTCATTGTATATTCATAAAATAAGGCCTGACCCTCAAAAAAAAAAGTACAGAAACAGTGATAACATCAAAGATAAGAAAGGCACAAGAATATAAAGTAAAACAACATGGAAAAATCCTGAAACAAGTGCATAGATTTAAATACATGACATTAACATTAATATCAGATGGCAGATGCATTGCAGAAGTTAGAAGCAAAATAGAATAATCAAAGACATAACTCCATCGAATAAAACAATACATCTTAATGTAACAAATCATTGTCAATTAATATTAGGAAATGTGTCCTATAGTTCCACCACGAATCTGTGTTACTAAATAGAAGTAGGTCGTGGATGAATAGTAAAACAACACAACGAACATTAGAGGTAGCTAAGACGTGTTTTATCAGAAGAATGCTATGAATTCCATGAATGGTAAAAGCTACAAAATAATACTTTTTTTTATGTACAAGAAAAACAAGGAATACCATGAAAATCTTAAGGAAGAGACAATTTATATTAATTGGACATGTCTGCGAAAAAAAACGCTCTGGGAATACTATAACAACAGGCAAAATGAATGGAAAGAAGAGTAGAGGAAAATCAAGAGAAAAAACAATATTGAACAGCTTATTCAAACGGTATGATAAAAAATCGCCTACTGAAATTATGACTGCATGAATGATGAGTGATGTGGAGAGAGATTGTCGCCTATGCCAACCGGCATGGTAACATGATGATGATGATGATGGATGGCACGTTTTTGTGTTCACATATGTGGCAGAAGAAAATAAGAAAGTTTATTGTGAGCAGCGATGCAACATCATTAATAGTTCATCTTAAGAAATAATGACATGGATGGGCGACGGAGAGATGTAAAGAGAGATGATTACATTTGTCAACTGGAATGACACCTTATGGTGCTGATGTATAATTTATTTATGGCCTTAGAATCACATACATAAATATTGCATGTTTTAATTACAGAATGATTTAAGTAGATGTGTGCTTGGATCTACTATCACCATGTTTAAAATTGCCCCATTTAGCCAAAAAGGAAGGGATCGTGTACAGAAGTGGGTTTTTTGCTTAAGAATTGATAGGCAAAATAATAACCGTTGTCCAGGCGTAAACATTGTTGTTGATCACGTGTCCACCAAGAGACAATAATCCCATGAATCATACAGAAAGCCAACAGAGAAAGTTGGACAACGCTACCAGAAACAGCTGTTTAGCTACTGTTAAATCATTAGCCCTCCTGGATGATGTTTGATTCATTCTGTTCTCAGACATGGCTCGGAAAATGGCCTTTTGCCCGTAAACAACGAGCAGAACAAGAGAGAAATTAAGGACAATAAACACGATAAACGAGAACTCCCAGCCATTGAGTCGTTTAGATACCATTGGCAAGTCAAGGTACATTGCGTTAGAAGAATATATTTCAAACCTGAATACAATGGGAGTCAGTGCAAGAAGGTTACCAATGATCCATGACAAAGAGAGAACGATCCTTTTGCTCAATTTCGAAAACGTCACTTGCCAAAGTGAAACTTCAGAATCGAAAAACTGTTTAGAGTGATAAGAAAAGCAAAAAGTGTTGACGTTTCACTAGAGAGTATAGCCAGGAAGCCAGAAAGTTTACATACAACACTTTCTCTCAAGCTCTTGTCATACAAAACAAAAATGCCACGATAGTAATAATCCGCTCCAGCAATAATGAACAGATAGACTCCCATAATAAAGTCAGATATACCCAAGTTTGTCACAAACAGACCATAACCTGTTCTGAGAACTGACCTGTCCCAGATTACACGATAACCAATAACTGTCATGTTCCCAAGAACAGCAAGAACCGCGACCACCCAGAGAAGAACACGCTGAACATCGATACCTAACAAATCAAAACAAGAGGAGATCATCAGGATCGTGACAAGTGTGGTATGGGATCAGTTTTCCCCTTATCTGTGGACAACACAACTGAAAACTGTCAGTGAACAGATCGTGACTGATACTGAGACCACTAAAGCAGTCTTCATAAAAGTCTGCGATGAATAATCCACGTAGATCTAGTGACTGATATGTAACGATGTGACTAAATACATCTTTGTGGATGCTACTAATTGTTGTGAAGCTCAAGTTTAAATGTTTCGAGCACGGAAACATGACAGTGAAAAATGTATCCAGAAGACACAGTCTCGTGTGCGAGAGGTCGAGTGTCTCTAAATAATGTAAATTAATGTTTAAACAAATTCATTGTTGTATGACAAATTCAAGAGACGGATATTCTCCAGCGGATAATCGTATATGTCACCACCATCCAGGGACTACAGCCTGTTATAGGTCATGTCCAGTACCTGCAGTCCATTTGGTAAGAATTATACATAAATCTCTCTCTCTCTCTCTCTCTCTCTCTCTCTCTCTCTCTCTCTCTCTCTCTGTGAGAGATTGCAGTAAGAGGAATTAATGATAACTGCATTCTTCAGGTGATAGTATTTTAAGTTATCCAGATTTGCTCGGGATAAGTCCAGGTCACACGTTTTCCGGTCAAATTCACCATCATAGTATGTTGGTAGAGGTACATTGTACTTGTAATCTGAAAAAAGTAATAGATCCCTATATATAGCGGAAACATGCAACACACGTCACGTGACAATCCACCTCGTCGTCTTGATGTGGACAGTCAGGATGTCCGTCACAAACTAGGTCAGGATGTAGACATATTTTGCTATTCCAACAGGCATAGTTTCTTGAACATGAGCTAGGAGTGTAATTATTCTCGTCATCTCCTGTAGGACAGTGTAAAGTTTCACCAAGGATATAATGTTGAGGGATTCAATAAGTGTTCGGACATTTAACGTGGCTATCTGGACACTTAAAGTCATTACAGTTAAGAAGATCGGACATATCTCTACAACCTACCAAACATCAATATATATATATATATATCTTTCAAGAAAACACATATGGGAACCCACAAACGCTGTTCCAGAATATTGTAACAAGTATCTGTCGTTTTCAGTTTTCCTATAGTCGCGTCTACCCGCGTCTCAACAAGTCCATTGCAGTCTGTTTTGTTAATATTAAGATCTTTCAATCGGACACATTTAATGCCACAATAAAAAGCACAGATCTCGCCTTTCTTTAATGAATTCACGATATCTTCACTTTCATCGTTCACGTCCCTCATTGAGCCGTATCCACACACAGCACAGTCTACCTCACCATCACAAACCCAACGGATAGGCAATAACTACCCGTCACAACAGTAAACACTATTGCCTTCACATGTTGTTGTGCTATGTGTTTTAGAAAAACAAAACAGCTCATCCCGTTTGTTGCTGCAGTGATCAATAAAGTCATAGACATACACAGAGAAAATGTATCGAGGATCCAGGGCGTCTTCTCCACAGCCAAAGAGGGGAAATAATTCTTGCTCTGACATTTTAAAGATTAAAAATTTTTAAAATTTAAAACTGTTTGTTGGCAATGTTGGCATAGACAGACACGATGTTATCCCTAAATATAATTAAATCTCCTTTTGTTAGAGCTTTCAGTCGGGGCTGGTTTTATTATTATAATGTCCCTGTACTCAATTCCACGTGGAAGGGTCACCTCACAAAGACCTAGTGAACTTGTTTTCTCCCAACACCTCACATCAAGCCAACCATCGACATCAAGATTACCGTTACTATAAATGGTGTTAACGTCATTGCTGTAAGCAAACAGTCGCATTCCACACCCATTGCATTAGCCACCAGCCGATTTCCCAGGCAAACAATGATTAACGACCAAAGGACTAATGTGTTTTATTTCATCTTGTGACCAGCGGGAACGTTTCGCTATCTCTGTTGTCTCCTTTTTGAGCCCAATATAAATGCGTGAAGTAAACCTAGTTGTATCGTTAGAGTCTAGTCTCAGAATTGTTGTTTTTGTTATTGAGATAAGCTGGAATGTGTGTCTGTAAAGATTGCAACCCGTCGTGTGTTTCTATAGCAGTCAAATAACTTAATTCACTTTCACATCTGAGCCTAGCATTGTCATATGAGGAACCGGGCTTCAATTCAAACAGTAAATAACAAGATATTTGGTCAGTTCTCTTATACTGGAACCATCCTTCCCCACACTCGTTACAGATTGTAATTGCAAGAATTTGGCACACCACATCTCTGCTATTGCATTCAACATGTAGGGTATCCCTGACGTAGACTATGTGACTGACATTCCTGATATCAAAGACCACAACATATATCTTGATGTCCGTTACTTTATTCTGTTGTTCTACAATTTGGGGAACACATTCTTGTTTCCTCAGATGATAAACTTGCACCATTGAGGATGACAATAGCGATATGGGTGACGTTCTCGCTAGATCCTCTCATCTCAGCAAACAAACGTTGAACAAATTGTATTTTTTGTGCAAGATTGTCATTTTTGCTGGTATGATATTTTCTGGATGGTAGTCTTTGGAAAGCAAAGTAATCAAAAAATATCCATATAAATCGTCATATGCCATCTCCCCGTATGTACGTAAGTTATACAACTTCCGAGTGCTGACGTTGACTGCAGGATTGGTGAAAGAGTTAGAGTCATAAACGCCAACGATGGGCACACTTGTGCATGTCTCACTAAAGCCAAACAGATTGTAAGCAAAATCAAGGGCCAATAAATAACTTTTGATGACGTAAAACATATCGATCGACGCTGTCAAAATAAAGGAATAAAAGATCCATTGTCTCTGTGGAACATTAATTAAGTGGAACGTTTCATGTCTCATTTTTAAGATTCCTGAAAACAAATGTGATCAGTCAGTTAAAGCAACCGTACTTAATGAAAAGCAAATAATAGAGATGTTACACAAGTACTTTTATGTATTCATATATGTTGTGATATTCTTGATTATAATGTTAACTTATATTCTCGTGACATTGTTAGAAAAAATAGGAAGTCTTCAATGTTTCTTGTTGGGATCGATCTATCCTAGACAAAACAATGAAGTATTGTCTCCCCGTAACTAAACTCTTTTGTCTTGCGCCTTTTTCTTCTGAATTTGATATCAACACTGTCTCGAAAGTTGCTGTGCCATTTTTTTCTATTTGCTCTCTGCGTGCTACGATCTGCGGCTTGATTTTCCCAATTTCTTTCATTTATAGAAAATTCCCTCAAGGAAGCCCTGCAAACATCCATATACCTTAGCACTGGTCTGCCATTTGGTCTCGTTCCGTGTTTAACTCCCCATACAAAATGTGTTTAGGAATACGATTCTTTGCTATTCTTCTTACATGGCCCAGCCACCTTAGTCTACGAATCCTAAGTGTTGCCATGATCGATGGGAGTTTGGCTCGTTGTAAGACATGATATTACCGTCTGTATACCCGTCGTATAAATATATATATATATATATATATATATATATATATATATATATATATATATGTGCGTGTAAGAGACGGTTAAGGTAACAGTTCGCCGTATATACCAGGCACGCTCACTTTCACACAAGAGGATTGAAATTTCGAAAACAAAACTCACTCTCATTTGCTGGCGCATCGACATTGAGGAGAAATACTCTCATATTTCATCATTAACATATTTATTTTATTGTGCTCGACGATGATGGGGCATTCGTTTTGATGATTGATTGTTAACAAAAGAGCAACTAAAGTGGTAATTTTAAAGAAATTTTAGGTTTGGGATAAGATAATAAATGACATTAGGGGAGATAATTAGATTTTAGATGATAAGATACTGAATGCCATTGGGGTAAAGATGTAGATTTGACATGATAAGATACTAATGACATTCATCATTATCATGTGTCATACCTGTTGTGTAGGCGATCATGTCTTTCCACATCTCCTATCTACAGTGCATCGTATCAGTTATGTTGGTGACTGTTTTCCATGCTATGACACCAAGCTATCCAATATTTTCTCTCCTTGTCGTCTGCGATCTCTCTTTCCTTTTATATTGCCAGTTGTAACCAAGTATTCCAACCTTTCTCTTCTCATGATGTGACCGAAAAATGATGATTGTCACATTCTGATGTTTTTTAGTAGCTCCCTATTTGTGTTGGCCTCTTTGAGACTTCCTCATTGACCTTTTTAGCTGTACGGTGAACTTTCAACATTCTTCTGAGAAATCACATCTCTGTCGCCTTTAATCGTCTTTTCATTTGTTTGTCTACCGTCCATGATTCGCTTCATAGGTCAGAATTGGTTCTATATAGCACCGATGAACTATCTTTCTTATTTCTATTGACATATATTTGTTGCATAATATATTTTTCATTTTATGAAATGATATTTTGGCCTGAGCTATTCTGCTTTTTATTGCTGTGGTGCATTACCCATCTGATGTTATTATTGACATATGGGAAAATATTTAGATTTGAGATGATAAATTATTAAATGGCATTAGGGGAAAATATAAATTTGAGATGATAAGATACTTAATGACAATTTGAGAAAGATTTAGATTTGAGATAAGATAATAAATGACATTATGGAAAAGATTTATATTTGAGATGATAATACACATATCGAGTGCGGCTATGGGTTTCTACATGAATTGATTAAAAGCATGGGATCACTTCAATTTTAAATGTTCAAGAGATTACTAGAACAAAAAACCCTGAATACACTATGTGAATAAATTCGGGTATCTTCAATGTTCCGACGGTTCTTGTTTGTCTCTACGGTTTATCGGTGACGGCGAGGTGGACTGCAATGTTGGGTCTACCATAGGGATGGAAGGCAACGATGAAAGTGACGATTACGTGAAATCATTGAACAGAAGTGAGGATTGTGCTATGTTCTGTAATCGTGAATGTGTAGAGATCTCCCAGCTTAATGATAAACACACGGATTGTTCGGTACCAGATGTACCATTAGATGAGAGAATAGGCCAACTGGCGTCAGTCGACACCTGCAAAAATATATTGAACCATCGCATCTGGGCTCCAAAGTATGTTTACTCTTAATGATAATTACGATTATGTAATTGGTTGTAGATATATGTTCCATCTTCAGAAATGCACATACATTGAGTGCCCAGAGGGATACGTCAAATGCCCTCATACTTACTGTATCCCTCAACATTATGTCATTTACGGAACAGCAGGTTGTCCTACAGGAGATCTACAGAAAATGACAACAAGTGCGCTTTAGACACGTGTACCGGAAACTTTGCCTGTGGGAATAGTACGATGCGTCTTCATCGTGACCTAGTTTGTGACGGACATTCAGATTGTCCTCATCAAGAGGACAAGTTATGGTGTGACCTGAAGTGTTCTCAGCAGTTGCGCTGTATATCGGGGACAGTTACCGTATCGGGTTACAGGATCTCAATATTAACGTTAGATTTGCTGGATATTTATACAACAACCCGCTACATTAATTTATCTGGAGTTGACTTGTCCCGTTCAAGTTTGGAATTTCTGGAACGTTTAACCAACCTCGTAGTAGTTATTTTCTCTAATTTTGGATTCTAGGATTTGAGCATTACTTTATTTACTTCACAACCAACTTACACGTACTGGATCTCAGTTACAACCGGTTGCTCAACCTGGATGTCATGAACAGCTATGACTCTCCAACGCACAGGCTAAATCAGTCAAACGATAACCAACAGTCTAATCTGAATGCACATTTTAAAGTACGATTTCTAATATCCACTCTTTGGACATTATCATATCCACAGACGTCTACTTCAGCAGTTCTCTCAACTATTTGAACATTATCATATCCACATATGTCTACTTTAGCAGGTCTCTCGACTGTTTGAACATTATTATATCCACATATGTCTACTTTAGCAGGTCTCTCGACTGTTTGAACATTATTATATCCACATATGTCTACTTTAGCAGGTCTCTCTACTGTTTGAATATTATCATATCCACAGACGTCTACCTCTGTAGCTCACTCCACTGTTTCTCTCTCTCTCTCTCTCTCTCTCTCTCTCTCTGCGATCAAGACTCAATCAGAGTAGGATTCCAGACTCTCTCATGAAGTCAGATGTCTGTTTTAAGCGAATCGATTGCCTCATATAGTTTCTCTTCCAGGGAGGTGGGGGTGGACTACATTGCTCTTCTTCTGTGAACTGGGGGCAATCATGTAGAACATGCTTTCTAGTCATATTGTCCAGTGTGGGACAGACAGAAAAAAATAAGAAAAAAAGGATGGAAAACGCTGTGTATCAGTGGTCCTGACTTGTTCATTCTCTGGCCGTGTGCGTTTGTCAAACATTGGTAGAATAAGCCACGAGAGAAGATGTTGCACAAAAATAAAACCTCAGAAAAAAAAAATACACAATAGCTTTCATTAGACCGTCTGACAATACGAAAAGGACCATAACAGAATAATGACTCAATGCTTGAGGAGGCAAGGAAGTTATCGCAATGTGTGATCACATTACATATATATAACTCAATACACGAAGGCTACTCGTACATCTACATTGTATACTATCTTATTATGTACCTGATACACCAAATTTACTCGTCTGTCTTGTTTCCATAAAACAATATGTCATAAAGAGCATTGTTTCATGTTAATTTATCTTTGAAGTTCTATAAGGATTAGTAGTTGGCAGGGCTGAGAGATGTGCTTGAGTCATAGATTATATGATATTTCCAGGATAAAGACACCTCCAATCTAAGCTACGAATATTCATCATTATCATTGAGTGGCGTCTCCGCATCGAAGGTTGGATACCTTGGAGCGCTTTCCGCTATGTATCTTGCTTTGATGGTACAGGTTGTCATAGGTTGGCTTTTCCGTCTTTTGATATTACTCGCCAATGTTAGTCTTAATCTGCCTTTGCCTTTCTTGCCTTGTATTTTCGCTTCCAAGATTACATTTAGCAGCTGCTGTATCTTTTAACATGCCACACACATTTCATTTCTTTTGTTTGAATTGTGTTTAGTAGTTCTTTTTTTTTTCAATTTTAGGATTTATAAGACTTTTGGATAATGTGAATCATAAATAACAAACATCAGGTATATGAATTATCATCCAAACAGGACAATACAAATATATAAAACAAGTAGTCAAACAAGGCTGTGTTTTGTCGCCGGATTTGTTTTCACTCACAGCAAACATATTATAAGATCAATAGTAGACACAAAAATGAATTAAAGCCAACGGTGACAACATAAAATAATTTGCGATTTACAGATGACATAGTCTTAATAGCAGAAACAGCGAATACATTACAAAAAACAACAGACATAATAGTAAAAGAAAGCAATAAAAAGATATCAGTCTGAATAGTAAGAAAACATAAACAATGGTCATATCAAAGTAACAATAGAAACAACATAAACATAAACAAGACACATCTGAAACAAGTGTAACGCGTCAAATACTTCGGCACAATAATAACATCAGATGTAAGATTCACCACAGAAATAAAAGGCAGAATAGCTCAGGCCAAAAATAATTTCAGCAAATTAAAAATATCTTATGCAACATATGTACGTCAATAGAATTTAGAAAAGTTCATCATCAACCAATTCTGACCTATGGAAACGATTCATGGACAGTAAACAAACAAACGAAATGACGATTAGATGTCACCGAAATGGGATTTCTTAGAAGAAAGTTGAAAGTTGCCAGGACAGCTAAAAGGACCAAAGAAGACATTCTTAAAAAAGCCAGCAAAGACAGGGAACTTTCAAAAACATCATAAATAAACAATCAATATTTTTCGGGGACATCATGGGGAGAGGAATTTTGTAATACTTGATTACTGGAAAAATTAAAGGAAAGAGAGATCGCGGTCGAGAAAGAGAGAAAATACCGGATAGTTTGGTGTCATGGCATGGACAACAGTCAACAACAAAACTGATTCGATGCACTGCCGATTTAATATTGTGGAATGACATTATCGCCTACGTCAACCAGTATATGATGATAAGACTTCATCGTTTGTTTCCTTGTCCATTAAAGTCTTCCTGCTCCTATATACGTCCATTTTTTCTAAAGCTTCAATTTTCTATTCTGTTGTCTTGTATAATGTCCTTATTTATACATGCATACATATATTCATGCATACGTATATGCACACATACATACATACATACACACGCATTCACATATGTATACACACAAACACATAACAATAAATGCATACACACATACATACATATAAGCATATATGCATACACGCATGCTTATATACATACATGGATGCATACAAACACATACACACATACATACATGCATACATACATACAGTCATACATACATACATAATACATATATAAATACATATATACATACATACATACATACATGCATCAATACACACATGCATACATACATGCATACATACATACATACATATATATATATATATATATATATATATATATATATATATATATATATATATATCTATATGCATACATACATACATACATGCATACATACATACATACATATATATATATATATATATATATATATATATATATATATATATATATATATATATATATATATATATATATATATATAAACATGTGAAAATATATATATATAAACATGTGAAATCAAAGGTGATCTTTCTCTCACCCTAACAGACAAATCCCAGCACGTATTGGAGCCATCACCTCGTGTCTTATTCTAAAAGATGACAATCAATTGTGTGTCTGACGTTACATGTCAGGAACAAGAGAGAGGCACACACGCGCGGGCACGCCTCAACATAATCTCGATGCTTTGTCTCATTAATTTTGTAAACCGAACACTTGCAGCTCGCGCGAACTCTCCACGCGATGTGTTTATTTTCTATGTAGTTAGTTCAATAGTTGGTTTCTATAATTCACCGCCTTATTCAAGCTGCCAGCAGTGCTTTAAAACAAGTCATGTCAACGTGACATTGCAACGGCAATAACAATCGGGAATGGAAGTAATTCATCATTATAATAGAGCTGGTATACTAGCTCGCTGTGTTGTTGCTTACTTGGCTTTGTAACAGCTGCAACTACGGTTGGTTTCATTAATTGATCGTCAAATGTCGTTGTTATGATGACCAGTAAGGATATTGATTGAATGGCGATGTAACAATAACAAGTATATATGCATGGGCACAACATATCATCGTTGTCTTTATATCATACAAAATATCAATGTTTTCATTTTATGTGCATGGGCACACCATATCGTTGTCTTTATATGTGCATGGGTACACCATATCATCGTTGTCATTATATGTGCATGGGCACAAAATATCATCCTTGTCATTATATGTGCACGGGAACAAAATATAATTGTTGTCAGTGTACGTGCATAGGCCCAATATAACATCGTTTTCATTTTATGTGCATACGCCAAATATGTCATTGTTGCCATTATATGTGCATAGGCGCAATATATAATCGTTTTCAATATATGTGCATAGGCGCAATATATCATCGTTTTCATTATATGTGCATAGGCGCAATATATCATCGTTTTCATTATATGTGCATAGGCGCAATATATCATCGTTTTCATTATATGTGCATAGGCCCAATATATCATCGTTTTCATTATATGTGCATAGGCGCAATATATCATCGTTTTCATTATATGTGCATAGGCCCACTATATCATCGTTTTCATTATATGTGCATAGCCACAATATATCATCGTTTTCATTATATGTGCATAGGCCCAATATATCTTCGTTTTCATTATATGTGCATAGGCCCAATATATCTTCGTTTTCATTATATGTGCATAGGCCAAATATATCATCGTTGTCATTATATGTGCATGAGTTCAATATAACTTTGTCGGCATTATATGTGCATGGGCACAACATATCCTTGTTTACATTATATGTGCATGGGCACCAAATATATCGTCGTTGTCATTATATGCCCATGGGCCCAATATAACTTCGTTGGCATTATATGTGCATGGGCATAACATATCGTTGTTTTCATTATATGTGCATGTGCACCAAATATCATCGTTGTCATTATATGTGCACGGGCGCCAAATATCATCGTTGTCATTATATGTGCATGGGCACCAATATCATCGTTGCCTTTATATTGAATAGGCACCAAATATAATAGTTGTCATTATGTGTGCATGAACACCAGCATCATCGTTGCCTTTATATGTGCATGGACACAACATAACATCGTTGCCATTATGTGTGCATGGGCACATCATATCATCGTTGCCTTTATATGTGCATGGGCACCAAATATCATCGTTGTCATTATATTGCATAGGCACTAAATATCATCATTGTCATTATATGTGCATGGATCCAACATATCATCATTGTCATTATATGTGCATGGATCCAACATATCGTTGTTGTCATTATATGTTCATGGGCACACCATATCGTTGTTGTCATTATATGTGCATGGATCCAACATATCGTTGTTGTCATTATATGTGCATTGGCACACCATATCGTTGTTGTCATTATACGTGCATGAGCACCAAATATCATCATTGTCATTATATGTGCATGGCCTTACGTTTTTTTTTTTCGATGCAAAATTTACGTTTATGTCTTTAAATATATAGTTTCCGTTTCAATTTTGTTACTGTAAGACGATTTCGTACGTTTTTTTTTTGCATCCACAAACTATTTGATATTTTAAAATTCGAAGAAAATTAGAAATGTTACATAATTTTTGCTCATGTCTAACTGATCTCAAATAGTGTCCATGTAATAGCATTGATATATGTGGCTGAGCTACATGGCCAACATAACCCACCTCTAATACGTGTGGTCTCGTCATGATTTGTTGTTTGTAGAGTAATTCGGTTGATTGAATCTGTATGATATATTTCTATAGGATATGGTGGCGGGTAACATCATTTAACTAATGTGATACCAGCAGTCTTATTATTAGTAGTACTAATAGCAGTAGTAGTATGGTAGTATTAATTGTAGTAGTAATAATAGTATTAATAGTAGCTTAGTAATAATATTAATGGTAGCAGTGGTAGTACTGGTAGACTGCATACCATGTGCAGTTACCATACAAGGCAAAAGAGGCAGATTAAGACTAACATGTACGAGTAACATTACAAGATGTACAAATCAGTCTATGACAACTTGCACCATCAAAGCAAGAGAGAAAAGCAGAATGACACTCCACTGTAGCCAACCTTCGTTGCGGAGATGGCACTCGATGATGTTGATGAGTTGCCCTTATTCATAATATAATAGATCTCTAAAAATTGTTTCGTTATCTGTGGTGTACCCCTCTGCATCCACGGAGCCCCTCACATTTCTGTAATATGCAACATTCTTCTTCACTGTCACATGTAATGAATAAAGGCATCTCAAAATTGTTAACCATCTCAATGGTATATATATAACATTGTAACACTTCCACATCATTAGTTTCAATGCTCTCTCATTATATCAGGTTTCACTGACCTAATAGTTTTGTTTTCTAATTTACTTTTGCTGAACCAGTCTCTCTGATTGTTCTCATGAAGATTTGTTACTCTTATCTCACATTAATTTACTCGTATCTCCATTTCATTTAATTGTATCTCCAATTAATACTCTTATATCCTTTTCATACCCCATGCTAGTCTTTCACTGAAGCGATATATTCAAGTTGATCTTATGTAAACTTCTCTTTAACTCTTTATACCGGCTTCATATTGAGCTGTATTTATACTATTTATTTTATATAAACAATTTCTCTCTCTCTCACCCTACAATATCCCCTTAATGACTATGCTTATGATATCGTAATATTTATCTCTTTATACTTGTTCTTTACCAAGCATGATTTTACACTTACTTTTTTTATTATGTAGCGCCTATGGGTTATTTTATTTCTCTTTACACCTGTCTCTTACAGAGCAGTGTATTAATTATGGTTATCTTCTTATAAACTTTCCCTTCTCCTAATATATAAATACCTTTGATAAATCAGTATCTACTGTTGCTACTGTATGTTGTACAAGTGTCTCTATAATCATTTAAGCAGTACATCATTTTTCTTACCAATGACATACATTTTGCACTCCTTATTATCTCCCTTGTGAACAGATATAATCTCATTCCTATACTACTTCTAGACTTCTCCCATTCACTATATACTGCAGTGTTCACACTGACTCAATAAGCTTGTGTTCCCAAAGTACGATGCTGATTTTTTTTTTTCCAGTCAAACAAAACAAAGTAATTTCTCCTCACATGTACTTTAACTCTATCCACTTTGAAATATAATAAATAAAAAAAAAATCATCATCATCAAGTACCGGGCCTATTGGCGTAGGTGATCATGTCTCTCCACAATTTTCGATCTCGACAATTGTTTATCATTTCTGTTGTTGACCTTCTGCCAAGCCATTCTCTTAAGCTGTCTATTATTTTTTTCTCTTTGCCTCCCTCTCTCTCTCTTCGTCCCTCAATTTTTCCAGTTATTACAATGTATTCAAGCTTTTCTCTTCTCATTACATGACCAAAAAATGATGATTGTTTCTTCCTAATTGTTGGAAACTAACTCTCTCTTTGCTTTGACCTCTTTCAGAACATCTTCATTACTCTTCTTAGCTGTCCATGGTATTCTCAACATTCTTCTGTAAAAACACATTTCTACATACTCCAGTGATTAAGAAAAAAATAGTCAACAAATATCTCATTTTATCTTAAATGATTCCCATGTCGCATTACATATATTTACTTTACTTACGTTTCAACCTATCTTGTATTGAAGCTGTTTAAACATATATGTATGCTGAACAACGTTAGTCTATACATGATGTCTTAACTTTCATGACAATGTCTCCAATAAATGTTTGTTGCCACAATTATTCTTTAAATACATGTACAACAGTACGTTTTATACATTCATCATCATCATTGAGTCCCGTCTCCGCATTGAGGGTTGGCTACCATTGAATGGATTCCGCTCTATCTCTAGCTTTGTTCTTGCATGTTGTCATTGGCTGATTTGTCCATCTCTTGATGTTACTCCTCCAGTTGGTCTTGGTCTGCCTCTGCCTCTTTTACCTTGTATTTTTGCTTCCAAGATTATTTTAGTAGACTGCTGTGTCTTTTAATATGCCACACAATTCTCATTTGTCTTGCTTGAATGGTGTTTAGTAGTTCTCTTTTCAAATGTAATTGTTTTATTTTCAAACAATTTTCATTGTTTGTTTTCTTTTCCTTCCATCCAATTCTACCTATTCTTCTATATATCCACATTTCAAAGGCTTACATTTTCTGTTCTGTTTTCTTGTCTAATGTTAATGTTTCTTCACCATACAGGAATGTTGTGAAGATATTACATGTTGCTTTTATTAGTTTAAGGTTTGGTGTTATTTTGTTTTCATGTTAGTATATTTTTTCATGGCATTAAAATTACTTTTTTGCCGTTCTACTCTATTGCTTATATCAGGTGTACATTTTCTATCACTGGTTATAGTATATCCAAGATAGCTGTAGTTATAAACTGTCTCCAGATGTATTCCTTCAGTTTTGATATCCACTTGTGGCTTTTGAGTATTTTCATTGTTTGTGATGATAGTTTTAGTGTTTTTTTATATTTATGTCTAATCCATATGTGTTGCTTGTCATGTTTATTTAAAAAAGTAATTGTTGTAGATCTTTAAGATATCGTGCTAGTAATATAGTATCACACGCATATCTTATTGACAACTAGTAAAAGAAATAGGTGGTGCCGAAAACTCCGTTATGTGGACATATGTAAACGGGGCATGAAGACTAAATATAAACCTTACAGCCTGCCACGAGATGTCTGCAGACCGCAAACTTTGGAAACATACTATAAAGCTGCAATTTAAAAAACAAACAGACGGATTCATGGAAAAGAGAATAAAAGGAAAATTTAAAAACATAACATCTCCTAGGGATGCTGAAAATATACGTGTCAAAGGTTACTACTTCTAAATAAACATCTTGCAAAAAAAGATGTCCAGTCAAATCTTTGCTAGAAGAAAAGTGCAAAAAAAAAATATTCGATTGACCAGACAAACATGTCTTATTCATGAAAGCTATTGCAGTAATTCATAGAGAAAACGTTAGACCTAGACAATATAGTTGATACATAGATACATGGAACCAACCTTCTGAAATCACACTTCCCTGACTAACACTTGTTTCCCATGGCAATACAAATAAATAAACACTCCAACAAGCGCTAGGCTCAAGAAAATTCGATACAAATGAAGCTGCTCAGCAAATCAGCATATATCATAAGACACTAACATGTTTGCCAAACTACAGACTCATAATAAATGCTTGCTACCAAACGTCTGTCAAAGCGCCAAAGTTTATATATATATATATATATATATATATATATATATATATATATATATATATATATATATATACACACACATTATACGTGTTTGCACGTATATTATATGTGCACAGTATACGTGTGCGTATACAGATACAAATAAGAGTATCATCATCATGCGCCATACCAGTTGGCGTACTCGATCATGTCCTTCCACAATCATCTATCTACAGTGCATCGTATCAGTTCTTCTGTTGACTGCTTTCCATGCCATGACTCCAAACTATCCGGTAATTTCTCTCTTTGTCGTCCGTGATTGCTGTTTCCTTTTATTTTGCCAGTTGTAACCAAGTATTCCAACGTTCCTCTTCTCATGATATGCCCGAAAAATGTTGATTGTTTCTTTCTGATGTTTTTACGAGGTGCCTTTTTGTGTTGACCTCTTTGAGAACTTCCTGATTGGTCTTTTTAGCTGTCCAGGGAACTTTCAACATTCTTCTGAGAAATGACATCTTTGTGGCCTCTAATCGTCTTTTCATTTGTTTGTTTACTGTCCATGATTCGCTTCCATAGGTCAGAATTGGTTCTATATAGCACCGATGAATTTCTGAAATGCTATTTTGGCCTGAGCTATTCTGCTTTTTATTTCCGTTGCTCATCTTCCATCTGATGTTATTATTCTGTCCAGGTATTTCAGATGTTGCACTTGTTTCAAAAGTGTCCTGTTTTTTGTTTATCCTGCATGCTGGTGTTAATTGTTTCTTCGATATGACCATTATTTCTGTTTTCTTACTATTCAGACTGAGACCTTTCTTGTTGCTTTCTTTTACTATTATGTTTATAATTTCTTGTAGCGCATTCTCTGTCTCTGTTATTAAAACTATGTCATCCGCATATCGCAAATTATTTATGTTGTGACCGTTAACATCAATTCCTTTTCTGTCTACAATTGATCTCATAATATGAGCGTATCATTTTGGTAGGAAATAACAAAAGTTCCAAACTGAAACGTTATCTATCAGTAAAAAAATTAGAATGTCATAGAATGTACTCACTCCTGCCTAACTTTTTTCAGTTCTGAACTTTAAAATTGTCTTTGAATTGTCAACATTATAATAACAAATGTGTTGGCTCTAACTCACTTTTTAAAAAGAAATTCATAACTCAAAACTACGAGTTTGAAGACTAATTTAATAACCATTTGACAACTCCAATGACATTTGTTTTCTGATAATGCCCATGTTCACGGATAAAACCTGAAGGCTGTCAGTCATATTGGTCAAGCTTATCTACACCTCTAGATAGCCCCTACAAGTAATTGTATGGCTTTCTTACAGTATATAGCTTGTTTTTGTAAAAATCAGCCAGTCATATTGATTTTCATTATCTTTGGAGTGGTTAATATTAAACGGTCGCTGCGGCCTTTAGGCACAATTTCTTTACACTTAAATGGGATTGATGCTCCGGTCAATTGGAAATATTACAGGGGAAATTTCGCACCTAGAACCAGATACATAGTCCGAGCCACCGGCGAAAACAACATTCACATCTCCGCGAGAAAAATAAAAATGGTTCTGGTCGAATCTATGGAAACACGTTCCTTGTGAATTCTCCTTAATAGCCGTTGGAATGTAAACTCTCGTCGAAAGTATTATTATATGTTACATGTCATAAAGTAGGCGCTACATTATCACGCGAATATAAAGTCCTTTGAACCACTGGAACTATAGAATCTGCAGTAAAAACAACAAATTGTTTTATTTAATTTTCAAATTCCTCAATTTAAAAATTAGCAATGCTATTTGTTTACATATTCCATTAATAAACCATCGAAGAGGTCCGCGAGCCACAAAAATGGGTATCCCGGCCACAACTGGTCCACGGATCGCTGTTTGCGCTGCATTGCTTCAGACTTGCTAACAAAAATGAAGAACGGAAAGAAACTCATATTGATATAAACCACACACGTAGTGAAGCAAGTGAAGTGATGAAAACAAAATGAGAAAGTCTACTACATAGAAATGTTTGTTTTTTTAACATTTTGCAAGATTCCAGTCCTACTTTGTGCTAACAACGTAATGTTTGAAGACGATGAACCTGATCTCTCAGCTAATGTCCTAACATTGTTTCTTAACTTTTCATCTGTGACATCTTGCAATGTAGACCAACGTACAAAACGATTGTCAGTGATAATAGGCGCTCTTTCAGATTTGAACATTTGAAAATGCATGTTGATATCAGCTGCAATTACACAACCGATGAAAATGCAAATGCGGTAATGTTATGGTTATGGAAGGCCCCGGTATCACAGAAAACGAATTAAAATCCATAATTGCTCAACCGCCCATGCCAGTGGAATCATCCGAATTACTAACTCATCTCCCAAACAAAGAAAGTTAACTGTAGTCCCCATCATAGCAGTCCCAATTTACGCCAAAAGACATAAATCGAAACCGCACAGAAAGTAAACACAGCCAACTTTTCCTTGTCATACAATATCATCATTCATCGTAAACAATTGGAATGTCGAAACATGATCAAAACAGATGAGACACACAGCCCAGGGTGTGCACAGAGCACTTAACTCAGTAGCTCCTGCAACACGCCGGACTTCAAGCCGAAATATGAGGAAACTGCAACATGTAACACTTTTCATACATAGCCTTCAATGGTTCCTGCCAACTATCCACCATATAGACCGGAAGTTCACGTCCTCCTGAAAATGATGATCGTCATATTTTAAAAAAAAATGTATAGCGCTTGATGATGTTAGGACATCGTTTTTTATTCCAAATCCGAACATATAAAACATAGTTGTCGGATTATCCCCGTCTTACATCAAACAACAGACCTTAGATTACAGATTAGCGTACGGCTGGTCTAGACATATTCGATGAGCCATATGATGACGTAGCACACACAATAATGATAGAAGACGCCCATAGATTCCCGATTACTCTAGTGAATGCAGCCGATAACGAAAGAAACACGGTGCAAATTCCCCAAAGAGAAAAGAAAAACGTCGGTTGACTTGACAGAGCAGTCCACATTAATGTGTTGTAACATGTAAATAACTTTCGGCAAACAATTCCAATCAGTGAACAACACTTAATGTTTTGACGTAAAACGCAGATCAACTCTAGACGGTGGAATTTCGCATTCACAACAACTGACCTGTAAAAAAAGGAATATTGCCGTGTGTACGACTCCGTTTCATCGGCTTTCACGTGTTAATGTACACTGTTATACTATGCAACTGGAAATCTAATGTAAAAAATGCACATTCTGCTTCAACAAGAGCATAATTTGACAATTTGATAAGTATTTTTATACGTTTATGATCTTTGATTGTAAGACAAATGGTAATTTAGTGTAATTGTTAATAACATTTAAATAGACTTCCTACATACTCTGCTGGCGCTAGTTTCGTAAGGATATAAAGGGCACCATCCAATATGACGGCAGCACATCACAACCCTTCAACATCGCAGCTGTGTCAAGCAGGGATGTGTTATTGTTCCGACTCTATTTAGAATCGTCTTCGCTGTCATATTAAAACATATATTCCTAACTGCGCATGAAGGATTGTGTCTTCACACAAGATTTCATGTTCGGTTGTTCAATTTGGCAAAGACTAAAGGCAAAGTCCAAAATCAGACATACCACTATTAGAGATATGTTATTTGCTGACGACGCTGCACTTGTCACGCAGTCAGGTAGAACTCCAGCGTTTTTCGCATGCCTGCAGAGACTTCGGTCTAACAATAAGTTTGCAGAAAACTAACATGTTCGGTCAGTACGTCGAAGCAACACCTGCCGTCTCTATCGACAACTATAAATTTGATGTCGTGCTGCAGTATAGCTACCCGGGGTCCATCATCAGCGACAAACTATATTTAGATACATAAATTTACTATATGGCCCTTTTCGTCTTGTCAGACGGTCTAGTGGAGGCTATTGCGTATTTTTTTGAGGTATTGTTTTTGCCGAACAGCTTCTCTCGTGGCTAATTCTACCAATGTTTGACAAACACACGCGGTCACATAATGAACAGGTCAGGCTCGCTGGTCCACAGGGTTTACCATCCTTTTTCGTGAGTCTCTTCTCTTCTAAGTCCTGTCTTAGAACAGTCTCAAATGTTGTTATACCGTTCCTTATACGTGCTCTCCATGATGTGCGATCACTTGCCAGATGTTGCCAGTCGTTTTCACAGATGGAGAAGTCTTTCAGAGATGATTTGCAGATATCTCTATATCGTAGTTTAGGTCTGCCGATTTGTCGTTTTCCATGTTTTAGCTCACCATATAGTATTTGCCTAGGAATGCGTTTTTCTTCCATCCGTTGGACATGCCCCAGCCATCTTAGCCTTCGACTTCTGAGCATCGACATGATTGTTAGGGTCTTAGCACGTTGCAGGACAGTTAAGTTGGTTATTTTGTCCTGCCATTTGATGTGCATTATTTTGCGGAGACATCGCATGTGGAAGACATTTAGTCTTTTTTCCTGGTTTGAGTATGTTGTCCAGGTTTCGGATCCATATAGTAGTGTGCTAAGCACACAAGTTTGATATATTAAGAGTTTAGTCTTTTGAGTTAGTTTCGTGTTGTTCCATGCCCTTTTTGTGAGTTTGCCGAAGGTCGTAGCTGCCTTACCAATTCGACAGTTTATTTCTTCATCAAGAGAGATGGTTTGCGTAACTGTGGATCCAAGATATGTAAATTTCTGTACTGATTCTAGTGGGCAGTCTTTTAGAGTAATAGATATAGGTTTGAAGTCACCTTGATTTAGTATTACTGTCTTCTGAACATTAATTGACAGTGAAAAAAGGTCGCATGCTTTATCCAGGTTGTTGATCAGCGACTGTAGGGTGGCCTCACTATGAGCGACTAGGGCTGCATCGTCAGCAAATAAAAATTCTTTAAGTAGGGCAACATTTGTTTTGGTTTTTGCTCTTAGTCGTGCTAGGTTGAACAGTGAGCCATCTGGTCTAGTGCGAATGTAAATATCTCCTGAGCTGTTTTCGAAGGTGTAATTTAGGAGGGCAGCAAAAAATATACCAAAAAGGGTGGGGGCGAGGACACATCCCTGTTTCACTCCTTTGTTGACTTTGAAATTCTCTGATGGACTCCCATCAAAATGGACTTTGCCATTCATGTCTTCATGGAAGGAAATTATCAGCCTAAGTAATTTAGGAGGGCAGCCTATGCCTTCTAACACCTTGTAGAGACCATCTCTGTTTACTGTGTCGAATGCCTTTGTGAGATCCACAAAGGCAATATAGAGCGGCATATTTTGTTCCCGACATTTTTCCTGCAGTTGTCTAAGAGTGAAGATCATATCTATGGTTGATCTCCCGGGTCTGAAACCGCATTGGGACTCGGGAAGCACCCGTTCTGCAAGTCTATGCAGGCGATTAAGTACGACTCTAGCAAAAGCTTTGCCTGTTGTGCTAAGGAGAGAAATGCCTCTGTAATTATTGCAGTCGCCCCTGTCTCCTTTATTCTTGTACAGCGTTATAATCTTGGCATTTCTCATATCATGAGGTATTTCTCCGTTTCTCCAGCATTTAATTAGCAGTTTGTATAGGTGTGGAAGTAGTACGCTTAGGTTGTCCTTTAGTACATCTGTGGGAATGTTGTCATTTCCTGCAGCTTTTCCTCTTGAGAGGGCATTTATAGCGTCAGCAAGTTCGTTCATAGTAGGCTCAACATCCAGTTCAAACATTGTAGGATATTTGGGTATTGATTGTGCTAGAGCTGTGTTTGCTGGTCTGTCGTCACTGTATAGATTAGAGTAGTGTTCAACCCATCTTTGCATTTGTTGTCCCTTGTCAGTAATAGGTTCTCCAAACTTGGATTTTAGGGGGGCTAATTTTGTTATTTTTGGTCCAAGGGCCTTTTTTATATTGTCATGCATGGTTTTTGAGTCGCCCCTGTCTGAGGCTTTCTGTATTTCAGAGCATAGATTGTTCCAGTATTCGTTTGCGCATCTTCTTGCTTCGCGTTGTAGGGTGGCTTGCGCATGTTTGAGCTGATCTTTGGTGATTTGATTGGGATTATTATTGAAGTTCAGTAGAGCCTTTTTCTTATTAGCTATTAGTGGGTCTAGTCTTGCTGCATTTTCTTCGACCCAGTCGTTCTTTGAGAACCGTTTCTGGCCGTAGGTAGATAGAGCGCAGTTATAGATGTGTGTTCTCAGGGAGCACCAGTTGTCATCCACACTTGATGCATCTTCTACTTCTTCTACCAGTTCATCAAACTTGGATCTAAAAATGTCTTCGGTTGGTGTGGTTTTTGTCGCTGTGATGTTGATCTTGGCTGCTGCAGGCTCTCTTGATTTGTAGATACGACTACTTCTGGCTTTGATCTTACTAATGACTAGAGCGTGGTCTGTGTTGCAGTCTGCACTGTGATATGTTCGTGTTATTCTGATGTTATTTAAAGACTGCCTACGTGTAAGAACTAGGTCTAGTTGGTGCCAGTGACCACTTCTAGCATGACGCCATGTTACTTTATGCTTGTGTTTCACATTAAAGTATGTATTTGTTACACATAGGTGGTTATTTGAGCAGAATTCTAGGAGTCGCTGGCCATTTCCGTTGATTTTTCCAATGCCGTGGTGACCTAGACATGTTGGCCAATATTGCTGATCAGATCCTGTGCGTGCATTGAAATCACCGAGTAAGTATAATAGTTCCTCTTTTGGAAGTGAGTCAATGGTCATTTGCAGTTGTTGGTAGAAGTTGTCTTTCTCTTCGTCTGATGCAGCCAACGTTGGTGCATAGGCACTAATGATATTTATTGATCCACTCTTCGTATGTAGCTGGAGTATCATCAAGCGTTCAGACACTCCTTTTGGCGTGGTTATGGAGTTTATGTGTTTGTTATGTACAGCAAAGCCTACTCCATGTATACGTGGTTTTTCGGGGCTTAGGCCTTGCCAGAAAAAGGTATAGTTTTCTTCCTTTACAGAATAAGGAATAATTATAAATTTACACCGCATTAGTAAAGCTACTACCATCTTCACCCGTCTGTCTAGGCATGTCTGGCAAAACAACAAACTGACAATTAAAAACAGGCCACAGTTTACACTGTCTGCATAATTACTTTAAGATCATCAATCCAAGCATAATGTAAGAATTTTTCTTAACATATTCACCACTTTATTTATACAAGAGCTCTGAACACAACAAATATGAGAGCTTTAATGACATTTTATATGGTGTTTTCATGACTCACTGCAACATGCTGGTTTGTTTTACCCATTTCCAACTCCATTCTTGTCTACAGCATTGATATTATAGCATTGTAATGTGAGCTACGTGGACGCAATATTACATATTCTAATTGATCTAACTAGCACAAATGCGTTATTGTGAAGAAATCGACGGAACCTGGTGATGGTATATTATCAAAGGGTTTACTTTCAACCCGCCATAACAAACATTGTGTTCGTTTGAGAGATATGTGGCGACACCTTCTAGTGACTTCAGTTCTCGTGTCTATTAACACACTATGGCTGTTCTAGCGGTATCTTTCCTGGCTTTGGTAGCAGTTTGTGTATGTGGAGGTAAGTACAAATAGAGTTATTTTTACCACAATTATTATCAATCTGACATCCTATAACAACGATTTTGAGTCAGTTGTAGCGTGATAAGCGCTACAGCAAACACATTTTCTTTTAATCCATTTAGTCATATCCATGTCCGCCATCATCATCATAATCATGAATTAACGTGCATGCTGGCGTTGGTGACCATGTGTTCCCGCAACTTTCGATATCGACAGTTTTTCATAATTTTTTATTGTTGATCTTCTGCCAAGTATTTTCTTAAGGTGTATGCTATTCTTTCTCTTTTCTTCTATCTACCTCTTTGTAATTCTATTTTCCCAGTTGTCACAATATATTCCAGCTTGTCCCTTTTCATTACATGACCAAATATAATTATGTTTGTTGCTTTCCAGCACTGGAAATTAGCTCTCCTTTTGCGTTGGCCTCTTTTAGAATGATTTCATTACTTTTCTTAGCTGCCTATTGTATTCTTAACATTCTTCTGTAAAACCACATCTCTACAGCCTTTCGTAATCTTCTTGTTTGCTGTCCTGTTGTCCGTGACTCACTTTCTTATGTTAATACTGGCTCCCCTTAATATTTAAGAAATATTTTTCTTGTTTCTATTGTCAAAAATGGATATCACAGTATCTTCCTCAATTTCCCAGACTACTTTTGCCTGAGATTAGAAATAGCAACTCAATACTAAACGGATTAAACCCATGAAGAAAATGTGACACAATAACAGCAAGGCAGCAACATTAAAACTACTGAGGACGTATCTTTCCAATAGCAAACATATGGTTGTCAATCAAGGACATTCTCGAAAACAGACTGGAAGAAAATCTATCAGGAAAATTATTTTAACATAAACAATAATTGCGATGCATTACATATCATGTTTTGTAGAATTGAATGAACTGTGTAAAGAAAGTATTGCCAACCATTTTTAGACAAGAAAGACAGAACATTGACAAAGCACACTATTAAAACTGCACTTAAAATAATATTTTCGGTGTTAGCATGTCAACAACACCGCAAGTGTTGCTTAATGTCAAATATATTCATTTTTACACAAAATTGTAAAACTTCTAATGTTTACACTTAAAAATAAAACATGTAATTATTTATAAATGCTGTCACTTTCTAACAAAGGCAAAATTAAGCAGAGTTCACATCATAAAATCACAAACTTAAAAAAAACAATCAAATTATTGCAGAACTATATTCTATATCAAAACTTGTAGAAGTCAATAAGTTTGATGTTAAGCTGCAGTATAGCTACCTGGTGCCGAATGCCAATAATAATCTACAATTATATACAGAAATTAACACCTGCATTGGTAAAGCTGCTAGCACCTTTGTCTGTTTTTCTAGTCGCTATTGCATAACGGCCCCCCCTAACTTGCACAGGCTCCCCAACACATTTACATTATGGGAAACTCTTCATCATCATCATTATCATCATCATCATCATCATCATCATCATTATCATCGAATGCAGTCTCCGTCATTCTGTTCTGTCTCTTTGATGATGCATGTTGTCATAGGCTGACTTGTGTATCTTTTGATGTTACTCGTCCATGTTAGTCTTAGTCTGTCTCTGGCTATTGTACCGTGTATTTTCCCTTCCAAGAATACTTTTACTAGACTGTTGTACTGTATTTTTTTAAGATGCTCCAAAAATCTTGCTATCCGATTTTACATATTATTCTATATATCCACATTTCAAATCTTTAATTTTCTGTTCTGCTTTTCCGTCTAATACCCATGTTTCTGCACCATATAGGAAGTATGTAGTTTTACATTTTCCATCACTAGTTATAGTAATTCCAAGGTAGTTGTAGTTCTGAACTGTCTCCAGGTCTATTCCTTCAACTTTGATATCCACTTGTAGGCTTTGAGTATTTTCTTTCTTTATGATCATAGTCTTAGTTTTGTATTTATATTTATATCTAATCCATATATGTTGCTTGTCATGTTTATTTATTTAAGTAGATGTTGTAAATGTTTAGGATTTTCTGCTAGTAATACTATGTCACCAGCATATCTTATGGACAACTAGGAGATGGCAAAAGAATTAGGTGGCACTGAAAACTCCGTTTTATAGACACATGTAAACGTGGCATAAAAACTGTATATAAATGAAGCGGTCTGGAAATAGAATTCTGCAGATAGCCATTATGTAGAACAAACCGTAACGATGCAACTCAAGCAAGCAGACAGATTTATCGAATTCAGAGAATACGCGAAAAATTACCAAAAAATAACATTTCCTAGTGACGCTGCAACTATCAGAGGTTACTACTGCTAAATGAACATCTTATTTAAAGAAAGGGTTTCCTGTCATATATTTGCTAGAAAAAAGTGCAAAACAAAAATTATGTGATTGAACAAACAAATGTTATTGATAAATGCCTTTCAGAAATTCATGGAGAAAACATTGGGTCTAGACAATGTAGTTGATACATGGACATATGGAACCTTCTGAAATCAGACGTCCTTGATTGAACATTTTGTTCACAAGGATAAAAAAAGAAATAAACGCACCATGAAGGACTAGGTTCGGCAAAAATCGATAAAAAGCATTCCACTTGTATGGAAGTAAAATACGGTTTTCCTATCATTAAATAATTATCTATGCCATACCCTGAAATTAAATAATTATTTATGTCATACCCTGTTCAGTAGACAAAAAAGGAATTGAAGTCAACGGTCACAACATAAATAATTTGCGATATGCGGATGGCACAGTCTTAATAGCAGAGACAGAGAACGAACTACAAAAAATGATATACATAATAGTAGAAGAAATCAACAAAAAAGGTCTCAGTCTGAATAGTAAGAAAACAGAAGTAATGGTTATATCGAAGAAACAATCATAACCATCATGCAGCATAAAAATAAACGAGACAAATCTAAAACAAGTGCAACGTTTCAAATACTTGGGCACAATAATTACATCAGATGGGAGATGCACCACAGAAATAAAAAGCAGAATAGCTCAGACCAAAATAGCATTTCAGAAAATGAAAAATATCGTATGCAAATAATCTATGTCAATACAAATGAGAAAGAGAGTTCATCGGTGCTTTATAGAACAAATTCTGACCTATGGAAGCGAATCATGGACAGTAGACAAACAAATGAAAAGACGGTTAGAGGCCACAGAGATGGGATTTCTCAGAAGAATGTTGAAAGTTCCCTGGACAGCTAAAAAGACCAATTAGGAAGTTCTCAAAGAGGCCAACACAAAAAGGGAGCTCTTAAAAAAAACATCAGAAAGAAGGAATCAACATTTTTCGGGCACATCATGAGAAGAGGAAAGTTGGAATACTTGGTTACAACTGGCAAAATAAAAGGAAAGAGAGACCGCGGACGACAAAGAGAGAAAATACTGGATAGCTTGGTGTCATGGCATGGAAAACAGTCAACAACAGAACTGATACGAAAAGAGTGATTTGCTCTGTTCCAAATGAACGAGCCGGCGCCTAGCAGCACGGTGATTCTTACACTGGCTCTATCTATCTACAAAATGGAACTTTCCTCTAACAACCAAACTGACCTAAGCTGGAATTTCTCTTAAAATGAAATAGAGTTCCACTAGACGATCATGCGCCTAGCGTCGTGGCCGACTCATAAACTGGACTTCTCTCTACCACCTAACTAGAACTTGTCTTTCCCTCTCTCCAGCCCTTTAAGAATCTCGTATTCCATCCAATCTCAGCTCACCTACGTTTTCACTCAGCCAATCAAACCAATCTCCCCATCTTAAGACAACTCACTCTAGAGTTTCTCATCATTCACTTATTGCACGATTTTCGTACAATTTTCACTCAACAATATCAACCACCTCGTGGCATTGTCTCAACTAACGGCGATCCTCAAATCTCACATAGCGTACAATGGTTCTCCCATGTTATTTACCCTATACCCCACTACATCTATTTCCTTACATCCCTACATCTACCTGCTACAAAACGACATACGACCTATGAGCACTGAAAATGAACTCACCTGAACTGTACTTTTTCATACGATATCATCATTCATCGTAAGCCTTCTAAATATAGAAATATCATCCGGGTGAAAAATACGGCACACTTTATGCACATAGCACTAAACTCAGTTGATCCGACAGCAAGCCGGACTTGGAAGTTGAGAAAACTGCAGCAATGAACACTTTTTGAACGCCGTATTGACCTGAAAAAATGTCATGCTTGGATACACTCACTGCGAATCACACTTATAGAAACGTTTCCAGTAATAGTAGTCTGGTGTCTTCTACTCACCTCCATATATACTTTAGAATCCGTCCCTTTGACTATATTTAATATATGTGTCCGCCGTCCCACCAGACCCATGGGTCGACCGCGAAAAGGATGGATCGACGGACTATTAGAAGCACTAGGAAACATAACAACAGCAGAGGCACACAGAAGAGCAAAAGCAGCAGATTATATCTATCATAGGCGCCGAAAGGAAAATGAGGAAGGAAAAAAGAGGAAGAAGTTGTCTTTCGGGGTATTTATTTGCAATCCCGTCGATGCTTGGCCAGGCTCCGGATCACAGGGAAGTGCGTTATTTTCCTCTGTTATTGTATTGCATATAACATGTAGTAGATTAATGCATATATTCTCATGAACGTGCTTGTTGTTTTTTGCTCCATCTGAAGGAAATTTTGGAGAAACGTCGTTCTACTTTTATTTTATTTCTCACCTACGTAAAGCTGTTACCATACCACGTTTCACTCTTTCTTTTATTTTCAACTTTAAACTCATCTGTTGCCTCTGTGTTGTAGATGAATGCATTTCATGTCTAGGGCATTAGAACCAAACAAGAGGTTTTGGTAAATGTCAGTCTACTAACTACACCCCAAGTATATTATTTATTGCAGTAAATAAATACTTAAATAGTTCAACTAATATGCAAATACACGTGTTATTTTTATTTGAGTTATTTGCGGGTCATCATCATTGCACTTCGAACATGTCCATAGGTGCTCAGATTACCTCCTCTGCAAATCCCGTAGTGTCCATCGGCTAACGACTCCAGTTCTATGTTGGTTGATAAGTCTTCTTACACGCCCATAAGTTACTCATTTCTGGATGTGCCCATCTTAACTCCTACTTCCATCATCCAAAGAAGTGACGTGGATCTGTGTTTGTCGAAGCCCTGTGCTCTTCTCACATCTTGGAGGGCATTGATGATGTCCGCCCGATCCATTGGTTTCCCGTCTTCAACAACAGCGCAGCTAGCGAACCTGTCCGCTCTTTCATTTCCCCGTACTCCTGAATGTCCAGGGACATAGACAAAGGTGACCTTACGTATTTTGGATTTCTGCAACGATTCTACTCATTCCTCCATTGTTTTTATCATGCTTATCGAATCACTCAGTATACATGCCTAGGTGTAGTCTTGTGACTCTAACCATTTGAACGCCTCGGCCACTGCCATCGCCTCCATTGTCATGCTACTCGTGGTCATGACGTATGCACCACTGTCTTCATTGACTATTCTACCTGCCGAGCGTGCTGTAAATGCCCATGCACTTCCTTTGTGTCGTCTTACAGATTCGTCTGTCTTCTCATCGGTGTTATCGCAGATGAGACCGTTGACCTCAGCATTAACCATGACCAGGTTCTGTTCCCTACATTTCCTGTCGAGTGTGGCAATACACGAGAAAGATCCCCTTGAATGACGTAGACACCGGTATCCACTCCTTACCAACGATGATATTAGTAAGCCCACAGACCTGTTTGATACGTGAAATACACGTGTCTGTATGGTTATAATTTTGTCAACTCTGTATTGAAGTAGGGAGACGCGATAGCTCAGTGGTTAGTGAACTGGACTACAAAGGACAAGGGGTAGGGTTCGATCCCAACCGACGGCTTCCGGGTTCACCCAGCATTAAATGGGTACCGGATTTTTTCTGGGAAAGTAAAGTAGCACGGGCGTAATACCGACCACATTACCCCAAAAATCATGTGCTGAAGGTCTGTAAAATATAGGGTCACTAACACCATATTTCCCTATACGCCACTTGGCGTGACGGGGGTACTTTACTTTTTTTTTTTTACTATATTGAAGTCTACTTTAATTAAACAAATATTTATTGTTACAGGGATCCAAAGAAGTCAATCAGGAAACTTTCCGCTTCATGGATGCACAACAGAAAAGATGGATGTTTTATTTCTTTATTTCGACAGCTTTGATGTATTACATACGATGGTTGAACAAATGGGATTGACATATTTTTTTGCTGTCAATATTTTACGTTCGTCTGAGGAAATGCCAGATATATGATCACTAGTGTTTATGATGTGTATTCTCTCACTAATCCTACAGTAAACGTCAGCTCTTGGCAGTTCTATGATTTAAGGGAATATTTAGATATTACATCTCCTCAATTGTATTTTGACTATGTTATGCCCATCTTACACGACAAAAGGAAACCATACAAGAAATATCATTACAGTGACAATAATAACCTTCAACATAAAATACAGTTCGTCCAACGTTTGTTTGCTGAGATGGCTGGGTCTAGAGAGAACGCCACCCATGTCGCTGTTATTTTCCTTAATGGTGGAGATTTATCATTAGAAGAGACTACAAGTATCCCCCACATTGTAGACCAGCAGAAACAAGATACAGACATCAATATATTTGTTGTGGTCTTTGAAGTGAAATATGTAAGTCACGTGGTCTACCTTAAGGATACCCTACTTGTTGGATACAACAGCAAAGATTTGTTGGTACACTTTCTTGTAATGGCAATTTGCGACCAGTGTAGTGAAGGATGGTTCCGATTTAGACAAAATGATCAAATATCTTGCTATTTACCGTTGGCTTTTAAATCCGAAATAGATTGGGTATATGGTAATACACAATGTAGCAGTTTAATTAGTTCATTAACAACAATAGAAACTAAAGAGGAAATGAAATTCTTACAGCAAAAATTGTCAATATATCTCAGAGAGTCGGACTACCTCAGATATGACGCTAACAATACATCTCGATTAACTGCACAAGTTGTTATTGGACTGAAAAAGACAACAATGAACATTGCAAAACGATTTCATTGGTATGGAGAGATAACAAATAACTATAGTCCATTGGTGGCTAATCATTGGTTGGTAGGGAAACCATCTGATGATTACAAAAATGGATGTGGAGTGTGGCTATTTGTTTACAACAATATCAGTAATGGCGTCAGTAACATTTCCGGCAATGTAAGTCATGTTGTTGATGGATGGGTTGATGTGAGGTGTCGGGAAGCAATAAGTTTCTTTAGCCTTTGTGAGGTGACTCTTCCACGTAGAGTTGAAGATAAACACATAATGAGAATAAAACCTGCATCGAAAGAAAGTTTTACTCAAGCTCTAACAAAAGGAGATTTTATGATATTTAGGGATAACATCGTGTCTGTCTCTGCCAACATTGCCAACACAGATTTCTTAGGTTTCTTAAGAAAGTCAGAGCAAAAATTATTTTCCCTCTTTGACTGTGGAGAAGACTCACTTGATTCGCAATACATTTCATATGTTTATGTTTGTGACTTTATTGATCACTGCAGCAACAGGCGGGATGAGCTGTTTTGTTTTTACAAATCACAGGATATAAATACATATAATGGTGGCGGTGTTTACTGTTGTGACGATTCGTTTTTACCTGCACGGTGGGTTGGGGATGGTGAAGTTGACTGTAATGTGTGTGGATACAGCCTAGAGAAGGATATCAACGATGAAAGTGAAGTTGTTGTGAATTCATTAAAAGAAGGAGACGGCTGCGATTTCTACTGTGACTCCAAGTGTGTGAGTTTCAAAGAACTTAATAATAACAAAATAGACTGTGACGGTGAAGAGGGACATATAGACGAGACTATAGGGAGACTGGAAACGATGAATTCTTGTTACAACAATCTGGGACATCGATTGTGGTCTCCCAAGTGTGTCTACTTAAAGGATATGTACGGGGTGCTAATGGGTTGTAGAGATATGTCCCATCTTGATAACTGTACGAACTTTGAGTGCCCAGAAGGATACATTAAATGTGTGAACACTTACTGCATCCCTCAACATTATGTCTTTGATGGAACTTTAGACTGTCCTACAGGAGATGACGAGAATAATTACACTCTTAGCTCGTGTACTGGAAACTTTGCTTGTTGGAATAGTAAAATGTGTCTCCATCCTGACCTAGTTTGTGACGGACATCCTCACTGTCCACATCGCGATGACGAAGTGGATTGTCAAGTAAAATGTGTTGACGGATTCCGCTGTATATCAGGGACAGTTATGGTGTCAGATTACAATAACCCTATACCAACATTAAATGTAGACAGTTTTGATATGCGAACGCGTTACCTAGACGTGTCCAATGTTGAACTCAGTGGCACAAGCTTCTCTGGCATGACAAACGTTGTAATAGCTATTTTTGCTCACTGCAATCTCACAAGTAGTAGAATTTATAAAAAACGTTTACCAAATGGCCTGCAGGTATTAGACATGAGCTCTAACCTGTTGCAGACCCTGGATGGTCATGAAATATACGATTCTCCGCTGGATAATGTCCAACTCTTGAATCTGTCACACAATAAAGAGTTTGTTGAAATAAGAAACATACAATTAATTTTCTTACAAACAATCGACCTCTCGCACACGAGTCTGTCACTTCTCAATAAATCTTTTGTTTTAATGTTTCCTGGCTTGAAACATTTAAACTTGAGCTTTACAAAAATCAGGAGCATTAACGGAAATACATTTCATCATAACTTCATATATCAATCGCTAGATTTACGTGGATTATTGATCGCAGACTTTTATGAAGTTTACTTTAGTGGTCTCAGTATCAGTCACGATCTGTTCACTGAAAGTTTTCAGTTGTGTTGTCCACAGATAAGGGGAAAGCTGATCCCATACCACACTTGTCACGCTCCTGATGATGCTATCTCCTCTTGTTTTGATCTGATAGGTATCGATGTTCAGCGTGTTCTTCTCTGGGTGATCGCGGTTCTTGCTGTTCTTGGGAACATGACAGTTATTGGTTATCGTGTAATCTGGGACAGGTCAGATCTCAGAACAGGTTATGTTCTGTTTGTGACAAACTTGGGTATATCTAACTTTATTATGGGAGTCTATCTGTTCATTATTGCTGGAGCGGATTATTACTATCGTGACATTTATGTTTTGTATGACAAGAGCTGGAGAGAAAGTGCTGTATGTAAACTTTCTGGTTTCCTGGCTACTCTCTCTAGGGAAACATCAACATTTTTTGTTTTCCTTATCACATTAGACAGATTTTTGGTACTAAAATTTCCGTTTCGTCAAGTCAACTTTTCTGAAATGAGTAAAGTTATCGTTCTGTCTATGTCTTGGATCATTGGTTTCCTTCTTGCACTGACTCCCATTGTGTTCAGGTTTGAAATATATTCTTCTAACGCAATGTGTCTTGGCTTACCTTTGACAACTAAACGACTTAATGGCTGGGAGTTCTCGTTCGCCGTATTTATTGTTCTTAATTTCTCTCTTTTTCTTATCATTGCTTACGGTCAAAGAGCCAATTTTATTTCCATGTCTGAGAACAGAATGAATCATACTTCGCCCAGAAGAGCTAGCGATCTAACTGTATCTAAACAGCTATTTTTGGTAGCTTTGTCAAATTTTGTTTGTTGGTTTCCAATAGGAATTATGGGATTATTTACTCTTGGCGACCACGTGATCAGCAATGACGCTTACGCCTGGACAACGGTGATCGTTCTCCCTATTAATTCTGCAGCAAACCCACTTCTGTACACGATCCCTGCCATTATGGCTAAATGGGAGCAGTTCAAACAGGGTGATAGCAGAGCCATACAAACATATAATTAGAGTATTTTTTTTGCAAAAGAGAAGTTACTTTTTGAAATAAATGCTATGTAATAATTGTATAATATGCAACTTTTTTCAGTTAATGTGGTTTATTTTTAAAACCGAGTTCACCAAGATAATACGTTTGTAATGCACCAACAATATAATGTAATCTAAATCAGTATCGTGACATGCTCTAAAAATATGTTGCCTCACTTTTATGATCTATAGAGTATTAGAGCAGCAAGTAAGAACATCTCGGCAGGCTACTTGATTGTGATTTGATAGAGAAATGGTAACAAACAAATTTACGATAGGTAAAAAAGATGATAAAAAAATTCTTCTAAAATAACTACAATTTAGTTATAATAATAATAATTATATATATATATATATATATATATATATATATATATATATATATATATATATATATATATATATTTAGAAGTATCTATTATTTTTCATTGGATATTATTTAAGGATAAAATATATTTAAATATACAAAACAGTTTAAGTGTCATTAAGCAGGATGTGTTATTAGAATAGCGTTAGAAAAGAAAAGTTTGTCAAATGCATCCATTCATCGCAGTTGGTAGTTATGCTTGGGTATATGTTTTCCTTGTACTGGCTCTGAAATTAGCTGCTCATTCATTTCATGTCTCGGACTCATTTTCATCTCATCGATTCATCATGTGATTGTCATGACATATATCTTTAGGTCTTTCAAACAGGTCAATTGATTTGCTTGGATCTTACAGCTAGATTTATTGAATGTCCTTTCATTGTATGATAAATAATTAAACATTTGAAATATTATTCCGGATTCCAATATGCATGGATATCGTGTTAGTAAGGTAGAAAAAGAAGTTAATGAAACAAGGAACGCGATTAACTGGACAGTACATGGCAAAAACAATATTCTTCATAAGAAAAAAAACTATTTTAAATTGTGTAAAAGTGTATTTTCTTCGCTGAAAAAAAAGTGTTTTAAAAAGTATTTATATGCGTATTTTCTTCGATGAAAATAATGTTTTAAAATATGTTTGTAAGTGTATACTCTTAAGTTGAAAAATACTTCAATATGTTTATAAGTGTATTTTCTTATATAAAAGAATGTTTTAAAATAAGTTTATAAATGTATTCTCTAAGTTGAAAAAAATGTTTAAAATATGTTTATATGTGTATTTTCTTCATTGAAAAAAATATTTCCAAATTGTATTTATAAGTGTGTTTCCTTTCTTGAAAAAAGATGTTTTAAACTATGTTTATAAGTGTATTTTCTCCGTTGAAAAAGATGTTTTAAACTGTTTATAAGTGTATTTTCTTCGTTGAAAAAGATGTTTTAAACTATGTTTATAAGTGTATTTTCTTCGTTGAAAAAGATGTTTTAAACTATGTTTATAAGTGTATTTTCTTCGTTGAAAAAGATGTTTTAAACTATGTTTATAAGTCTATTTTCTTCGTTGAAAAAGATGTTTTAAACTATGTTTATAAGTCTATTTTCTTCGTTGAAAAAGATGTTTTAAACTATGTTTATAAGTGTATTTTCTTCGTTGAAAAAGATGTTTTAAACTATGTTTATAAGTCTATTTTCTTCGTTGAAAAAGATGTTTTAAACTATGTTTATAAGTCTATTTTCTTCGTTGAAAAAGATGTTTTAAAATGTGTTGATCAATATATTTTCTTTGTTGAATTTTTTTTTTTTTAATTTGTTTATAAGTGTATTTTCTTTTTTATTCTCCCTGTCAATAGGTATAGAGAATTCTGTAGTGCTCCAACAAGGTGTAGACAGTTCCGAAGCTATATCAGTAAATAACATACCCCTTGAATCTGTGAGAAAGTTCACCTATCTCAGTTGTGTGGTCACAATCACTTTTTTTCTTGATTAGGAAATACATTCTGGAATCTGAAAGGCAGCTTCCAAATTTGCTAATTTAACGATCGAGCATGAGCCTGCAACAATTCAACACTCAGAGCTAAGATTCACATTTTTTAAAGTTTTGTTCACTTCTATACAGATCAGAGATTAGGACTACCTATGCAGGGCAGGAGAATAAGTTAAACAGCTTTCATGAATATTGCTTTCGAAAGATTATGAGATTCATATGGCAGGACAAACTCTAATTTCTTACAACGAGCCAAACTCCCATCGATCATGACTACACTTAGGAGTTGTAGACTAAGGTGGCTGGGGAATGTAAAAATAATGGCAAACATTTGTATTCCCAAACAACTATTGTATGGCGAACTAAAAGGATGGATAGAGACCTAAGGGCAAACTATTGATGAGATATAAGGATGTTTACAAGGCTTCCTTGATGGGATATTTTATCGTCGAAAGAAACTGTGAAAGTGTGGCTTCTGACCGAAGAACATGGAGAACAGAAATAAAATAAATAATAAAAAAAAATGGCTCAGCAACTTTAGAGTCAGTGCTGATGTCAAATTCACACTACAGAAGGCGCAAGAGTAAAGAGACAAGACCAGGCACCGCAAAATACATCTTGTTGGTTCTGCAAAGTGATCTGTCCAATATTGGCAGATTCAATCACGAGAGGGAGGTGCCGTTAGGCAAAGCAGCACTTAGTATGAAACATTCATGTTTTACTAAAATACTGACTTACCGTGATTGCTTGGTACAAACCGTCTGTCAAGACGTTAAAGATCGTATATATATATGTATATATATATATATATATATATATATATATATATATATATATATATATATATATATATACATGCGTGTGTGTATACATATAATAATTGTATTTAAATTATACTTACTTTAACCTTACAATTTAGCTTTTTATATGGCACAATTTATGAGATATAACATTAATATGCAAATGCGCGTATTTTGTCTAGTTTGTTTCAGCACATGTCGTGATAGTGTTTAAGGTAAACGACATTATATAGCACATACTGTAGTATATGAAACGTTTGAATTTGTTTTTTTTTAATTTTCGGATGTAGATACTGCCCGGCACAGAACAACGATATATACTTATGTTCACCAACTGATAAATTGTAATTAATCTGTCAAATCAAAATCATTGTAGCATAAGTCGTGTTGTTTTGTAATGAGACAAATTATCGTAATTGAACGTTGCATCGAATGGCAAAAATGAGCAACTTCAGCCCAAAAAGTATTAGGTAAAGACACTGTCGTCTTCATGTAGGTTTCCTGACTCTGATTATCAGAAGAAGAATATATGATTACAATGTGTTTATTCAGAGTCTGAGAGTGACAACTAGTGGGGTAGAGAAGTAGATCATTTTTGTTGAGTCAGAGAGGAGAGTAGTTTCTAATGAAATGAATGTCAGAGGGAAAAAGAAAACTAGGTTTGAGAAGATTGTTGGTTGTTATCGGCGACTCAGACGGATATTGGAAATATTTCCGGACAGTGGTCAATATCGAAAACAGAACATAACATTTAATCCTTTGAAATGTGGATTTATAGAAAATTAGGTAGAATTGGATGGCAAGAAAAGAAAACAAATGATGAAGTTTTAAAACAACTAAAAATGAAAAGAGAACTTCTAACCATAATTCCAACAAGATTAACGAAATTTGTTTGGGGAATGTTAAAAGACACAACATCCTAATAAAAGTAATATTTGAAGGGAAAAAGCACGGTTAAAGAAGCAGAGGCAGACTAAGACTAACATGGACGAGTAACATCAAAATATGAACAATTCAACCAATGGTAATCCGCACCTTCAAAGCAAGAGACAGAGTTGGATGGCGCTCTATGATTGCCAACTTTCGATGCGAGACGGCACTCAATGATGATGATGATGATGATGATGATGATGGTTCAATATCGGAGATATTTCGTTACAGTGGTTCAATATCGGAGATATTTCTGGACAGTGGTTGAATGTCGGAAATATTTCTGGACAGTTGTTCAGTTTAGAGAAATTTCTGGACAGTTGTTCAGTTTAGAGATATTTCTGGACAGTGGTTGAATGTCGCAGATATTTCTGTACAGTTGTTCAGTTTAGATATATTTCTGGACAGTGGTTGAATGTCGCAGTTATTTCTGGACAGTTGTTCAGTTTAGAGATATTTATGGACAGTGGTTGAAAGTTTGAAATATTTCTGGACAGTGGTTGAATGTCGGAGATATTTCTGGAAAGTGGTTGAATGTCTGAGATATTTCTGGACAATTCTTCATTTTAGATATATTTCTGGACAGTGGTTTAATGTCGATGATATTTCTGGACAGTTGTTCAGTTTGGATATATTTCTGGACAGTTGTTCAGTTTAAAGATATTTCTGGACAGTTGTTCAGTTTATATATATTTCTGGACAGTGGTTGAATGTCGGAGATATTTCTGGACAGTGGTTAAATGTCGGATATATTTCTGAACAGCTGTTCAGTTTAGAGATATTTCTGGACACTGGTTCAAAATCATAGGTACTGTAGAATTTTATAGGCAGACATTTTAAAAAAATATATATTTTAATATTATTTTGTATTAATGCAGTTTCTTAATCACTTAATTTGCCACTGTATATATTTATTGTTAATGTGCTATTCACTTTACCTCTGAATGTGTTTTTTTTTTAAATTCACTTATTCGCAATAAAAACATAGAAATCCAAAATATTTGTTTTCATAAATATAGTGTTGGAAGGAGACACGTGTTGATGCCAACTGATAATGTAGTAGAATCTCTGTAATGTTGTTGAACTCATGTCCCTTTGATCCTCCCTACATCCCGCTCTACCTTACATTGCAGATTTATCTAACATTATATTGTTATAATCTAGCCCAGTTGCAGTATGCTTTTTGTAACGTTGTTCGTTCAGGGATACATTGATCACCTTTGTCTTTATTTTTTTCATCCATTCTTTAAACGACACTTTTTTATGTTGACTTTTGTCCCTTGGTTACGATAAATTCTACCAAGATTCCATCAACATAAGGTCAGTTGTTGATAATATAGTGTACTACAAATTATTCTTTCTTGTCAAAAATGAAGTTCTGTGGTGTTCTGCCATGTTTCACAAACGTGTCTACATTTGATTTCAGATCAAGCAAAATTGAGTAGTAAATCCAAGTATCAAATGATATTATGTCCGTATGACAGTAGAAGTACTTCTGTTTCCGATGGTCGCTCGACATCGATGGTAACTAGCACTCATGTTTGAGGAAACATTATCTCTCCCATCGTCAAAACAAAAACAATTTACCAAAAAGCCATGATAACCGTATCATCATTTGTTGATATTTTATTGCCATTTGTTTTGATATCAAATATTGAATGGTGTCATTGTTTATATCTACATCAGCATGGAACAAATACAATGGCGTGATATAAATAATTAATAACAGTCATTTCACCTCGTCGTTTGCAGAATAACAATTATAATCACACCCGTACATATTAAATCGATAAATCAGGTTGTCTTGTGAGGCACGCCAGTTTGGAGACAGACTATTCACACTTACAATGTGTTTTAATGAAACACGAGATACAGAGAAATCGACAGCAGATATGTCCCTAATATTACGGATAAAATAAACAATTAAATGGTTATGATTCCAGTAGACAGAGAGTAAAAGGAAATGAAAAGAAACACAAACAAGAGAAGGAAAAAGAACAGAAATAACAGTTAAGCAATTAAAAGATAAAGATTCACAGGAAATCAACGAAGACCTATTGAACATAGCACCAACTACAAATAATACAACAAAAACCGTACAAGAATGCACACACACTGAACTCAACATAATGAAAGAGGAAATCGAAGAAGCATGTAATCAAATATTCACCAGGAAATTAAACACTAGCGATAGACAAGATACCGATAGAAATTATAGCAGTAGCAGCAGCAAAATTAGTAGCAACAGCAGCATGTGAAACAAAAGTTACATGTCTGTACAGACTATTCAATGAAGGGCGGCACCACAGGAAAGTCCCAAAAAGAACACTGGCAACAGTTAATAATTGTATTATTATGGAAAAAAGAAAAGTATCACGAGAGACTGCAATCCATATAGAGGTATATCGGTTCGCGGCCATGTGGGTTAGATACACGTTCAAAAAAAGGATCAGGCCAATACTAGAACTACGTTAAGCGATTCTCAAATGGGGTTTCCAAAAAAAAAATAATACATTGAAAAAAAAACCTAATAGATGGAGTACTGACGTACTTTTCACACTAAAATAAATTACAACATGCACTCAATAACAAATAAAAATAAACATCAACAAAATATAAATCATGAATTATATGGCCCTTTTCGTCTTGTCAGACGGTCTAGTGGAGGCTATTGCGTATTTTTTTGAGGTATTGTTTTTGCCGAACAGCTTCTCTCGTGGCTAATTCTACCAATGATTGACAAACACACGCGGTCACATAATGAACAGGTCAGGCTCGCTGATCCACAGGGTTTACCATCCTTTTTCATGAGTCTCTTCTCTTCTAAGTCATGTCTTAGCACAGTCTCAAATGTTGTTATACCGTTCCTTATACAAGCTCTCCATGATGTGCGATCACTTGCTTGATGTTGCCAGTCGTTTTCACAGATGGAGAAGTCTTTCAGAGATGATTTGCAGATATCTCTATATCGTAGTTTAGGTCTGCCGATTTGTCTTTTTCCGTGTTTTAGCTCACCATATAGTATTTGCCTAGGAATGCGTTTTTCTTCCATCCGTTGGACATGCCCCAGCCATCTTAGCCTTCGACTTCTGAGCATCGACATGATTGTTAGGGTCTTAGCACGTTGCAGGACAGTTAAGTTGGTTATTTTGTCTTACCATTTGATGTGCATTATTTTGCGGAGACATCACATGTGGAAGACATTTAGTCTTTTTTCCTGGTTTGAGTATGTTGTCCAGGTTTCGGATCCATATAGTAGTGTGCTAAGCACACATGTTTGATATATTAGGAGTTTAGTCTTTCGAGTTAGTTTCGTGTTGTTCCATGCCCTTTTTGTGAGTTTGCCGAAGGTCGTAGCTGCCTTACCAATTCGACAGTTTATTTCTTTATCAAGAGAGATGGTTTGCGTAACTGTGGATCCAAGATATGTAAATTTATGTACTGATTCTAGTGGGCAGTCTTTTAGAGTAATAGATGGAGGTTTGAAGTCACCTTGATTTAGTAAATCATGAATATCGCAAAACAAAAACAGCAAATCAATAAAATGTCTGATCCATCCTCCTGCTTGACATTTAGAATACGTCACACCGCTATTCGCGGTCTGACTCTCTCCCGACTTTCCTCTGCGGATGAAGACAGAACTCGTGGAGATCTGAGTCCCTTACTAGACTCTGCCAGCCCCTTGGACATCAGTCGTTTGCACTGGCCAGGACTACTTGAACTGCCTGTTGATCGTTAGAAGTACTTCGCACTGTTTAGTCTGTGGTTTAGGACAACCCCGGACCCGTTCTTCGTCAGGACGAGACAATAAAACACAGCGAGCATTGATAAAGCATGTCTCAACACCATGGACGTCAACAAGTCAGGACGAGACAATAAAACACAGCTAGCATTGACAAAGCATGTCTCAACACCATGGACGTCAACAAGTCAGGACGAAACAATAAAACACAGCGAGCATTGATAAAGCATGTCTCAACACCATGGACGTCAACAAGTCAGGACGAGACAATAAAACACAGCTAGCATTGATAAAGCATGTCTCAACACCATGGAAGTCAACAAGTTAACGTTTATTACAATAATCAATCCCCTGCAATTTGCAATGTCCATGGCCACTCTCCACGTGGCCTTTCGTTCTGGCTTGATTCTCACACTGACACTACATTCGATGCATGCTATCATTCGCCTCCTCAACATGAGTGAGACCCTCACAATATTACAAAAGTCTCTGCATTTGTGCTAATGAGAGCACTCACAAACAATTCAAAAGTCTATGTTCTAATGATGGTGAGAACACTCACAATAATTCAAAAGTCTCTATTCGTATGATGTTGAGAATATTCACAATAATTCACAAGTCTCTATTCTTAGTAATTCAAAAGTCTCTGTTCTTATGATGTTGAGAACACCATTCCCAATAATTCAAAAGTCTATATTCTTAAGATGGTGAACATACTCACAATTAATTTACCTGTCCTTGCACTGTAAAAGCTACCAGCTTCTTAATCAAGTCCCTTCAATAATATGTCTATTCTACTACGGTGAGAACACTCACAAATAATACACATGTCTCTGCACTGTTAGAAGCTACCCGCTTCGAATTAAAGTCTCTTCAAGACTATTGCTATTCCAGACTTCTCCAGAGACATAATGTTACTTAGCGCCCTACTACATCATACACTGACCTGTTCTGGACGACTGTTTGAATTCCTCTCATCCCCCCTGTTCACGGTAATCGGCTGTATATACACAAGGCCGCCCGCACCGAACCAACGCTCTGAATCGAATGACTCTCCCAACTGTCCTTTCTCGCACTTACCTCTCACCCCTTATTTCCAAAACTCGTGATTCCCGAATAAGTTTACCCCGCAACCATTCCGTGCAATATGCCTCTCTCGACCCCTCTCTTAAGGACTCCTCAGCTTTATCTCCCCTTGACCTCTATTAAATTCCCCTCTCTTCCCTAACCTAGTTACCTCCCCTTTTTCACTATCTCCATACTCCTGTTAGTTATTGACCTACACTTAATAACTCCCTTTTCCATCCTCCTACTTATCACCCATATATTCTACTTTCTTTGGAGCCTCCTCCACAATTTCTTATATGGCCTACCTTCTGTTCTACCAATTGTCCCATCTGTCTCTTGACCTATAACTATCATATCTGTGATAACTTCTATTATCATCTCTCCCTCTATCATAATGTTGTCTATATCTATCATTCCTTTGATCCCTGTTCCTCTCCTTTCTAAAATCATAAACACCAGATTGACTCTCTTGTATCTCGTCTATCTCCTTATAATTTTTTTTCCTTTTGCTCCCTTGTTAATCTTTCTATGTCCGCTGATGTTAATTTCCATAGGCCATCCTTACTTTCTGCCTTTTCTATGTTTTCTGTTTTCTGTGATTCCCTTCTGTGTATCATTTTTATTGTCTTTACCCTATGGGTTCTGTCTAATTTATACTTGTTACTTGGCAACCACGCTCTATGTCGGTCATGTACCTTCCTAACATCTTTAACATTTTGTCCGTACTATCTTTAGTCTGCCATTCTTTGTTCCCTTTTTCTTCCACTACTAATAAACTTCCGTTATTATCTACCTGTTTTCCCCTATACTCTGTGTTTATTTGTTTGACCGTCACTGTCCCCCTATTCTTCGTTCCCTTCTCTATCATTTGTATTGCACTATCTGTGCATTCTTTTATTTCAGTCTGTGTGTACTTTTGTTCTTTTTCATTCTGTCTAACCATGTGATTGTCCGTACCTACTCCGATAATATATCTTTTTATGTCCCTATCCTCTAACTTCGTCTGGGTCTCCCTTGTCCCATGTGTCTTCTTTACTTTTTTTTTATTTCTTAGAACCTAACTTTTCTACTTTATTCATGTCATCTTCATCTGCCGTCAAAAATACTTCATTGTCAGCTATATCCACTGTCTGATCTGCTATTGTGTCCATTGTCCTAATAACTTTATCATTCTGTTTTGTGATCCTGTTATTTACCCGGATACCATAGAACCTACTGTTTATTTTACTATCAGGTCTATCTCTTTTCTCTCTATTGTTTACATCCCTTGGTATCGTCTCTATGTCTTCTTCATGTCTACTTTCTCTCGGTCTAAACACTTCTATCTATATATTGCCCTTTCGAGCCGAAGATGGCACATAATGCAGAACCACAATCTCAAAAACAGAAACCTTGCGTGCTAAAATGGCACATATTGCAGAGATCACTGCTTCTAAAATCTATGGCGCTGTTTCCATAACAATACTTTTCATAATGACAGCTTGTCAAGCCAAAACTCTTCTACCTCTATCTTATTATTTGTTATATTATGTACTTTATTTAGAATTTTATTTACTATTTCGCAATTTTTATACAATATTATCGCCCTATTTTTGTTGCTTGAATTAACTAAGAATTTCCAATACATGATCAGTCCAAATTCTCCAAAATACTCTCTAATCTGTCCTACAGTAATCTCCTTCCTTAATCCCTTTACCACTATCTTACAGCTATTTGTTCTATTGTTCCTCCACTTACATTGATACGCTATGTATCCTTTTTTACACCCATAACATCTCTTAATCTCCTGTATCTTATCTACTACTCTCTGGTTCTGCCCCTGGTATCTCTGTCTCATGTTGTCGCTTCCCAATTTCTTTAGTACCTCACCAATTTTCTGCCTGGTTTCCCACATATACGCTTCCTGGGTCATTCCTTCCACCTTTCCCTTTTATTTCTATTCTACCTACCCTGTTTTCTTGTTACCTTGTTCCTTTCCTTGTAGCCTGGGCTCTATTTCCTACTCTAATCTTCACTCTGTTATTGCTCTTATATCACTTCCCCCACTTGTGCTGATTTCCCACACCAATATTCAATTAATTATCTCGTGTGACCCTATCTCATATCTCTATTCATCACCTGTTTATATTTCCATTAATTTTTGTTCATAATACAATCATTGACAACAAAAATCACACAATGTATCACAATATAACTGTTTACATCAATTTGTTCGTCACCTTCACCCACACACAAAAAAACACCATTTCACTCTTCTCGTATCTCAGCCATGTGTGTCGTCTGTTGTAATCCTATTCGTTCCGTTTTTACGCCCTCTTCCTTTAATTACTATGTCCATATTCTATCGAAAAAATATGGTTGACACACATGACTGTGATAGCTCTCTTTATAAATTTCTCTCCTATTTCAAACGTGTGGCCACACACTTTCCACTCTATACACTTCTCTTTAATATCTCTCTTTTAATAAACCTTACACCCTCCTTTCACTCCCTAATTAATATACAATTTAATTAACTAGTAACACACTTTTGAAGATCCTTTGAATTTTTCTCCCCGCTTTGCTGCCACAGTGTCTCATTTGCCTCTCTGTGACCCAACGTTGGCCACTGCCCAAAAATGTAGCAGGCTTAATAGCCAGCTAATGTAGCCCGATTGTACGGACTCTTTACTGTAAGTCTGTCTTATACTGTGTGCACACTGCGACGTAGTACACACCATATGTCACACCCCATCTAATTTAGGCCGGTCTTTCTCCGCCTGTGGTGCCTCGACTGGTTCTCTGCTTCACTTAAGGAAAGACTTGCTTAAGCCTTGCCCGTACACACCTTACACAGAAGATGTACAGAGACAGCTCGTTGAACTCTAAGTCATCCCCCTGCTTGACCTTTAGAATACGTCACACCGCTATTGGCGGTCTGACTCTCTCCCGACTTTCCTCTGCGGATGTCGACAGAACTCGTGGAGATCTGAGTCCCTTACTAGACTCTGCCAGCCCCTTGGACATCAGTCGTTTGCACTGGCCAGGTCTACTTGAACTGCCTGTTGATCGTTAGAAGTACTTCGCACTGTTTAGTCTGTGGTTTAGGACAACCCCGGACCCGTTCTTCGTCAGGACGAGACAATACAACACAGCGAGCATTGATAAAGCATGTATCAACACCATGGGCGTCAACAAGTCAGGACGAGACAATAAAACACAGCTAGCATTGACAAAGCATGTCTCAACACCATGGAAGTCAACAAGTTAACTGTTAACGTCCATGGCCACTCTCCACGTGGCCTTTCGTTCTGGCTTGATTCTCACACTGACACTACATTTGATGCATGCTATCATTCGCCTCCTCAACATGAGTGAGACCCTCACAATACTACAAAAGTCGTTGCATTTGTGCTAATGAGAGCACTCACAAACAATTCAAAAGTCTCTGTTCTAATGATGGTGAGAACACTCACAACAATTCAAAAGTCTCTATTGTTATGATGTTGAGAATATTCACAATAATTCACAAGTCTCTATTCTTAGTAATTCAAAAGTCTCTGTTCTTATGATGGTGAGAACACCACTCCCAATAATTCAAAAGTCTCTATTCTTAAGATGGTGAACATACTCACAATTAATTTACCTGTCCTTGCACTGTAGAAGCTACCAGCTTCTTAATCAAGTCCCTTCAAGAATATTTCTATTCTACTACGGTGAGAAGACTCACAAATAATAAACATGTCCCTGCACTGTTAGAAGCTACCCGCTTCGAATTAAAGTCTCTTCAAGACTATTGCTATTCTACGACTTCTCCAGAGACATACTGTTACCTAGCGCCCTACTACATCATACACTGACCTGTTCTGGACGACTGTTTGAATTCCTCTCATCCCCCCTGTTCACGGTAATCGGCTGTATATACACAAGGCCGCCCGCACCGAACCAACGCTCTGAATCGAATGACTCTCCCAACTGTCCTCACTTACCTCACACCCCTTATTTCCAAAACTCGTGATTCCCGAATAAGTTCACCCCTTAACCTGTCCGTGCAAAATGCCTCTCTCGATCCCTCTCTTAAGGAGTCATCAGCTTTATCTCCCCTTGACCTCTATTAAATTCCCTTCTCTTCCCTAACCTAGTTACCTCCCCTTTTTCACGGAAAGCAACTAAAACGGAGATGAATGTAAATATCTTGAAGTCTAGGAACAAACGACAAGTCACAGGCAACATCAATAAGCTCAAGATACAACAAAGCTTTTCAAACCATCGGATATCTATCACCAATAGTGTGAATAATAATAACTAATAGAAAACAACTCTAGAGGAAAAAAAATGTGCCTCAACAAAACATACAATATTCCTAATTTGTGCATCCAATGCAAGGCCTAGGCCAAAGAATTAATAGCAAAAATAACCACCATTGAGATTAAATGTGGTAGTCAAATAACAGGAAATAACCTGAGCGATAATATTAGAAATGAAGAACTGAGAAGAAAGCTAGGAATAATTCTCGCCATAGTACGTAAGGAAACAACAGGTAAAATGATCATGTGATAAGGAAGTGATAAGGCATATACATAATGCATATACCAGATCACGTGATAGGCAATAATGGTCGCGTAATCACGTGATAACACATACAGATTAAAACGCACACAATGAGCTTGAAATACACATTGCGGGAACAACAAGCCCATGGGCTTACAATGAAAACAATAGAAGGGATATTAGAAACACTAGGACGCATTACAGCAGCAGAAGCAAACAAAGGAGATCCCAAATTTTATCTCACCTCGACGTTGAAATAAAAATGAGGAAGGACCGAGGAAGAAGAAACATTAACTGTTCATACCAACATTAGAAACAAATGCGTGCTATTAATAACTAAGCGCAGTCGACTCATCTCCATAATTATGGATATCAGTGATAATGACGACTACATAAAGTAACAAGATAGATACACAAAGCAAAAAAGGGTGTGCATTTTTGGTGCGTCCAAGATGACGGTGTTCACCATTATCACCCGTTCTATTTAACGTGTACACAATAACGATCACGGAACAACAGCTGGGTGGGAGGGGAAGAACTAAGATTTTTGCTGATGTTATTCTGGTAAATCGACATAGAATAGACATATACATGCATATGCACACCCATATGGGGACAACCATATATATTTGGAAATGTGCACATAACGCCCACATAACCAGACGAGTAAACACCGAGGTCAGTGTGCATGCGCAAAGTAGAAATAATAATTATCATCATCATATGCCATACCGGTTGGCATAGGTGATCACGTCCCTCCATAAACTTCTATCTACAGTGCATCGTATCAGTTTTGTTGTTGACTGTTTTCCATGCCATGACAACAAGCTATCCAGTATTTTCTCTCTTTGTCGTCCGATCTCTCTTTCCTTTTATTTTGACAGTTGTAACCAAGTATTCCTTTTTTCCTCTTCTCCTGATGAGCACGAAAAATGTTGATTGCTTCTTTCTGATGTTTATTAAGAGCTCCCTTTTTGTGTTGGCCTCTTTGAGAACTTCCTCAATGGGTTTTTTAGCTGTCCAGGGAACTTTCAACATTGTTCTGAGAACTCCCATCTATGTGACGTCTAATCGTCTTTTCATTTGTTTGTCTACTGTCCATGATTAGCTTCCATAGGTCAGAATTGGTTCTATATAGCACCGATGAACTCTCTTTCTCATTTTTATTGACAAAGATTTGTTGCATAAGATATTTTTCATTTTCTGAAATACCGTTTTGGCCTGAGCTATTCTGCTTTTTATTTATGTGGTGCATCTCCCATCTGATGTTATTATTGTGCCCAAGTATTTGAATCGTTGCACTTGTTTCAGATTTGTCTCGTATATTTTGATGTTGCTTGATGGTGATGGTTGTTTCCTCGATATAACCATTACTTCTGTTTTCTTACTATTCAGACTGAGACCTTTCTTGTTGCTTTCTTTTACTATTATGTCTATCATTTCTTATAGTTCGTTCTCTGTCTTTGTTATTAAGACTGTGTCATCCGCATATCGCAAATTATTTATGTTGTGACCGTTGACTTCAATTCAACGAAATAATAGATCAGAAGAATAACAGGTACTCAAAAAGCGGGAAGATTGAGATGTCTGAGAGTGGTGTAAAATAAAAACTTATGAGGGGTAAGTAACACATAAAAAAGGTATAGGAGACTACTGAAGTATCACAGTGTGGACTAGTGGAAGATACCTATTAATAGCATGGCATAGTGGATAGACTGAAGTGCCCAAACATGGGCAGCAGAGAAGGCTATGCGATAGGGAAGGAGCAACTACAGGGAAACTATGTGTACAAGTGCAATACATTCATGCCTCGTTGAGTCAGCGAACCAAACTGGGCTATGAGGCGATTCTCTAAAGCAAACCGGTTGCGGAGCCAGAGTGAGACAAAGACAATGCCAGTGATGCGGATGTCGTCTTTACCCTTGTTGTCTGAGGAATTGAAATGAGAAGACACTTGAGTAACAGTATTATTTTGAACATTTCTAATATGTTCACAAATTTTAACGCCCATCGTCTCCCTGACTCGCCAATAAACGTCGTGTGGCATCGTTCGCATATGATGGCATAAATGATGTTACGGGACACACATGTGAAGCCATGCTTGATCTTGATCTCTTGATATATATTTATATTTGTATTGTTGTTTGTTGTTCCAGCTGAAGGACTATTTGGCAGAAACGTCGACATCTATTTTGTTAATTACCACGTAAAGATGTTATCATACCACTTTTTGTCTTCCGTTTTTAAATTTGTCAGTGTGATCCAACCGTTAGTTACCCAAGAGCCAAACACAACGATGTGAAAGGGGTCGCTAGCAGTTATTGGTTAATGTCCATGTATCTGCACCATATAGGAATGTTGAGAAGATATAACATGTGTCTATACTTAGCTTTAGCCCATTAGTTTTACTGTTAATATTTGTTCATGGATTAAAATTCTTTCTTTTATTTTAGTTATACATTTCCCATCAATGGTTATAGTATGTCCTAAGTAGTTGTGTCTCTGAACTATCTCCAGGTCTATTCCTTCCATTTTGATATTCACCTGAAGGTTTTGAGTATTTAATTTGTTTATGTTCATAGTTTTAGTCTTTTTGATATTCAATCCATGTTCCATATTCAATCATCCTCTATTTAATCCATGTTTTTTCTTGTTGTTTTATTTCATTAAGTAATTGTTGTAGATCTTTAGGATTTTTGACTAGTAAACAGTTTTCCTCAGTGTATAGATTGAACAAGCTTTGAGATAGGATGCATCCCTGTCTTACAGCTATTTACATGTCAATATGTGTAGGGAGATCGAAACACAACGAATATGTGAGCTCTGAAAACAACATATATGATAATGGGAAGTGGGAAGAACACCTCTGGCAACCATGAGTTCACATCCGTCCTTCGGATGAAAGAGATGGCAGTTAAGACGGGCACAGCCAGAAACGAGAAACTTAGTGGGCATGTAAGAATACTAATCAGCCAACACAGGACTAATGTTGTCAGTCGTTGGACACTGTGAGACTTGCTGATGATGGGATCTGAGCACCCATGGACATGTTCGGAGTGCAATGATGATGACCCGCTAATAACACAATAACTCAATAACCATGCAAAAATGGGGACTTCATGTTTTCAACTGGTCATATGTAGAATTAGTTAACAATTGTCAATTTCCAATTGTTTATATCAATGTAGTGTTGCATACAGAAATAAAAACACATTTTATAGAAGCTGTTGATAATAACTGGTCAGTGGTAGGAATTGAGTGTTCATATGAATAACTGACGGAAGTTGAACATAACACAAAGAGTCATTAAATATTTGTAGATGGTTTTACGAAGCGAATTCACATTCTGATGAAGTGAGTTTTTAACGGTTTTCTTGAGCTAAAACTGTACATGTATTGGAAGGCTAATTCATCTCTAATGATTAAAATGAGACAAGCGAAAACAGGAAAATATTTTCGTCACATGTCATTAATTAATTCCTTTACCTTTCACAATAGAGACATCCTATGGTTGCAGCTATATTTTGCTTTGTAGAACATCAGGTTGATAGAACGATATCCACCAGTCTCGTATGATATGTTTTTTGGTTACATTTGTCGAACCAAATTATCCATGAGACTGACAGAATGTTAAATGAAACATTTCTTACGCAATAAATCTATATCAATAGAAGTGAAAAAAGAGTACATAGGTGATATATAGAACCACTTCTGACCTATGTAAGTAAATCATGGAAGTAAACAAACAAAGGAAAAGATGATTAGAGGCCTCATCGATGAGATTTCTTAGAAGAATGTTGAAAGTTCCCTGGACAGCTGGAAAGACCAACGAGGACATTCTCAAAGAGACCAACACAGAAAGGGGGCTCTTAAAAAAAACATCAGAAAGAAACAATCAATACTTTCCATGCAAAACATGAGAAAAGTACAGTTGGAATATTTGGTTACAACTGACAAAATACAGGGACAAATAGATATCATGCATTGATGAACACTTCAGAAAGTGTAATGTTGAAACGAATCATGGACAGTAGACAACAAATGAAAAGACGGTCAGAGGCCACAAAATGGGATTTCTCACAAGAATGTTGAAAGCTCCCTCAGCAGCTAAAATGACCAACGAGAAATTCTCAAAGAGTACAACACAAAAAGAGAGCTCTTAAAAAAAACATAAGTAATAAACAATCAACATTTTTCAAATTCATCTTGAGCAGAACAAAGCTGTAATACTTGGTTCAAACTGGCAAAATACCGGGCATAAGAGATTGTGCTCGACAAATGGAGAAGATACTAGATAGTTTGGTGCCATGACATGTAAAATAGTCAACAACAACATTCATACACAGCACTGTGGATATAAGATTATGACAGGACAAGATCGATTGCTTCAACCGGTATGTCACATAATGATGAAGATGACATTATATATATATATATATAAATGCAAAATATATTTTTTTTTGTTTTCCAATTTCCAACTACATTCTTGTCTACGGCACTGTTATTATTAAATTCTAATGGGCGTGGTGAGTCTGGCTGCTGCAATATTACATATTCTAATCAATCGAACTGACACAAATGCGTTATTGCGAAGAGATGGATGGGACCTGGCGAATGCATATAATCAATGCGTTTACTATCATCCCGCTATAACAAACATTGTGTTAGTTTGAGAGACATGTGGTGACATCTTCCAGTGACTTCAGTTCTCGAGTCTAGTAACACACTATGGCTGTTATAAGGTTATATTTCCTGACTTTAGTAGCAGTTTGCGCATGTGGAGGTAAGCGAAAGTAACGTTATTTTAGCCACAATTATTATCCTTCTGTCATTCTACAACAATGGTCTTGTCTTTGTTATAGCGTGATACACGCACTGGTAAACACATTTTCATTCTATCCATTTTGCCATTCCCAAGTCGGCCATCTTCATCATCAAGTATCATGCCATCTGACATAGGTGATCATGTCTGTCCACTTCTCTCGATCTCAACAGTTATTTATCATTTCAGTTGTTGACCTTCTACCAAACCATTCTCTTAACTGTTTCCGTACTTTTCGAAGTACCATGTGTCATGTCGATTTCGGTCATGTACGTTTAGCCTCACCGTGCGTCACTCTCAATTGTATTAGTGTAAATTGTCATGGAACGATATTGTTTTTAATTCGTTCGTTCGTTCGTTCGCTTTCGTCAGCTTTGACCTCTGACGAAGTCCCACCCACTCAATTTTGTGGGACTGAATTTTGCGTGTAAAGTCTGTTTTATCCCATTACAGGATGCCCCTCGCCATGCAGGCAGATTTTCTCCGACTTCAGAGGTACTAATTTTTGTTAGGGAATTAGTAAAACCCAGGTGTCCTCGCCAGGGTACAAACCCCGGCTGTTGCCGTGGTAAGCCAACCGCCTATCGATTGCGCTAACCAATTGTCTTTTAACCTCCTGTTATTGATGAAATATAAATCCTTCTGTAGTTATCTAAAAATTAATATATGACATGCGAAATGATAGATACAATTAAACAAATAAATTTATATATAACACTTTAGGTGATAGATACAATTAAACATGTAAATTAATATATGACATGCTAAGTGATAGATACAATTAAACATGTAAATTAATATAAAAAATGAAAAATGTTGTCTTTGAAATCTCCACCGCTAAATTGAGAAAACCCTTCCGCACTGAAAGAGTTAAGTTGTCAGGTATTTATTCTTCTTGCTCTAACTCTTCGTCCCTCAATGTTCCCAGTTGTCACAATATACTCCGGCTGTTCCCTTCTCAGTACACAGCCACAGATAATGATTGTTTCCTCCTAATTTTCTTTTCTTTCAGTTTTGTGAAAACATTGCTCTATCCTTTTCTTTCAGCGCCCCCAAAATTAGAATTTGTGTTGTCTGCACATAATCCAACTACTTTCAGTTCTAAACCATTTTCAGTTAGACAGTCAATAAGAAAACTACTTACTATATCAGATGTTTCACCCGGCAATGACTTCAACTCTAATATTTTAACTTTCAGTCCCTTATTGCGATCAAAGTATCTGACAAGCAAAGGAAAAATCTTGATTTCTTTGTGGTTGGAGGCATCTGTCAGTATGGAGATAAATGTTACGTTTTCTAGGTCACATCTCAACTCGTTTAGAGCATGGGTGTGAACACATTCCGAATAATAGCTTCTGTTTTCGTACGTGCACAAGCAAATTTTGGTTCTAAAGTTATCTGAAGCAATTTTGATGTGCAGTCCATAGATCTAAACGTGTGATTGTGCATCACTGTATGATATGCAAAGGCACCTTCTGTAGCAGCTAACTGTTCTTCTTTGTCACCAACCTGTTCAGCTCGAAAAAAATTTGTCAACGACGAGCTTGATGCAGCAGTAGCGACGGCTCTCTTATGCTTATCACTATTTATGTGGCTCTTAATATCACCACGTCCACTATGATTAATAGTAAACCCGGATGAACATATATTACATCTTACAGTGAAGTCTGATGACGATGTAGACTTTTTTATAAAAGGGTATTCCTTTTGTTAATCTTGATTAAAACTACAATTACGCTTCAGTGCCATTTTTTGCGAAAGTGAAAGTGAAAGTTAGTAACACAACGAATATATACGAGATTTAAAACTAGGAGCGCATTCTACTGTTTTGATATTAAACAAAATTGTCTACACAGCAACGGAATAATATTGTTTTTAATTGAAGAAATGTACGCCGTATACCAAAATGGCAAAATTGGTAAACGTTTGTGTCCCAAATTATTTTTTATCAAATCCGGGACAAAAGCTAAAAAATATGCCAAAATCGGGACAAAACCGGTAAGGCAGCTAATCCGGGACAAAGGTTCAAAAAATGTCAAATTCCGGGACTGTCCCGGACAATCCGGGACGAATGGTCACCTTACTTTAAAAAGAGGGATTGCTTACATTAAATCGTATATATGAAGAGTGACAGCATACACTACATGACTTTAAAAAGAGGGATTGCTTACATTAAGTCATATGTTGAGAGTGACATCATACTCTACTTGACTATAAGAAGAGGGACAGTGTTCACTACATGACTGTAAGAAGAAGAGGCAGCGAACACTGTTTGGTTGTAAAAAGAAAACAGCATGCAGTACTTGATGTAGAGAGAACACTTACACAACTGCATATATGAAAAGTGCCGGCGTATACTTCTTGACTATAAGAATAGTGACAACTAAAGAAAGCTGCAACTCAAGCAAGCAGACACATTCATACAAAAAAAGAATACATGGCGAAGAAAAGAAGAAAAAAATACTCTTTCCTAGATGCATAATCCATAGTCAATTATGACAGTTGGAGGCTACTTCAGCCAAATGAACACAACATTAAAAAAAATACCCTATCACGTTTTTGATAGAAAAGGGGAAAAAAATGAACCATCAGAAAAACAAATCTTATTCATAAATGCCTTTCAGAAATTCACGGAGCTAGCATTCAAGATAGACAAAAAAAGAGTAACAAACAGCAAATATGTACCTAATAAAGGATGTCGTGGACCTTAAAATGGGTATGATTACACTCTGAAAGCCTAAAAGAAAGTGAAGATACACAAACAAAGAAAAGAAAAAAATAAAACAACAGACACTAACATTTAACAATTAAAAGATCAAGAATCAAGGAAACCACTAGAATAACTATCAGAGGGAATTAACGAAATTCGCTAACAAAGTAATCACAATAGAAGAAAAGCGAAGCAGTTTAAGAAAAAAAGTTATTACCATTGCGACAACAGTAAGTGGAGCGAACCCATGCATGGGTGTTTTTGGATGTGCATTGTGGTAATATATACAGACGGATGCGTGCATGAATATATGGTTATGTACGCATGTACATAAAAATCGGTTATGTGTTTGGGCAAATCTATTGGGTATGATCAACCTTAGTTGCACATATACGCAGATTTATGTTTTCCCTTTGTTGCGTAAAAAAATGGTCCGTGTGAATACTCTTATTGGGAATCACACTGATATAAACATGTCCAGTAATAGTAGAGTCTGGGATCTTCAACCCACTTCCACATATTTTTAGAACCCTTCTAATTTGCTGTATTTCACACCTTTGTCCGCGGCCTTATCAATTATAATCCAGTCGACGTCGGATCAAGCTCCGGACCAAAGGGAAATGACATATTCCTTTTTTTGATAATGTAGCATATTTTCGGTATGTGCATAGATGCATGTGTACAAGCATATGTATACAGAAACGTAGTTCTGCTTTTTTTTCAATCTGTTACCATACCCGTTTTCGCCCTTTTAATTATCCGCTTTAAACCCAGTTGATGTCTCTGTATTATAGATGTATGTATTTAATGTCTAGGACATTAGAGCCAAACAAGAATTCGTGGTAACTAATAATTTATTAACCTCCCCCCCCAAGTATATTATTTATTGTAAGAAATAAGTAACAGACCTAGTTCTACTAATAAGTAAACAAACTTGTATATATATATATATATATATATATATATATATATGGTTATACTTCAGTTATCGCTATATTCAAGTCTACTTTAATTAACCAACTATTTATTGTTGCAGGGAACGATAGAAGAGACTCAGGAAACTTTCCACTTCATGGATGTACAACAGAAGAGGTGGACATTGTATTTCTTTACTCCGACAGTTTCCACTTCGATGACATAAATAATTACAGTGATCAAAAAACAGTGGCATTACATTTTGCTAACGGATTGGTAGGTGCAACAACGGCAATGACAGGAATGCTGATCGCTGATGTTTATGATTCGTATTCTGTCAGCAATCCTGCAGTAAACGTCAGCTCTTGGCAGTTTTATGATTTAAGCACATATGCTATATATTCAGTTGAAGATTTGTTTAGCTTCTTTTTTAAAGATATGTCTAATAATAGAGATGAACCATATAAAAAATATCATTACAGTGCCAATAATAACCTTACACATAAAATACAATTTGTCCAGCGTTTATTTGTTGAGATGGCTGGCTCTAGAAAGAAGGCCACCCATGTCGCTGTTATTTTCCTCAATGGTGGAGATTTATCATTTGAAGAGACGAGAAGTATTCCCCACATTGTAGACCAGCAGAAACAAGATACAGACATCAAGATATTTGTTGTGGTCTTTGATGTCAAATATGTAAGTCACGTGGTCTACCTTAGGGATACCCTACTTGTTGGATACAACAGCAAACATTTAATTGGGCAAATTCTTGTAATGGCAATTTGCGACCAGTGTAGTGAAGGCTGGTTCAGATTTAGACAAACTGAACAAATGTCTTGCTATTTGCTAGCAGTTTCAGAATACGAACAAAACTGGGAGTATGGTAAGCTAGAATGTGACTCTAAATTCAGTTCATTAACAACAATAGAAACTAAAGAGGAAATGCAATTCTTACAGAACAAAATGTCAACATATCTCAGAGGTTCCAACTACCTCAGATATGACACTAAAAATACATCTCGATTAACTGCACAAATTGTTATTGGACTCAAAAGAACTACATTCGACATCATTGCAACACGTTTTCATTGGTATGGAGAGATACATAAATGTAGTACATTGGTGGTTAATCATTGGTTGCTAGGGAAACCATCTGCTGATTATAACAATAGATGTGGAGTGTGGTTATTTATTTACAACACTATCGGTAATGGCGTCAGTAACATTTCTGGTAACGACAATCATGTTATTGATGGATGGGTTGATGTGAGGTGTCGAGACAAAATAAGTTTATTTAGCCTTTGTGAGGTGACTCTTCCGCGTAGAATTGAAGACAAACACATAATGAGAATAAAACCTGCATCGAACGAAAGTTTTACTCAAGCTCTAACAAAAGGAGATTTTATGATATTTAGGGATAACATCGTGTCTGTCTCGGCCAACATTGCCAACAAAGATTTCTTAGGTTTCTTGAGAAAGTCAGAGCAAGAATTATTTCCCCTATTTGACTGTGGAGAAGACTCGCTCTATTCGCAATACATTTCCTATGTTTTTGTCTGTGACTTTATTGATCACTGCAGCAATAGGCGGGATGAATTGTTTTGTTTTTATAAATTGCAGGATCCAGATACACTATATGGTGTTTACTGTTGTGATGATTCGTATTTACCCTATTTGTGGGTAGGGGATGGTGAAGTTGACTGTAATGTGTGTGGATATGGCCTAGAGAAGGATATCAACGACGAAAGTGAAGTAGTCGTGAATTTATTTAAGAAAGGAGACGGTTGCGACTTCTATTGTGACTTCAAGTGCGTGAGCCTTCAAGACCTTAATAATAACATAACCGACTGTAACGGTATAGAAGGACATATAGACGAGACTATAGGGAAACTGGAAACGGTGGATTCTTGTTACAACAGTCTGGGCCATCGGCTGTGGTCTCCCAAGTGTGTTTACTTAAAATATGTTAACTGGGTGTTACTGGGTTGTAGAGATTTGTCCCATCTTGATAATTGTACTGACTTTGAGTGCCCAGCCGGTTACGTTAAATGTGTGAACACTTACTGCATCCCTCAACATTATGTCTTTGATGAAATTGTAGACTGTCCTACAGGAGATGACGAGAATAATTACACTCTGAGCTCGTGTACAGGAAACTTTGCTTGTTGGAATAGTAAAATATGTATCCATCCTGATAATGTTTGTGACGGACATCATGACTGTCCACATCGCGATGATGAAGTGGACTGTAAAGTAAAATGTGTTGAAGGATTCCGCTGTATATCGGGAACAGTTACCGTGTCAGATTACAATAAACTTGAACCAGCATTCAATGCAGACAGTTTTGATATGAGAACGCGTTACCTCGACTTGTCCCAGGTCAACCTTAGTTACGCCAACTTCTATGGCATGAAAAACGTTGTAATATTTAGTTTCTCTCACTGCAATCTCACAAGGCTATTTATGGATGCGTATAATGCATTCTTACCAAATGGCTTGCAGTTATTGGACATGAGCTATAATCGATTGCAGTTCCTGAATGGTTATCAGATATACGATTCTCCGCTGGATAATGTCCGACTCTTGAATCTGTCACACAACAAAGAGTTTGTTGAAATAAAGAACATGAAATTAATGTTGTTAGAAACAATCGACCTGTCCCACACGAGTCTGTCACTTCTCAATAAATCTTTTGTTTTAATGTTTCCTGGCTTGAAACATTTAAACTTGAGCTTTACAAAAATCAGGAGCATTAACGGATATACATTTCCTCATAACATCATATATCAGTCACTAGATTTACGTGGGTTATTGATCGCAGACTTTTATGAAGATTACTTTAGTGGTCTCAGTATCAGTCACGATCTGTTCACTGACAGTTTTCAATTGTGCTGTCCACAGATAAGGGGAAAGCTGATCCCATACCACACTTGTCACGCTCCTGATGACGCTATCTCCTCTTGTTTTGATCTGATAGGTATCGATGTTCAGCGTGTTCTTCTCTGGGTAGTAGCGGTTCTTGCTGTTCTTGGGAACATGACAGTTATTGGTTATCGTGTAATCTGGGACAGGTCAGTTCTCAGAACAGGTTATGGTCTGTTTGTGACAAACTTGGGTATATCTGACTTTATTATGGGAGTCTATCTGTTCATTATTGCTGGGGCGGATTATTACTATCGTGGCATTTATGTTTTGTATGACGAGAGCTGGAGAGAAAGTGATGTATGTAAACTTGCTGGCTTCATGGCTACACTCTCTTGTGAAGCGTCAACATTTTTTGTTTTCCTTATTACTTTGGACAGATTTCTGATTCTGAAGTTTCCCTTTGGTCAAGTAAAGTTTTCCAAATGAGTAAAATTAGTGTTCTGTCTTTGTCTTGGATCATTGCTTTCCTTCTGGCCCTGACTCCCATTGTGTTCAGGTTTGAAATATACTATTTTAACGCAATGTGTCTTGGCTTACCTTTGACAACTAAACGACTTAATGGCTGGGAGTTCTCGCTCGCCGTATTTATCGTCCTTAATATATCTCTTGTTCTTATCATTGCTTACGGTCAAAGAGCAATTTTTCGTGCCATGTCTGAGAACAGAATGAATCAGACTTCGACCAGAAGAGCTAACGATCTAACTGTAGCTAAGCAGCTGCTTCTGGTAGCTTTGTCCAATTTTGTCTGTTGGTTTCCTATAGGAATCATGGGATTATTGACTCTTGTTGACTATGTGATCAGCAATGACGCTTATTCCTGGACAACGGTTATCGTTCTCCCTATTAACTCTGCAGCAAACCCACTTCTGTACACGATCCCTGCCATTATAGCAAAATTGGAGAAGGTTTAACTCGGAGACAGCAGAGCCATGAAAACATCTACTTAGAGTATGTCTGCAGTAGAAACAAAGTTAATATTTGAAATAATTGTAAAGTAACAGTTTTATAATATATGATTTACTTCAATTAATATTGTTGTGGTTTGACAAAGACAGTACTTTCGTTATGCATCAACTGCATCAATTTACTGTAATCTAAATCAATATCATGATATACTGTGATCAAAATATTTTGCTGTACTTTTAAGATCTATAACAGCAAACACGATTTTTTTTTTAATGCTAAGTGGTTGTTCTTTGGTAGAGTAATCTTAAGAACGCAATGTGTAGCTAACAAGAAAGTAAAGAAAACGTTCCAAAACATATATATAATATGCAACGAAAGATACACATTTTCATTAAATATACAAGACATTGTAAGTGTCATTAATTATGGCGTGTCATTAGTATAACGTTGCAAAGAATCGTTTGTTGATATGCAGCCATTCATGGCAGTTGGTAGTTATACCTGGTTATATGTTTTTCTTGTACTGCCTCTGAAATCAGCTACACATTCATTTCATGCCCCGACATCATTCTCATCTTATCGCTTAATGTGAATTATATTATACTTCATGACACTCTTCTTCAAGTTGTATTTTCCATTTATATTAATTTGTTAGGATCTTATAACAAGATTTATTTGAATGCCATTTCCTTCTATGATGAATCATGACACATTTGAATAATTATTCCACATTCCAAAATGTATGTATATGGTGTTAGAAAGATTGATCGAGAAGTCACAGAAGGAAAAATATCAAAAGCTAGACAGTAGATGGAATCGCCGTCAGAGGGAGGAGGAAAGTGAGGTCTGAGAAGATTGTTGGTTGTTATCGGCGACTAAGACGGATGTTAGAGATATTTCTGGACAGTGGTTTAACATCGGAGATATTTGTGCACAATGGTTGAATATCGGAGATATTTTATTTTTTACATTGGTTCAATATCGGAGATATTTCTACACAGTGGTCAATATTGGAGATATTTCTACACAGTGGTCAATATTGGAGATATTTCTACACAGTGGTCAATATCGGAGATATTTCTACACAGTGGTCAATATCGGAGATATTTCTACACAGTGGTCAATATCGGAGATATTTCTACACAGTGGTCAATATCGGATATATTTCTACACAGTGGTCAATATCAGAGATATTTCTACACAGTGGTCAATATCGGATATATTTCTACACAGTGGTCAATATCGGAGATATTTGTGTACAGTGGATCAATAGCGGAGATATTTCTACACGGTGGTCAATATCGGAGATATTTCTACACAGTGGTCAATATCGGATATATTTCTACACAGTGGTCAATATCAGATATATTTCTACACGGTGGTCAATATCGGATATATTTCTACACAGTGGTCAATATCGGAGATATGTGTGTACAGTGGATCAATAGCGGAGATATTTCTGTACATCATCATCATCATCGTGTGCCCTCTCCGCAACGAAAGTTGGCTACCAAGGATCGCCATTCTACACTGTTTCTTGCTTTGAAGGTGCAGGCTGACATAGATTGACTTGTCCATCTCTTGATGTTGCTCGTCCATGTTAGTCTTGGTCTGCCTCTGCCTCTTTTGCCTTGTATTTTTCCTTCCAATATTACTTTTAGTAGGCTGTTGTGTCTTTTAACATGCCCCAAAAATTTAATTTGTCTTGTCTTAATTGTGTTCAGCAGTTCTCTTTTTATTTTCAATTGTTTTAAAACTTCATCGTTTGTTATCTTTTGTTTCCATCCAATTCTACCTATTCTTCTATAAATCCACACTTCAAAGGCTTCAATTTTCTGTTCTGTTTTCTTGTCTAATGTCCATGTTTCTGCACCATACAGGAATATTGAGAAGATGTAACATTTTGCCATTCTTAGTTTCAGCCCTGCTGATATTTGTTTTGTTGTTAGTATATTTGTCATGGCATTAAAATTACTTTTTGCCATACCTATTCTTTTGTTTATTTCAGTTGTGCATTTTCCATCATTGGTTATAGTATGTCCTAGGTAGTTGTAACTCTGGACTGTCTCCAGATGTATTCCCTCAACTGTGATATTTAATTGTAGATCTTGAGAATTTTCTTTGTTTATGATCATAGTTTTAGTCTTTTTGATAATCATTTCTAGTCCATATTTTTTGCTTGTTGTGTTTATCATATTACGTAATTGTTGTAGGTCTTTAGGATTTTCTGCTAGTAGAACAGTATCATCAGCATATCACAGGTTATTGATTATCTTTCCATTAATGTTTAGGCCTAGTATCTCTGAGATGTTTTTAAAGATTTGCTCAGTGGATAGATTGAACAAGCCTGGTGATAGGATGCATCCTTGTCTTACTCCTCTTTTTATGTCCATGGGTGTAGAGTTCACCTTGTTATATCTTATTATTGCTGTTTGCTCCCAGTACAAATTACATATTAGTCGTATGTCTGCGTCGTCTAGGTTTATATCCTTTAGGCAGTCTATAAGTTGGTTATGGTGTATTCTATCGAAAGCTTTGGTGTAGTCTATAAAGCAGGCATTTATTGGTTTGTTTACTTCTGTGTACTTTGTGCTGAATATGGCTTCTTTTGTTCCACTGTTTTTCTTGAATCCAAATTGTTGCTCCTCTAATTCAGTATTGATTTTATTCTGAATCCTTCCCTGTATAACTTTTAGTAAAATGTGTGTTACCTGGCTCATTAGGCTTATTGTTCTGAAGTCACTGCATTTAACTGCACCATTCATTCTTTTTAGGCAATGCAATGAAAGTTGATGTTTTTAGATCGTTTGGTATGTATCCTGTATGGTATATGTCATTGTATATGTCTGTGATCACTTCGACGCCAAACTCTTCTAGAGCCTGTATCATCTCTATCTGTATATTGTCAGGCCCTGCTGCTTTTCCCTTTTTCATAGTTTTTATGGCTTTTTCTACTTCGGATTTCAGGATTTTATAGTTGTATGTACATTTTATGTCTGGCTTTTTGTTCCTTTCGTCATGAAATAATTCTGTTATATATGCTTGCCATCTATCTATTATATCTTTGTTGTCTGATAGCATTCTTCCCGCTTTGTTTGTTATACTTCCGATTCCTGCAGCTTTTTTGTCTTTATTCGTCATTCTCTTTATTTCTGTGTGCATCTCTCTTAGGTTTTCTTTACTTTCCATAGATTTCTAGACATCTTTGGTTGAGCCAGTCTTCTTTTGCCTTTTTGTACATTCTCCGTATTTCATTGTCTATATCCTTGTATCTGGCAGTGTTTTTCGCTTGTCTTCTTTCTTCCATTTTTTCTAATATTGTGGTTATCCATTTTTTATTTTTGTTACTTTCCTTTTTGGGCAACTTTCCTTTTTTTATCCATTTTTTATTTTTGTTACTTTCCTTTTTGCAGGATTCTTGCATGCTGTTTTTAAGTATTGCCATTTTGTTGTGACTTTTTCTTCAGGATTTTCTCTTCTGTACTGCTCAATCCCCTCTTCTAGTAGCTTCTGATATGTGTTCTTTACTTGTACAGTATAAGTTTCTTGGACATCTTTCTGGTTTAACGCTGTTATATATATTGGTGTTGCTGCATTAGGTTTTTGGTTGTTTCTCTTTAATTTGATTTTCATTTTTATCATTACAGGATTGTGGTCTGAATTTATATCTGATCCTGGGTAGGTTTTGGCTTTCTTGACGCTGTTCCTGAATCTGTCTTTTATCATTATGTAATCTTTTTGATTTCTGTACAGTGGTTCAATATTGGATATATTTGTGTACAGTGGTTCAATATTGGAGATTTTTCTGCACAGTGGTGCAATATTGAAGATATTTATGTACAGTGGTTCAATATCGGGGATATTTCTGTACAGTGGTTCAATATCGGGGATATTTCTGTACAGTGGTTCAATATTGGAGATTTTTCTGCCCAGTGGTGCAATATTGAAGATATTTATGTACAGTGGTTCAATATCGGGGATATTTCTGTACAGTGGTTCAATATCGGATATATGTGTGTACAGTGGTTCAATATTGGAGATATTTATGTACAGTGGTTCAATATCGGGGATATTTCTGTACAGTGGTTCAATATTGGAGATTTTTCTGCACAGTGGTGCAATATTGAAGATATTTATGTACAGTGGTTCAATATCGGGGATATTTCTGTACAGTGGTTCAATATCGGATATATTTGTGTACAGTGGTTCAATATCGGATATATTTGTGTACAGTGGTTCAATATCGGATATATTTGTGTACAGTGGTTCAATATCGGATATATTTGTGTACAGTGGTTCAATATCGGAGATATTTCAAACATGAAGGACAGCTTACAGAAGCATTTTAAATAAGAACAGGCGTAAGGCAGGCATTCCTTCTGTCTCCATTTCACTTTCTACTGGCCATATATTGGATTATGAAAATAACACGAAACCACAGAAATGGAATACAGTGGTCACTGACCAAACAACTTGATGATTTAGACTTTGCTGATAACATAGCTCTCCAATCACACAGCCATCAACATATGCAGGATAAAATGAGCATACTTGATGAGAGATCACAACAGCTAGGTCTGAAGATTAATATAGATAAGACCAACATTATGAGAATTAATGTAGGTGGCAATAAGCAAATAAAACTATGAGAAATACCTATTTTAGCTGTATACTCGTACATATATCTGGGCAGTAATATAGATAAAGAGGGAGGAACAGAAAATGATACCAAAATAAGGATATCAAAAGCAAGCGGAGCTGTCATTGCAGTGGGAAACATATAGAAATCCTAGGAAATTAGGTTAAATACAAAAATATACATTTTCAACTCAAATGTTAAGGTGGTCCTATTATATGGCTGTGAAACATGGAGTACAACAAAATTGACAATCACGAAGATACAGACTTTCATTAATGGATGCTTACACAGTATAAAAGGATGGAAATGGCAGGGCAACATCACTAACTTAGAATTATGGAAATGTACCAGTCAAATACCAATGGATAAAGAGATACAGCGAAGACGATGACGCTAGATAGACACACTACGGAAGCCAACTGAGAGTATTACACAGCAGGCCCTTTTTTGGAATCCCCAGGGGAAAAGACAAAGAGGAAGACCAAGGAATTCTTGGAGAAGACAGATAGAAGCAGAGATGTAGAGGATGGGGAAGACATGGAATGATCTTAAAAGAATTGCAAAAACAGAACGACTTGGAAAGTGTTAGTTGAAGACCTATGCTCCACTGGGAGCTAAAAAGGGAGAAGAAAGAAGAAGATTCAATAGCGGAGATATTTGTGTACCGTGTTTTAATATTGGATATATTTGTTTACAGGTTCAATAATTGGTTCAATTTCGGAGATATTTCTGGACATTGGCTCAATAATGGAAATATTTCTGTACAGTGGTTCAATATTGGAGATATTTCTGTACAGTGGTTCAATATTGGAGATATTTCTGTACAGTGGTTTAATATTGGAGATATTTATGTACAGTGGTTCAATATTGGAGATATTTCTGGGGAGTGGTTTACTATCGCAGCGTAGAATGTTATAGACACTTTTTAAACATTTATATTTTAATTAAATGATTTTGTATTACTTGTTGTTTTTTAATCACTTAATTTGTCACATTTGCTATTAATTGGTAATGTGTTATTCACTTTTCCTCCGATTTTTTTTGGTATTATAAATTCAATCATTCTCATTAAAAAACAGAGAAACATAATCGTGTCTTTGTTTTGATAAATGTAGTGGTGAAATGAGACAAGTGTGCGATCTTTGTAGATCTGAACAGACAATGTTGTAGAATCTATGTTATGTTGTTCATTCATCTGCCATGAATCTGATATTTGTCCCTAAAGAGCCATCTCCCTATATCTCGCTCTCCCTTTATTTGTATCTTTATCTGACGTTCTATGGTCATATTCTGAGCTTAGTTCCAATATAATCGTTGTAGCCATCTCTTTTAGACATTACCTTTGATTGTCGTCGTCATTTCTTGTGTCATGCTTTCTTTCTATGACACTTTTTAGTCTTCAATTTTGTCTCTTTGTTCCATGAATTGTATGTCATTTACACAAAGTCAGTTATTGATTGTAACAAACTATTCTCATTTGTCAAAAAGGAGGTTCTATGATGTTATGACATGTTTATGTAAACGTTTATACAATACATTTCAGGACAAAAAAATTTAAGTAGAATTTCTAATTTCCACATTCTGATTCCCTGTACAATTATTATTCCTACAATTGATATTAAACATAATCTCAACTCTCGAGATAACAATATCATTATATGACTCAGCGACGTTCGGAATCTAAAGTCTGTTTTGTGAAGTAACCGTAAGGCTATAGAAAATAGATGTTACTCTTCTGTCTTTGGTTGTGTATGGGTAAAACCGTTGGTGTCGTAAGAGTTAACATGTGAATGACCGAGAAGTTAAGATGTGAAGTTCAGTTTAAAGTCATTTCTTGATGGTATGTTCATGTCGTCACGTCACCAAACTCGTTGAGGGAAGAAAAATCCTGGATTAGATTAGCTCCCATTGTGAAGCCGAACAAGTAGGATAGTTTTAGGAGCCAGTGGTGGATGGTGCTAAACACTCCAAAGTATGGTGACAGCTTTACAAGTAAGGAACACGACACAATACTGATGTTTCGGCATGTGGCCTTCTTCAGAATACAAGGACAACGACAACACACGATGAAGCACAATAATATATAACTACATGCTAGATGATCGAGTGGAAGACGAGGAATGTAGGATGTTGAAACAAGAAAGGAGAAAGAAGGAGAGAAATGAATACTACATGAGGAAAGATAGGATGAGCGTCAAGATATATAAAATAGAAAAGTAGAAAAATGTATCATAAAATGCATTTAGCTCCAACTGCAAGTCTGTCCTCCGTGATAGCGCACATCAGAATAACTTGGAGCGGTAGGTTGTGTCTAGAAAGTAACACGTGATGGGAACACACGAGTATAGAAGGATAAAAGACTAGCGTCGCTGGAAAAACAATCTGAGGGGGAGGGGGAGGAAAGGGGGGGGGATATATGCGAGCCAAGTAGATAAAACATTAAATTAGCCAGCGATAGATTAAAATAGAAGAGTTGTTACACCCCAGGCAGTATCAAATGACTTAAAAGTTCTGTTAGAGATAACTAGTTAGACACTGATCGATAACCGTTTTAGATTATATATTTTCACTCCGGAGTGTGTATGCTGTGTATTGTAATTGCAGGCTCTTGAAGTATTGAATTATGATGTTGTTCTTGGACCCTTAAACATGTTAGATGGCTGGATAATTTTGTACCAGAGTCTAGAAACAATTTGACGGAGTTACTATTGATGCGATGCCCACAATAGTTGTCTTTTTCTGTAACGTTACAATCGAAGTTAGGAAGTTGTATTCTGTCTGGTGAGATCACGGCCATTCTATCAACAGACAGAAGCGTTGATAAACAAGCGCATAACGAGGTCCATACAGTCTGTACACGCCCTACAGGGTATTAACACTACAATCATTAAGTTTCATTGATTGACTGTAAGATATATTAGCACACAATGCTGGCAGTAGTCGTTGACTTTGAAGTAGACGAGCCTAAAATTATGGGGAAATTACTGAATTGGACATACAATAAAGACTGGCAAGTGGAAAACAATCGAACGTACTCTAAAAGTTGAACATATCAAGGGAGAATATACAGCGACTGTAAATAAAACAGTCGTATGCTCTCACACAACGGTCCAGTGAAAACTAAATTGTCAAACAGACAGTCTCAGCAAGGGATGTCGGTACCGTCTTTTGTTGTTTACTAAGAACGTCAGTCGCTTACTGCTAACGCGCTAGTTTGGAGATTAAGTGAAGAAAGATTCAAAGAAGTCTTGGAACTCACCAGTCGAGTTAATAAAGCCTGAGTACCTGATAACAAAATAAAGTCTGTATACCCCCTGACCTTCACTTATCTGAGGATGTAAAATCGTCATCAGTAACTATTTGAAGTTTGTCCCACTCTGCCATCATAATAGTGACCGCTATCTACTCATCCATGACACAATTTCACACTGCCGTGAATTACGCCTCAACATCTATTTCCACTTCCGACCTCCATGTACAACCCCTCCCCACTCTCCTTTAGATGACGAATTCCCCGCGTTTCCAGGCCGCTACACCTGATGTGACCCCTGCCTGTGGCGTCTCCTATCTGTGCTTAAATCCTCACTCAGGTGTGAAAGCGTGAAAGTCAAAGACGAAGAGCGTTAGTCCACTCACGTCACACCATTATCAGTATCACAATCCAGGTTAATTATAATTGCACTCTCCTAGGACATATTTCAAGGGACATAATATTAGATTACGTGACAATATGGAAAACTTATCTACATTCCGAGTTTAAATCAAAATGAAGACACAATTACAGATAAACGTATTATGAAAGTGAGCCTTTGTGCTATTTGAGGGCATCAATATTGCACTTCGAACATGTCCAAAGGTGCTCGGTTTTCGTCCCAGTGTCCAGCAACTGACGACTACATTTTTGTGTGTGTTGATAATTCTTCTAAAACGTCAATAAGTTTCTCGACTCTGGCTGTGCCCATCTTAACTCCCATTCCTGTCATCCGAAGGAGTGTAGTGGACTCAATGTTGTTGAAGTCCTATAACTTACCCACATCTCGGATTGTTACAGTATCATCACCCTTAAGGTCAGATCTCGACTTGACGAATGACCAACAACAAGATCTTCAGAACATTGTAAAGTGTAATTCATACCTTTTTATTAATACTCACAATATATTATCTATGTACTGTCTCATAGCTGGACTGACTTCGTCTAAATACTGAATCTATGATCTACTCTACTCTACTATACTGACCGTTCTGCCCTAACTATGAACTACCCTACCTTGACCATTCTCCTGCTCAGCCGATGATGTCGAATCTCTCTTTCTTGACCGTTGAATGTCTCCCACGATTATATATCCTCCTATTTGCTATCCCAAGCTTCCTCATTCAGCCACTTAAATTCTGCCACTCTATCTTTCCGTTGTCTCCTAGTTACTACACCATACGTCATCTCTTTCACCCTTCTAGAAATGCCCAGACAGCACCATCTTGAACCAATGTAACTATGTTATATTTCTCTGCTTGCACACCTTTTACAATTTTCTGGTTCACTACTAAATTACTATTACAGTAGGGCATTGATGATGCCCACTCGATCCATTGATTGCCGGTCCTCAGCGACAGCACAGCTAGTCAACCTGTCCGATCTTTCATTTCCCAGTTCTCCCGCATGTTCTGGGACGTAGACAAAGGTGACACTACCAATTTTTGAGATTTATGCAGTGACACTACCCATTGTTCACGTACAGAGACCGCCGTCCCTGCTATCAAGCTCATCTAATCACTTACGTACAGAAGTGGGTGTAGTCTTGTGACTCTAAAAAATTAATGCCCTGGCAACTGCCCCCACCTTCATTGTCATGCTATTCGTTGTCTTAACGTATTGACCGCTGTTTTCTATGACTGTTCTACCTGCTGCGCGTGCTGTAAATGACCGTGTATTCCCTTGGTGTTGTATTCCGGATCCGTCTGTATAGATGACTACATCTTTCTCATCTGTGTTATCTCAGATGAAACCGTTGGCCTCCGCATTACGTTTACGACTGAGCTCTGTTCATTACATTTCCTGTCGAGTGTGACAATGCATGTGCCCCTGAATGACGTATGCACCGGTATCCACTCTTCTCCAGTGTTGATGTTGTTACGCCCACAGACCTGTTTGATGACATCTTCTGTTCGGTCCACGTTTAATTTGCCTCTTTTTAGCCTGCCACCCTTCCCTGTGTTGAGCTCATGATGCAATTGATGATCTTTGTCTGTACTTATCTTCAGGTATGCTCGGTCGTCCAGATCTTGATCCTGTCACCCATGGTTGGAACGTAACGAAGATACCTCACTGCTACACAGGGAGCGTCCCTCGTGGCCCTCAAGATAATGTGCGTATCTTCATTATGTTTTTACTCCAGCCTTTCAATTGCGAGGGCCAGTAATTGGAATAGAATGTTAAATATCCTGTGCTCGATGTTGGCAGCTGTCATGACCTTCAAGACGACTAATCCTTTGCAGGATTTTGTTATTACAACGTCGACGTGGTCCAGAAAACACAGGCTGCGATCAAGCTAAGTAGGACCTTTGTACCTGACACCAGGAAGAGATGCGATCGAGTTCGTTTTGCATTGTGGAAGCTATTTCCCGCCCGTCTCTTTCTTGTCGTTATTCCAGAACTTCATCAGCAAAAGTCACATGTCTTCCTCCCCCATGTTGTTCCGTGATCGTTATTGTGTACCGGTTATATTGAATTAGTGACAATGGCAAGCCTTGTGGCAAATGGATGTTGGTTCGGACGAACAGCTTCCACATCTGAGTATCACCTTCCTCTGAAACAGTGCTGTAGCGATAGATCTAATGAGGAAGGGGTGCACCGCCAGTTTGAGGAGCATAAGCATGAGGTATTCAAGTGGTACTATGTTGTATGCATCCTCCAGATCTACAGCAGCAGCACATGTCTCCTCTCGTCTGTGGAAACCTTCGAAGATGTTATAGGCGAAGACTGCCGCATTGAACCATGTCTCTTTGTTATATCTATTAACCTCCGAGTGCGTGTGGTAATGTCATAGGCGAAGAATGCCGCATTGAGCCATGTCTGTCTGTTATATCTATTAACCTCCGAGTGTGTGTGGTAATGTCATAGGCGAAGACTGCCGCATTGAGCCATGTCTCTTTGTTATATTTATTAACCTCCAAGTGTGTGTGGTAATGTAATAAGCAAAGACTGCCGCATTGAGCCATGTCTCTTTGTTATATATATAAGCTCAGAGTGTGTGTGGTAATGCGCAAATCTGTAGGTGACTAGTGAGTATTCCGTTAAATATTTTCTCTAGTTGTTTGTCCGCAGTGTTGTGTATTGTGATGATTCTATAGGTCAGTTCTGAGAGTTGTCCTGTTGTGTCTTCGGAAGCGATAGTAAGTGTCTGCGTTGCCACTCTTCCTTAATCTGGCCACTCTTAATGGTGGCATTAAACTCTGTAGGCGGTTCTTCCAAGTCGTCGTCAGCTAAATCGTTTATAGCGTCGTACCTAACACTATCTGGACAAGGAGTAGTGGTGTGTGACCTTTTCAATGTTGTTCAGTGATTTTTGTTGTAATTGTGAGATCTTCTCCCAGAACTACATCCTCACACAGTTCTGAGAGTGACCTTCGTATCCTCATTTTTACAGAGACTAATTTATTTTAGTTCCGTCTGCTCAATTTAGAGGGTAAGCAGAGCCTTCCGTTTGCTCTCCTCAGATTTGTGCCATATCTGGCCTGAGCTCTGGAAGTCTGGTTTATCTTTGTATCGTGTGTCCCATTCATGATCTGGTGACAGAATGTGGCAAACGATTTTTCTGTGCAAATTTTTTTTGCAAAATTCATCCAACTTGGTAACCTTAGCCGGCTTAGCACATAGTTTAAAGTGCATTATTTTATGGTCGACCTCATTCTTCCTTCAGATGCCCCGTGCATTATTTTATGGTCGACCTCATTCTTCCTTCAGATGCCCCGTGCATTATTTTATGGTCGACCTCATTCTTCCTTCAGATGCCCCGTGCATTATTTTATGGTCGACCTCATTCTTCCTTCAGATGCCCCGTGCATTATTTTATGGTCGACCTCATTCTTCCTTCAGATGCCCCAAGAGCTCAGGTTGTGTTCTTTCATTTTTCTGATTTTCTACCATGTCTTGGCCGATTGTCTCTTGTTCTGCCAAGCTTCCTCTATTTCTACGTTCCACCATGTTGGCTGCGTCTATCTCTCCTGCCTCCTGTGAGAGACGCCCTGTTTCTTATGTCTCATTTTGCTATTGACGCCCTGGTCTGGTTTCCCATAGTAGTATGCGTTGATCGTGCTTCTCTGGCTTCTATGTTTGCCTTAGGATGACACATGGATAGTGATTACTTCCGTAAAATCCAGTACACTCCACCTTCGGTGCGAGAGTTGAAGACACCAGTGCCAAGTCTATGACACTATCAGAGTCACCTGTTCGAGTAGCCATTCTGATTAGCATCCATCATTCAAGCACACAAAATCAGCCTATACCAATGCGATTTCTCTAGGCTTTCTGCGTGCTTGTTGGTTATATATTACGAAATATGACGCTTATGTAACATGAACATTGTCTATCCTCTGGGACTCAAACAATTGTGAAAAACAAGAATGTAGATAAATTGGTGATTTTATTTTACAATTAAAGTCGAAAGCACAAAATGTTCTAACCGTGATTATTAGATACCAACTTGCAATCAAATAGAAACTAGACAAAAACATAAAACCGTTCTGTGTTCTAACTTTTACCGTAGAAGTAGTTTAGCAAATGCAAACACAAAATATCATCTTCATCCCAACGTTGCGCTACCAATGCCAGACCCGGACCCTAGAAAACACTAATACAGGACAAACAGAAAAATAACCTCTACTGAGATTAAATCTGTTAGACGAGACAGGAAACAGTCTGAGAGATAAGATCAGATATGAAGAACTGAGATAAAAACTAAGAATAGCCCTCGCCAAATAAAAAAGTATATAAAGAAATAACATATACAATGGTTTGGCCATATGACAAGGCAGAAAGATTACAACAACACAACACAAAGAGCCTTCAGCATATTTTGTGACAATACGAGACCCAATAGTCTACCACGAAAAAAGATGGATGGGTGGAATATTAGAAGCACTAGGAAATATAGTAGCAGAGGCGAACAGAAGATTAAAGGACCGCTCATTATATCTCCCCTCGACGCTGGAAGTGACGAAGGAATGATGCAGAAGAAGAACAAAAACAACAACAAATAAATGTCATAAAGAACATTTTGTACAATACCATCACGCCAGTGAAATTAAAATTAATGAGGATATGTATATTCAATACAAACATGTGGTTGTGAATCATTGACAATCTCGCTAACAACATACAAGAGTATTGATTAAATTTGAAGCAAAATGCAACATAAAAATCAGACAGACGCCTTGGGTAATGAAAAGAGCAATAATGAAGACATAACACATTTAAATATTTCAAAGAACTGGCTTATAAACACCATTATACATAGAAAATTAAAATAATATAGTCACGTCAAAAAAACGTAGCTGGCTAGAAAGAATAATAATATATGTCATGGTCTTGTGCGCCGCATCAGGGGCAGACCTAGAAGAAGGTAGTTTAAAGATATCAAGGTCACCTTGAAGATGACAACAAAAGAAGTGAGAGACCTTGGTGGATATATAGATTAGTTTCGACCGGCTGTGGTGAATGCAACGTTCTGCAAAGAACAAACGACATACAATTGTGTTGACAGTAAATGATCTTGTGTTGCTGATGTTCATTCGAAATCGATGGTAACTATGCACTCATGTTTCCGGAAACATTATCTCTCCCATCGTCACAACAGAAACACAATATATCATAATGTCATGCTAATCATATATTCATTTGTTGATATTTTATTGCCGTTTGTTCTGAAATATTAAATGCTGTCATTGTTTATATCTACATCAGCATGGATCGAATACAACGGCTTGATATGAATAATTGATAACATTCTTTTCACCTCGTCGTTGGTTGATAACAATAAGAATCAGGCCCGTCCATATTGAATCGATATATCAGGGTGTGTTGTGAGGCAAGGCAGATGGGAGACGGTCATTTGGTCTAGTGTTCTGGCAACGTTAAGTGAAGGCACGCTGTGTGTTATGTGATCATAGTGCCTAGTCACGTGGCCATACCATTTTATATGTTTTTCTATCCCAGCTTTTTTCTCAGTTCGTCGTTTATGAGCTTATCTATCAGGCTGTTTCCTCTAACACATTCCTTCTTAGTAGAGCTTATTTTTCGTATTGTTCTATGGTTCAGGACTGGCATTGGCAGCATAACGTTGGAATGTGTGTCTGTTTTGCCTCTAGAGCAATTTCTGTGTTGTGACATTATTGGTGATAGCTGTCCAATTATTTGACAAGCTTTGTTGTGTTGTGAATATATTTCTGTTGTTTGTGAATTGTTGTTTGTCTATAGACTACATAGGCGTTTAATTTTCTCTGCTTGTTTTAGTTGTCTGGCATTTAATTATGTTGATGTTCTATTTCTCTTTTGCGATATTCATGCCATCTATTTCGTTGCTGCTGATTTTCATGTTTTATTTTGTTCCTATGGTGTTGAGTTTATTTAAATGTTCTTGGAGGTCTTCTATTTTTCTATGAATTAGTGCCTGGTCATGTGCAAATAGAAACCTATTGATATCCGATATCTGTTGGGTTGGCCAACTTGCATATATTGTACATGTATGTAATAAACACTAGGGGGAATAGTACGCAAACTATCTTACACATGCTCTAACTTTGAAGTGGTCTGTGTAATCTGCTGCTGTTCGGACGGTGGAGCTGCTGTTAATGTAAAGACGTTTAATTAGATTGGTTAGATGTTGGCTTACTCCGTATGTTGTTAGTATCTCACATAGTTTTTTTTTTCTATTTTTAATCGGTCAAATGATTTTTCCTGGTTAATGAACGCTATGTACACATTTTGATTGTTTTATGTCGTCTGTTATGCCAGCTGTTTTAAGGTGGTGAAATGTCAGTACATCATCTGTTTTATTAGGGAGGGGGCAACATTTGAGAATCGCTTGACTGTAGTTCTATTTTTGGTCTCAACCTTTTTTCCACAATTTCGGCGTATAAATTTCCTACATGGCTTAAAAGCGATATACCTCAATATTGATTGCAGTTACTCTTGCTATCTTTCTTTTCCCATATTTGTACGATGATTTCCTGTTGCCAGATTTCCGGGTTTTTTGTTGTTGTCATGCTGCAAAAAATATATTGTGCAGCCGTGCCACCTCTGTTTCTCATGCTCCTGCTATTATTTCTACTTGTTTATTATCTATTTCCGGTGCTTTATCTCTTGTTGTATATTTGCTTAAATCTTCTATTTCCTCTTCTTTAATGTTGTGTTTAGTGTTTGTGCATTCTTGCGTGTGTCTTCTTTGTGTTAATAGTAGTTGAAGCTATGTTCAAAAGAACTTTGAAAGAGTTGATCCATCTCTATTGCCTATGTTGGTTATTTGATATGCGATGTCCGTCTTTGTCATTAATGATCGCATAGGGATTGTGGCTTTCTTTTTTCGCTCTTGTTGCTTTAATTGCTTTGTAAAAATCTCTAGTGGCTGTCTTGAAGTCCCTGATCATCTATTGCCTGAATTATGTCCTTCTGTTTTGCTAAGCACAGAAGGAAATGAAAGAGCAACATGGCAACATTCCTAAAACTGAATTGTTGAAAAGTTTGAAATAAAAACAATTAAGTGGACAAAGAGGTGAAACAAAAATGATGAACTGGATAGGGTACAAACTGAGAAAGTTTACTGAGAGTTTTACACATAAGTAACGTTTTGTAAAGGAGGGGAGAAACGACATGGGAACAGCCTAAGTAAACGTGAAGAAAAATACAGCTTGAAATAAGAGTAAAGTTGGTGAATTCATACAGCGATCTGGAGAGATTGGACCGAACCAGGCTGCTTGCAAAGTGTTATGCTGATACCCTCAATTACACACGGATTGCTGAAGTCGGATGTGTTTACCCGAAAGGCACAAATGTCATAGTTTTACTTAAAACACAACACGACGTAGACACGCCCATATAACGTCACCTTAAGTGCGGATGACGAAAAGATGTATTCCTTTAGTCGTCGGTCGAACGCAAGCAAGCAACTAAACACGGAGTAGAAGAGGCCGGAGTGGTGAATAATAATAAGACAAAACATGAGAAAATGAGTAGAAGAAGAAGAAACAAAAGAAAAAAAATAAATAAAAATGTATCCCCTTAATTTAACAGCTATAATGGAAGCTAGAGGTAGTATGTTGTGTATTTATAAAATTGAAGGTTTATTGTGGAATGAGTTTCATTCTTCACTTTTGACCAATAATGTTTTTAAGTAACAGAGAATTAACAAATGCAAAATACTCTTCATTGTTTGATATTATTTTTTGGCTTATTCATTTGGTGTTTAGGTATGATGTCAGGAGTGTCATATCGACAGCAGATAGAATGCCACAGTGACCTTCAGTTAATTGTATAGATGACATGCACGCAGGTCATGTAGACCCAGACAACGGCAGAACAAAGTTTGCCCTCAATTATTCATCAGATTATTATGAGCCGTGATATGTCAAATACCGATCAATAAAGCTGATCTCTCTGTGACTTTCAACATAATCTCGGAATTATTGGCAGAAGAAAATGGCAGCAGATTTCCAATGTGATATTGTGGTCCACGTCCACCACCATGGCACTGAAACTCTACGGGGTATCCGAATCACTAACACAAGCAGCCTTCCTTAGAGGGACCAAGATCCTAGTCTAATTGAGCCATGATCGCAACAAAAGAAGAAATGTGTCATTGACAGTACATGTGGTGGAAAATGTAGCATGAATGGTGTATACGATTAATCATTATCATCGTCATCACTCGGTTTTGACTATTATTTTATTGAAACTTGAATAACACAGTTTTTCCTTTATTTACGTTTTTTACCAACATTTCAAGTTTTGTATCGTTAATATTTCATATTTTATTTTGCATTCATGTCAATTCATATCATATATGTATATCACATATCATATATTTTGGAACTTTGTTAACCACAGACGGAAGATGTACAAAAGAAGTAAGATGCAGAATGGCTCAGTCAAAAGCAGCTTTCCAAAAAAACGAGGAAGATATTATGCAATCCATTTTTGACAATAGAAACAAGAAAAAAGATTTCTTAAATGTTAAGTAGAGCCAGTCTTGACATATGGATGCGAATCATGGACAATATGACAACAGGCAAGAAAATAACTGGAAATCTGTAGAAATGTGGTTTTATAGAAGAATGTTGAGAATACCATGGACAACTAAGAAGTGTAATAAAAACGTTATGAAAGAGGCCATAGCAAAAGAGTGCTAATTTCCAATATTAGGAAGAAAACAATCATTATTTTTTGGTCATGTAATGAGAATAGAACAGCTGGAATATATTGTAACAACTGGGAAAATTGAGGGACGAAAAGACAGAGCAAATAGAAAAAAATAACAGATAGGTTAAGAGAATGGCTTGGCAGAAGGTCATCAAAAGAAATGATAAATAGCTGTCGAGATCGAAAGTTGTGGAGAGATATGATCACCTACGGCAGCAGGCCCGGAGTTTAATGATGATGATGATGATATCATATATATATAATGTAATGTATGTATATATATGTGTGCATATATATATATATATATATATATATATATATATATATATATATATATATAACGCACATATAATTTGATAATATTTACACATTTTTCAGGAATGATTATTTTTTTTTTTGCTTTACTTATTGTAAGTTGGTGCTGCAGAGCCTTTGATGTCCTCTGCCCATCTTACTCTTGGTCTGCATCTTGCTCTTCTCATCTTTTAATATATGTTTTGTATGGTAAGGAATCGCATTGTATTCGTTCTAGATGGGCGAACCTGATTTGTTATTTATGTGTATAGTTTTGTTCACTTCCTACTTATTCACATATATTTAACGTTTATTGATTATTTTATAGCTTGGTATTCTATAGCAATGTTTAATGTCTTATTGTGTCTTCCTTTTGATATAACTTGTGTTTTGTCCTAATTTTAATGTAATTGAAGCCAAGGGTGATTTCGGGGTAGAAATAATAACAAAAATATTCAATGATATCTACAATAGCGGATGTATACCAGATGACCTGCTAAAATCAATATGCATAGACCTACCAAAGAAACCTGGTGCGATTGAATGCGATGCCCATCGGACAATAAGCCTTTTGAGTCAAATGACTAAGATATTACTGAGAATCATCATGCGAAGAGTGCGAAACAAAATCAGTCCAGAAATCAGTGATGAACAGTGTGGTTTTGTTAGAGATAAAGGAACGAGTAATATCATATACATCATAAGATCTTTAGTAGAAAGAGCCATAGAGGTAAAAACAAAAAAAAAAACTATTTTTCATAGATTATGCCAAAGCATTTGACAAGTAAAATACATATAAATAACAGAATAATAGCATTTTAGAAAGCATAAACGTAGACAACAAAGATCTAAGAGTGAAAAAAAAACATGTAATGGCAAAAAACAGCGCCCATAAGAACTGGAAATCAGTTGGGAATGTTTCAACAAATAAAACATGGTTTTAGGCAAAGTTGTGTGCTGTCACCAGATTTGTTAACTTTGTATAGTGAGATTATTTTAAGATCCATAAAGGGTATGCTCGGAAAAACAATCGTAGGTCATGATATAAATAATCGAAGGTAAGCTGATGATATAATCTTAATCGCTAAGAGTGAGAATAAGTTACAAAAAATGTTAGACATTATAGTGAAGGGAAGCAAAAATAAAGGACTCGGCCTTAATTGCAAAAAAACGGAAGTAGTGGTAACAACTAAGAACAAGACATCACGGCAATGCACAATAAAGACAAGTCAGACAATATTAAAACAGGTAAATGAATTCAAATATCTGGGAACACTATTATACTCAGATGGTAGATATACAACATAGATGAGAGGCAGAATATATGGTAGCATTGACGGATTATATTGTGACAGCGTAGAATAAAGTAGAAAAGTGAAATAGAGGAAAGGAGAGACATAATATACAAGACTGTTTAAGTGTTATTAATCATGACATGGAATTAATCATGTCTCTGGAATGGCTGGCAACCCGTCTAGAAGAAGGGAAACTTCGACCACAAAACCCTCCACTACCTTGTGGACTAGTTTCTAGTTAGAATCGAAGGTTATGGGAGTACACCCAGAGTAAAAATCCGGAGGGAGGGACCCTAAGGCAGTGGACGGCGTTAATCGTCTTTCTGGCATCCCCTGCACCTTCTTTCAATTCCGAACGTATGGACTTTGTCCCTCCTTCGGAAATCCTTGAAACGAAGTCGAGAGGGAGATAGTGCGACTGGGTAAAGCACTATCTCCATATCATGTGCCCAGGCAGAACCGCGTGTGTTTGTCAAACATTGGTAGAATTAGCCACGAGAGAAGCTGTTCGGCAAAAACAATACCTCAAAAAAATACGCAATAGCCTCCACTAGACCGTCTGACAAGACGAAAAGGGCCATATATATATATATATATATATATATATATATCTGGAATGACGTTACAAAGAACAATTTGTGAAATGCAACCATTCATCACAATTTGGTAGTTATACCCGTACATATATGTTTATTAAGTTGAAACAAGGAAAGAGAACAACTGTAAGACAGTAAAAGCAACCAACACTCTCCCGACAATTACGATTAAAAAGGCAATGTTTGTTTCAGTGAAAAATTTCATGTAATTGTGTAATAGCTTTTCTATATAAACATCAATTGAGATGCTAATTGAGATGTCAATTATTATTGACAGAGTTTAAAAGAGAAGTGCATCTTGTCAACATTACGTGACGATGTTACACACGGATAACGTTTATAAACAAAGCATATTTTGTTTGCAGTGTGTTTGATATTTGTTGTACATTTTATGTTTACTTGATCAGAGATGGAGGGGAACATGAACTCGAGCCCCTGTAGAGAGCAGACTCGATTTGCCCGCAACAAAGTTATTGACACGTCAATCAGAACTCTTTATCAGATATGGGATAAGATGGGCATTGATGAAAGCCAAAAGAAGGCAAGAGGTGACACAGCCGTGACGCATGTGAAAAATCTGATGCAGAATATGATAGCAGAGGAGGAAACTCTTATGAATCAAGTTGTAAAAACTATCACTGAGTTTACAGAGCAGCTGGACCAACTATGTGATGATCTTTCTCTACCACATGTCAAGTTGTCTGGAGGTCTTACAGAAAGGTACAGAAAGAGAAAATTCTGCGCTCTAAAGTAAAAGTTGAAACCCTGACCAAGGAAAAGAAGGACAGAATGACAAAGTACAACACTTTACGCAGCCGTGATCAACACTTATGTAAGATCCTCTCTACTGATTTACATCAAATACCTACTGGGAAAGTACCTACTTTAGAACAGTTGAGAGAGCTGGAGAAGCATGTTGCACTTGTGCAGGCTGAAAGGAATAAACGATTCATAGAGTTTGAAATAACCAAGAAGCAGATTGTTGAACTATTTCGTGCCATGGAGAGTGAGCCAGAAACGTCATTTGGAGATGATCTGATGTGTGAAGATGTTGAAAGTTTTGGATTATCGACACAAAATATGGAAAAGATTAAAACACTACATGAAGAGTTGACCAAAAAAGATGAAGACATGAAAAACGAAGATGATACATCGTGGGAGCACCTCAGAGCCTCGTGGAACAGACTAGAAACTTCTAGTAGTGATAGAGAGGAGTTTGAAAAAAAAATTAAAGTTCATGGTGCCAAAGTGATAGCTGCACTTAAAATTGAAATTGATAAATATGAACTTCTGAAGTTTCAGAACATGCGTAAATTTGTGGATGGAATTAGAAATGAACTGACATCTGGGTGGAATAAATGCTACTTCAGTAAAGAGCAGAGAGCCTCATTCAAAGCATTTAATAAAGATAATGCACAGATGAAGCACTGCATACTCATGAAAAAGAACTGGAAATGATGCAACAGTATTATAATGTGCACAATGAGATTTTAGAAAAAATAGCTCACAGAGAAGAACTCTTCAAGAAGATGATAGTATTTGAGGAAAAAGCTAGTGATCCAAATAGATTTTTCAGTGACAGGAGAGGAAAACTGCTTCAAGAAGAAAAAGCCAGAACGAAATTAACAAAAGAATTGCCAAAGATTGAGGATGAAGTGATAGAAGCAATAAAAAATGGGAACATGACAACCAGAAGGAGTTTTTTGTAAATGGAATGAAGTTTCCGGAATATGTGAAGAGTGAGTGGGAGAACTTCCAGCTGCAAAAGGAAGAACAGAAACAGTTTAGGCTGAAAGCCAGAGCAAACCAGACTCAAGATGAAATGCTGTATGGAAGCAAATCTGTCTCTCAAACTCCAAATAAACGAAGATAGCACAAACTGCTACACCTATGAAAACCCCTCTTAACACCAGAAAGATGAATGAATTAACAAAGACCCCAAATGCATCAAGCAAGCTACCTATTAACAATCAGTATCAGCAAACCACAGTGACACGCTCCCCGTCTACCAGACATCCCTGCACACCAAAGACACCAATTAACAAATCAATAATGAGAAAGATATCTCTGCGGATCAAGAAAAGGGCATCTGCAAAACGTAGTGCTGATCGTTTTGGTCATCATAAGTCAAAAGTCACATCAGTAAATGAGGAAAACCATAGTTCCTCTATTGTGGCTTCACATGGATCGTACAATGAGTTTGCTAATCTTGTGAGTACATCCAAAGCTCCGTCACCAGACCTTCATCAAAGTTAGCTTTCAATTGCAAGGCTGGCGTAAAGGAACCAGATTGCCATATCAGTGTTGCATTATTATAGCTGTACACATCTAACAGTTGACATATATTCTCTGTGTATATATCTTTGTTTATATATAAATTATATATCAGATTTATTTTTAGACCACTTAACATATCACTTTTGAGCAAGACTGTTTATTTGCTAAGAGTACTAAAACATTGTTTTCCTGTGAGATACATTACCAAAGTTTTTATAGATTGATCGAGTCTGTACAAGTATGTCATTTATTTTCATTTTATAAAAATAAACAATAAAACAGTTCATTATAACTAACATATTAAACGAAATAAAAGCTTGAGTATAAGCTCATAAAAAACTGTACCTATAACAATAATGTATTATATTTTGCATTCTAGTTATTATTTTTGATATCCCCGATATATGTATCGATGGTTGTGAATTTATTCAATTTTGTGTTCATTTATTTCATTATCTATATTATTAAACGCTATCTATATCTGCCTATCTGGGGTCTCCAGAAGTTAAATGATGGACTGAAAGTAAAAGCAACATTTCCAGTGTACTTGCCACGTAATAGAGGATGTTTAGGGTATTAATTTAACATTCAGTAGAAATAAATGTATCAGGAAAATACTTTGTTTCCAATGGAAAGGCTATGCAGGAAAAAACTAGAGAAATGGCAATGCAGGAAAAAAAAAATAAAATATCTATAATCAGAAAGCTAAGGTGGGAATATATTGACCAAATGATAAGAAGATAATAACCTGTCACAAAGCAAACCCTAAAATCCAGAAATAATAAGAAAAGATAGGCTGACCTCAAAGGACACCTTGAGAAGAATACTGAGAAGAGAGGCAACGATAGCATGCTAGACTTATATATATATATATGGTTATTTGGTTATGGAAAGCCTCGGAATCACTGCAAACGAATTAAAATATTAATTGCTCAACCGCCCGTGCTAGTGGACTCATCCGAATTACTAACTCATCTCCCAAACAAAGAAAGGTAGATGTAGTCCCCATCATAGCAGTCTCAACACACGCCAAAAGACATACGGCGAAACCGCACAGAAAGTGAACACGGCCAACTGTTCCCTGTCATACGATGTCAGCATTCATAGTAAACAATTGGAATATCAGAACATGATCAAAACGGATGAAACACACAGCTCACGGTGTGCACAGAACACTTAACTCAGTAGCTCCTGCAACAAGCAGGACTCAGAATATGAGAAAACTGCAACAAGAAACACTTTTGAGACATAGCCTTCAATGATTCCTGCCGCCTGTCCGCCATATTTCCCAGAACTTCAAGTCTTCCTGAAAATGATGATCGTCATAGTATTTAAATGTATAGCGCTTGATGATGTTAGGACATAGTGTTTTACTCCAACTCCGAACATTCAAAACACAATTGGTCGTCAGATTATCCCCGTTGCACACCAAACAACAGATCGCAAGATTAGCGCATGGTCGGTCTTGTGACACACGATGAGCCATTATGATGACGTAGCATGCACAAAATGTCTGCGCCCATAGATTCATGATTACTCTAGTGAGTGCAGTCTACAACAAACGAAACATGGTGCAAATTCCAAAACGAGATAAAACTTCGGCTGACTTGACGGAGCCCACCACATTAATGCGTTGGAAATTGTAAATAACTTGCGGCAAACAACACCATCAACGGCCATTGAATAGAACTCATTGTGATGTAAAACGCAGATCAACACTAGACGGTAGAAGGTCGCATTCACAGCACTTGATTTGTCAAAACGGAGTATTGCCGTGCGTGCAACGCCAATTCATTGGCGTAGATATGACAAGTAGAACATCATTTCGACTTGAATGCAGAAAATTGCAACAGAAAACCGAAAGTGATCAGGTTCCAAATCAATTTCTGCAGCGATCGAGAGAACGTGACTTAATTCCGCCATCATGGAAACGAAAGTCAATGTATTATATATATGCATTATATATATATATATATATATATATATATATATATATATATATATATATATATATATATATATATATACATTAATATGCAAATGCACAGTTCTGGTCCAGTTTGTTATTTAACTACATATCGTGGTAGTGTTTAAGGCAAACTCTGCCATATAGCACATACTCAGCTACGTGAATTGTTTGTAGAGTTTTACATTTGCGTATGTAGATACTGCCCGGCACAGAACAACGATATACTTATGTTCACCAACTGATAACTTGTGATAAATATGTCAAATCACTGTAGCTAGGCCGTTTTTAGGTAATAATATCAATCTTCGCAACCTAATTTTACAACTGAATCTTAAAAATTAGAAACTTCAGGTTGAAATATATTAGGTAAAGACACTGTCATCTTCATGTAGGTTTCCTGATTCTGATTACCAGAAGAAAAATGTATGATTCAATTGTGTTTATTCAGAGTCGGAGAAGAAGAGTCGTTACTAGAGAAATCGGCGTCAGAGAGAGGAGGAAACGTAGGTTTGATAAGATTGTTGGTTGTTATCAGTGACTCAGACAGATATTGGAGATTGTTGGTGATTGTTATTGAGTTAGTTGCGGATCATCATCACTGCTCTCCGAACATGTCCATAGGTGCTCAGATGCCCTCCTCAGCAAGTCTCACAGTGTTCAGCGACTGACGACCCAGTCTTCTTACACGCCCACTAAGTTTCTCGTTTCTGGCTGTGTCTATCTTAATTCCCATCTCTTTCATACGACTAGTGGCACGGACTCATGGTTGTCGAAGTGCTGTGTCCTATCCCCCTCCCGAAGGACATTGATGATGTCCTCCCGATCCAGTGATTGGCCGTCCTGAACAACATCGCAGACCCCGCTTCCAATTGTTTTTGTCTTGCTCAGATATTGGAAATATTTCACAACAGTGGTTCACTATCGGAGAAAATTCTGGACAGTGATACAGTATCGGGAAAAAAAAAGCATTCTAGACAATGGTTCAATATGGGAGGCAGTGTAGACTGTTTTAGGCATATTTGTTTGTTTATTTATATTTTAATAACACAATTTTTGTATTATTTTTTTATGAATCACTGAATTCGTCGTCTTAGCTATTTATTGTAAATTTGCAATTGCCACTTCCTCTGAATTTGTTGGTGTTGTAAAGTTTATCATTTTGATTAAAAATATAGAAACATAATATTTTATTTGTTTTGTTAAACGTGGCAGTGAGAGCAGACAAGTGTTCGATCTCGATTGTTGTGAACTGATAGTGGTGTAGAATATATGTAATGTTGTTCATTCATCTATCATTTTGGTTCATAATGAACAATCTCCTTATATCTTGATCTTTCCCATTTATTGTATATTTAGCCATCGCTCCACGGTTATATTCTAAGACCTGTTGCAATATGTCCTTTGTAGCGTTGTCTGGTCTGCGATATCTTGTTTGGATTTGTCGTTTCTTGTTTCATGCATTCTATCTATGACATTATTTTAGTGTTCACTTGTGTCTGCTGGTCGAGTTAATTTCTTCATGAATTATATGTCACCTATATAACGTCAGTTATTGATGGTATAGTCAACACAAACTATTTTCTGTTGTCAAAATTTAGAGACATGATGTTCTGTCATGATTCACTAAACAAGTATGCATCGCTGTATTTAGGACAAGAACAATCAAATAGTAAATCCAATTGTCACATTGTATTATCTTTTCATTTATTGTTCAGACAAATGATATTAAACACAATCTGAACACTCGTGATAGCAATATCAATATATGACTGACGAGACGTTCGGACGCTAAAGTTGTTTTGCAACTACAGAAATGAGTTGTTGCCGTTATGTCGTTGGTGTTAGCTGGAAAAACAGAAAACTAGGAGGGTGAGAGTAATTAAAGTTAACAGAGGAATGACCAAGACGGTTCAGTTTTAGGCCACCTTTGAAGTTATGATTATGCCGTCACGTGACCAAACAAGTTAAAGGAAGAATAATCCTGAATGTAATCAGTTCCCATTGCTACAGCGAACAAGTGGGACAGTTTAGACTAGAAATGGCGCCAATGAGACGGACACTATTGGGAGAGAGAAATGGCTGGTCACCAGGATTAGTTAGAAATGACAAAGAGGAATGACTCAAATAGTCTAATTTGAAATAAGCCAGCGGTAGATTGAAATAGAATAATTGTTCCACCTCGGGCAGTTTTAAATGACGTAAATGTTCTGATAGAGATAACTAGATAGACAGTCCTGGATACCAGTTGTACATGATATATTTTCACTCTTGAGTGTGTGAGTATGCTGCTTATTGTAATTGCAGTTACTTGAAGTATTAAATTATGATGTTCTTATACCATTAAACCTTCAGAGAGCTGGCTAGTTGTTGTGGTAGACTATAGACAATCATAGCAGAGTTGTTAGTGATACTTTTTATTTGCGTTCACCAGCTTCCACCTCTGGCGATGTCCTTAGCGACTAGGAACTGCATGTTGCGTGTTAATCCGTTTATTCCTGGCCGCCGTGAGCACAGGCGTTCATCGCCGCACAGACAGATAGCTCCGACTTCGGAGGTACTCATATATTTTTTTGCAGCAATGAGTAATTTACGTCTCAAGCTGGGCCTCGCTGCTGAGACCATGGGTGGTTGTCGCAGAGAAAAATCACAAATAAAAATGCCATCTGTTGCAGCCGGTATTTGAACTCACAACCTCTCTGTCTGGAGACCGGCGTCTTGCCACAAGACCAACCAGTGCCCGCGTTACTGATATTATGTCCACACAGCTCTCCTTCTGTAACGTTACAACCGAATTTAGGAAGAGGTGTTCTATCTGGTGAGTTCACGGACATTCTATTAACAGACACACGTTTTGATAAAACAAGTACATCGTTCTCTAAGTCTCTTGACTTCTGTTACCGATGTTCGAAATCGATGGTAACTCACGTTCGTGTTTCGGGAAACATTTTCTCTCTCATCGTCACAACAAACACACAATTGATCAAATAGCCATGCTAACCATATCTTCATTTGTTGATATTTTATTGCCATTGTTTAGATATCAAATATTAAATGGTGTCATTGTTCATATCTACATCACCGTGGATCAAATACAACGGCTTGGCATGAATAATTAATACCATTCATTTAATGTCGTCGTTTTGTTAACAACAATAAGAATCAGGTCCGTCCATATTAAATCGATATATCGTGTTGTGTTGTGAGGCAAGCCAGTTGGGAGACAATATATTCACGTATCGATTCATTAACGAAACAGAGGAAGAAAAGAGAAGGCAATGGCAGAGATGTTCCTAATATTACGGATGATACAAACCACACAATGGTTATGATTCTACCAGTCATAAAGGAAAAAAGATAAGAAAAGATACACAAACAAAAAATAGAAGGAAAAAGGCAATACCAATAAAGTAATTAAAAGCTCAAACATCGTGAAATGCTCGAGAAAACAAACACATAGTGCAATTTAAGAGAAAGTCCCCAATGAAACAAACATTTGAATCAATAAAAAATCAAGAATATAACAACAAATATGACTTAGTCCGTCACAATAGTTCACAATTTTGATTTAAAAAAAAACGCTGGGCGTAACTTGGGACATAATTTGTTTTAAAGATCAGCAGGGACTTCAAGATAGCCACAAGAGACTTCAGCAGGGACTTCAAGACAGCCACAAGAGACTTCAGCAGGGACTTCAAGACAGCCACAAGAGACTTCAGCAGGGACTTCAAGACAGCCACAAGAGACGTCAGCAGTGACTTCAAGACAGCCACAAGAGACGTCAGCAGGGACTTCAAGACATCCACAAGAGACGTAAGCAGGGACTTCAAGACATCCACAAGAGACGTAAGCAGGGACTTCAAGAAAGCCACAAGAGACGTCAGCAGGGACTTCAAGACATCCACAAGAGACGTAAGCAGGGACTTCAAGAAAGCCACAAGAGTCGTCAGCAGGGACTTCAAGACATCCACAAGAGACGTAAGCAGGGACTTCAAGAAAGCCACAAGAGACGTCAGCAGGGACTTCAAGACAGCCACAAGAGACGTCAGCAGGGACTTCAAGACAGCCACAAGAGACTTCTACAAAGCAGTACAATGTCTGACTTCCTACCTCGTGACCCTTTTAGCTTCAAGGGAAGATATACTTTGAGGTATTTCTCTCTTCTGTTCGCCTCCGCTGCTGTTATATTTCCTAGTGCTTCTGATATTCCGTCAATCCATCTTTTTCCTGGTCGGGGTTGGGTATGATGTTCTTGCAAGGATTAGTAAAGAATGATTGTGTTGTGTTTTCAGCAACATTGTAAACACTCCGTATTTTGTTGTTTCTGTGTTGTCGACTTCTGAGTATATTATTGTGTAGTTCATGCATGCTTCTTTATCTGTTGTCATTTTACTCTAGTGTCAGTTAATCCTAGTATCTTAATTTTCTCCCTCGCCATTTCGTCTATAAGTTTAACTTCTTAATTTTGTATTCAATTTATATTATATGTTGATTATTTTATATATGTTGTATATATCTATTTTTCTGTGATTTCCTTGATCATAAAATGTTTAACCCTTACCAACCAGTTAATTCTGTCATAAGTTAAGGGCTTAACATAACATCACACTTTGGGGGTAACCCGGAGATGTTTCCCCACATGCTAGATCTCTAGGTGTCACATGCGATCTTTTGTGGCCTAACTGTTCTCATTATCATCATCGTCATAAATAATTATCATTTACCATACCGGTTGGCGTAAGAGATCATGTCCTTCCACAATCTTCGTTCCACAGTACATCGTATCAGTTTTGTTGTTGACTGTTTTCCATTCCATGACACCAAACTATCTAGTATTTTCTCTCTTTACAAAAGAAACAATATCTTACGTCTCTATATAAACATATACATATAAAGGGAATTAAGCGAGATGGATAGATATGGCTCTGCTGATGAAATGCTTGGTGCAACAGTTGTATCAATCATACTGGAGGCTCCTAGTCTGTGGTCATTAATATCACAGACGGCACATGATGTTGTTATATTCAGTATTGCTTTCTGGGGTGTAAATATGTGGCACACACATGGAGAGTGGTTTGTGGTCACAGTAATCCCATTAAAGGCAATTCTAGGGTAGCATGGCATAGCTGTTTCAGAACAGCACAATCCTATGATGTTTTCTTTGTTCGCTATAAAGCTGCTGCTGCTACACAATCCTGACCAATTATAGGTGTGGACATTATTCACTTGCAATGACAAAACTGCTTTGTTTACATCATAAACCTCTGGAAGTCATTTATGGGACTAATAGTACAATTTATTCTTCCATCGGGTATATATTCATTGAGTCCCCAAAAAAAAGGTCTTTGGTTAAAAATCACATATGCTTTTGAGTTAAACACACAATGAGCCCACTTCATAGATTCAAAATGATCCTTGCCAATACCATACGTTTGCACAAGTTAGGTCCTTAGCTACCAACATCCCAAACGTCTGAAATGAAGCCATCGAATTAACGACTTTATCTACAGCGAAGGTTAACGAACTGTGAACAAACATTTATGTTCAAACCCTTGAAAACATTTTCAAAAATCTGCCACCTCCCAGCAATATCATATATCATATTCAAGCATTTCACCAGCAGAGCCATATCTGTGGAATGTTAATCTGACATTGTTCTTGAATGATGTCCAAGTTAATGAGACATCATAATCGTGTGGCGGCAGCTACAAGAAGGGAGCGGAGAACATCAAGTTCTGCTGCTATAAAGGAGACTTGCCTTGCTATCCCAGAATTGCCTTAAATGGTATCACTGTAGTTGAAAACTTCTCCTCTTGTGTAAACTACACATTCACATCTAAGAGTGAATCAGTGAAGGTCACAAAAGCATATTCTCTCTGTGGTTTTACTAACTACAGGTCATGTGGCTTCTGTTGGATTGGGAATGATAACTTACCACCACTGTGTGTCTATATATTTGGAATTGGAGTCATCAATGACGGCCTAACATCATCAAGTGCTATGACGATCATCATTTTCGGGAGGACGTGAACTCCCATGGTATATGGTGGATAGGCGGCAGGAACCATTGAAGGCTATGTCTGAAAAGTGTTCCTTCTTGCAGTTTCCTCATATTCCAAGTCCGGCTTGTTGCAGGAGCTACTGAGTTAAGTGCTCTGTGCACACCGTGAGCTGTGTGTCTCATCCGTTTTGATCCTGCTTCGATATCCCGCTTGTTTACGATGAATGACGATATCGTATGACAGGGAACAGTTGGCTGTGTTCACTTTCTGCGCGGTTTCGCCTTATGTCTTTGGGCGTGTGCTGAGACTGCTACGATGGGGACTACATTTACATTTCTTTGTTTGGGAGATGAATTAGTAATTCGGATGATTCCACTGGCACGTGCGGTTGAGCAATTATGGATTTTAATTCGTTTGCTGTGATACCGAGGCCTTACATAACCAATAACCAAGCGAGATATTAAAATGACGATTTCCAACTCCAGTGTCCAAATGAGTACAATGTTATGGTTGAATGATACGAAGAAGAACAAATACAAGTCAAGAAGATACACGCATTTTTCTGCATGTATTAAGGATTTCAGAGACTATGAAATAAATCGTAAAAAGTTGATTACAGCAGAGGTAACAAATAGGCTGACGAACAAGTTCAGGGGTTCGAGTCGAGCCAAAGGTTTTGTGAGTTGATCCTTTAAAAACCGTTACATTCTTGACTTTACCCTTCCCTCTCTCTAGGAAGTGAGATCCTGTACCTAATCCTTTCGAATAAAGGAACAATAGATTTGTGTACACTCTGCGCACTGTAAGAAACACGTGGCAGCTAAATATATAAACAAAGAAATAATCAGTGCTTTAAAAATGATTATAGCTGCATTTGTAAAAAAAATTAATCTGGTTCTAAATTCCTCCTCAGTTGTCCATATCTTCACGTATGCTACAATTTTGATGTATCCCAGCGAAACTATCTACATTTATTTCCCTTGGTATAGGCGGAGTAGTTGTGGAGAGATTTTGGTGAGGGGATCTGAGCACTGTAGAGATACCCGATGTGCAATGAAGATGATCTGTCAACATAATTAATCTGAACTATTTTACCGATGTTTGCACAGAATGAAGTGACAGAGCAACATGGCAACATTTATAAAATTGAGCTTGAACAGTATAATAAACAGTTGGAAGTGGACAAATGGCTGCAACAGAAACGATCAAACTAGATTGGGCACACACTGAGAAAGTTAACTTAAAGTTTTACATATCAGGGCATTTTGGACTGGGTAAAAGAAAAGACAAGAGAAAAGCCTAAATAAACTGGAAGAAGAAGACAGTTTGAAATAAGTGTAAAGGTGGTGAATATTCATCCTGCGATCTGGAGAGAGTGGAACATAAGCAGACAGTACAGTAGTTTTGGTGAAGCCATCAACTACACAGGGAGTTAAAGAGAGCGGAGCGGCAAAGAGGAATAAGAAGAAAACGGAGAAAATGAGTAGAAGAAAAATAAAAATGGAAAAAAGAACCAGTGAAAACCGTGCACTATCTTTAGTTTTAACAAATGTGGAAACTGCCTTTCAGATTCCGAAATTTTTTTTTTCTACAAAGGAAACAGTGGTTGTGGCCGTTCAAGAGGTGTACTGTTTAATGGCATTGCTGGGGGACTGGCTACACTTTGTTGATGCACTATAGTACTCTGGGTACGTATTGACATGGACAATAAATCCAATGATATAGCTAGATCACAACGTATTGTCAATCATCAACTGCAGGGCGAACTGATTGCGATGAACCAGTTCTTCATTAATCATCGAATTGAAGCTGTTTGATTAGGGTCTAAGTTATTTAAAATGCGTTTATTAAATTAAATAAGAAGCCGTAAGACTGTGTCCGGATGTAGGTGTCTCCAGAGAGACTGGCAACTATAATGTATCTCATGATTATAGAAATAAGATTACGATCTATTTAAGAACTCCAGTTGGCGGAAGAACAGATTGAGAAAAATTAGAAGCTGCACAGATGCATTACTTTATTTATTGAGGCAGGAGGTAGAGAAGAGTATATGAACATGAAGATAAAATAAGACATCAAACATAGCTATAGAATAGCAAGTTATAAAAGAAGTAATAAACTTTAAATATCTAGAAACACCATTATCTTTAGATGTCAAAATCGATAGAGAAATAGACATTACGATGAAACAAGAGAAACAAAATACTGGAACAGCTATCCTCTTAAAATGTCAACACAAAGCAGTAACTATTACCACCAAGAGACATCTAATACAGAGTTTATTCATTTTAGCATTGTACTGTCAATGCCAAACATGGTCACTACGTCTAAGCATAAAAGAAATCTTGTCATTGCAGTGACGTGATGTCTCAGAAAAGCGCTTGGAGAATCAGAAATGATAATATACGAGAAAAGTAGGTACTGAACAAAACTATGTACAGAAACAACAAATAAACTGGTTAGTCCATCTAGAAAGAATACAATGCTATCTCGTGCCATTCAAGGCATATATTAAAAGAGAAGAAGGGTAAGAGTAATATATAAAAGAACATCAAAGTGGTGATGTAACATCAATTAGTAATGAGTAAAGCACAAAATGATGAGAACCAGCACTTTATATCTCCCTCCATACCCAGATAAAGTTGTATACCATACATGATATAGTGAAGAAAGAGAGAAAGCACTCATATTTGTGTCTATATATTTCATTTGTTGTTGTTCCATATTGTTGTATTGTAATGTAAGGTTGGTTTTCTACGTCTAAACTTAAAGAGAAGAGTCAAGTCAAAACCAAAAAAGATCAATCTGATACATTTGTAAATAGTATCACAGTTTGTGTGCGTGTATATCTGTGACATGAATGCTATGGAAAATATGAAATATTAAGAATAAAACAAAAACGTGACATTTAGTAAAAGATATAAATAAAGAATAACAACTTGGTTATCAAAATTTGAATATAATTATAGTCTAAACTGAGTGATGGAAATGATGTTTACTCATAAGGAACATGTATCCTACATTCTCCTCCAAATAAACCGACAATGACACATTTCTTCTTGTGCTCTAATCATCGCTCATTTAGACTGGGTTCTCGGCCCTCTCTTAGGGAGTCTGCTCCCTGTTTCAGTGACTCGGGTAACCCGTAGAGTTTCTGATCCAGGTTGGTGGGTATGGTCCACAATGAAACATTTCTACTTGTGCTCTAATCATCGCTCATTTAGACGGGGTTCTCGGCCCTCTCTTAGGGAGGCTCCTCCCTGTTTCAGTGACTCGGGCCACAGGTAGATCCAAGTTGATGGGCGTGGTCAACAATATCACATTTGAAATCTGCTTCTGCTGTTTTGCTTCTGCCAGTAAATTCCGACATTATTCTGAAAGTCGCAGAGAGATCAGCTTTATTGATCGCTATTTGACATTATCACGGCTCATAATAATCTGATGAATAATTGAGGGCGAATTTTGTTCTGCCGTTGTCTGGGTCAACATGACCTGCGTGCATGTTGTTTATTCTATTTTCTGAGGGTCACTGTGCCCTACTATCTCCCGATAAGACAATCCTAACATCACAACTAAACACCAGATCAATAAACCAAAATGACTTTTAAATAGAGCAGGATATTTGGTCAAATTAATTCTCTTTGTTAATTATTATTTGTCAAAAATGAAGACTGAAACTCATTGCACTAATTACCTTAAATATGATCAATACACACAATACCACATATTAATATACCTTCAAATGTTAAATTAATGGGACACTGTTTTTAAAGAACCAAAGCCAAAACAATACTAAGATGAAAGGCTCAAATTTACCAAAGTTATGAGCTTTGTGCCCTTCAATACAGATCAGACACTTGGATTACGTATGCAGGGCAGGCGAAAATGTTAAACAGCTTTCGTGTGTTTCCTTCTAAAGATTATGAACATCAAATGGCAGGACAACGTAACCAACTCTGATGTTTTACGAGCCGAACTCCCATCCATCTTGGCAACACTTACAAGTCTTAGACTAAGGTGGTTGGGTCTTGTAAGAAGAACGGAAAACAATCGTATTCCTAAAGAAATATTGTATGATGAAATTAAGGATGGAAAAAAGACCAAACGCTGAGACAAGTTCTAAGATAAAAGGATGTTGCAGGGCTTCTTAGAATTGATTTATCAGTGTAGGAAACTTGGACAATCAGGCTGCAGATAATAGCACATGGAGAACAGCAATAGCAAATGGCATAATAACTTTCGAGGCAGGGCTGATATGATATTCAGAAGACAAAGGTCGCCATTGTTTGGAAGAGATGGGGCAATAGGAACGAATATATCTTCTTCGTTCTGTGGCATGATCTGTTTATCTAACATTTATATAATTTTCCAGGACAGAAGTTGTACTACAATGCAGCATATAATAGAAAACATTAGCCTGTTTGCTAAACTACTGACTTATCATGATTGCTTGCTACCTACCGTAGACTATTAAGCACACACACACACACACACACAAACACACACACACACACATATATGTATATACATATATATATATACATATATATATATATATATATATATACGGGTGTGTATACAGATCACAACCCGTATGTGAAAAGTCTGCGACGGTGGATGGGGCGGAAGAATTTGAAATAATAAACGGACCAGAAAGCGAAAACAGCAAAGTGTGTGGTACATATGAGGCATACCCAGAACACGAAAGGCGAATATGGCAGACCACCGTGAAAGAGATTGGAGCCTCATGACGTAACAATCCAAAGAAAGCCATGGTGAGAAATTTTAACTACTGTTTTAGGAACGAAATAAAAATAGCTAAATGAAATGTTAGGACCTTATACCAACAAGGAAAAGTATAAAATCTTATGGTAGAAGCAGCCTGATTAAACATAGATATATTAGGCATATCAGAAACAAGATGGAAGGAAAGTGTGATACATACAGGACGATAAATATACATTTATATATTCAGGTAACACAAAAGAACATCAAAGAGGAGTAGGCATTCTAATAAAACGAGAGTTACAAAAATATATAAATACTCAATTGACATATAATGACAGGAATATACTAATAAAAATGAAGGCAAAACCATTCGACATATCAATATTACAGACATAAGCACATACTCAAGACTATACAGACGAACAAATAGAGACATACTATGAAGATCTAAACACAATTATGAAGCAAGTGAAATCATCAGACATCTTGATTATAATGGGTGATATGAACGCTAAAGTAGGAAAAGGTAAATATAAGACCATAATATGAAATCATGGTCTTTGAAAAAGGAATAACAGAGAAGAAAGATTAATACAATTTTGTGAAGAAAACAGACTGTTAATATGCAACACCTTCTTTGAGCACGAGAAAAGGAAATTATACACACCAGATGAGAAATCAAATAGATTTTATAATGATAAAAGACAGATGCAGGAACAGCGTCAAGAAAGCAAAACCTACCCAGGAGCAGATATTAATTCAGACCACAATCCTGTAATGATAAAAATAAAAATCCAATTAAGAGAAACAAAAAAAAAACTAATTCAGCAACATCAATAGATATAACAGCGTTAAACCAGAAAGATGTACAAGAATCGTATACTGTACAAGTAAAGAACACATATCAGAAGCTACTAGAAGAGGGGATTGAGCAGTACAGATGAGACAATCCTGAGGAAAAAGTCACAACAAAATGGCAATGCATAAAAAAAACAGCATGCAAGAATCCTGCAACACCTTGCCCAAACAGGAAAGTAACAAAAAACAAAAATTGATAACTGACAAAATCTTAGAAAAAATGGAAGAAAGAAGACAAGCGAAAAACACTGCCAGATACAAGGATATAAACAATGAAATACGGAGAATGTGCAAAAAGACAAAACAAGACTGGCTCAACCAAAGATGTCTAGAAGTCGAAACTATGGAAAGTAAACAAAACTTAAGAGAGATGCACACAGAAATAACGAGAATGACGAATAAAGACAAAAAAGCTGCAGGAAACGGATGTATTGCAAACAAAGAGGGAAGAATGCTAACAGACAACAAAGATATAATAGATAGATGGCGGAATATATAACATAATTATTTCATGGCAAAATGGACAAAAAGCCAGACATAAAATGTACATACAACTATATAAAATCCTGAAATCTGAAGTAGAAAAAGCTATAAAAACGATGAAAAAGGTAAAAGCAACAGGGCCTGACAATATACAGATAGAGATGATAAAGGCTCTAGAAGTTTGGCGTCGAAGTGATCACAGACATATGCAATGGCATATACCATACAGGATACATACCAAACGATCTAAAAACATCAACTTTCATTGCATTGCGTAACAAGAATGGTGCAGTTGAATGCAGTGACTTCAGAACAATAAGTCTAATGAGCCAGGTAACAAAAATGTTACTAAAAAGTTATACAGGGAAGGATTCAGAATAAAATCAATACTGAATTAGATGAGCAACAATTTGGATCCAGGAAAAACAGTGGGGCAAAAGAAGCCATATTCAGCATGAGGACATTGATTGAAAAGTACACAGAAGTAAACAAACCAATATATGCCTGCTTCATAGACTACGCTAAAGCTTTCGATAGAATACACCATAACCAACTGCCTAAAGGATATAAATCTAGACGACGCAGACATACGACTAATATGTAATTTGTTCTGGGAGCAAACAGCAATAATAAGATATAACAAGGAGAACTCTACACCCATGGATATAAAAAGAGGAGTAAGACAAGGATGCATCCTATCATCAAGCTTGTTCAATCTATACACTGAGCAAATCTTTAAAAACATCTCAGAGATACCTGGCCTAAACATAAATGGAAAGATAATCAATAACATAAGATATGCTGATGATACTGTTCTACTAGCAGAAAATCCTAAAGACCTACAACAATTGCTTAATGTGATAAACATAACAAGCAAAAAATATGGACTAGAAATGAATATCAAAAAGACTGAAACAATGATCATAAACAAAGAAAATTCTCAAGACCTACAATTAAATATCACAATTGAGGGGAAAATGCAAAACTGAAATAAACAAAAGAATCGGTATGGCAAAAGGTAATTTTAATGCCATGAAAAATATACTAACAACAAAACAAATATCAGCAAGGCTGAAGCTAAGAATGGCAAAATGTTACATCTTCTCAATATTCCTGTATGGTGCAGAAACAAGGACATTATAAAAAAAAAACAGAACAGAAAATGAAATTTTTGGGACATGTTAAAAGACACAACAGCCTACTAAAAGTAATATTGGAATGAAAAATACAAGATAAAAGAGGCAGAGGCAGACCAAGACTAACATGGACGAGTAACATCAAAAGATGAACAAGTCAATATATGACAGCCTTTCCCCTTCAAAGCAAGAAACAGAGTAGAATGGCGATCCATGGTAGTCAACCTTCGTTGCGGAGAAGGCACACGATGATGATGATGATGATGTTTACAGATAAAAATAAGAAAGCATTTGGGTAGGTAATAACACACGTTAGGTGCAGACAAGTAGTAAGATTAGTTTTAAAAATGAGAATATCAAAGAATGTTCTTACTATGCTCGTGAACTCCTTCAGTTCTGAGGTTTAAAAATGTCTGTGAACTGTGAAACTAAAACTAACAAATGTGTTGGCTGCAACTAATTATTTTTTTAAAGTGATAATAGAAAACTGAGAAATTGAAGACTATTTTAAACCAGTTTGACAACTCCAATTAAAATTGGTTTTGTAGATTTATTTCTGGTACAGCCCGTACTCATAAATATATTTTTTGTTTGTTTTGAAAATATATTTATTTGTGTGCAATTTAAATAGGATATAAAGTATTCACAATTCTTGTTGCGGCATCTTTCTCTGAATAGTAATATATAAGACACGCTCTCCTCGTATTCGTGAAGCCAAGTGGATGTATCTGGGCATGATGGTGACACGCTCAGCATGGATGGCACAAACATTGGTGTCCTCAAACAAGCCGCCCAAGTTTGCTTCACTGGTTTTCCTGCATGGCTCCAATAGCTGCACTCTGGAAACGAAGATCTGTTTTGAAGTCCTGTGCTGATGAGTCTCAGGAAGGGCAATTTTCTTATGAGCAATTAAGTGGACTTATGGTAACGACGAATTTCCCTGAGAGCAATAGTACCATTTCTGTAATTCGGAAGATGGGGCGCTTTCCCTGGCTGCTTTAGTTATCAGCTGCTTTCTGTGAGCTTTACCACCAGTGGATGGGGCGCTTTTCCTGGCTGCTGCTTTCTGTGAGCTTTACCACCAGTGGATGGGGCTCTTTTCCTGGCTGTTGCTTTCTGGGAGCTTTACGAACAGTGGATGGGGCGCTTTTCCTGGCTGCTGCTTTCTGTAAGCTTTACCACCAGTGGATGGGGCGCTTTTCCTGCCTGCTGCTTTCTGACAGCTTTACCATCAGTGGATGGTGCGCTTTTCCTGCCTGGTACTTTATGAGAGCTTTACCACCAGTTGATAGTGCGCTTTTCCTGGCTGCTGCTTTCTGGGAGCTTTACCACCAGTTGATAGTGCGCTTTTCATGGCTGCTGCTTTCTGGGAGCTTTACCATCAGTTGATGGTTCGCTTTTCCTGCCTGGTACTTTATGAGAGCTTTACCACCATAGCAGGGTGCGCTTTTCCTGGTTGCTGCTTTCTGGGAGCTTTACGAACAGTGGATCGTGCGCTTTTCCAGGCTGCCTTAGTTATCAGCTGCTTTGTGAGAGCTTTGCCACCAGTGTATGGGAATCTTTTCCAGGATTCCTTAGTTATCAGCTGCTTTCTGTGAGCTTTACAACCAGTGGATTTGCTAGCAGCTGTTTTATTCTTGCCATGATTAATATGTTTCTGAATTAGTCATTTCTGAACTTATTTATTGTGTAAAACAACCAAATCACTTGGAACCTTCTTCCTGAGATGGTTCTATAAATTAAAAGTTAATCTTTAAAAGTTTTAACTCAAAAATGCGAGCTTGAAGACTAATTTAATAACCATTTGATAAGTACAATTACATTATTAAATTTGTTTGTGTCGATGTGTTTCAGGTACCGCCTATACTTATGGATAAAACCTGCTGGTTATCAATCTTATTGATCAACTTTATCTACACCTTCAGATAGCCACCCCATGTAATTGTGCAGCTTTGTTCCAGTGCAGTTTGTCAAAATCAGTCAGTTAACATATTTTCATTGTCTTTGGAGTAGTTAATATTTAACTGTCACTGCGGCCCGTAGGTGACATTTCTTTATACTTACATGGGATTGATACTCCTGTCAACATGAAAGATTGCAACGAAAATTAAACGGTCAGATATTCAGTTCGGGCTACCGGGAGAAACTCACATTCACACCCCGTGTGAATGGCCTTTATCTTCGCATCTATGGGAATAAGTTAAGTCCAGCCGCTGGAATGGCTAGTCTTGCCGAAAGTATAATCGCCTGTTACATTTCATGAAGTAGGGGCTACATTGTTACGTGAATATAGAGTGATTTGTACCATCAAAACAATAGAACCTGCAGAAAAAAATGTATTTATTTATTTTCCAAATCCAAAGAAAATGTAATTATCCATGGTATTGGTTTATATTCCATGAATAGAAACTGTTGAAGAGGTTCACATGCCAACAAATTGTGTCACGGGGGCCGCAACTGGTCCGCTAGTCGCTGTTTGACTGCGCCATATTACACTTTGAAGAAACAAAGAAAAACTCAGATTGACATAAACCGAACACGTAGTGAAGCAGGTGAAATGATCAAATCAGAATTTAAGATTCTACTACATAGATATATATTTTTTTTTTTACATTTTGCTAAATTGCAGACATACTTTGCGGTAAAAAAACAATCTTTCAAGACAGATCTATAAGGAAATCACCGGCCATTGTTTATTAAATTTGCGTCTGTGACATCTTGCGATGTAGAACAAAGTTCAATAAAACAATTCTCAGTGATAACAGACGATCTTTCAGATTGGAATATTTGAAACTGTTGTCATCAGCTGCAATCATACAAACGATGGACACTCAAATGTTTTAATGTAAACTGGTGTCTGTAAAACTGGAATTCCAGTTTAAACTATCACAATCTTATTAAACATGGGCAAAATGAGAAAGCTTAGTCTGCATTTTTATACATCTGCCATCTACGATTCTAAAAGAAATGGTAATTTAACGTCATTTTTAATAGCAAATGAGTATTTCATTTATATCATATGTGTATATATTTTTCTTTTGTTAGTTTCTATTTTCATTTTATTAGGCCATAAATGCAAACATAATGAGAGCACTTTTCTAAACACATTCCCTGCTCCATTTATATGAGAGATCTGTAACACAATAATCATGAGAGATCTGAACACAACAAGTATTAGAGATCTGAACACAAAAGTTGAGAGATCTGAACACAACAATTATGAGAGCTCTGAAAACAACAAATATGAGAGCTCTAAAAACAACAAATATGAGAGCTCTGAACATATCTAATATGAGATCTCTGAACACAACAAATATGAGAGCTCTAAAAACAACAAATATGAGAGCTCTGAACACAACATATATAAGAGATCTGAACACAATATATATGAGAATTCTGAACACAACAATCATGAGATATATAAACACAACAAATATGAGGGACATGAACTAAAAAAACATGAGAGCTCTGAACACAACACATGTGAGAGATCGGAATACAAGAAATATATGAGATCTCTTAACACAACATATACGAGTGCTTTGTCATTGTCTATAGTGTTTTCGTGGTTCTACACAACGTGTTCGTTTGTTTTCTCATTTCCAGCTCCATGCGTGTCTAGGTCAATTATATTTTTTTACATCTTGATGGGCGTGGTCAGTCTGGCTGCTGCAATATGACATATTCTAATTGATCGAACTGACACAAATGCGTTATAGTGAACAGGTCGACGGGACCTGGAGAATATACATAATCAATGGGTTTACTTTCATCCTGTCGTAACAGACATTGTGTTTGAGAGGCGTGTGGAGATATTTCCAGTGACACAGCTCTCGAGTCTATTTAACTTATTCGTTTGAGAGACATGTGGAGACATATTACGGTGAATTCAGCTATCGACTCTATGGCTGTTCTAGCGTTAACTTTCTTGGCTTTGGTAGCCGTTTGTGTATATGGAGGTAAGTACAAGTAAAGTTATTTTAGCCACAAGTATTATCAATCTGATATTCTACACCAGTGATCTTGTGTCAGTTGTATCTTGATAAGCGCGCTGGTAAACACATTTTCGTTCTATCCATTTTTCCCATACGCAAGACAGTCATCAGTATAGTCATCACCATCATCGTCCATTATCATGATCACTAAGTATCGTGCCGGCTGGTGTAGATGATCATGTGCTGCCACAACTCTCAAACCCGCCAGTTATGTATCATTTATGTTGTTGTTCTTCTGTCAAATCATTCTCTTAAGCTGTATGTTATCTTCTTCTCTTTGTTTTGCACTATATCTCCGTCACTCAACTGTTACAGTTACACACAATATATCCCAGCTGTTCACGTATCGATACATGGCCATAAAATGATGATTATTTTTCCTAATATTGACAATTAGCTCTTATTTTCCGGTGGCTTCATTGTGTATGCTTTCATTACACTTCTCATCTGCCCATTGTATTCTCAACACTCTTCTGTAAACCACAATGTTTCAGTCTGCAGTGATTTCTTTGCCTTTCGCCCCAATGTCCATGATGCATATGTTAATATTCTATATAAATGGTGAAAATCTTTTTCTTGTTATCATTGTCAACAATATATTGCATAGTATCTTCCTTACTTTTGGAAACCTCCTTTTGCCTTAAGCATTCTGCATCTCACGGTTTTGTACATCTACCATCTGAGGTTAACGATTGTTTTAATGCACTTACCAGTTTGAAAATTGTTCTGAAATGTATAAGTTGGTACCAATAAAAAAAAAAAAATCATTTCCTGAATCAGCTGTAGAAGGGGCACTTATTAACTAACCTTAAAATGATGATTAGCTGTATATTGTTTACATTTAACACGGAGGCGGTATAATGTTACAATAGTTACCATTATCGGGTTTGGTCCCCTTGACAGAACACAGCACAGGATGTTTGAATGTCTGTCTCTAACCAGATCTCTCAATTTGTTGTTTTCAAATTCAACATCTATTTGATATCTTATATTATATATATATATATATATATATATATATATATATATATATATATATATATATATATAGGGTCTTTGGCGTCTTGACAGACGGTTGGTAGCAAGCAATCATGATAAGTCAGTAATATATATATATATATATATATATATATATATATATATACATATATATATATATATATATATATATATCCACGTCATATTATCTACTGCAAATATATTCCTTTTCTCTCAATAGTTTGTATCTTTCTAGGCTATCAATATTTCTTTCTGTTCACCCTTGGGCAAGGTGAAGCTACCGTTTAGTCCCCCTATCAGGGTTAAGTGAAGCCATTTTAGCAGGTGGTGGATGGTGTTGTGGGAGTAGCCGACAAGTAGTGCCAGTTATGGTCCACACACCGCAATGGCAGGCAGAGGATATCATGTATAGAGACAATGGCTGCGATCTGCGACTAGTACAGTCACTGCCAAGAAGGAAAGGAATGCCAGACTACCTTCTTATAATGTCTAGCTTAGTCATGACTAATCCCAACTTAATATCTACATCTAACGACGTTAATGAGGTCTCCACAGCCACCTCGTCCGGTAGTGAGCACCATGTGCTACAGGTGACACCCGATCATCATTAATGCTACTGTATGCAAGATCAAAAGTAAAGAGCACTAGCAATAGAAACTTATAACATTAGATCATCATCTCAGGTTGATAAAATAGAAAGCATCAGTCAAGAAATGAAGAGACTGAAATTGAATATCTTGGGACTATGTGAAATGAGATGGAAAGGAGCAGGATTATTACAACGCGACAGTGGAAATGTAATTTACTCTTTTGTGGACCACACACGAAAGAGGTGTAGGCATCATGTTAGATAGAGAAAGAAGCAAAACAGTTAAATGATTTTGGCTAGTATCAGACATAATTCTGCTAGTAAAATTGAGAGGTGGACCATGGATGTCAACATAATTCAAGCTTATGCACCAACAAGTAATAGCGAAGAAGAAGACATTGACACTTTATTTACAATGAGCTAGAGATGACCATAGAACAGTGTAAATCGCAAGAAATAGCTATTAAATTAGGGGATTTCAATGCAAAGGTAGGTACAGCTAAAGTGCAAAATGTGACTGGGGGCATGGCCTTGGAGAGGCGAATGACAGAGGGGATAGATTGATAGATTGGGCGAAGACACATGAAATGATTATAGGTAACACCTGGTTCAAATAACACCCTAGGCGACTATGGACATGGCAAAGCCCAGACAAAAAGAACACAATCAAAAAGATTTTATACTGGTACAGAGAAGATTCAGAAATGGGCTAATATCTGTTATAACAAGACAAGGAACAGATTTCAACAGTGACCATGTAACAGTAGTTGGAAAGATAAAATAAAATTGCCGAAGACACAGAAATCACCAAGAAATTTAAAATTAGAAATATATGCATAGAGTAGATAAACACATGAGTGATAAGTATAGAACGATCGTACAAAATCGATATAATGCTATTGAGAAAATACATGACATCGTAGAGCAGTGGGAAATGCTCAACCAATCGATTCAACAAACATCAAAAGAAGTAATACCAGTGACAAAAAGAATAAACAAAAAGCAATGGATGACAGAAGAAGTATTACAACTAATGGGTGAAAGAAGAAAACATAAGAAAGAAGAACGGACAATCACAATATTGCACAAAGAGATCCAGAACAAATGCAGATAAGAAAAGGAATGATGGTTAAAATAGAAATGTGAAGAAATGGAAAACAAGAAAGACTCACAATTTATGCACAATCAGTTAAATGAATTAACAGGAAGAAAAGATGTCAAAGTTTCAGGATGTGTGAAATCAAAGGAAGGAAATATAATAATGGGACAGGAGAAGACAATGGAAAAATGGACAGAATATATCAGTCAACTCTATCATGATGAAAGACCAGAGTTAAACAATTCAAACAAAGACACAGGATAACCAATTATGCAGAGTGAAGTGGAGGACACAATTTAACACATTAAAATAGGCAAAGCTCCAGGTCCTGACAATATAACAATCGAAGAGATAAATATATTAGAAGAGCTGGGAGTACAAGTCATAACAAAACTACTCAATGACATATATAACACTGGGCACATACCCGAAGATATACTAAAATCTTTCTTTGTAGCCATACCGAAGAAGTCATGCGCCACTGATTGTGAAGACCATCACACTTTTAGTCTCATGAGCCATATGACGAAAATATTACTAAGAATCATCATGAGACGTGTAAGAAACAAAATAAAACCAGAAAAAAGTGAGGAACAATGTGGATATGTGGAAGGAAAGGGCACCAATAATGCACTATACATCTTAAGAACATTGATACAAAGTTCTAGGGAGATAAAGAAGGATCTATATATGTATTTTATAGACTACACAAACGAATTTGACATGTAAAGCATGTGGAAATAATCAATATGCTGGAGAAATTAAACATTGATGGCAGGGATCTGCGAATCATAAAAAAAACATGTACTGGCAACAAAAAGCAGCTATACGAATTAACAACCAAACAAGACATTTTCAACTTATAAAACATGGAGACAGACATGGCTGTGTTCTGTCGCTGGATTTGTTTTCACTTTACAGCGAACATATCATGAGATCAATAGTAGACAAAATAGGAATTGAAGTCGACGGTCACAACATAAATAATTAGCATCATGCGGATGACACAGTCTTAATAGCAGAGACAGAGAACGAACTACAAGAAATGATAGATATAATAGTAAAAGAAAGAAACAAGCATGGTCTCAGTCTGAATAGTAAGAAAACAGAAGTAATGGTTATATCGAAGAAACACTCATCACCAGCATGCAACATAAAAATAAACAGGACAAATTTGAAACAAGTGCAAGGCGTCAAATACTTGGGTACAATAATAACATAGGATGGAAGATGCACCACGGAAATAAAAAGCAGAATAGCTCAGGCCAAAATAGCAGTTCATATAATGAAAAAAGCCTTATGCAACAAATCTATGTAAATAGAAATTAGAAAGAGTTCATCGGTGATATATAGAACCAATTCTGACATATGGAAGCGAATCATGGATAGTAGACAAACAAATGAAAAGAAGGTTAGAGGCAACTGAGAAGGGATTTCTCAGTTATTGAATTACCTCTTTCGCTTGTAAAGCATATGTAAATATAACGGGAAGGTTTAAATCATAATTATTTGTTGTAATGTAAATGTTGGGTTTATTGTTGTTGTATTATGTTATGATGTAGGTAGTAACTCAATTTCAAGTCATTAATTCCTTATCCTTCTTTGAGATGGATATATTGTTTTAACCAGTTAGTGAACAGAACAGGATGTTATTTATTAATGAATTTGTAAATATATTTATTCCATATTGGGGAACAGGGCAGTGACCTATAGGCTGCTTGATTTCTAATCAAGCAAACAATAGCATCACGAAGCTTATATAAACACATCTCGCACAATGCGGTTTTATTTTAACTATCGGATCTCTTCCCAAGATCCTGTTCTCAGATACGTTATTTATGAGCTCATTAAGAAGAAATTGGTTCTTTGGTTATGGAAGGCCCCGGTATCACTGCAAACGAATTAAAATCCATAATTGCTCAACCGTCCGTGCCTGTGGAATCATTCGAATTGCTAACTCATCCCCCAAACAAAGAAATGTAGCTGTAGTCCCCATCCTAGTAGTCCCAGCACACGTCAAAAGACACAAGGTGAAACCGCACAGAAGAGAAAACAGCAACTGTTCCCTGTCATACGATATCATCATTCATAGTAAACAATTGGAATATCAAAACATGATAAAAACGGATGAAACACACTGCTCAGGGTGTGCACAGAGCACTTAACTCAGTAGCTCCTGCAACAAGCCGGACTTGGAATATGATGAAACTGCAACAAGGATCACTTTCAGACATAGCCTTCAATGGTTCATGCCACCTATCCACCTATTAAGAAGAAATGCTTCAGTCTGCTTCATCTGATCACCTAATCCAATAAGACAAAGGGCGATAACTAACAAGACATCAAATACATATGAATTGTTCCTATTTCTTTTCTCGTCTTAGCATTTAACCTTTTAGTTGGCGTGGATGAGTTGTGTTGCTATTTTATTGCAGTCCGTGATATCTGCAACTTTAGGGCTGACAGATCTGTCTTCGACATAGGTAGATTTGTTTCACAAATATGTGTGTAGGCAGCCGCCATATTGGCCGATCTTTTTTTTTACATTCGTCCCGAGTTTTACCTCCCACATATGTCGTAAATGTCGACTAATGAGGTTTTTGTTACCTCCCACATAGGTCGTAAATGGCGACTGATGAGGTTTAAAATCATCGTCTGTGAAGTTGAGTAGACCGTGCACAGAGATAATTATGACACCAGAATTTACCGATGCATTTTCAAAAACGCTGTGACAATTGGTGAAGCGGATATGGGGAATTCCTGACTGCAATGAAACTGATTCCACGTATGAAATTTAACAGCATAAATCATCTGATGTTAATTCTACATACTGTTACATACTGGTTTCAAATTCTGGCCTCAGTCTCCGTTCTTGTAATTACATGACTTCCACTTCCGTGATGTATCTATACATCGGAGTTCTCTTCTCTAATAGTTTTTTTTTTTGCTTGCAGTGTTAATTTTCTATTTTTACTCCGTGTATTACCTTGAATTGAACTTTCTTAATCTAATGCATTCTTTATAACATGTTCTTGTATTTCTCTGTTACTGACATGTCTGCTTTCATAGTAATCTCTCGCTGGTACTTTTTGATATGCTAACTGGTCTTTTGTTATAACCTAGTCCTGTCCTGATCTGTTTGGTCCTCGATCTTGCTATTATGTGTGGACTCAGTTATCTCATTGTATGAAGCAAATGTTGATCGTCTGTATTGACTTCCGCTTTGTTTTCTCTCTACACTTCTACACTATTTTAATTCATCCTTAAATAGATTACGTGCATGTTTTTATTTTATTATCGGCCGTCCGCAAATGTGTTTAGTTCTGCTTTCCTTTCTCGTTGTTTGCCTTTCGACTTCGAAGGGAGATACAGTTTGCAAATCTCATCTTTCATCACCTATCATCTAGCGGTCGAAATCATATCTATTACCTCAACGTATTTAATCTCACATGAATTTCATCTCTCAGTCCATCTAGTTTTCTCAGAAAGTCACATAGCACACCAAGTTATTGAGTTATTGAGTTATTTGCGGGTCATCATCATTGCACTCCGAACATGTCCATAGGTGCTCAGATCCCTTCCTCAGCAATCTCCTCAGTGTCCAGCGACTGACGACTCCAGTTCTATGTTGGTTGATACGTCTTCTTACATGCCCACTAAGTTTTTCATTTCTGGATGTGCCCATCTTAACTCCCATCTCTTTCATCCGAAGAAGTGACGTGGATCAGTGTTTGTCGAAGTCCTGTGCTCTTCCCACATCTCGGAGGGCATTGATGATGTCCGCCCGATCCATTGGTTGCCCGTCCTCAACGACAGCACAGCTAGCCAACCTGTCCGCTCTTTCATTTCATCGTACTCCCGCATGTCCAGGGACATAGACAAAGGTGATCTTACGTGTTTTGGATTTCTGCAACGACTCTACCCATTGCATGCGTACGGTGCCCGCCTCCACTTTTTTTTGTCATGCTCATCGAATCACTCAGTATACATGCGTGGGTTAGTCTTGTGACTCTAACCATTTGAATGCCTTGGTCACTGCCATCGCCTCCATTGTCTTGCTACTCGTGGTCATGACGTATGCACCACTGTCTTCCTTGACTATTCTGCCTGCCGAGTGTGCTGTAAATGCCCATGCACTTCTTTGGTGTCGTCTTATAGATCCGTATGTATATATGACTGCATCTTTCTCATCGGTGTTTTCGCAGATGAGACTGTTGACCTCAACATTAACCACGACCGGGTTCTGTTCCCTACTTTTCCTGTCGAATGTGACAGTACACGAGGAAGTCCCCTTGAATGACGTAGGCACTGGTATCCACTCCTCACCAACGTTGATATTGGTAAGCCCACACACCTGATTGATGACATCTTCTGCTCGGCCGACCCATGATTTGCCTCTTTTTAGCCTGGCACCTTTCTCTGTGTTGAGCACGTGTGTGCAATAGATGCTCTGTATCTGTACTAATCTTCAGGTATGCTCGTGCTCTCCAGATCTTGATTCTATCATCCATGGTTGGAAAGTCAAGAAGATACCTCATTGCTACACATGGAGTGTCCCTCGTACATCACAGGATAATGCGCATGGCTTCATTTTGTATTTTTTACAGCCTATCAATTTGAGTCGTACTGACAGTAAGAATTGCCAGGGCATACTCGATTGGTGCGAGGACTAATCCCTTGAACAGAAGAGTAAGTAGCCTCTGCTCGATGTTGGCAGCTGCCATGACCTTCAAGGTTCATTATTTGAGGAATTTTGTTATCACATGGTCGACGTGGTCCCGAAACACAGGCTGCGATCAAACTTAACTCCAAGGTATGTCATCAACCTGTCCCTGGTCACCTCATCAGCTCCCATTCGTACTACCGGTGTGATCGTATTAACGATATGATTGTTAAGGGAGAACCATGAAACTGATGCTTTATTAGGATTAACCAAAGCACCTGAAACCTCAAACCAGGAAGAAATGCGATCGAGCTCGTCACACCAAGTACCTCAGCTCACATCATCTTCTTGATGACATCTTATCTGTCAGCATATCTAGTCTCTCAGACTATATAATCTCACAACACACGCCTACTATTTCAGTACATTTCATCTCTCAACATAATCATCGTTCAGCACTTCACATATATCAGCATATCTCATATACCATCCCATGTAATATTACAGCTTATATTTTCTTTAGTAGATCTAATTTTCCAGCGCATCTTAAACACCACACTGCTTGCTTAATCGCATGGACAAAGGTGCATAATAATGGCAATGTTGGAAGCAAATCACCGTCCATATAATTGTTGTCATATCAAATAGCTAACCCCTGCGACTGGACATGGTTGTCAGAGAGAAGACAGCGATACGGAACTCTAGTTTCTGAAATGTAATGAATGTTTATGATATACATGTATTAATGGTCTCAGAGAAATAAAAACGTTTTACAATAAGCCCACATGGGAAACACATTGGTCGTAATGAAGCTCTTACTGAGGACACTAACTTGCAGTATGACACCACTGCAATGTAACGTTGACATAAGGAACCTTTGATAATTTTGCAAGGGTTTGCGATGCCAAATACTAAACAAGGACAACAGTAGAAGCTAACTGTTCAACTCTTGGATGATGCACGAGATAACAATTAAATGTGGTGCTGGAAATCTACTCAAGCTTTAGAAGGAGGCCAATTGCATTCGAAAATAAATGTGCTTGAAGACAATTTAATGTGAATTGAAGAAACATTGCAGGGTATAAAACTATGTGAACTGTAGGGGAAGGAACAAGATTACGCAGCAAATTATTACAGAGAAAGCGCTGGAAGTAAATAATAGTCACGTGTTCAGAATGGACAAAAAAATCTTTCGCGGCAGACTTTTATAAGGATCACCGTGTAGCAAATGTAACGAGAAAGTCCAAAAGAAACTCAAATAACGACACTTAATAGAGATGGGTTAACTATGCGTTTAAGAACAAAAGATAAACATACAAGACCTATAAGGCAATGGTCAGGTATGGAGAACTATGAATGGCGTTATACGGGTCGTCTTCAGACGTCATACAGGTCGTCTTCAGACGTCATACAGGTCGTCTTCAGATATCATCATCATCATCAACATCATGTCTCTCCACAACTTTCGATCTCGACAGTTATTTATCATTTATTTTTTTTTTACCTTCTGCCACGCCATTCTCTCAAGCTGTCTGTTATTTTTTTTCTCTTTGCTTCCTTCTATCTCTTCGTCCCTCCATTTTTCAGGTTGTTACAATATATTCCAGTTGTTCTCTTCTCATTACATGGCCAAAGATGATTGTTTCTTCTTATATTGGAAATTAGCTCTCTTTCGGCTTTGACCTCTTTCATAAAATGTTCATTACTCTTCTTAGCTGTCTATGGTATTCTCAACATGTTTCTGTAAAAATCACATTTATACAAACCTAAGTGATTTTCTTGTCTGTTGTTGTCCTATTGTCCATGATTCACATGCTAAAGTAAAGACTGGCTCTACACCATATTTAAGAACTATTTCTCTTGTTTCATTTGTCAAAATTAGATTACATATTATCTTCCTCATTTTTTTAAAGCCGCTTTTGTCTGAGCCATTTTGCATCTCACCTCGTTTGTACATCTTCCGTCTGAGGTTAACAAAGTCTTCAGTTCTAGTTGGGATAAAATACTAATTTCATGTCTAAATTGAAAAAAAAAAAATTTCTTTTGCTATTCGTTTTACAAAACTCTGTCTTTCTCTTCGTAACGTTATGTAAGAGGACATTGATTTGAAAGAAAGAAGAATAAAAAGAGACATGGCAAATATATAATTATTTTCCTTGATTTTGTCATCATCATAATCAGAGTGCCTTCTCCGCAACGAAGGTTGGCTACCATGGATCGCCATTCTATTTCAGCCTTGCTGATATTTGTTTTTGTTTGTAGTATATTTTTTCATGGCATTAAAATTACTTTTTGCCATACCTATTCTTTTGTTTATTTCAATTTTACATTTTCCATCATTGGTTATAGTATGTCCCAGGTAGTTGTGGCTCTGGACTGTCTTCAGATGTATTCCCTTAACGGTGATATTTAATTGTTGATCTTGAGAATTTCTTTCTTTATGATCATAGTTTTAGTCTTTTTGATATTCATATCTAGTCTATATTTTTTGCTTGTTATGTTTATCACATTAAGCAATTGTTGTAGGTCTTTAGGATTTTCTGCTAGTTGAACAGTATCATCAACATATCTTAGGTTATTGATTATCTTTCCATTAATGTTTAGGCCTGTCATATCTGTGATGTTTTTAAAGATTTGCTCAGTGTATAGATTGAACAAGATTGGTGATAGGATGCATCCTTGTCTTACTTCTCTTTATATGTCCATGGGTGTAGTGTTCTCCTTGCCATATTTTATTATTGCTGTTTGCTCCCAGTACAAATTACATATTATTCGTATGTCTGAGTCGTCTAGATTTATATCCTTTAGGCAGTCTATAAGTTGGTTATGGTGTAATCTATCGAAAGATTTGGTGTAGTCTATGAAGCAGGCATATATTGGTTTTTGTTTACTTCTTTGTACTTTTCAATCAATGTTCTCATGCTAAATATGGCTTCTTTTGTGCCACTGTTATTCCTGAATCCAAATTGTTGCTCATTTAATTCACTATTGATTTTATTCAGAATCCTTCCCTGTATAACTTTTTTAGTAAAATTTTTGTTACCTTGGTCATTAAGCTTATTGTTCTGACATCACTGCATTCAGCTGCACCATTCTTTTCAGCCAATGCAATGAAAGTTGATGTTTTTATTTCGTTTGTTAATTATCCTGTATGGTATATGTTATTGCATATGTCTATGACCACTTCGATGCCAAAATCATCTAGAGCCTGTATCATTTCTATCTGTATTTTTGTCAGGTCCTGCTGCCTTTCCTTTTTCATTTTTTATGGCTTTTTCTACTTCTGATTTAGGATTGTATGAGTTGTGTTTACATTTTATGTCTGCTTTTTTGTCTCTTTCGTCATGAAATAAGTTATGTTATGTATTCTTTGTTGTCTGTTAGCTTCCTTCCCTTTGTTTGCAATACATCCGTTTTACTGCAGCTTTTTTGTCTTTATTAGTCATTCTCTTTATTTCTATATGCATCTCTCTTAAGGTTTGTTTACTTTCCATAGTTTCGACTTCTAGATATATTTGGTTGAGACAGTCTTCTTTTGCCTTTTTGCACAATCTCCGTATTTCATTGTCAATATATATATATAGAAAATCAGTAAAACAGTATTATGTTTTATCAACATTCTTCTATTTATAATTATACTATTAATATAATTATATATACGAAATAATATAATTGTATATAATTGTATATAATTGTATATATATATATATATATATAATATATACATATATATATATATATATATATATATATATATATATATATATTATATATATATGATATAAATTTAGTAGCCTCCGTCAGTCATAGTTGACTATGGATTTTTCAGCGCCCCTAGAAACGTTATTTTCCTCCTTTCTTTTCTTTCGTCGTGTATTCTCTTTCTCCGTGAATATGTCTGCTTCTTCTTTGAGGTGAACTTTAGAGTGTGTTTCCAGAGATTGCGGTCTGCAGCTATTCTTCCCATGCTGCAGGGTTTATATTCAGAGTCTTCATGTCGCGTTTACACACATGTACAAATCGAAATTTTGGTCACCCCCTAGTTATTTTACCATATGCCAGTTGACCGTATAT